>BSBN01000639.1:2400000-3600000 GCA_027924645.1 Cunninghamia lanceolata
TTTCCTTTGTTAAACCTATCTTCACTAGTTTTTCTTCTTACCCAATCTCCTCTACCTCCTATCCAATTACAAGAACTTATACTATGACTCATACCTCTCCTTCTCCATTTATTCATACTAACCTTTTTTACCCTAATTATTTCCCTATCTTTCTCCCAATCACCAGGTTCTATGGTCACTTATCTCTATGTCTTATACAAACATGCCTTTTCTTCTAATTCTCATGATCATATCTTACTTTCTCCTATCAAAAATAATTCTTCCCTACCTCACTTAGCCAAGCTCAATTGTTCTAATTGCTTTATCATCTTCTCACAAGTGCATCCCTTTGTCTCTAAACCATGATGATAATGTGAACAACTCCATCCCCATTCTACCTTTGGCCTACTTAGCACCTATAAATATTCCACATTAATGACTCTTGTACCATTCTTAAAGACCACTCAACAAATTTTTATGATGTGCCTACCTTAGATCCTCTCTCTTATACTTCTTTCCATACTACATCACCTTCCAAACATACAAAAGAAGGATCACATTTGAATATCAAATCTCACCCTTTCATCTCTCTTACCACTCGTTCTCGTCTCTCTAAAACCATTCCCATCAATATGGGTCTACTTCATGTTCTTCTACTTCCCTTACTTTCTATCCCTGCCATTATGTCCCCATATCTTTCTCGTGTTCCTACCGCAACCAATATGTACCATTTGGCACATCATCTATTTCATATGAATATCTTTCTCCTTTCCAATTTTCATCTCTTTCATCTATTCTTCCTCCTTATGAGTCACCACCTTATCATTCTACCCCTCACGATGTCTTACAATTGCCACCTTCTCACCTTATAATCCCTTATTCCATTATGTTTTTTATTTAGATTGACTCATCCTCTCTTACATTAGATTCATGTTTTGAAGAAGAATTGAGCATATCTCCTCCTATTAATAATAATAATTTCATGGATTATGGGTCTTCTCCCCTCTCTACATATATGGTATTATCTAATTAAAAGGATACTAAACTAAACATGCAATCTTATATGATTCTTCTAATAAACTTAGTGCAATGTCCTATTTTTATCCTTTAAATGATAGCATGCTCAGTAGGTTTCTTTCATATGCATTGATATTTCCTTCTTTTTATGAGAATCTACGGACTTTTACCACTCATTATCCATCTCTAAATCAAACATGTCCTTCCCTTCCTAGGATAATTTTGATAAGTCCCTCTCCTTTGGCCTCTTCTTGTAATCATGTGATTACACATGCACTTAAAGGTCCCCCTTGAAAACTTAGAGAGCTCTCTAAGCTGAAGTATGATATTCTCATATCTCATGTTAATCTTATAACTATGCCACACCATCTTTCTACCCCTAAGATTGTCTTAAAAGATACTCCTACGTTGACAATGGATGTAAGAGGTTAATCTTATTTCCCCTCTCTCATGATCTAAAACTTAAAACCTCTCCTACAACTTTTACTCCAATAATGGTACATTCTTTCCATCCTCCTACTTCTACTCCTATTATGTTTCATGTTGCTTTCATGGTTATCACATTTTTAGTTGAATAGCCACAATACTTATTGAAATATAGAAAAATTGTGACAATACCAATTTCACTTCCCATACCACTATCAATCTTTCCCCTCCACCTCATGTTATCACTAAGAGACCTAAAGAGCATGATTTTGTGGATCCTCTATAGCCCACCCAAGCTAAGATAACTCTTTTGGATCTCCTTTAAACATCTTTTCTTAAGAAACATCATTCAACAAGCCTTAAAAAAAATCTTCATTCATTCATCTTACACCCTACTAAACTTGCCTCCAAATCTCTGTAGGACATTTCTTTTTACCCATCTAAATTTCCACCCCTTTCAATTCTTCAAGAAACTCTCCCATTAATTATTGTTGGATGATATAAGAACATGGGAATTAAGAGGGTTCTTGTTGATAATGGGTCTAGGTAAATATCTGTGGTATATTTTTCTTAACTCTGCTCATCTTGATTGTTCATAATTAGAAAAATTTGAGCTCTCCATTTGTGGTTTTGATAATTTTAGTTGGGAACCTTTAGCCAACCATTATCTTTCCTATTATAGTGGTTCCTATCACTCTTAATAACTTTTTCATGTTATGCCTAGTAAACTTTCTTATAATCTCCTTCTTCGATGGCCATGGCTCAATGCAATGCATATTATTTCCTCCACCCTTCATTGTTGTTTAAATATCATTCATAAAAATAAGATCATGTATGTACTATCTATGATGATGAATCCAAAAGTTTTAGTCTATTGAATATCAAGATCTCTTTAACCTAGCCAATTTATTTCACTCCTTTTCTATAATTTTACCTAAGACAGCTTTCCTAAATCATCTCTTGATAATTCTTCCAAGGATTCTACTTCATTTGATCCTTCTCTGAATGATATTGAACCTCTTCTTTCTCCACCTTCTACAACCTTACATCTACAAATTATCCCCTTTCTCAACAATTTAACCCCTTTCTTGGGGATGACTAAAGTTCTTTAGACTTCACCCCTTGTTATTGTAACAAAGGTTAAACTCCACTCAATATTTCCACTTTACACATGGACCCACATTATTATTGTTTACCTCCTTATTGTCACACCTCTTAATCCCCTCTTAATCAAAATACTATTTCCCACACTTCAACTATCAATCCATCTTCTTCAACATCTACTGATTACTTGTCTTATTTCAAGATCATTCCCTTTGGTTTTGGTGAATATGATGAAGGATACTCACCTTACCAACCCAAACACACAACAATAATAGAGAATAAAATAACAAATGCAAGAAAGAAACACATTCTTTATATTATCTCAATATAATGACATTACAATATTCAAGAAAATTTTCTAATTACATGAGTTTTCTAATTATAAAAATCTGCAAGCCAGAGCCACCATCTACACTATTGAACCCCCTGTAATTCCCATTCACCTCCTTTATCTAGAATATGTAACCACCCCAGAATAGAAATTGTAATTCCCACCATGAAGATATTTTCATATTTTTATTTCTTTTAATTTCGGTAGTACAATTTCACGAGATCGTAACTTTAGATCCTACCGTTGGATTTTCAATCATAATATATTTTTGGAAATTTGTCGAAGAGATGCGTGTCCACAAAATGACGTGTTAGGATACACTTTGATTTTCAGCCAATTTTTGGGCCCATCCGGAGCCTCTAAGTGCCTCAAATTTGACTTCAAACATTTTATCAGAATTTTTGAAAAATGAAAATATTAATATCCCACAAATGACAAATGACATTGAAGAGATTTCTTCACCATTGAATTCAATTCACCATTCTGGAGGTCTATGTAAGATTTTTTGTTCATACGTGCACAAATGTCAACTTACTAAAAAAAGTAACCTTGCCAATTTTAGCCCTTATTGAAAAAGAAACAATATTTTTGGGTGATGCAAGATTGCTCTTACACCCTGGATGCTCCTGCATTAGAATATAAGGTATATTTTATATATTTCTATATTCTTACATCACTTGTTTACCAATACACTCAAAATTAGTCCCCCAAAACCCCTCTTTGTCCTCTCCTTCCCCTTCCCATAAATATGTTAGTTCAACCAATCATACTATCTCAAACCCCCCATTTTCTTCTTCACCTAACAAATGCATTATTAATAATGACATTAATTAGTTTCTTTGAGTTCTATAGTTCCCCCTTCATCCTCTTCTCTCTCACATAAAGGTGTCCATTCAACTATGCATATTGTCTTAGATTCCCCTTCCTCTTCCCTCAAAAAATGTCACTAATCATAACATTAATTTAGTTACCCCTAGAACTATAGTTCCTCTTTTCTCTTCTCCTACACTTGAAAGATTATATAACAAAGGGTTCAAGATCCTAACACATTTTGGATATAAAGGAAAAGGCCTTGGCCATCATGAGGATGGTAGAAAGAAAATGGATTTCTAGTTATGAGGTGTGCACCTCAACACAAGGGTGCACATGCATATAGGAGATTTCAAACTAACATATCTATGTGCATGTCTATGGGGTTGGTATGCACCTAAAAGAAGGAATTCAATGTTTAAATTGAAACTTGACATACTACCTATACCATGCACATTTGAGGGATGGGAGTGCACTAGAAAATGAAAGATGGGATTTCAAAATTTAAAGCATAAATAAACACACACTTGATCAAGGAGATTTTTTTTTTTAAAACAGAAAAGGGGAGAGGGAACCCATAGATTAAAAAGAGTATCAAAATACAAAAAACATGTGTGCAACCATTCTAGAGAAAAACATCAAACTAGAAACAAAGATGGTTTACATCGACACCAGAAGTAGTAACAAACAGACAAAATAGAAAGCAAAATCACCTGTGCAGCCACCGCTGGCTGGACCACCATGCTAAAAAGCCAAAGTGGAAAGCCCAAAGCAAGATGAAAACTTCCAGTAAATGCCACCAGAACAGCCACGAAGGAGACAAGCCACCTGCCCACACCCCACCCAGGCCACAAAGAACACCCCTGAAAATGGCTCCATCCTACCAAGGGCACAAACACCACCCCTGATATGCTGATTAAGACATGTGTCTACCATGTAAGCTATCCTTGCATAGTAGAGAGGATAAGGGTGGGATAGGCACCATGAAAATAGGGCAAAGAAATGCAGTGTAAGGCTATGATAGCTTACTGCAGAAAAAGACTTAGCTAAAAACCCTTATCCATCCCAATGAAATCAAATAGAGTAGATATTCTAGACAGGAAGCCAATATGTTGGAGAAGAAAGAACTAAGGACATCCATGATGTCACAGTATCAACAAGCACGTATGGCAGGATCTGTGGTACGCTAACATGAAAGACCGCCAGAGAGGCTTTGTTGCGTGAAGAAAAACCTATCCTCCCCAATATTTGAAAGCTAGCCACAATGTCTTCAATGGGACCTTTTACTCTTGGTGGTTAGGTCTAGTCACCTCCAATAAATGAGGCATGAGCAAGGTGAAATACGCAATCCCCACCTATCCTCATTAAAACTGAGAAAATAAAACTTGACTCAATTCATCTTCTCACAAGAACACTTGCGATCTCCATCTACGGATTCTATCAGAGTAAGGAATAAAAACAAGAGCCCACATTTACTATGGCATACTCCAAATCCAGGGTTAAAGCTAGATCAAACAGTCTCTGCAAAACATAGATCCTATCAATCCTTTTTGCACTTGAACCAAAGAAAGTGTTTATAAATGCGCCGTCTTGGTGACGCATCTTAGCAGGGAAGGTTTTTCAAAATAAAAACTCCAGGCTGTTCTATGCCATCCGGCTGTCCCTCACCCCGGTCCACCACCCGCCACCTTATCCATCTCACTTGTCAAAAGGCTAGCCAAAGAATTTGAAAAAATTTGATCATCAGGTGAAAATTCCACATGTGCACTTTGAAGATCAACGACTATGTTTGCTAGCATGTCAGCCACTCTATTACCTTCTCTAAATGTGTGAGAAAATAAAATTCACAACATTTGTGTACAGGTGTATACTTGGGAAGAACAGCAACCCTCATTATCTAACCAAATTTCACTTTCAAGTTGAAGTTCAAATCTAAGCTACATGTGCACTTGTGTAGTAGAATATGTAGCTGAACATCTAAATTTGAAAGGATGGATGTAGAGTACACTTTAAACACAAGTCAAATTCAAACAAGTTTGTTGACAGGCATGCACCTAAAATAAGGCCATGCACCTCACAATAAAGAAACAACAGTTTTGAGCATGATCAAAGATGCCTCTAGAATTTGAAAGCATGTTTGCTAAGGGAAGATAGACCTCACTATATAGGTGTATTTTGAACTGAGCAAAGGACACTTGAAAGAGGGATGCAAATTTTAGTCCAAAAATTTAATGGCATATAAGACAGTGCACATAAACATTAGGAAATGCCTTAAAATGAAGAAAATAGAGAAGTGGAGGTGCGAAAGTGCACGTCTCAAACAAGGGATCGTGCCTTGTCTAAGGCATTTCAGAAATCAAATTTTTTTAAGGTGCTGAATAGATGCACGTTTGGTCGAGAAATTCATACCTATGCATATTAGCAAGTCTTCTATAAATATCAGATCAACACCAAAGTTGAAAGTTAGACGTATTAGCAAACAAAAGATAAAACTCTTATTTTAGGAAGAGGCACCACTTTGAAATGTCTCATCCTTTCAAACCAATCAGCTATTTATAAATGATAGCTCCAAATAAACACAAGTCCAAGAAAACAAACAGAGTTGTCTTTTCTAAAAGAAACACAGCTATGTTAGAGGATAGGTGTGCTCAACTAGAAAGAGGATTTAACCTTTTAAAAGATTCATTTCTCTTTCCTTCTCACAACATGATAGCATCAATAGTAAAGACAAGTCAGAAAAACAAATAGAGTTACACTTTTCTAAAAGAAACACAACAAATAGAGTTACACTTTTCTAAAAGAAACATAGCTATCCTTAGAGGAAAGGTGTGCTCTGGAAAGAGGATTTAACCTTTTAAAAGATTCATTTCTCTTTTACTTCTCACAACATGATAGCATCAATAAGAATAACAAGGCAACAATCATTTTTTATTTTTGTAGGGTGTCTAATAATCACAACAACAATTGTAGGAGATCAATTTTGAAGAAAAATAGTCATAGCATTAACTATACTAGACATATCAACCTCAAATCTTCCTTAAATTCTTCTATTTTTCTCTCAAACATCTATAAAATTCAAGTCAAATTAGTCAAAGGAGTTAGATATTGTCATAACAACATAGTGTAGTGCATCCATATTTTATTTGTAAAGAAGAATGAATCAAAATATTTTATGAAAAGGAAAGAGAACCCAGTATACACCTTGCAGCATCCTATATTTTTCTTAAACAAATATTCAATAACTTGATACAAGCACATACTACTATGCCCTTAAAGCAGAAACATACGTAATTAATTTCCCATCACATTAACCATTAGAGGAAAGATAAAGTAGCTTACATATCTAAGTAAATTTTAGCAACATAACATCATGTAAATCAACACTTTAAGAACATGAAAGAAGAAGAATAGAAAAAAGATAGATAGAAAAGAAGAGACACCAATATACGTGGGGAAAACTATTTTGGATTAAAAAACACCACACTCCAAAGCATCAAACCAATGTATTAATCTACAACAACGAACATGTTACAATACACTTGCAAGTTCAAAGCCTTAACATGGAGATTTACATATTGCTTCTCTAGAGGAAAATGGACAGTATAACCTTGCATAAAACTCTTCTCAATGCCTCCATCTCAAGCCTTCAATATATAGACTCGTGGGGGGCCAAAAAATAACTATAAGGTATTACCATGAGCCCAAACAAGGTCCAAAAATACCATGGTAAAAAATCCAAATGACCCACATTTCCATGACATGTAACTCCAATGCCTAGGATAAGTTTGGGCTCCCAAACTATTAATAGAATATTCCTTACAGATGTAAGATGTTGTCATAAGTTGTCATAGTCAACCCACCAACTTAGGAACCCAAAATATAGCATTTACCTCCTCTAGAAATATGTCTAGCATATGTCATAAACTATCATAATGTTGGTCAAGATTTCATTCACAAATAGTAATGCCTATAATTATGCTCTTACACATCATAAGAAACTATCATAGAAGTTTATATAAAATTAGTCACAAGAATTTGCTATGAATAAACCTTCTGATGACACATTACAACTCACCACAAGATGCTGACACATGGAAAAAAGTGCCACCTTGGAAATCCCACACCCCATTTTAGTGGAGCATAATTATTAAATAAAATATATTATAACAAATTTTCAAATAATTACAAAAGATTAGGATTCCAAAAGCACGATAAAACACCAAGTGTTACATAGACACACCAATGTATCTAACTTCAAACTTTTTACTAGAACACAACTCTAAATCCAAAACACCTCCAAACAAATTGAGTGTGAATGCTCTAGAACAGTTAGAACAACAACCACATCTAATTGTTTACATCCAACTAAAAATCCCACCATTGATAGACCTTCTTCACATGACCTATCCAACCCTTATTGCAATAGCAATGTAAACCAAAGAAACTCAAAGTCTACCAATCACAACTTACATAAAAGGTGTGGCTAATAATCAAATCATGTAATACAAATAACAATTACAATGGTCTGCAAAATACAACCAACTTGCTACAAAATAGAGCATACTTCCACAAACAATTTTCTGCTCATTCTCTCACCTTTGATCTCTCACTTATCCCAAGTCCTCCACATCTCAAATCATATACATTAAAACAACACATATTGTTGCTAATAAATAATAAAGTACAACAATAGTAGATGACCAAATACCCAGTGATCATACTAGATGAATAAGAACCTCTAGGAACAAACATAAGACCATAAAGAGAAATTACAAACCATATCACATCCTTCTTCCAACACTACCAATTGCTAATTTGTGCCAAGTAAGACCTCCTTACAAAACCCCAATTGAAAATCCTTAACAACACCCAAATGTTCAATCTCATTAGATC
Organism: Cunninghamia lanceolata; assembly: GCA_027924645.1. NCBI lineage: Eukaryota > Viridiplantae > Streptophyta > Pinopsida > Cupressales > Cupressaceae > Cunninghamia > Cunninghamia lanceolata. Next base: position 2,408,561 of record BSBN01000639.1, read on the forward strand.
AAACAAAACATATATATCTCATATAACCAAAATGGATGTAAGCTTCTATAACCAGAGAAGATCAAAACTCAAAATTCATTCCACAACTAGGAATTCAACCCAATAACATTTCCAAAACTTGTCATAAATCAAACCATATATCCAAGGAGATAACCATGCCAAATACTCCTCAAATGAACCCTCCATAACTAGAAACTATAGCTCAAGATCCATATCCATTAGAAAGAATAAAACAAAATGAATCTAAAATATGGGCAATACCTATCAGATCATTTTTTTTCGAGTGGACTAAGAATGGAGAATGAGAATGGTCCACTAATATACACTAATACTCATAGACTCACTCCAAGAACAATCTCCTCTCAAGTTCAAACATGAACTCATGTCCATACCTAGCTAAAGGCTCCTTAATCTTTTTGTTGAAATTTCACCATTCCAACACATGATGCTCACAATAAGATATCGTTAGCCTCACCTCAAGTCACTCTAGTATCCATGAGCATCCAACAATCAATCCGTGCTAACTTCAAATACAACCTACAAAAACATGAATCTTCAAGCAAATGATTAATACTCAAAACCAAAGAGAACATCACCAGACCTCTATCAAAACTCCCACTACATGTCTACAAAATCTACGAACACACATGACATCATGATCTAACATCTCCTCCTAGGAGATCACTTGATCCAAAGAACATAACATGCCAAAGAGGCATCATCATGCCAAAATTTAAATCTAGAATAAAAAGTTTATCATGGCACAATACCAAAATAATCTGAAATAAGATTTATCTATTAAAAATAACAAGTCTCAATACCATCTCAAATCACATGAAGATAACCATCCCCTCATAATGGAATTCAAGATGTCGAAATACTTTCAAAGCATACAAGAATCATAATCCAAAAGCCTTGCCATGACACCTACAACCACTATAGAAGATCATCCATTGTGACCAAGTGATAGATCCACATCAATACCAAACCTCCCACTAAATTTGTGATATTGAGCTATCCAAGGAATCATGATAACCATCCTTTGAATGAAGATCATATATGGCTCTAACATAATCAAATACTTCACCTACAATATCAGCAACACAAAAGAATAATGTAGAGCCAAGATCTCCAAGTCAAGAAGATACACAATGTAACATCACATTCTAAATACTCAATAATTAACATAAGCATCATCTTAACCAAGAATTAGAATACATCATGATTACCCAAATCAGAGTTAAACAAGAATGAATCATTATCATTTCAATAATTAAGCATGTTATTCTAAACCGAAATATAAAAAAACTTACAATTACAATGTCTAGTTACATCTCATTAGTGAATAACCTTCACTATGCATGTACAAAGCTATGATCAAGGCATCGAATATCAAATTATACATAATAACTAACTATCAAGTCATATAATTGAAAAGAACTACATTTAGAACTCTTGACATTTGTCTTCATAAGCCTCAACTTGTCTCATACTTGGGAAGGAGAGCATCATCCGAGTGCTTTTCCTCCAACCACAGACCAACAGTCCCCTACACAACTTCCTAACTAGAAGTGGCCCTACCCTTCATGGAAGGCGTAGATATAAGGAACCATTAGGTTTTCCATCTGAGTATCTAGTGTTGTGTCCTTCATAATGCCTCTCGGTCATGCAACTATAGATCCACTCTAACTATGCATGACACTACTGGAGACATTATGCCATCTAGAGCACTATGGACTGACAATGCATGCAGAGACAGATGCATTACTTTGGACAAAGATTTACATACATGTACATTACGCAATGAATGTTGTCATATGTCCACCACCCTAACTTGACTTAGAAGTTTTCTCATCCTACAGTATGCTTAATGCAACCTCTCTTTAGGTCTAGTATAAGTGGGTTGGGTTCAATTCATAGTCCTATACCAGGATGATCGACTCCCATCTTAGGAGTATATAAAACATAATAGGTTACTTTTGTAAGGAGGAACCTATGGCTTCTCACCACTCTATTCCATTTTTGAACCATGTTAAAATTCAAACCAAGTTTTCCAACCTAGGTCTTCCATGGTTTATAGTTTCAATGTGATCTATCATATAGGTTAAATTCAAGATCATAGTACCATAGAAATACATTTCCTTAACCAATTAAAATGGTCTTAGTAATTTAGACAATAACTCAAATACCAATGTGAGTTTTTAACATTAAATACTCCCTTCATGGAGTTCAATCACAAGTAAAGAAGAGGTTTTGATTCACATTATAATACATATAAGACTTAAACTAATTATGCTTCTCATCTCATAATGTTATAAACAACAAGAAGTGAATCCCCTCTAATATACCGGCATGCATGCAAAGCTGCCATAGAGTTAAACAATAATCTTTTATATTGCAATCCTCCTCCTTAATTTAGGGGTCAAAAAATATTGTCCTTGGTTATCTTAATATCCCTTTGAAAGCAACTGAGTTTAATGTATGATGGTTTCAAGATTGTAGTTAAGTGCTCTTAGCACAGGCTAGGATTAAAGTTTCAAAAGATCATCATAACAATTCAAGGTTGGCGCCTCGACCACATTCAAGACGAGCGTTCAAACATATATCTTACACAATGGTTTTATACATGATATGTCATGAGCACTATCGGCTCAAACTCATCATAAGAGCTTTACTGTCATCTTTAAACTTATTATTGATTATGCCATGTTGGCACTCAACATGAGTTTGCTATAGTAGTTTTGAGCTTAGTCTTAAAGGCCTCAATAAACAACCATAGGAATTACAGTCAATATTAACTTATTGTATGGATAACGCTTTTGGATTTGACTATGTTATTTATTTTTCCTCAATGTTTTGGATCATAGTACATGATCCATCATGTTATATCCCTAATTTTGGCTTTGTTTTTACTATTTACTTTTACGTGAATAGAAGTGAGTTCATGGAAAAATGATTTGATGTTATGATTTAATGTCATTGAAAAATACTAATTTTATTCTATATCAGTATATGTGATTAGGGATAATGCATATAATTGAATGATTTAGTAAATTCTATTATGAGAATTTGATTAGTTAATTCATAAGGTTTATGAATGGACTAACGATACACTGATCATGATCTGGTGATGGCAAGATGTATGCAGGAAAATAGGTTTTTGATTACTCTCCACGAAAGAGAGTATCTTCTGAGGAGAGGAGAATAGGCCTTGGGTTATAAACAGTCATTTGCCAACTGAGTATAGTTTACCACAGTTAGTTAACTCTTGTCAATTGAAGTAGGTTGCATTTAAGTGGTTAATTTGTTGATTGGCTAGACAGGTTGTCGATGTCTTTTAGAACCCTTTTGAGCTATTATTACGTCAATCTAGTCATTTTGTGAAATCGATGTCGGCAAGGGAAAATGTTGTTCATGATGTTGTAAATAGTTTGCAATTATGTCTTCAATGGCATTCTTAGGAGAAGTGTTAAGTGTTTCTTGTTTATTGTTTAAACATCAAAAGTCTTGTTCGTTGTCAAACAAAATTGATGTAATTTTCTTGTATATATGAAGGGGAGACTAGCTTGACCAATCACACTTGTGTGTAAGTTTACGTTACATTAGTAGTATCCTTATTGATTCATATTTTTTATGTTTTTAAATTATCATATGTAAATATATTGAATGGTTAGTTCAAGATTGCTAATGGTCTTTTACGAGAACCACTTTCTTTAATGAATAGGCTTCCTCACTTATAACTATTTAGACAATAAAGGATAACTTAAAGGATGTGATTAAGATGAAGTGGAGTGGTATTTAATGACCACATTCCCCTTGACTTTGCACGCTCAACCTAGAGCATTTAGAGGCTTATAACATAGAGATTTATGCGGCTTAAGGGAAGTTGAATAATAACTTATTTGAGTGGAGTCTTTAATGTCATAAAGCAGAAGTTTATAAGAGTCGGGAGGCTTTGGTGATTGGGGAGAAGAGATTTCATTCATGGAGAGAGAGAGAGAGAGAGAGAGAGAGAGAGAGAGAGAGAGAGAGAGAATTCATGGTAAGTGTCCTTTTAATGTAAACCACTTATTGATTATATTTTTTCTCGACTCCATAACTATTATGGAGGAGCTTATTAATAAGTGAGGAAGTGGTCATTAAGATCCACTACATGATTTTTTTGCATGCAAGTGTAAACATGTTTTTAGGCCTTGAAACTACCTAAGAACTCATGGTAAGGGAGTGGTCAAGCTTTATGACCATCACCTCTTTCTTTATTATGCACGCCTTCATAGAAGGAGGATATGGTAAATAGAATGGAGATCTATGAGACCAGGGTGGTCATTCTCGGTGAGAGATATCACAAGTGGTTGACAACAGAACAAGGGTTCCTGTTCTTTTGACTGCTTTGCATCAAGGATAACTTTAAGGAACCCCCCCAAAAAAAATACCTATAAAATCGTAGCAAATCTAACTAAGTGCAATAATTTTCCTAGCGAATCTTTCCTTCTTTTGAAAAAAATATTAATTTTCCTAGCAAATCTATGCACATTATTAGAAAATTTAAAAAAATCCTAGTGAATCATAGTGAATAATAGACAAAAAAATTAATTACAATGGAGAATCCGTCCTTTAAAATTTTACATAGTTGGTCAGTGCAGTCCCCCATATATTCTTTTATTTTTTATAATTCTAAAGCAGGGGCTTGGGGGTAGTAGCCACTGACAAGGTCAAGGGGTAACCCCCCTTACGGGGGTCAAGGGGGGAGAGCCCCATTGCGGGGTCCAAGGATAGTAGCATTGGAACACATAAAAATTCAATATTTTTAAAAATCCCAAAAATAAATTTTATGGATTGAATCCCACAGCCCAAAAGCAATTCTGACCTCCTTTAATCATGTGCCTTTTTAAAGGCAAGTTAAGCCCAGAATTACTTTTGGGCCGTGGGATTAGATCCTAATCGCATAGCCCAAAAGCAATTCCAGGCTCAGCATGTCAATAAAAAGGCACATGCCTAAATAACCCATGGAATTTAATTATAACCATTAGATTAAAATGGAAATCAATTAATATAAATAAAATACGGACCCCTATTCCATAATATAAGAAGAAATTTAATACATTAATGGCAAAATCAGTCCTCATACACAGTAAACAATTTAATGCTATTGGTCAATATGTAGGTGAATTAAAACATGCCTCTAAAATTTTAGGTGAATCACCATTAGAACTGCATAGAATACTGTGGTGAAAATAATAATTATAAATGCCTCATAAATAAATTGGTGGCAAATTGAAATGCATTTGACTGAAAATTTGAAAAATCTAGACGATTTGGCCCCCCGACACTTGCAATTTATTTGCCAATTCACAATTTGAAAATATAAACTATTCACCAATTGGCGAAGATTCCCCACTAAAAAAATCCCTACTTTGCATCGAAGGAAATTATAGGCTTACGAGAAGCTACATGGGTTATTAGTCTTCAACAAGATTTTTTGTCTAAGTGAGATTACATTATAACAAAGGTACAAGAGGGAGTTCAGCTATTACCAAAGAGCTTGGCTCTGATAAAAAAGTTCACAAACAAAGAATGTAGGGTCTTTTGAGTAGAAAGTTTGATTAAGGAAGTGAACTCAATAGTTCAGGATCATTAAGTATATAGAGCTACGTTGTCCAGCCGAGACTCCAAGTCATGTTGGCATCGTCACAGCTATCGATAAGATGTTTCACATCCTCAAAAAGAAGCACCTATTAATACCTAGATATCAGTCTGAGGAGGAAAATAGGAGGCAATGTATGCCAGGAATCATACGCGCAAGATAGCAAATTGTAGTACGACATAAGAGGTTGGATATCTCATTTTAATTATTTCTTTGTTCTCCAACTATGAGTAAATGTTTGGTTTTAGGTGCAACAGATGCTCTTATGAAGATTAAAGTGTTTCTTTTTACTCATGTAAACATCAAACTTTCTAACACAATAGCTAAATAATCAATGTTCATGGAGAATAGATAAACTATCTTAATTAGTTTTATTTCGATGTTTAAGATGTATGAAATAGTAGGGATTGGAATAAGATAGGAAGAATGCTCTTACTCAGTAGCTTAAACCATGTTGATAAAATTGTAAGATGAATCAAATTTTATCTAAAAGGCTATAGAAGATTTCATTTTATGACTTTATATTATATTCTTGAACTTGCAAAAAGTTGGGTTTCTTAGCTTGACATAGAATATGGTTGTTCCTATAAGCAACATTCTCTCTAAAGCTTTTAGAAACTCAAATTCTTCTTAGGATTTGTGAGGAGAAACAGTGTTGAAAGTTTTTGTCAAATATAGCTTATTCTTCTCAAACGTTTATACGTATGAGTTTGATGGTATAAGTTTTATATCTTGAGATTAAAGATTTTACATTTGATTTATTCATTTATGTTAGAATGATAATTTTATCATTAAGAACAACTTGAATGGTGATATAATATCACTTGCATAGTCATTAGTAGTGATAAATATTATCATGATAACCATAGGAGGTTAAACTTAGTTCTTTTATCTTCTTAACTTAAGTCAGTTGACTTGAGAAGACCTAGAGGGTTGACAATTTTATTTTTAACTTGAACTCATCTGGAATTGATTAAGTCATAAGTGAATATCCTTGATAAAAACATAGATGTTTTCTTCCTTTTGGAAGCATTTAATCACTATCTTTTAGAATAGAGACCTTGGTGAGCTAATGTTAGTACGATATTGAAATGACTATGAGATGACATAGATATAGATTTCCTTCTGAGAAATACTTTTCTTCTTGTCATATTGTAATACAAATTCAGAGAAGTGGGTGTTCCAAGAATGTGGAAACCTAGATATCCTTTAGTTAGCATCCATTTCTTATGTTATATTTTCTCAAGAAAGAGAGTGGATTAGGATATGGAAAGATATAGTTATCTTAGTTTATGTTCATTAGAACTTATTTCAAGTGCCTTTTGCATAAAGGACAAAATTAACCTAGTGTGGGGTATTCTTGATATGAACTATTCAAGTTGAATATGTTAGGAGATTGGAATCTCAACTCCTCATGATTGTTGTACTTAAGATTATTGATATATGTTTATTGAAATGTATTTGAAGGATGAATATACATATGAGTCTATTACCTATTTAAATGAAAAGTTGGTAGACTTAGTAGACTGAGAGGTCAAAAGTATTTTATTATTCTTTATCACTCAAACCTATTAGGGTTGATAGGTTGAACTTAATTGAAAGTCTAGTTTTGAAAAGTTATAATGTCCACTAAGTTACTATATGGATGAGGATATACCTCCTATACTATGTTTGTTCATTTATGAGAAGAGTGAATTCAAGCAATGCCAAGTGGTCTAGGAAAGACTAGAAGTATTTGTTCTCATGTTTTTTTATACTTATGCTATTACCTTTGGAAAACAAGGATGTGTGATTTTTTCCATGTATTGGGTTAGAGAAGCTAAACCCTAGTATCAAAAACAAGGAGGATATAGGAAAACTATAACTCTTATGTCGGATATGACATTGTATATATATATTGATCGATAGTGAAAGGTTGAGAAAACCATAGGGCAAGACATGAAGAGTCTTTATAATACCTTTTCAAATTTAAGTGATTCTATGATAATGTCAAAAATTGAATTAATGCATCAAGATGTTTAATATTTGAATCAGAAAGTAGAATGATAGAAAGTCATAAACCCTAGAAAGTGTAAGTATGCAATGAGAGACTCTTTAAAATGTTAGAAATGGGTAAATCTTAATATTGCAAATATATCCTAGATTAAGGATTGTTCTAAGTCAGATTGACTAGAATGGATTTACAGTACAGTCAAGTTGGTGTCTAGAGTTACTAAATGAAGGGGTAAGTACCCTAACTATGTTTATTTATTCTTACTTGTAAGAAAATAACTAATTTCCTAGACTATGATGCTTAACCTAGGTAAGGTAACCATCTTAGTTATTAATGAATTGACTTAAAGTTATTTAAGTGTCGATAAGTTCCGGATCTCACGTATTGCAAATTTGCAATGAGTATTGTTGTATAGAAAGTTAATCTATAACATTTATAGAACAAAGACAACATTTTGAAAACCTATTGAAGTGAAGAAGACTAAATTAGAGTTGATAAAACTTTATAGTTGGGTGCTACCACAATAATGGGTTACACTTTCTGGGACATCCTGATTTTTGCTGAAATCACATATTTTTAGAAAATATAATGATTTAAGCCTTGAAAGGCTCCATTTAAAGGATTTTATAGAAGAGGGTTTGATCAAACCCCCTTAGATTCAGAGCCCCTTGAATAGAACCCCGCTAGTTTTAAACCATACCTATAATGGAGTCTCCTCTACACCTATCAAAATGCTGATTAAAAACCACATTTGATTTACCTTTTGGGGGATCAAATAAATTCATTTAAATTTTATGTTTTGTGAGTATGTAGTCCTTATTATAAGCTTCGTAAAAAGTATAATTCTAAATATATTTAATTTTATTATTATATTTATTTTTTATTTCTTGTGAATGTAGGTTTTTCAGCAAACATCAAGTTCTTTGTTCTACACACATGAAAAATTAGTAAATTAGTGAAAAACAATTCTGAAAAATATCTATGCCCTGGGTATTTCTATCCTTGTTTCAACAAAAAAAATTAAAAAAAAATTTCAATACATACAAAAAAAGTTATGTTTTATGGAATAAGCCTATGTCTAAATTATAATTGGTTTCACTTCGAAAATTAATTAAAAAAAATATTCAACGAAACATTATAAACCAAATGCATGCCCAATATATCAGTGTTACCAATCTAAATTAAAAAGAATCAAAATTTTATCCTTCGTAGAAAAAAAATTATGTGCTACTAAATACACATCACTTTAAAAAATGTGTACTATTAAAAACTAGTTAACAGAATCTCACAAATCACTAGTTTTCATCATCTTCAAATTCCTAAATGTTTAGCGGCTATAGGTTTCAGAAAGTGAAGATTTAGTTCAAAATGTTGATTTCAATGTCAAGGTTGGCCAAAAAGTGTAAACCATTATTGTGGGATGACCTAGTCAAACATAGTTGACCAAGTCAAACTGTAGGATGTGATAGTATCCAAGTCAAGTTGGGGTGGGTGAAGATTACGACCACACTCATTATGAATATCTATTCATATTGAGACTTTGGCCAAACTAATGCATATGTCTCTTCGTGCATTCTCGGTTCACTGTATCTGGATTGCATAACCTATTGGAATGATCATCCTTAGCTAGATGGTGTATAGGGTTGTATGATCGATAGAGTTATGTAGGATATGTACTCAAATAGAAAATTACCATTGGTCACCTTGGGTCTATACTCTTCATGAAGGGTAGGGCCACTTCCTATGTGGAAGATGTGTGGGAGACCATAGGTCTATAGTTGGAGGAAAAAAAATGCGAAGATGATCTCTCTCTAGTAGAAGACATGTCAAGGCTTGCAATAAGAATGTCAGAATTCCAGAAGCAACATATCCATTGGATATGTGACTTGTGTTACTTACACTATGTAAAACTTTATCTATTGCAAATGTGTTTAAATTGAAAAGACAGAATGTCTTCTTTGTATATTCTATCATGATGTGTATTTCAAAAAAAGAAATTATGTAAATTGTTGTCTCTTGATATTTTTCTAATAAAAAAAAATTCTATCTTTTTCATCTTATGCATTTTGTCTCATGGTAAATATTTCATTTTAGTCTTGATGAGATTTGTGGATGTTACACATCATCAGGAGAAAAGAGAGCAAGAGAACAAAAATAATAAATTGTAGACTTAAAACTACCTTAAAAAGGAGGGGTTGAGGTGATGCGGGAACAAAGAAGTCAAAAGGGGGGGAAAAGGGAACAACCTATTAGACCAGAGGAAACAAAGGGAAGTGTATACAGGTAATTTTATATACAAAGACAACATATATCTGAAACATTGAGGAAAAACAAATAATATAGTCAAATCCAGAAGCATTATCTATACAACATCATGGACTGTGGAAAATTAATGACTCCCAATATTAACTTGTGGTGTATATATATATATATATATATATATATATATCATTATCGGCCTCGTGGCCTGGAGTATACCTCCAAATGAATACATTAACAAGTTTAAACACAGCAACTTAGACATGAAGGTCTGAGATATAAAGTTTGGCTTATCGATGGACTATTGCCTGAAAGCTTCAAATGATTAACACAATAATTATATCATAAAAAAGTCGACACTGCTTGACACTATACTATAGGGAATCATTAGTGAGAACAATCAAAATTAATTAAGTCTTTCCAGGGTGAAAATTCAAAGTTGTGTCACACTTTTATAAAGGAAACAACCAACACTGATCTAACTTTTTAACTTGAATCACTACAATGTGACGTATGTGTTTTGAATTTTAAAATAATGTAAACTAATAAGATGTAAATGTTTTATTGTATTTTATGTTTTTCTTTTTTTTTTTAAATTAAAAAATTATTTAAATGTAGTATTTTATAAAATTGACACTATATTTTAGTTGTTGATAAAATGCTGAAAATTAGGGTTGAGTGGGACATCACACTTTATATAGTAAATTTCATTTATTTTACTTCTATATTTTTTTGTGTATTCATAACTCAAAATTTTACTGCATGCATAATTTTTTTCCCCAATTTGATAAATATTTTTTTAAAATAAATCCTAGAAGTTGCATGCAATGAAAACACAGTTGTTTCAATGGGACATCAACTTTTGTCTTCATTATTTATCCAAAATAGGAAAAACATTATATCAACTTGACAAGGAATCTCTCCTCTAGTGCATCATATTTTTTTCAAAATTTTTTGATAAACTTCACTATTTTCTCTTGAGAGGGCAATCAACACCATATTTTGATGCCGATGGCCTACTTTTAGTAGAAATAAAAATAAAATATAAACACTAATTGAAATATTTAAAAAAATATATTTTTGTATTTAGTAGACTTATTGATCTACAAAAGGGTATTTTTAGATTCTTTTAAAATGATTATTTGCACACATAGGAGTTGTTAGAACATCAAAATTTTCAAATAATTTTATTTTTTTGGTAAACGAGCCCAAAAGTGATGCTACATATGTTTTTACTAGATGATTTCAATTGGGAAAGTTATGGCCTAGATATAATTTGCCTAGAATGAATCTAGAGAGAACATAAGTTTCACCAAAATTGACTTTAGTTGGAAATACTAAAATTTGTTTATGTTGATAAGTTGGCCCAAAGTGTGACACAACTTTGAACTTTTATCCTCTAGACTTCGATTCTAACCTGAATGAAGTCATTTTGATATTGTCAACACAGTCTATTGAGACTCACAGCCGAGTGTTAATGTGCCACTTCCTATGGTCTCCCAAAGGTTTTAGCCAACTAAAAATCTCCTTGTTCTTGCTCTATCTCCCAAGCGCAAAGAACAAAAAAATGATCATCAATGATGATAAGAATGAATAATGATAATAATCAATAGAGAGAAGACATACAATAGCTAGGTTTTGGTTTTCTTGGCATGCCGAGCATGCAAGGTAACTACCACCCATGCCCATGAAGTGGTGGGTGGTTTTTCCACTCCACCACCTGTGGTTTCTAAGGAGACTCTCAATCCAATACTTGCTATATGTAGGTAGGCGGTGAGCACAAAGCTCCCATTGGTCCAAAATGACATTTCATCACTCCACTATCATAGGTGATGTTAGCTTAAATACAAAACAAATAACCATATTAATATTAACATGGGATTCGATATTAGGTTTAAATAGTCATAGCATAATATTATTTCCGTACATCTTCTTGATGTATGAAGATACTCTTAACAATCAAGATGTCATCATACGACATCATCACCAACATAGTGGCACAACCAACATGTGGTTTAGGGGTCAAGCACAACTCCCCCTTCTTCTTTATAAACCCAAAGCATATTATACCATGAATAAAAGATGTAACTTACGCCAACTTACAAAAGTTCATAAGGACATAAAGTTTGATACTCAGATGGCAATTGGACCCATTTCCCGACATCTATCTCTTCCTCTCGGATGATACACTCCTTCCGTCTTCAAAGGAAGATTCAATTCTTGTTCACACTCACCATCATAAAACCATGATCAGTGCATCATCATCTAATTCACAATTCATAATAATCAAATATTCATATGAACACATAATTTCATAACTAACTATCATTAGTCAGTATTCTCATAATCAATGATTAAATCAGATATTTCGACATCTAATCATTAAACTATGGTTAATCCTCCTGATTACCACACAAAGTTAAGATTAAGTCAAATCATAAGTTGGGGATGTAACACGCAACATGCTACAAGTCTGAATAATCGACTATCCAGTTACTCAAAACATCCATCCTCTCATCCAAAAGAAACATAACAATACACAAATGACCACAGACAAGGCCTACTGACTAAATCTATATACATAATAAAAAGATATATGGATATAGATAGTCCACATCCAATCATCCCACTGTAGCTAATGGGTAGCTAATCCATAAAACTGCATAACTCGTAGATCCCAAAGAAACATGCAAACCCAACATCACAATAGTAACTTACAAAATGAGATTAAAAAGAAGATACCATGTAGATTTCAAGACTCAAACACCAGATCAACTCCAAATCTAATTTTCCAATCAAATCTATAATGAGTAACCAAAATCAAGGAATCCATCAAGAAAATATTGTAGAAATGATGAGTGGCTAACTGCATATGAGCATCTCCACACTGAGAAACATGCAAAAACCATGCATGAAGCATACCTACAAAATTGCAACTATCTTGAATCCAAAAAGACCTCGAAAGATTCATAATCTAAAATATAGCTTATCCACAAATCTACAAAACCACAAGTTTTGATTAACCATATAAAACTTGTAAAATCACCATGTCCCTGACACACATGCAAATCCATATCTACATTTCATTTGGAAGACCCACAAGTTTGAAAATCACCAAAATAGTTAAACCAGAATGATGGAATAGCACCAAAAGCATAACCATATATTTTGAATGGAAAATCTATAAAACCTTTAGATCAAATTGATATGAAACTAAGACATGCAAGTACAACGAACGAAAAAGAAGAAGGGGTCTGGGAACTCCAAACCCACTTGTAGGCCAACTCCACAAACACCACCATGTACAAGCATGCGGATGAGCTAAGCTATTCAAAAAGCTTTTAGATCATCCAATGACCAACTCCACAACCTACATGCATTTGAGGTTAACAAAATAGTGCCTTCAAAGTCAATGACTAAAACCAAGCACCCAACATAAGCACATCAAACCATAGTCATGACAACCCAAGTTTCTCCATGTGAGCAGAGAGCCAAGAACAAACACCCAACATGAATACTCTATTGTAAACAACCATAGAATGAAAGAACACAACCACCATGTATGAGGGTTATTACAAACTATCAAACAAGATCTCCAGATCAATAGCATATTAAATGTAACCACATGATAAACTCCAAAAAACTTTGGAAATCTTCTCCATCCTTCAAATACATGTTGTACCCTAAAAAATAAGATCAACTACAAAACTTCCACTCAAACAAGGATTAATAATCATCCAATTCCTTCCTACAGATTCCCTCATGCTTACCAGGCTAAGAAATCACAACAGAAGAAATACCTAGAAAATTAAACACCATGGAACCAATACATAACATGGAACAACTATAGCTCTGATACCAATTGAAAAGGAAAGAGAGTTCACCCAATATGCACCTTGCACCATCCTATATTTTTCTTAATCAAATATTCAATAACTTGATACAAGCACATACTATTGTGCCCTTAAAGAATAAATGGACACAGTTAACTTCCCATCACATTAACCATTAGAGGAAAGATAATGTAGATTATAGATCTAAGTAAATTTCTATAGCATAGCAGCATGTTGTAGGGTAGGTTTTTATTTCCTAGTTGCTTATTTTATTTTCCTATTCCTAGGTTTTTCCTACACATATAATTAAGCTTGCTTAGGATTAATTATGTATTGGTGTGAGTGGGTGCAAAGTGTCAGTATCTTCCATGGGAGTTACACTTTGCCTATTTTAGGCTATTGTGGTGAACTCTTCCCATTGGCCATATTTTCCACCTCTCCCCTCTCTCATATTCTATATATACTCACCTCCTAGCTAGTCTTTTACATTGTATTATGCAACTTTTTTCTTTTGTATTCTCCTAATGCTATTTTTCTTTATGATAATTTTCATTTATCTCTTGGAGATTAACTCTATGTTGTTATTCTAATCTTGTATCATTTTCTTTCGCAGTTTGATATCTATTCATTCACACTAGTTTTTTGGGTTATTAATCTTCTCAGAATCTAACATGGTATTAGAGCTATTCTAGTGCAAAATAGATTTTAGTATCTTTATTTAAGAGATCTTGAATGCAAATCTTGGTGGATCTTGAAAAGTTGAGTATGCTCTTCTCTTGCATCGAATGATGACCTAGAGAATCAGAAAACCTTGATAGAAATACCAGATTTATGAGGGTTTCCTCTTTCTGGCCTTGTATTCTAGGTTGTAGTGTGCCTTTTCTTGTCTTAGGTGGTTGATTCAGCTTCTACATGCCATTTTTTTGTTGCTACAGGTGTTTTTTGCAATAGATTCACATCTTCTGCATGTTGGATAGAGAAACAATTTTTGGGTTTTGTTAGCAGCATCAAAAAAATTTATGGGTATCTATTAGTTTTTACATGCAGCAAAAAAATCTTGTGGAAATTTAATCAAAAAACTTTACAGCCCCCCTCTCCATTGGCAGACTTGATTTTCCAAGAAAACTTTGGAGGCTCATATCTTGGGCTCATGACCTCCTTTTCTCAAGCATTTTTTTATTTGAGCTAGAATTTTGCAAGCTTCATAGTGGTGCAGATGGATTTTGATTTTGGTGCTTAGTTTTTCTAGAAATTACATTTTGTCATCACTGTTGTTGAGTAATTCCCACTTTTAGACCATATGGGGCTCCGTTCAGGGTCATACAACAACATTGTTTGGTGATTTTTTTTGAAAGTGCATAATTTTTTTGTACTTCTTAAATCTATAATCATTTTGATCCAGTTTTTCTCAGAAATTATACTTTCAATTATAACCTAGCTTTGGCATTTGCATTGTACCAAAATCAAAGACCACTTTGTTTTTTTGTCTTATAGCAATTGTAATTGCACTAAATTATGAAGTGTTGACATTGCAACTTTTGGGGGGCAATTTTTGATAGTAGTGAAAAGGGGATGTTTTGACATTCTTGTGTTCACTTCTTTTCGACACTTCATTTCTACATTGTTTGCATCATGGATCAAAAAATAATTCTTATCTTAAATCCTTACAATTCTTTTGAGTAGAAATCATGCACGATAATCTACTTAAGAAAATCTAGTTTGCATAGGATAACAATGGGACTGGAAACTAAACCTACTAAAGATGAATAAAAGCCTAAGTGGTTTAATAAGTGTGATGAGGCCTATGGTACTTTGTGTTTGTTTGTTTCTCCTGGTTTTCTCTTTCATATCGAATCTTTGAATTCACCAAATAAAATATAAACAAATCAAGAGACACTATTTTGCATACAAGATTCAATGAGGGGTCATATGTTGAAAAATGAACTAACTAGTTTGAGTCCAGGCAACTTCAACACAATCTATTATTTCTTCACCAAATTCAAATCACTAAGGTGGCAATTAAAATAGTGTGGAATTGAAAAGAAAGATGAACAACTAATTCTTAGTATTCTCTCTAACCTAAGTTTAGAATATTCAGTGTTTGTTTCTACCTTCTATGCTACTAAGGGTGCACTTGGGACACAATTCACTATGTTATCTTTGGATGATTTTTTTATCTCTCTCACATGGGAGCAAGATAAGCTAATTCAGATGGATATTCTAAAATCCTCTAAGTCACATGCCCTGGCTACCAACAAAGGTACAAAATAATAGAAAGTACAAAGTAGTAACAATAAGGATAAGAAACAAAAGAAAAGAAAGGAGAAGAAGGATAAAAAATAAGCTACTCCAAAAGCAACTAATGAGACCCAATCTTGTAATGGAAACAAGCCTAAGAAAGAGAAGGTCAAATGTGCCTTTTTTGAATGACCTGGTCATGATGAGCATATATGTTTGAAGAAACAAATTGATCACTTGATTCACATTCTTGAAAAGAATAATATCAGTGATCCTAAATCTATAAAATAGAGTTTAAATGAGGGGTCTAACAAGGAGAGATAAAAACAAAGGGAAAGGGAAGGGCAAAGCTCATAGCTAAGTTGTTTCACAACCATCACTTGAGTTCATGATTCAGGTGCTTTACACCACATGGCTTCATCTAAGGATGAACTTACATCTTTGGAGATGTGTACTATGCCTTCTATATTGATGGGTGATGACACTCATGTTGAGATGTGTGCTACAGGGTCTATTGATGTGGGGGATGGCATGTTCCATGATGTTCTTTGTGTTCCATCATTATCAACTAATATCCTATCAATTTATTAGATCACTCACACTGGTTTAGGCAAACAGGTTGAGTTCACTCCTGATTCAATGATCATTCATGAATTGCAAAGTGATTCTATAGTTACATTTGGGAAAGAAGATCATCAATCTCAACTATATTCATTTTCTCACTTTGTTCCCAATCCTACTTCATCTATTTTTCTCACTCATTTTGGTGATGTGAGTAGATTATGGCATGAGTGGTTTGGCCACTTAACTTTCACTACTTGCAACAACTAAACTAGTAGAGCATGGTCACAGGGTTGCTTTCAATTTAGTTTTCAAGAGGTGTTTGCCAAGGCTGCATTCTTGGTAAGCATCCTAATGAAATTTTTGACAAAGGCATGGAGAGCTTCACAGATATTGGAGTTAGTTCACAGTGATTTGGCTAGTCCACTTCCTTGTGAATCCTTCAACTCAAGTCTAGATTTGTTCTAACTTTCATTAATATTTTTTCTTGATATACTTAGGTGTACTTTGGGTAAGTGCAAAAAGTTGGGGGGCCAAAAAGTGGCCAAATGTTGTTTTTTTTAAAAATACATAATGTGAGCACATTATAATGCGCTCGCGTTATGGGTTGGTAATGACAAGCCTAAGGCTTGTCAAAACCAACCCATAATTTGCTCACATTATTACGCGAGCGTGTTATTAACAACTATAAATAAATAAATAAAAGGCTTGTCTTTTCATTTCATTTCTATTTTTCTCATCTATCCCCATGGCTTGCAAACCCTAGGAAGCGCGCTCGCATTTTGGAAAAGATAATTCAACACTAAAATCTTGTTGATTTGTTGCCAAAATGACACCACGATGTCGAGCATGCCAAAGGAGTGAGTTTTATTTATTTTTTTGTTTGAATTTGCTTCTAAATAGGTAGGTTTGAGTTGTATTTTGATGTATATTTTGTTAATTGTTAGGAAATGTTAATGCACCTCCTTCTCCTCCTCAAAATCCACAAAATCTTGCAGAACAACAACATCCTCCATCCATTCCTTGACATGCCCCTGGAACACAAGAAAATATAATGGGGCAAATTAAAAACAACAAAAAAGATATTGAAGATATAATTGCAAGGTTGAAAGATCCTTCCACTCCAACCTTGCATAGGTCCATGCTTGCTGAATCTCTTGAATCTATGTTATCAAATGTAGATTCAATTAGCAAGCAAATAACTAGTTGGATGGATAAGAGGAGAGAGTTTAGAGATTATTATGCAAACAAGCTGTCATACCAAGATGTGAAAAAATTACAAATCACACAATTAGGCTTGTGTTCGATTTTCAGAAACCCACAAACAAATCAACCTCCACCC
Organism: Cunninghamia lanceolata; assembly: GCA_027924645.1. Classification (NCBI taxonomy): domain Eukaryota; kingdom Viridiplantae; phylum Streptophyta; class Pinopsida; order Cupressales; family Cupressaceae; genus Cunninghamia; species Cunninghamia lanceolata. The sequence continues at coordinate 2,426,431 of BSBN01000639.1, forward strand.
ATTACATGCAAGAGGTTCCCTATCCATTGGTGCAACAACCAAGTGATAAGGGATAGTTTTGGGTAGAGGTGGTGTATTGTTTTTAACCATCCTCCATGCAATAATAATGAGGTCCTGCAATACTTTTTGAGGAAACTCTACTGTGAGTTTGTCCTCAATAAAGTGCCAAACTATTTTGATATGTGGTACTTCCAGGGTAGAGGAGGGGGGTCAACACAAGATAGACCAGGGGCACGTCTTGATGCACAGTGGGTAGTGAGATGAGTAATCAGCAAATGAGCCCATGAGCATGTTTCTATCCCTTCCATTGTGAAGGAGAGTTTTGAGGTCAATACACTTCAGTCCATTAGTTCCTTGAGCTAGAGCATCATAGAGCATGTTGGTCATGCAACACAGAGTGTGTTGGGAAATAGTGCAAGGAGTAGGGTCCCACCCCATGCTTGTTAGGCTTGTGGGTCAGCCTGTGGTTATGATCCCATGGATAGTTAAGACACAGGTGCATAGGCTACATCTGCAGCTGAGCAGATGGTGATGACAGATACCCTCTTGAGTGAGACTTTCGGCCTTGATACTCAGGTAAATATTAGCAAGTTTATTGAATTAAATTTATTAAATTTTATTTTTGAAATGCAAGATTAACTAATTTAAATTGATGATTTTAATGAAATTTCAGGGTCATAGCATCGATGCAATTTTCAATGGTTCTCCACCTGCATTTTACACTAGATCATCTACTGTCGGGGTATGTAACTAGTAAACAATTATAAATATTACATGTGAATAGTATCATTATATGAATGGTATTCTAATATCTGATTTTAGATGTTGAATAGGTTAATATTGTAGATTTCACGGCAACACCTGCCAGCGGTGGTTAACTTCAAAGCTTTATAGAGGTAATAAAATAAATAGTTTAATGAATGAATTGTACTTACTAGATTTTTGTATGTGACTTGTGTGCTTTATTGTGTGTACTTCCATGTTTAAATGAACATGTGTGTATGTTAGGAGCCATGATTTGCATCACTATTATAGTTTTTGTAATTGAATAATGTCGTTTTATTTCCAGATGATGTAGGCTGCATAGACACCTCCCCATGTTCATAGGGCAATGGAGCATGGTGTGGCCTTTGCGATTCATAGCTCCATGGCATTGACAGGGGTATGAGGCAGATTAGTAAATTTCAATTTACATTCATTGTTATAGTTGTCTATTTTTGAAAAAACAAAAGATTATTGGTTTGAAGTTTAATTTCTATTTGGATAGTTTCTATAGGACATGACATCACCATGACCTATTACTGCTACTGAGGTGAGTGGGGAGACAAATTATATGCTAGTGGTAAGTGATTATTTTGTTAAATGTTTCATTTTTTATAACATGTAATTTATATATATTAATGTCTTTACTTTTTATTCTAATAGCTAAAGATGCAAGAAGAACTAAATAGAAGGAGCAGCCCTTAGGTTCGTAGTAGACCACCCGCATCCATGTCTCCATCCCTTATAAGATCAAAGGCTTCTAGTGATCTATTCTCTTCACCAGTCAGAGGGAAATGACTTTTTATTGTGTTCCTTTGTTGTATGCCTATATGGCATTTGTGGACATATATTGTGTATTGTATATAGTTGACATTGTATGCCTATATGGCATTCTTGTAAGCCTATATGGCTATTTTGCATATATGTTATACTTATATCAATAGATATTGATGTATGCCTATATGGATATTTGGTTAATACAAATATTTTTTATTGATGGCATCCATACTTGCATTATAAATCCACATTTGAATGGATATTTGTAGATGGCTACTTTAAATATTTCAAGTCCAATTATATTACATAGGATGTTTGTTGATCCAATAAGCTAGCTATTTTTATTCAAGTATCACCTAAACCTCATTTTGGAACTAAAATATAAAAGTTGTATTTAAAAAAAATGAATCATCCCTAAACCCTCAACCCTAAACCCTAATCCCTCAACCCTAATCCATCATCCCTCAACTCTAATCCCTCATCCCTAAATCCTAAATGCTATCCCTATTCATAAACCCTCAACAGACTTGATACTATACCTTAAACCCTAATGGCTTATCCCTAAACCCTCCAACACTATCCCTAATCCTTACACCCTCCACACTTTACTTTAACCCTAATCCCTCAACCCTCAACCCTATCCGTAAACCCTTGACCCTCGAACCTCAACCCTCAACCCTCAACGTCAAACCCTAATCCCTCAACCCTTAACTTTGATCCCTCGACCCTCAACCCTATCCCTAAACCCTAAAGCCTAAAGCCTCAACCCTCAACTCTCAATGTCAAATCCTAATCCCTCGAACCTTCACTCTAATCCATCAACCCTAAACCCTATCCCTAAATCCTCAACACTATAACTTAAAGCCTAATCCCTCAATCATCAACCCTAATCCGTCAACCCTCAACTCTAATCCCTCATCCCTAAACCCCAAATGCTATCTCTATTTCTAAACCTCAACAAACTCGATACTATATGATAAACCCTAAACCTTATCCCTAAACCCTACAACCCTATCCCTAATCCTTATACCCTCCACACTCTACTTTAACCCTAATCCCTCGACCCTCAACCCTATACCTAAACCCTTGACCCTTGAACCTCAACCCTCAACATCAAACCCTAATCCCTTAACCCTTAACTCTAATCCCTTGACCCTCAACCCTATCCCTAAACCCTAAACCCTAAAGCCTCAACCCTCAACCCTCAACGTCAAATCCTTATCCCTCGACCCTTCACTCTAATCCCTAAACCCTATCCCTAAACCCTCAACACTATACCTTAAACCCTAATCCCTCAACCCTCAACCCTAAACCTTATCACTAAACCCTAATCCCTCAACCCTAATCCATCATCCCTCAACTCTAATCCCTCATCCCTAAACCCTAAATGCTATCCCTATTCCTAAACCCTCAACAAAGTCCATACTATACCATAAACCCTAATCTCTTATCCCTAAACCCTCCAACCCTATCCCTAATCCTTATACCCTCCACACTCTACTTTAACTCTAATACCTCAACCCTATTCCTAAACCCTTGACCCTTGAACCGCAACCCTCAACCCTTAACATCAAACCCTAATCCCTTAACCCTTAACTCTAATCCCTCGACCCTCAACCCTATCCCTAAACCCTAAACCCTAAAGCCTCAAGCCTTAACCCTCAATGTCAAATCCTAATCCCTTAACCCTTCACTCTAATCCCTCAACCCTAAACCCTATCCCTAAATGCTCAATACTATACCTTAAACCCTAATCCCTCAACCCTCAACCCTAAACCTTATCCCTAAACCCTAATCCCTCAACCCTCAACCCTAATCTGTCATCCCTCAACTCATCCCTAAACCCTAAATGCTATCCCTATTCCTAGACCCTCAACGGGCTCGATACTATACCTTAAACCCTAATCCCTTATCCCTAAACCCTCCAACCCTATCCCTAATCCTTATACCCTCAACACTCTACTTTAACCCTAATCCCTTGACCCTCAACCCTATCCCTAAACCCTTAACCCTCGAACCTCAACCCTAATTCATCAACCCTAAACCCTAATCCCTCAAACCTAAACCCTATCCCTAAACCATCAACCCTCAACACTATACCTTAAACCCTAATCTCTATCCCTCAACCCTTAACCCTTAAAACTTAAACCCTATCCCTACACCCTCAACACTTGACACTATATCTTAAGCCTTAAACCCTCATTCCTAAAGCCTCAACCCTTGATCCTTAAACCTTCAACCCTAAACCCTATCCCTAATCCCTCTACCCTTGACACTCTAACCCTAACCTCGACATTAAACCCTAATATGTCAACCCTAAATTCTATCCCTAAACCCTCAACCCCCTTCAATATACCTTAAACCCTAATCCATCAACCCTAAAACCTAATCCCTCAACCCTCAACCCTAAACACTATCATTAAACCCTCAACCCTCAACCTTCAACCCTAATCCCTCATCCCTAAACCCTAAATGCTATCCCTATTCCTAAACCCTTAACTCTCGACACTATACCTTAAACCCTAATCCCTTATCCCTAAACCCTAAACCCTATCCCTCAACCCTTAACCCTTAAAAATTAAACCCTAAAACCTATCCATAAATCGTCAACGCTCAACACTATATTTTAAACCCCAATCCCTTAACCCTTAGCCCTAAAGCCTCAACCCTCAATTGTTAATCCTTCAACCCTAAACCCCGTCCCTAATCCCTCTACCCTCAACACTCTACTTTAACCCTAATCCCTTAACCATCAACCTTATACCTAAACCCTCAACCCTCAACCCTCAACTCTCAACATTAAACCCTAATCTGTCAACCCTAAACCCTAATCTGTCAACCCTAAACCCTAATCCCTCAACCCTAAACACTATCCCTAAACCCTCTACCCTCAACACTATACCTTAAACCATAATCCATCAACCCTAAACCCTAATCCATCAACCCTAAACCCTATCCCTAAACCCAACAAAATTGCTTTGCCTTATGTTAGGTTGTTAAACCCATCATTTTTGACACTCTTCTTAAAGATATTTGAGTTGCAAGAATATGTCAAAAAAATGGCTATGAACTTTTTTAATGTTAGTAATGTTATATGGCATGTTTTTTTGGCCCATCTGGGGTTCATTATGCCAATAGGTGTACACACTATGAGAAAAGCTTTACGTATGGTACATCCACAATGAGTAATTAACAGTTGAAATTAGAAGGATGATCATTATGAGAAAATATTTGCATTGGGGTACATCTATGTTTCTTTCTATCCACCCAACACTTAGGGGAGGTATATTGTTATGAAATAGGCAAATAATCTCCCATTGTTTACTGGCTCTATCGACAAGAACTACTAAACTCTACCTTAAACCCTAATCCCTCAACCCTAAACTTTCAACCCTAAACCCTATTCCTAATCCCTCTACCCTCAAAACTCTACCTTAACCCTAAGCTCTATCCCTAAAGCCTCAACCCTAAACCCTAATCCCTCAAGGTCCTAAAATCTAATCCCTTATCCCTAAACGCTCAACCCTCAACCTTAAACCTTAATCACACAATCCTTATCCACCCCTCCTCCCCTATCTGGCTCACTCCCATCTCTATCCTCCTCTGCCCTTGACACTATACATACATACATATAGGCATACATAGATACATACATACATAGATACATACATAGATAACATACATAGATACATACATAGATACATACATACATATAGGCATACATAGATAAATAGATACATACGTACATATAGGCATACATAGATACATACATACATATAAGCATACATACATACATGATTAATAGCCTTGAACATAAAAAATTTAAGGGGAACATAACACCAACGCGTTATAATGTGCTCACATTATTTCAAACATGGCAAACAACACAGACTTTTGTAGAAAAGGAAAGATGCAAAGAAAAATATAACGTGAGTGCGTTATGTTTTGCTTTGGGAATCCCAAGCCTTAGGCCTGGGATTTTCTTTGGATTTCCAACCCAAAGGCTTGGAGTGCCTTTTGAACAACCACAGACGTGTTTTTCCATATTCTTCAAGATTTCACATAATTTCGTTCATGCTAACCCTTAGATTTGCACATGTTTAAAGGCCGAACAAATCAAACACCTAGGTAATGTTAGGCTTTCTCTTAGATATTTGACGATGTGATTTTATTCACATTTTAACAATGTTAAGCCTTTCATCTTTAATTTCTTTTGTTTGTGTGTCCGTTTTTGGGCAAAAGGCACTGTTGGTCTTTTTTTCATTGTAAATTAATTGTTCATTGGAATTTCAAAAAAATTACATATTTAGAAACTATACTCCATTCTACAAATATTAAAAAAAGAAAAAAATAATTTTCAATTACTTTTCAAAATTTATAGGGGTAGCATGGCCAAAATTCTATTTTTTAGGATTTGTCCACTTTGAAAATTAGTAAAAAATCAAATATTCATCAAAAAATTATCAGAAAGATTAGGCATAAACTACATGCTATTAGCTAATTTCTGACCAAAGCAATTTTAAAAATACCAAAAAAAAAGATGACCTTTTTTGGGAGCCAAAAACATGCTATGTTATGTTTTTTTGACAGAAACAACACCAATTTCTGTGGCTCCCACTTTTGAACCCCTTAATCTATGCCATTTAAAAAAAAATAGTAGTTTAGAAAGTAGACTCAGAGCACTACGAACATTTTTTGGTTGAATCTCCAAATTTTGAGTGTAACTATGCTCAATTTCTCATCCAAGGCCAGTATTTTCTAATTTCAGAAAAAAAGTGGCCACTTAAGACCCCTTTTTGGCCCCCCATCTTCTTGCACTTACCCCTTTTTAAAATAGAATTCTAAGGTATTTGATCATTTTTAGTACTTCAAAACTTTTGTAGAGAAGCAATCTAGGAAAGCCATCAAAGTTTTGTGCATTAACAATGGTGGTGAATATGTCAACCATCATTTTGAGTAGTTTTGCACTTCAGAGGGGATTGATTTGCTGCATTTAGTTCCATACGCTCCCTAGCAAAATGGTGTGGCAGAATGAAAGAATAGGTCCTTGAAGGAAATGGTGAACTGCATGATTCACTCTAGATCTCTTGCACCATAGTATTGGGTAGAGACCATTAACTATGCTTGTTAAATCCATAACCATGTTTCTCACTAATCCTTGAAGGGAGCCACTCCTTTTGAAGTTTGGAGCAATTGAAACCATTAGTTAAATACTTTTGAGTTTTTGGTTCTCCTATATGGGCCCACATTCATATAGAGAAACATAAGGCTATGGATCCATAGAGTAGGCCTTGCATATTTGTCAAGTCTCCTAATGGTGTAAAGGGTTATTGGTTGCTCCACCCTACTACACATGAGTTGTTCATATCACTTCTCCACCTTCTTGGATAATCTTGTGAATAGATTTGGGGTTGAGGTCAAATAGTGGGATATGTAGGTGGAAGATCTTGGGGTAGGGATTGATATGGATATTTTTGGGATGTGAATTGAAATAAATGTTGGTTAACATTGATAGAAGTGGGATAGGTTGATGTAGAATAAACTTGATATGCGGATGGACTAGGTTGGTATGATGATGAGGTGACACATAAGATTGAGGTGGAATTTGTTGATATTGTGGTTGTGTTTGTTGGGTTTGGGATTGGTTGGTGGCTAGGAGTTGTTGAATGAGGGCTTGTTGTTCAAAATATGCATCATGATCTACAAGATCCTCATCATCATTGGAACTAGACCGAGGGCCTCCTCAAAGTATGAGTTTGGGTCTTGGATTTTTTGCATCATTGGAGGTAGAAGGAGGGCCTCCTCAGAGTATGAGTTTGAGTCTTGGATTTGACCTAGGCTTGTTAATAATCACAACCATTTTTAACAAGTGATGCATTAGAAGGTGCTCAAGAATGGGTTGTAATGAAGATTATGTGAATGAAGTTGGATTATGATTAGGATTAACCTAGGATGATAAAGGTTAAGTAGAAAACACAAGATAAACTAGGCAAATGTAATGGAAGAACTGGTTGATTTCAATAAGTCTCAGGTCTAAATGTATGGTCATTGTCCAAATTAGATTAGAAATGTGGACACTCAAGAATTTCCCCAAATTTCTTTTATTCTAGCAAATGTGTCGCTAGAGTCTATAGTTGTAGCATTTTTAGCTATAGATGCATTGTAGGATTTGGCAGTTATGACTCAGGATTCTATAGTTGAGGTGTACTATTTAAAAAATGTGGTTTTAGATGTTACAGTTGTGTTGCAGGATGCTACAGTTATGGTGTATTATTTTTTGTAACATAAATTTTTGGTTTCTAAGTGATTTTTTATTTTGGGTAATTTGTGAAGGTGGTCAAACACATCAAACATTTGAAATACATATCTTTAGTTGTTTTGACTCTTTGACTCTTGGGAAATGAGGTATTTTGCAAGTTTTCTTCCATAAAACTCACTAGGCCTTCATTCACAAACAATTCAAAAAAGCACAACCTTGCTAGTAGTAAAGGGTTGTCTACTATAGTGGGCTTACCTCACCTTTCGGTGATTTTAGAAATGAGTAAATGGAGTGGTAACTAGTGTATGCCAAGGTCCTAGACCACCTTGACACCTCTCACCTTGAAAGGATGAGTCCAAACAAGGAACCGTGTCACCTTAACCAAGAACCATACATGGTAAGTAACTTTAAGATATCATTTGCATACCTTTCACCACTATAGTAAATGGCCAATAGGTCTTAGGCTTCTAAAATAATGGTTCATAGTGGAGGAACTCCTAAGAACACCATGATATAGTAGCAATGGTAGATCAAAATCTCTTACCCACGTCTAGAATCACCCAGGACCGCAAGGTCCACCCTGTATAGCACAAGTGGATTGAGATCACCTTTCAATTTTTTGCCCATTTATATATCCCACTAGAGATGTTTGCTTGTGGTTGAACCTTGGGGTGAACTCTTAGGTAGGCCACCTACTAAAAAAAGGGAAAGATTGTGTATTGCTCTTTCTTTGCACACAAGATCACACGTAGCGCAAGGGGAGAGGATACTCAAGACAATACTATGCTGCTATTTCTTATTTACCCAAGATCATAGAACAAGGGAAGTACTCAAGACATAATGGTGTTGCTATTTCTCATCACCCAAGAATCACATGTAGTGCAAAGAGAGAGGATACTCAAGATAACACAATGTGTTATTTCTATTACCCAAGACTCGTATACAAGGGGAGAGGAGACTTCAGACAAACAGACTTTCAATAAACTAACTCACATGCATGCAAGTGCACAAGACATAGAAGACAATTGTTCTTTTTAAGCACCAAACCCAAATATTCCTACTTTAAAAATTACAAACGCAATAGGAACCCTACAAGAAATTGGATTAGTAGTTTGATTCAATGTCTTCTCCCAATAGTTTCCACACAACTGGAAATAAAATATCAGTAATAGAAAAACCTCTACCCTAATGAATGCAACAACAAAAATGAAAAATGATAGTTTCAAACCCCCTTTTTGTTTGACAGTCAATTGCAGTGCAGGAAGGATCAAATGTGGTTTAGGACCTAACACTTGTGTCATAGGAACTTGCAAATGCATCACACTATCAGATGATTGTGGCTCAAGATATGATGACTGCATTGCAAAACCTATTGACTATGGTGCGGGATCTCACGATTGCATCGCACTATTCCTTCGATGTCAAAAACACATGAAATCTGATAAAAAGTAACCTAATCATGAAACCCTAATGATGAGCATAAAACCCTAATGATGTAAAAAATTCATTGTCATGATGTTAGAGGAATAGATAAACATTATAAAATGATCAAAAAAGCAATCAAATCCCTATAAACAAGATTAAACAACAATGTTTCAAAGATTAAAATCTATCAAACAACAGTCAAATGCAGTGTCATAGGATATGAATGTGTTGGTTTGTGCAACAAATGTGGTTGTCTGCAAAATGAATGTGTCGCACTGTGCAATAGATGCATCACATGAAGCTGTGATTTTGGCTCGACATTTAATGATTGCGGTGTAGGACCTCATGATTGTGGTACAAAATCTAACAGATGCATCACACTTCCTACAAAACCCTAAATTCACAAAATCTGTACAATATTTGGTCAGTTCATGTTAGGTTCACCAAATGTAGATCAAGGAAAATCTAGGTACATGCATGAATCATCAATAGAAACCACAAAACTATCTAAATTCAAGCTACAAACCCCTAATCCAACAATGAAGCACAAGATGAACATAGAAATTAAATGATAAAAGCAACAATATCTAAATTCCTATGCCAAAGTTGACTCTCCTCCATTTCTCTTCTCGATTTTGCTTTGATTTCTCTCACATTTGTAACATGCAAGAGATATGATAAGCTCCATGTGAATGATAGAAAAATCTTCAAGATTATGATTGTGGTTAACCTTGAAATGAAGGTGAATGCTTGCTTTTATAGAAGGCTTGGATTTGAATGAAGGGTGATGATTGAAAGGTGAATTGTGTGATGTGGACGGCTAATATTAAAAGGTGATTTAAGATAAACCCTTTCATTTAATTAAAGATACTAGTATGACAAGTGTGCGGATAAGAATAGAGGTGACCTAATTTAAATAATAGAATTATTTAAATTAGTTGGTAGTGTGACAAAGCATTAAAAGAAAGTTGTAGTATGGTTGCAATATGACACATAATTCAAATAAAAAATTACTTAAATTATGAGAGAGGGACATGTGTTGTGATGAGAATAAAGGTGAGGGCTAATTCAACTATTTTATTTAAATTAGTTAGATGATGGAGATAATAGATAATGACTAATGAAATAACTAAAAAAATAATTTAATTATAGAAGAAAATAGAGATAAATAATTAAATAAATAAAAAAATTATTTAATTATAGATTAGAAAATATAAAATGTGAATTAATTAAATAATTAAAAATTATTTAATTAATAGAAGAATGCAACATTAGGGAATAATTAGTGTGAAAATTTTGTTCGCATGCTTAAGACATTTTTAAGTGTCTACATAATCAAATGAAATTATAAATAATATAAATGAAATGAAACAAAATTAATCTAAGAAAGTAATTGAAACTAATCTAAGAAATTCAAATGCAAAAAATTACACTAGGAAAGAAAATTAAATTACCTATCAAGAGAAAAACAAGTAATGTGTTACTTTCTGAATAGTAAAATTTGATAACTAATTACTACTAAAAACTTAAAGAACCTAATATGAATTGGGTGGTAGTACCTAGCATGAGTCCTCAAAAGTCCTTTTGGCAACTATTCCTTCCTCTGTAGGAGTGGGGTCCTCTTCTTGGAAACAAGGATAAAATGAAGATAAAAGAAAGTGGCTATAAGCTATGAAGTTACGAAATTGAAAAAAAATTATTTGAGAAAGTGGATACTATTGAGAAGTGAATCGCTTGAGCTATGAAGCTATGAATGACAACAAAAAAACACACAATGTCCTACAATAAGCGTACAAATGCTATGGAGTCAACTATTTTCAAAAAAATTGAATCAAATAATGAATCTACCTTCCCAAATGCATAGAGTAGGGGGTATTTATAGAACAAAAATCCACAACAAAGGTGGCGGTGATTGGGGATTTAATAGAATTGATTAAAGAGTGATCTAGCTTTTATTGGAAGTGAATAATGGTTGGAGAGTAGATCATAGAAGAAAAAATGGAGAAAACAAAATACTTATTAAGAGATAAGAATAGATTGATTGTAAGTCAAGAATAGAATAATTGGGAGTCTAGACCAAGTTAGAGGGAGTGAATAGTCAATTTTACATGAAGGAGCTTTCCATTAAGAGCTAAAAATGGAGCCAAATTGGGATAAAACTAGAAGAAATCATGTGTGGAAAAGATGACAAGGTTTTGTCTTTTGGGAAACAGGTCACCCCTTTTATTAGGGCAGGTCATCCCTAGAGACTCAAGTTAACTTGTGGGGTGACCTATGGAGAGTCTCAAGATAATAGGGGTGACCTAGGAATAATGGTTTGAATAGGTGGTTTTAAAGTGGAAAAGTGGTCTTTGAGGGCTAAAGTTGGTTTCAAAGGCTTGAAACAAGGAAGAAAGCATAAGGAAGTGGGTCACCACTTTTAGCACAATAGGCCACCCTTAGAGACCACACTTCAACTATAGGGTGGACTAGGAAGACCATGAACTCAATAGGTGTGCCCTAGATAGAAAGGTTTAGATGACTGGATCGAGGCTACAAAGGGCTTTGGGAGGTCAATTGAATGGTCACAGAAGAAAGAATGATGAAAAAATCCCCGAGGAAAATAAATTCCCCCTCTTGGGAGGTGGACAATTCATGTCATCTAGGTTGGAAAGCCATAGGAGTGGTTTGTCAAAGATAGATTTTCTAGTCAACAGCAAAGCTCATGCAAGACCTTAGATGTGCAAGTATAACTTTCACTACATGATGTATTTTGAAATAAGCATTGAAATGAGAATGAGGAAACTTACCATCGATGTGTAATTTTTTAGTATATCTAAGTTAGCTCAGCTCATCATGAAGACCTATAAGCATGAAGACACACAAAATGAGGACATAGAAAGCACTACAAAAGATAATTTAAAAAAACAAAGCTCATTAATGAAAACTTAGCTCAGAGGAGAAGAGAGGGGGAAATCTAGAGACAGAGAGAAAATGTGACAAAATTACGCAAGTGTATAGTTGACAGAGAGAGATTAATGTAAGGAGATCAGTAATATAGCTACTAACCTCTATCATGTTGACAACCAAGTATGGGAAATGATAAACCCTCTCTTTAAACCCTAGATTTTCTTTTTTCAATCTCTCTTGAAAATTTTCATCCTTTTTGGTGTTTCATTATTGGATTTGTCTAGGTTTTAGTCATTAATCATTTTGTGAGTTTCTATTTACTTGATTTTAGTTGTTTTCCCTATTTTCTAGACCTCCTTGGGTATGATAGGGCATGGAGTAGCATTTCCTCTAGAGATCTACCATGCCATCTTGGGTTTCCATTGGAGATTAACCCTAGTAAAAGGGGTGACCCAACCAAAAGTTTTCTAGGTGGAAACTAATACAATATGATGCTTTTGTCATTTAATTATCTTTATTTTTTACCATAACTTCTCCATTTATTGCAATTTTTAATAAAGTATTTGATTTTTAGGATTTGTAATGTTTTATGACTTTTTCTGGTGATTTTATAAGTTTTCAATGATCTAATATGTTGTTCTTTATGTTTCATAGGATATGATCATCTGATAGAATGTTACTCATGAGTAATGTTGGTACATGGATGCCATTGAGGCAATGTTGGATAGATATCATTCTATTGTACAGAGGATGGGGTCAGACAAAGTAGCTCACATTTCTGTTGTTCACCTCTCATCTCATATATGTTACAACATCTTGACTTACACTTCTTGAGAGATAATATGAGAGAGACTATCTTCAACTATGATCGAGTTAGTCGTGCTAGGCATTGTCTCAAGGTTCAACTTACTTTGGTTCCTATTTTCACTATTCTTTCCCTTGTAGATTTTCATTGGGTTGATTTCCCCTAACTTTTGGGGGGACAAAAAGGCTCCTAAAATTAGGTTGTGTTGGGCACCAATCATTTAGTGACTCAAGTTAGGAATAATTTTTGCTTAGGTGATTGATAAATTCTTGCCTTGGTTCAATATTTGTATTAGATTTTTTGATGAGGGGCACTTGCTTTGAGTCAGCCTTCACTCATCATGACTTGTATTCTCAAGCATATTGTAATATTTTAAAAAGTCATACTCCCTTTAGAACCTACATTACCAATATCTATGCGGTGGCGATGTCTTGTTCATTTTGATGCCTCTACATGAGTTGTGGATACAGTTGTAGATGTAGATTTCATTTCAGACACTTATACCAATTTGGAGGGGTTAGCTTAAGTGAAAAGATATTTCAAGATCACTATCTAAAGTTAAGCCATTTGACGGATAGAAATAGCTTGGTTAAAGCTCACCATATCACACAAGTGATCTAGTAGTTAGGAGAGGACTAGCCAAAGAACATTCCCTGGGTACCTACATGTTACAAATCTACAAAGGATACAGTCAGTACTCAGCATAGGGCTCTTCTTTGGGTTTCAGTACTTCCTAGGGTCTTGATCACAAGAATTGTTCAAGACGTTTCCCATGCTAATAGAAAAGAGGAAAATAATCTTAAAGACTTGTTTTAGTTGAGGAGGAGATCAATGATACCATAGATGAGGACCATGACCCTAAGGAGGAGGACCGATAAGGTGGCTCCTAGAGTAGATGAGGAGATTCCTAAGGATTAAGAAGTAGTGCCAGAGGATGTAGTGATAGTTTCCTTTGGCACTCTTCTCTGGACTATGCTCAAACATTAACATCACCTGATACCCGATCCTTCATCTGGGCAAGGACAGTTGCTAACATCTCCCCATAATATGCATGGAGATCTCCTAATGATTGTCTAATGGTGACTAAACTCTGTAAAATCATATAACAATTACTTCTATACACCCCAATGGTAGAAGGATCAACTAGAATCCATCTCAATCTTTGAATCTCAGAATCAGTACGTGTCTAAAGCATATCCATATTAATGTGCACTGTGCACAAAAATTAATTAAGTTCTTTAATTTTAAATCAAGTACATGTACATAGGTCTAAATAATATTTCATCCTTTCCTAAATCTAAAAATAATAATGATGCACAATTTTAGAAAGCATAAATCTAATTTGAAACCTAAAACTAATGAAGAAAAATTTAAAGCCTAAAGTGAAACTAGAGGTATGATGTTAATTCAAATAAATTTTCATAATTAAAATATAACTAGAAATATGAATGTACTATGGCACTAGGCCAAGTATTTAATAGATATCATATGGCATCACACTTATGAATGTGCCTAAATGAGTTCAAGGTAGACAAGATTGAATTCTTTCTAAATATCATAATGATAGGAAAGAGTAGAGGTGACTAAATTTTTCTCAAGTATATTTATGATCATATAAATATTTAGTTTTATATATTTTGGTTGATTCCTTAGGTCATGTCAGTATTTAAAATTTTAGAATTTTCTTTTCATTAGAGTTGAATTACATTAAATAATGACACATTTTCTTTAGTTCATTTTATGTCCTCAACTATGTTATAACATAGGACTTTTATTGATCTAAGGTGTGATCCATATTGGGTGGTTGTATATTTTCTTTTTATTTTTGGGATACATTCGATCCCTTTGGTGGGGTTGATTTTTTTCATGCATTAAGGTTTAGATGAAACGTGAGGGAAATTCACTAGGGTTAATGTTGTCAATGGTTTATTTTTGTTTCTTCTCATTTAGTATAATTTGCACCCTTATGGTATTAATCATAACCATAAATGTATCATATATATTCCTCAAGTTCATATTATTCTTATTGAAGTGGGATGACCCTAGCGCACATGCAATCAGCTTCACCCAAAAAGATTTGCAATTATTTATTTTAGTTTTAGTTTTCTTAGGTTTTGTTTTGGCCTCTGATAGCATTGGCGACTCATGGTGTGGTCAGATTGGTAGGAAGCTAGATAATGTTAATATGCACATCTCTGCAAGTTTTTGGAAGAATTTGAACTCCTGGTAAGAAGTTACACCAAAAGTTAGTTTTTGTTCTATATATTCATTCTATTGGTGACAAGATGTTATTGTTATATGTTGGTACTAGCAATATTCTTAAGGTACAAATAATGTATATTGGTGAGTTCTTTGCATATGATTTGACTTCTTCTGAATCGAAGTGATGTAGACTTTGTCTTGCATTACTCTACTCATTTCCTGATCACCAAAAGGTTCCATTGGCAATGTGCTATCTCCTGGCAGGGCATGTTTTATTTCATCATAGATATAGACTTATTAAATTGTCCCATTTACGCCTCACCAAGAGAGGGCAATGCTTTTGAAAGTGCTTTTGTGACACAAGTTTGAAATAACTTTGTAATTAGAACGGAAAAATGTTTTCACAAATAATGAAGCATTTGTAGAGCCATCATAATCATCATTCAAAAGATCCATATTATCATCATGTAAAAGAAATGAAGTATCATCAATATGATACCCTAATAAATCATCATTATCAATCCATGAGAAATCATGTGTAGGAACATGAATAGAAATAGAGCCAAAAAAAACTCATCATCATGATGCAAAATGTGGACAACACATCAAAATTACATAAATTTGGGTTATCATGACATTGTAAGGATATGTTGCTGTAAGGCATGCTAGTGTAATGGATAGGTAGGGCACTTGATAAATCCTTGCTAAAAGAATGATTGTCAATATTGCAAAGCAAGAGATTGTCATGAATGGAATGACCAAAGGAAGTTAGGATCTCCAAAAGCATAGGATTTGCATTCACTAACAATATCAAGGAGGGAAAAGGTAAGACATGATAAAACAACAGCTACAAAGCATAGAATAGCATGATTTAATCAAGGACATGGGTGTCATGTGAAACAAATGAAGGAATGTATCAAAATCTAAAACAAATACATGCAAACCAACTAAAGAAGAACCCCTAATACCTTTGTATTCTTTCATTCAAATCAAATACCAAAATATAATAATTTTAGTGTACCATAAAATACTTTAACTAAATACACAACATATGTGTTCCAATTTGTATGTCAATTATAAGATAATAATTTTAACATTTAATTAAAAAAATATTGTTAAATATCAAATCATAATTAATGCATTTAAATTACTAATATCTTTATTTCCATATGGGCGAAACCCTTGCACCTTTTAAAGATGCAAGTGCTAGTTATATCTCTCAATAAAATAATATATAAGTAAATTAATAAGTTATTCTATAAAAGTACACTATCATCTTCATATAAAACTATTGAAATTATAAACTTTTATTTAATATACTTTCATCTTCAAGTATATTTTCAATTAAATTTTAAAAAATATAAGAAATTAATAAAAAAATATTTAAAATAAAACTAAAAAGTTAATTTTTAAGTATATAAAATATTGTGTAATAAAAAATTATTAAATATATAAAACAATTGTATTATTAACTTCTTTTACCAAATACCTATTAATATTTAATTTTAATGTAAAGTAATTTATTGATATACAAAACTGAATTATTTGAAGGATAATTTAATTGAATTATTATTTTAATTTATAAAATAAAATAAAAGTAAAGTACATAAATATCAAATTAAAGCACAATGTCCAAAACAATATCAAATTAAACACACAAAAAAGGGTAGGGTGCTAGAAAGGCACACCCACAAAGTCTAACATAAAGTCTAACATGACAATGTCCAAAACAATATCAGATTAACACACAAACTGATCTCAAGCCATCAACCTCTACATGTAGGCTTGTGATCTTCAATGAAGTTTAGAATCACAGTTTTAAATCACACTCCATAATCCATCAAATTGAATAGAGATATTACCATTAGCAAAAGCAAAAGGCCCGTCATACCAACCATCACCTGAAAGAGAGTGCACACCCATCTTGGAAGGAACACTGTTTAACTTGTTTGTCATGTGGCTTTTGGACAACCACATTGCCCTATATTCATTGCTGGGTCTGGCTGTGTTGTTTATCCAACTGGTGATGTTTTGTTGGCCACCAAATTGTTAGTTTGCTGGTTTTTGTTGTTTCATGGTTGCTGCTTAGTGCAGCTTGGTCATATGTAACTGTTGTTGGTTGCTATTACGACTACTATTTGTAATCTTTTGTTTTTGTAAGTCTTCTTACTCCTTATATATATATATATATATGGCATCATACATAACTTTACATTATAAAGATAATATATAGAAAAAGAAAACAATAATTTTTGTGTTTCCATAGGCCAATAACTTTTTTATTACTTAATGGAATAGTGTAACCTACTTTTGGAGGTTTCTTTCAAATATGTAGCAGGTCCATATTTATGATTGACAAAAATTTTAGTGGGTGGTTGCCTAAAGAATCCGGACGATATGGAGACTTTGACCACACCATCGTAATTGAAACATAATTCACATTAGGATTGAAATAATTTTCAATTTAACCATTACATGAGAACAAATAGTAGAGAAAACAGGCATGAAATTTGGTCCCTCCTCTTCGTAACTAATCCTTTTTTGGCATCACAACGGAACATACGGAGATATCCATCACGATAATGGTCGGTAGAATCTCGATCAACGTGAATCGTGATACTTCTATCAATCACGGCACTGCCTGGGGATCTAACTATTGG
The DNA here is from genome assembly GCA_027924645.1 of Cunninghamia lanceolata. Lineage (NCBI taxonomy): Eukaryota > Viridiplantae > Streptophyta > Pinopsida > Cupressales > Cupressaceae > Cunninghamia > Cunninghamia lanceolata. The sequence continues at coordinate 2,444,210 of BSBN01000639.1, forward strand.
TAGAAATCTCCATCTTTATTCTAACGTGAATCGCAATACTTCTATCTACCACGACGGCCTGGGGATCTAACTATTTGCAAAAACAGATGATTAAAAGGGCTGCTGCGTGCAATTTGTTTCAGAAGTTTTTCACTTGTATTGTTTGCAGCAATAGCTAGACAGACAGTAATATGGGGAACGGGGAGATTCCATGTCCGCTGCCTTTTTCTTTGGTCTCTGAAGTGTCTTTTTTTACTCTGAAGAACGTTCTTTAGAGACATGAAAAAGGCAACGGACATGGAATCGAACAACTGCAGATGTTGAAACCTAATGTATTCTGTGAGAAAAAGATTTAGTGATGGTACTACTTAATAGATTTAGTGTGTACAGCAGAAATAAAAGCTGATATTTCTATACAATTTCTGGAGAGAAATGTGTATAAATTTACAATGACTCTTAGTACTTGTGCTTAGAGTATTATTGTAATCAAAATCATTTAATTAGTAATTAATAGTTCTCTTTGTGGATTGTTCTTCTAGTCAAATATCATTCTTGTATGCATTTGTGTTATGAGTTTCAATATGGCTCCGAACCAGGGATAATCTGCAACTATAAAACAAAAAATTTAAGTCAGTTCGGAATCGCAGGGCTTAAATTTGATGGCTGTATGGTCGTATTTGACTATTTTTACCTAAAATACAATCAAAATTTTTAGAAAATTGTATCACATGAAAGAGTTGTTAATTTTTATGTAGCTTGGACAGATGTTCTAGTCTCGGGTGGTGATTTCGAGGCTGGAAACACAGCTGGAATAATTATCTCCATACCTAGATAATTGATTTCTCGAGAGACTTCTAGATATTAGGGTTTAGAGTCTAACTAATCCTAGCCATTGATTAAGATTAAATCATGGCCATTGGTTTTCAATGAGGGGATTATAAAAGAGGATCAATAGGCATTTGGAGAATACAGATCCGAGAAGTATTTGCAGTGATAGCAAATAAATAAATTTGCGGTGATAGCAAATTGATTTGCAGTGAGAGCAAGGGTGCAGCGATAGCGTTCAAGACAGCAGTAGTGGAATTTCTATAGGAGAAATTGGGAGAAGAATTTCCGGAGGAGAACATTGCCGGAGCTCTGCCAGTAAGAGGCAAGCAGTCTATGTATATCTTGATTTGATTTAATAAAGTTCCTCATCTGCAGTACTAGTTTTCCCTTCGGGGTTTTTCCAGGGACAATTTGTCCAAAATGTTGTGTTGATTTTATTTTTCTATCTCCGTGATTTTTTCCGTGAAGTTGCAGCTGTGTTATTATTTAATATTTGCTGTAAATTAATTAATTTTTCAGCAGCCAAATAATCTTATAAGATAGGAAATTAATAATCAGTAGCTGCAATAGATTTTTCACATGGTATCAGAGCGGATCTGAGGGCAGAACAGGCACAGGGAGAAAGGAAAAATAATAAATAAAAAATCTAGGGTTTATAAAACCCAGTTTGACCTCTTCAAATTATTATTTTCTTTTGAGATGGCCTCAGCAGGTTTAAGAGATCAGGACAGATTGGATGGAGCCTCAAATTTTGGTGTCTGGAAAGCTAGAATTTCTTTATTGCTGGAAGAGAATGGTATCAAGGATTATGTGACCACTGTTGTACCTGTACCTACAGACGCAACACAGCTCGTAGCATATAAGAAGGAAGATGCCAAGGCAAGGAGGTTGATTCTTGACGGTGTTAAGGATCATATTGTTCTGCATATTGCAGAGTTAGATACAGCAAAGACGATGTGGGATGCCATTATGAATCTGTACCAGAATGCTACCCTTAACCGAAAGTTGATTCTCAGAGAAAAGTTAAGGAATACCCGAATGAATAAGGGAGAAGACGTCACAAGTTACCTCACCAGACTTAGACTTGTCAAGGATGAATTGGCAGCTGTTGGAGACAAACCAAAGGATGATGAGCTAGTACGAATAGCCCTGAATGGGTTTACTAAGCAGTGGGATGTCTTTGTTCAAGTTATTAATGGACGAGACACCTTACCGAGTTGGGATCAACTATGGAGTGACTTCACTCAGGAGGAGCTTAGACTAAGTCTTGTCAATGCAACCAGCAGTAATAGTCAGAAAAGTGAGGTGGAACAGGAAAACGTTGCCCTAGCAGGAAAAGGGAAAGCGAAGAAGGGGTCTGGCAAAGGATCAAATCCAAAAAGTGAGAAGAAGAAGGACTTATCTAAGATCAAATGCTATGGCTGTCACGAGTTCGGCCACTATGTCAGCGATTGCCCACAAAGGAAGAAAAATGAAAAGAAGGGCAAGAAGCAGACGGCAGCTTCAGCAAGTGTAGATGAGCTTTCTAGTAGAATGGAGGATGAGTTTGCACTCATAGCTTGCCTGACTAGCTCAACCTCACAGGGTGTTTGGTATATAGACAGTGGGGCGTCATTTCATATGACAGGAGTTAGGGAGTACTTCTCCAGATACAAGGAGGAGGACATCAGATTCCAGATTCAGATGGGGAACAAGTCCAAGTGCAATCCAGTTGGGAGAGGGACTATTCTATTTCAGAGGGAGAATGGCAAGCCTATTTCCATTCATGATGTGTTGTATGTGCCAGGCTTGGGCATGAATCTAATTTCTGTATCTGTCCTTCAGGATAAAGGCTACAATGTACTCTTTAGAGGGGCGCATGTTTTAATCAAGCATAAGGATTGGAAATCACCCATAGCTATTGGAGTTAGGAGCGGCTGACTTTATAGGTTGCAGTTTGATACTCCTAAGGCACTAGTGAGCAGCAGTAATCCTAGAGATCAAGGAGAGCTATGGCATAGAAGGATGGGCCATATACATCATGGAGCACTTAAATTGCTTCGTGAGACAGTGACAGGTGTTCTAGACGTGAGCACAGAGCATGATGATGTATGTAAGGGATGTGTATTGGGGAAGTTTGTGAAAGCAGCTTTTCCAAGGAGTGACACCAGATCCAAGGGGGTTCTTGATCTAGTACATTCAGATATATGTGGACCAATGTCAACGAAATCTCTCAGAGGATATGAGTACTTTGTTACTTTTATTGATGATTTCTCCAGGAAGACCTGGATATACTTCTTGAAGACCAAGGATGAGGTCTTCAGTCACTTCCAGGAGTTCAAAGCTCTTGTGGAGAATTCGACAGGCAGGAAGGTAAAGGTTCTTCGGTCAGACAATGGAGGCGAGTACAAAGGGAAAGAGTTCTAGGAGTTCTGTACCAAGGAAGGAATCAAGAGAGAGTGGACCGTTCCTTACAACCCGCAGCAGAATGGGGTTGCTGAGAGGAAGAATCATTCTATATCGGAGGCAGCAAGGGCTATGTTGTATGACCAAGATATGCCACGATACTTATGGGCAGAGGCATGCAGTACAGCAGTATACATACAGAACAGGGTTCCACATAAGGTATTGGGCAAGATGACACCAGAGGAGGCATTCTCAGGGAAGAAGCCAGATGTTAGTCACTTCAGGATATTTGGGAGTTTGGCATTTTGTCACATTCCAGGGGCTACACGTTCCAAATTAGATCAGACTGTAGAGAGAGGGTACTTTGTGGGGTACAGCGAGACCTCAAAGGCATATCGGATATTTATTCCAGGGACCAGGAGGATTATAGTCAGGCGTGATGTCAAATTCATGGAGGACAAGGCATATAGGAGGTCCAGAGATTTGCCAGCAGATGATCAGAATGAGCAGCCAATAGAAGCTCCAAGGATTGTTCAACCAGAACAAGGGCAGCGAAGCACGAGTACAGTTACTAGTACAAGCACAGGCTCAGGTGCTGAGAGTTCGCAGAGTATGGAGCAACAGATACAGCAAATCCAAGAGATGCATCAAGAAGATATGGAGTTTGATATTTCATCCTCTATAGTTGACAGGAGGAACCGTGAGGTTCAACAGACACATAAGGATACTCAGGAGTTTGTGGGAGCTCCTAGGACGAGTAATAGACAACGGAAACAACCAGCTAGGTATAATGACTATGTGGCATTGGTTAGTCAGTTGGTAGATAGTGAGCCTTCTAGCTATCAGGAGGCTGCACAGCAACAGGTGTGGCAAGATGCGATGGTTGAGGAATATACCTCAATAATGTAGAATGATGTGTGGGAGGTTGTGCCTAGACTGACAGATAGGGCAGTGGTTGGATCACGCTGGATCTATAAGATTAAGCATGGTGCAGATGGTAGCATCAAAAAATACAAGGCAAGGTTCATGGCCAAGGGGTTCTCTCAAAAGGAGGGAATAGACTATGAGGAGACATTCGCTCCAGTGGCCAGGTATACTTCTATACGAGCCGTAATCTCACTTGCAGCGCATATGGGATGGCAGATCCATCAAATAGATGTCAAGACGGCATTTCTTAATGGTGAATTGTTAGAAGAGGTATACATAGAACAACCAGAGGGCTTTGTAGCACACAGCAGCGAAACCCACGTGTGCAGATTGAAGAAAGCTTTGTATGGACTCAAGCAGGCTCCCAGGGCGTGGTATGAGCGCATTGATAGATACTTGCAGGGAATAGGCTTTGTGAAGAGTGAGGCGGATGCTAACCTCTACTACTTGGTGGTTGGGGGTAAAATTCTCATTCTTGTTCTATATGTGGACGACTTGTTTTTAACAGGTTCACTGGGGCTTATAGAGGAGTGCAAGAGGGACCTTGCAGCAGAGTTCGAGATGAAGGATTTGGGGCTTATGCACTACTTTCTAGGCATGGAAGTGTGGCAGACAGATGGAGAGATTTTCCTTGGACAAGGGAAATACTGCATTGAAATCTTGAAGAGGTTTGAGATGCAAGATTGCAGAGCCATGTCTACACCTATGATCACGAATTGGAAGAAGGTAGACGCATCCAAGGAAAAGGATGTAGACCCCACCTTATACAGGATGTTGATTGGATCTCTCATGTATTTGGTCAACACTAGGCCAGATATATCCTTTGCAGTAAACTCTCTTAGTCAGTTCATGGTTGAGCCGAAGAGAGTGCATTGGATAGCGGCAAAGCATGTATTGCGGTATTTGCGTGGTACAATTGAGTATGGGATCAGATATGCTCAAGGTGATGGTATCAAGTTGATAGGCTATACTGATGCAGATTGGGCAGGTAGTGCGGTGGACAGGAAAAGCACTTCAGGGTGCTGCTTTAGTTTGGGATCAGGAGTTGTCTCTTGGTACAGTAGGAAGCAAAAGTCTGTGGCTTTGAGTTCTGCAGAAGCAGAATACATAGCAGCTAGCATGGCAACATGTGAGGCTATATGGCTTCGAAAGTTGCTGGTAGCCTTGTTTGGTCAGAGGGTTGAGACTACAGTGATACACTGTGATAATCAGAGTTGCATCAGATTATCTGAGAATCCAGTGTTTCATGATAGGTCTAAGCATATAGACATCAGATATCATTTCATCAGGGATTATGTACAGTGGAGGGTTGTTCAGCTACAGTATATACCTACAGATCAGCAGGTAGCAGACATTTTGACAAAGGCATTGGGGAAGGCAAAATTCATCTTCTTCAGAGGTAAGTTGGGTGTTATGCAGAACACCTTCCTCGCTAAGAGGGAGTGTTAATTTTTATGTAGCTTGGACAGATGTTCTAGTCTCAGGTGGTGATTTCGAGGCTGGAAACACAGCTGGAATAATTATCTCCATACCTAGATAATTGATTTCTCAAGAGACTTCTAGATATTAGGGTTTAGAGTCTAATTAATCCTAGCCATTGATTAAGATTAAATCATGGCCATTGGTTTTCAATGAGGGGATTATAAAAGAGGATCAATAGGCATTCGGAGAATACAGATCCGAGAAGTATTTGCAGTGATAGCAAATAAATAAATTTGCGGTGATAGCAAATTGATTTGCAGTGAGAGCAAGGGCGCAGTGATAGCGTTTAAGACAGCAGTAGTGGAATTTCTATAGGAGAAATTGGGAGAAGAATTTTCGGAGGAGAATATTGCCGGAGCTCTGCCAGTAAGAGGCAAGCAGTCTATATATATCTTGATTTGATTTAATAAAGTTCCTCATCTGCAGTACTGGTTTTCCCTTCGGGGTTTTTCCAGGGACAATTTGTCCAAAATGTTGTGTTGATTTTATTTTTCTATCTCCGTAATTTTTTCCGTGAAGTTACAGCTGTGTTATTATTTAATATTTGCTGTAAATTAATTAATTTTTCAGCAGCCAAATAATCTTATAAGATAGGAAATTAATAATCAGTAGCTGCAATAGATTTTTCACAAGAGTAGATTTTAGAAAGAACGTCAAAATTTCTATAAAGTTATTCTGATATATCGATTTAATTTATATATTATTTTTTAAGGTAAATTTGAGTAGATAACTATCATGAAAAATTTGCCTGACAGGTAAGGTTGACCGTCAATTTTAGGCCTTACTTGGGAAGTCTAAATGTGGGAGGGGGCATGTTTATCTTGTGCGTCCATGAACCATTGCCCCCTGTACATAATAGTTCTGCAAAAGAATAAATAAACAACAATCCTGGCGCTAGGTATTGGAAATCCAATTGGAATGATACTAGTTTAATTTGAACAGAAGCTTTTTAACGGTGAAATTTTGTTGAAAATGGCTCTTTACTTGCCTGTTGTTTAGAAAAAGTATCTGAATTCCCAATTATAAATGAAGGTTTGCTAATGGAAAGGCGGAAAGTAGTTTCTCAAGGTTATATTTATCTGTTGTAATTGGTTTATGCCAATAAATGGAACAATTCCCTTATTTTAGTTTGTTCTGGAGAAGGATTGGTCAATTTTTAAATCTGTTGTTGAAGCTCATGAATGCCAAGAACACCATGGATATTGGCATGTAAACTGATTACTTGCTTCTCAACACGGCTCTTGTCCTTCCTGATGATGGAAAGGTACTCTTATGATATGGTGACAATTGTGTAAAATTCAATCTCTACCAATTTTGCTTATTGTATTTGTAGGTATATTTGTGCTTTTAGGTGGGTAAAATCATAATACTCGGTCCCAAACTTGGGACATGAAAAAATTGGGAGGGAGGGGACGAAAAGCATAATCTTGTTCAAAGAAATATCTTTAAAGGAAGGTTCTTGATTATTTTCAAAAAATTAAAATAATACCTTCCAACGAAGAAAATCTTCATTCGAAGGTATTATTTTTATTTTTTTTTTTGCGAGTTGAGGACAAACAAGGATAGGTGAAGGCAAAAGACTTGGCGGCGCCCACGACATTTGAGGGAGCTACAGGGGGATTTGTTGGAAGATTCTACAACATTTTAAGGTAAGAACAATCTGCAAATTTATTAGCATTTTTTAAGCTCTGTTGCTCCTTAAATTTATTAGAATTTTTGAGTCTATGGAACGAAGCTCTAAGCTTCCAGGCAACATATGAAGTTCAATGTTTGCATGCATCCAATTGAGAAATTATTAACATGGCAGACTGCATTTACCCTAAATATACCTTGGCGTAAACCCTAATTGTGGCATAAACATGATATATATACATTCAATGATATATATTGTGTCAAAATTTATATACTTGATTACATGATTATATATATACATATGTCAAAATTTATATAGTTGATCTTAATATGATTTTATATACATATATATATATGGTTATTCTTCCTTCTAACCATAGACCTCTCCACATTACGGCTCTGCAAATTTAATATATCTTCTTCATGGAGGATTTTGGATAGTTATATGTCCCTTTCTTGGCGTTGAAATGCCAAAAGATATGGCACTTTCTTCTGCTAATTTAGTCACTTAAAGAATAGCAAAATCTACCTTTAAAAGAAGGCATTACACACCTCTTTTAGTGCTTTGCTCTCACATGCTACGCAGGTATGAAGGTGAAAATTAAAAGTTTGTGTTGAAATCATAAAGGGCAGCCTTTAGATAAGGTGCCACACTTCATTTTTTCACTCTAATTAGTGCTTAGAGTATTATTGTAATCAAAATCATTTAATTAGTAATTAATAGTTCTCTTTGTGGATTGTTCTTCTAGTCAAATATCATTCTTGTATGCATTTGTGTTATGAGTTTGAATATGGCTCCGAACCAGGGATAATCTGCAGCTATAAAACAAAAAATTTAAGTCAGTTCGGAATCGCAGGGCTTAAATTTGATGGCTGTATGGTCGTATTTGACTATTTTTACCTAAACTACAATCAAAATTTTTAGAAAATTGTATCACATGAAAGAGTAGATTTTAGAAAGAACGTCAAAATTTCTATAAAGTTATTCTGATATATCGATTTAATTTATATATTATTTTTTAAGGTGAATTTGAGTAGATAACTATCATGAAAAATTTGCTTGACAGGTAAGGTTGACCGTCAATTTTAGGCCTTACTTGGGAAGTCTAAATGTGGGAGGGGGCATGTTTATCTTGTGCGTCCATGAACCATTGCCCCCTGTACATAATAGTTCTACAAAAGAATAAATAAACAACAATCCTGGCGCTAGGTATTGGAAATCCAATTGGAATGATACTAGTTTAATTTGAACAAAAGCTTTTAACGGTGAAATTTTGTTGAAAATGGCTCTTTACTTGCCTGTTGTTTAGAAAAAGTATCTGAATTCCCAATTATAAATGAAGGTTTGCTAATGGAAAGGCGGAAAGTAGTTTCTCAAGGTTATATTTATCTGTTGTAATTGGTTTATGCCAATAAATGGAACAATTCCCTTATTTTAGTTTGTTCTGGAGAAGGATTGGTCAATTTTTAAATCTGTTGTTGAAGCTCATGAATGCCAAGAACACCATGGATATTGGCGTGTAAACTGGTTACTTGCTTCTCAACACGGCTCTTGTCCTACCTGATGATGGAAAGGTACTCTTATGATATGGTGACAATTGTGTAAAATTCAATCTCTACCAATTTTGCTTATTGTATTTATAGGTATATTTGTGCTTTTAGGTGGGTAAAATCATAATACTCACTCCCAAACTTGGGACATGAAAAAATTGGGAGGGAGGGGACGAAAAGCATAATCTTGTTCGAAGAAATATCTTTAAAGGAAGGTTCTTGATTATTTTCAAAAAAATCAAAATAATACCTTCCAACGAAGAAAATCTTCATTCGAAGGTATTATTTTTATATTTTTTTTGCGAGTTGAGGACAAACTAGGATAGGTGAAGGCAAAAGACTTGGCGGCGCCCACGACATTTGAGGGAGCTACAGGGGGATTTGTTGGAAGATTCTACAACATTTTAAGGTAAGAACAATCCGCAAATTTATTAGCATTTTTTAAGCTCTGTTGCTCCTTAAATTTATTAGCATTTTTGAGTCTATGGAATGAAGCTCTAAGCTTCCAGGCAACATATGAAGTTCAATGTTTACATGCATCCAATTGAGAAATTATTAACATGGCAGACTGCATTTACCCTTATTATACCTTGGCGTATACCCTAATTGTGGCATAAACATGATATATATACATTCAATGATATATATTGTGTCAAAATTTATATACTTGATTACATGATTATATATATACATATGTCAAAATTTATATAGTTGATCTTAATATGATTTTATATATATATATATATGGTTATTCTTCCTTCTAACCATCGACCTCTCCACATTACGGCTCTGCAAATTTAATATATCTTCTTCATGGAGGATTTTGGATAGTTATATGTCCCTTTCTTGGCGTTGAAATGCCAAAAGATATGGCACTTTCTTCTGCTAATTTAGTCACTTAAAGAATAGCAAAATCTACCTTTAAAAGAAGGCGTTACACACCTCTTTTAGTGCTTTGCTCTCACAGGCTACGCAGGTATGAAGGTGAAAATTAAAAGTTTGTGTTGAAATCATAAAGGGCAGCCTTTAGATAAGGTGCCACACTTCATTTTTTCCCTCTAAAATATGCAATTTGCAAGGCTTTTAAGTAGTATTCATTATGGTGCTTTATTCCCATGCTTATGTCCCTCTTCTTTTTCTTTTCTTTTTTTATATTTTTACTTTTGAAATCTACAAAGTATTTTTAATTAGCATTGAATCTCCCTATTATTGCTTTTCAAAGCGTTGCCCTCTCTTGGTGAGGTCTAAATGGGATAATTTAATAAGTCTATATTTATGATGAAAGAACACATGTCCTTCCACAAGATAGCACATTGCCAATGGAACCTTTCAGTGATCATGAAATGAGCAAGATAATGCAATATGAAGTCTACACCACTTCGATTCGGAACATGTCAAGTCATACGCAAAGAACTCACCAATATACATTATGTAACATCTCGCTACATAACCCCGAAGGATAAGAGCCAAAAGAGGAAAAGATAATTTTTTTTTTGACATAAGTAGATAACATACACATGATGCAGTTGTCGATTCGATAGATCAACAGCATTCATGGCCAAGTATGGCCGAATGAGCAACCCACGGGAGAGGACTAAATCACTCTCCAGAGGAAACATAGATAATACTACATTCATTTTAAACACCAAATCAAATGTTACTAAAACCCATATCCAAATATAAACATGAATCCATAATCATCATAAAACAAGTGGATCCGATACCCACACCAGAATCTGTAAACTAAATAGGAAACATCTCATTTCTTCTCATTAACTTACATGATTACATCTTCTCTCTTAAGAGAGTATAATTAGATAAAAGAATATACAGTGCAATGGTATAGCCATGAATATGATACAAAAATTGAAAGAGCACAATAATTGAATGAAGTAACAAAGAGAGAGAACATCTCTAACTGGTGCTCCAAAAACCTGATCACCGATCCCCAATGGTGGTAGCAATGCCTCCCAACCTTGTGGACTCATAAGAAACCACCCCACCATGCTCAAACATAACCACAAGGCCCAAATGGAAGAACAACAACAAGACAAGGGTATACATGATGGCCAACACACACATCAATCACAGAGCAAACATGAAAAACATTGCATAAAGCTGATGTCATGACATAGAGGTACTCATCCAAGTCATAGGTTGGGTACTACTCACAAATACTAAGGTACTAGATACTAGAGTGTAATCAGATGGAGTGTCATCATGTGTTCTTGAAGGGATGGCAATACACGAAACCAAGTACTCCTCTCATGCAAACAAGAAGACTCAATCATGCCCGTATCAATGCCCCACAAATGGATTATCCGATGCCCCATAGACGGATAGGCCTTCCCATTGCATCCTTAGCCTTTACAAGTGCTCAAGGCCATGCATGAGGACTAATAATCTTATTAATATTTTTAACCCAATGTTTTCATTTAGTTATCACTTATTAATGTAACTTTGCTACTAGTTCCCTTGGCAGCCACTTGCAGGCCCCAGGCACGTAGAGAGCCACTCCAAAAGACAACTCTAATTACCTAGACCATTGTCATCTTGTTTAACCAAATTAAGTATCCTAAATAGACTGTAATACTAAAGTATAAATTAGAAATAGAAAAATCTGATCTGTAAGACAAAAGCTTTCATGGACAGTGTAATTTGTGAAAAATGGCCTTTTGCCAATTAGATAGGTTTTGTAATAACTCCCGTGACCCCAACTTGATCACTCTTCACAAAGGATTGCAAGGATATTATAAGAAAAGCATGACAAATGGCATTGCAAACCTTCTCATAGCCTAATATTTACATAATGACTACCATATTAATATAACGAAATAGAATGCTACAAAGACTTACAAAACGCAAACCTTAGTTTTTCATTCCTATAGTAATTCACTTTTACCATGACAAATATTCTTAATTAAAAATTATGTGACCAAATTTCAATGCACAACACAGCATGATGGATCTAATGTATTTTAGTGTCGTAACATGTTTTACTCAAAGTCGATGGTTTTCCCAAGGCTTGTGTTATTTTTTTTACAGAAAAAGAATGACTGAAATGACCAAACAGAGGCCACTAAGTTTTTTTTGTTTAGGATAGGGGCCACATAAGATAACTACATAAAAAGGGACATTACAAGTCCACCCTTCCTAAAACTACTTTCCCATAAGCAATGTAGAGTTGGGTGCTCAAGAATCTTTGGTCCCTCCTATGTATCATCTTTTGTGAGTAGGTTCCCCCAAAAAACTAGGTATTTTGTGATTGTTCCATTCTTTAGCTTCTTCACCCATGTTACAGTAGTTTTCGGTGAAATAGTTTCACCTGAAAGGTTTTCGAGTGAAATAGTTTTCCTAAAACTATGTGGCACAAAGGGTTTCAGCTGAAACTCTTTCACCCAAAAACTTTAAATTGATATCAAATTGTATAGCAAGGTTTCAATCAAAACCATTTTGTATGGAAGTATCCAAAACACTTTCACTTAAAATGAACAAGCTAGCAACCTAACCCATCTTTTGTGGGAAATTCAACAAAAGAAGATCTTCAACTCCACATTTCTCTTACCAAGGATATTTTCATGAAAATATATAAATACCCTTTTCTAGGGATCCAAGACAAGAATTTGAGAATTTTTTTTAATATTTTAATTAGTTTTATTATTTTTTATTAATTTACTACAAGTAGGTCATTATAATCAAACATGTATAAGGTTGATTAGAAATTTAAAAAAGTATAGTAAAATTTTTTTTTTTAAATTAAGAAAAATATTGTACACTGAAGGAGAGAATCCTCTCCAAAAGGGTATAATTTTTTTTCTAACGATATATATTTTAGACATAAAATTGCATCCCCATCAAAACTATTACATTTTGAGTAAATTTGACTTTAAAAAATAAAATAAAAATTAATATTTTTTCTCAATGCAAGAGATATTCAAGTTAGCTAAGGGTGAAGAAAATCAAAGGAAAAAAAATATTTACTATATTAAATGCTACATCCTATCATCCTCATTTTTTTAATTATTTTTCCACAAGTAAAATATTCTCTTAAATTTATTAAAAAAATATATCTCTATCTAATTTTTTTAAAATTAAGAAAATTAGAAACATAAACTACACTAAAAGTTTCACATTTAATTATTCTATATCATTTTAAAATTAAAAACATATATGTCACTTTAAGGCACTCCAAGTTGAAAAACTATATTTGTGTTGGCATTTCCTTTATAAAAGTGGGACACAATTCTAAACTTTCACCTAAGGTAATGTGTTTTCCAAGTGATTTTTTGAAGCAATATGTATGGAAAACATTATAAATTCTATTGTCTACTAGTGATTCCAACCCATAAGCAAATCCACCAATAATTTTCACAACGTTTTAAGGTCCATAGAAGTGAGATTTGAGATTTTTAACCCCTCTTCACTTAATGAAATTTTACCTATAAGGTTGAAGGCATAGAAAAACCATGTCTCTAGTCTTAAATGACCTTTGAATGAGACACTAATCTATATATACCTTTGGATGATTGTGAACAGAGCCCATTGTAGGTGATCCTTGAGTGACCTCAAAATGTCTTTGCTATGCTCTAACAAATCACTATCTATTGGTCCTTTTCTATTAGTGAACACCGAATATGTGAATATTGGTGCATCATATCCTACAAAGCCATAAAATAAGTTATATTGATGGACATTAATGGGTGCTATTATAGAACTATTTTCCAAGGCTTAACCACTTAAATTTCTATGTAATCAACTATGTAACTAAGTGCAAAGATCCATATAAATTTATGAAATAATGTGAGCATAATCTTATTTTGAGTATGATTTAGTTTGCATCTCTATTTTAAGAACTTCATAGCAACCTACTATAACAAAACTATTCCAAAGGAACTCACAAATGATTTCATATTCTTAATCCTTATGAAATAAATCAAATACAACAAAGATTCCATTAGAATCATTATCATTATAGTCCATGAAGAAAGGAATATTATGCATAAAACCATGTTCATGTACCTCAAGTTCAATGCCTACACACTCATCTCCAACAACATCATTGTCATGTTAAAAATTAATGTCCATAACATTATCATTATTAGCATGATTAGTTTCAAGTACAAAGCTATTCATCTTGTTCTCATGTGTGCAAATGTTTGTAGTAGAATGAGTAATAGCATTACATTCCTCAAATGGAGGAAAGACTTTAGAAAATAATCAAGTGTTTTCTCTAATGACTAAACATTTGCTTTCATTACTTAAGTACTATCATCCATATGAGTTGATTCATTACACTATTCAAACACTTGTCCACACATCTACCCCTTGTTTCAAAAAGTAGTCATAAGATGTAGCTGCACATATATCAACCTCTTTACCATGACATGTATTTGTATCTTCTTTTATATATTCCTTATCAGTACTTAGTCTATCCTCTAGATGAACCCCTGCCCTAATTCTTTCATCATGGGATGCATTTTCATTTTGTGCTTTACAAGCTGCACCAACATACATTGCATTTTTCTTTTACTCATGTAGAACAACAAAGCAATTACTACCACCATTTAAAGACATAGGGGTTTTTTCATATCCTTGTATTACTTCCTCAAGAAGAAAAAATCACTCCTATACTTGATCAAGCTTAATAGGTTTCACCAATTAAGGTGCATTAATTCTATAATTCTCTTTTCTATGGGTATCATTTGAAACATAAAATTCTTTTTTAACTTCCTTTTTTAATGTGTCCTCATAACAACTTCACCCACATTCAACCATATTGTAAGTAAACTCTATATTGACACCATCCTTATATGTCATATCATCAACTTCTAATTCTACATCATATTCATTATCTTCAACTAAGACTTCTTCCTTCTAATATTCTCCTTGAATTCCTTTAGATCTTGAAATATCTCAATGGTTTTTAACTATACCTATAGATTTATTTCTATCATGGTATTTATCCTTATTCATTTTAGTAGATTGTTCATTCAAAGGAAATGTTTCAACATTATCAATACCCATAGATATAATACCTTTCATTGTTGAAAAATTTATGTCATCATCAATATCAATTGCTATGATGTACACTTGTTGAAGTTATGTAGAATTTTTATCTCTCAACATGAAACCCATTTGGATTTTCATGTGGATCCAAGTTTGAATACCCACTAGGGGTTTCGTTGAGTAGCTTACCCTTTAACCTAACAATTTTGTATGTTTTTCTATACAAAATCTATCTTTTAGATGGAATATCGGAGAATCAATTCATATTTTGATAGGTGTGATAGTTACAAGAAGTGATTATAATCTAGTGGTGAATAAACCCTAAAACTTTTAGGAAACTAATCACTTTCATTTGTGCCCCAAGCATAACATTCAAGTGTATGACATTTGAATTTTGTCTATAGGATAAAGTTCTTGTGACCAAAGCATTTGTCCCTACCCTAGTGTGATCCTTACAACCTCAAAATTATATAGGGAGTTTTTTTTTGTCATTTTTAGCTTAGCTATGTAATTTTTATCAGTTTCTAACAAGTTTTAAGGTTTCAAGTTTTAGCTTCTATTTCTCCTCCTTCATTTGGACTACTTTTGGATAATAAACTTCCACTAAATTTTCCATTTTATTCTATTTTAGGTAGTTGGAAAAACTTGAGAAGGCCTTTTCATCACTATAACTATCTATTTTGAAGTTTTCAATAATTTCTAATGTAGGGAAAATATTTGATAACCTAGCTCTTGAATTGTATCCTTAGGGCAATATTACAGCACCCAATGCATTTGTCCCTACCTCTTCAGGTCTCAAGTTTTGGTTTTCAACTCTCTAGAGTCACCTATAGTAAATATTCAATTATTCTTTTGTCATCTTCTCGGTGCATTAGCCTCTATTTTTCATTTTCCTCTCTTTTTGGTACATTTTATTTCTATTTGTAGTTTTTAATTTCCTACATCAATCACTTGTCTTTTAGAAATCCCAACTTAGTGTTTGTTTATTAGTGTTAGAATAGTTTTAAAATCCTTCATTTTGCTAGTTCACATACACAATTAAAAAGGAGAAAACTAACACCTTTTATTTATTTTATTTTCTTTCATTTGGTGAACTCAATACTCATCCATTTCAACTTCTTATTTGTGTTTAGATTATCATTTCACTTATTTTCCTTTGTTAAACCTATCTTCTCTAGTTTTTATTCTTACCCAATCTCCTATACCTCTTATCCAATTACAAGAACTTATACTATGACTCATACCTCTCCTTCCCCATTTATTCATAGTAACCTTTTTTACCCTAATTCTTTCCCTATCTTTCTCCCAATCACCAAGTATGGTCACTTATCTCTATGTCTTATACAAACATGCCTTTTCTTCTAATTCTCGTGATCATTTCTTACTTTGTCCTATCAAAAATAATTCTTCCCTACCTCACTTAGCCAAGCTCAATTGTTCTAATTGCTTTATCATCTTCTCACAAATGCATCTCCTTATCCTAAATCATGATGATAATGTGAACAACTCTATGCCCATTCTACCTTTGGCCTACTTAGAACCTATAAATATTCCACATTAATGACTCTTGTATCATTCTTAAAGACCACTTAACAAATTTTTATGATGTGCCTAACTTAGATCCTCTCTCTTATACTTCTTTCCATACTACATCACCTTCCAAACCTACAAAACATGGATCACATTTCAATATCAACTCTCACCCTTTTATCTCTCTTACCACTCATTCTCGTCTCTCTAAAACCATTCCCATCAATGTGGGTCTACTTCATGTTCTTCTACTTCCCTTACTTTCTATCCCTGCCATTATGTCCCCGTATCTTCGTCATGTTCGTACCACATCCAATATGTACCATTTGGCACATCATCTATTTCTTATGAATATCTTTCTCCTTTCCAATTTTCATCTCTTTCATCTATTCTTCCTCCTTCTTATGAGTCACCACCTTATGATTCTACCCCTCACGATGTCTTACAATTGCCACCTTCTCACCTTATAATCCCTTATTCCATTATGTTTTTTATTTATTTTGACTCTTCCTCTCTTTCTACTCTTAGTGATGTAGTACCCTTACTTGCTTCACCTCCTAAACAAAGTGAACCCTTGTTTCTTCCTTCCTACAACTTGTCACATCCCTCCACCCTCATAGCAATAATCATACACCTCCTCTATACATATCAAATATTAAATATGAGGATTCCAATTAATGGAAGCAAAACAATATTGTTGAAGCTTTCATAAATAATACATTAGATTCATGTTTTGAAGAAGAGTTGAGCATATCTCCTCCTATTAATAATAATAATTTCATGCATTATGGGTCTTCTCCCCTCTCTACATATATGGTATTGTCTAATTAAAAGGATACTAAACTAAACGTGTAATCTTATATGATTCTTGTAATAAACCTAGTGCAATGTCTTATTTTTATCCTTTAAATGATAACATGCTCAGTAGGTTTCATTCATATGCATTGATATTTCCTTCTTTTTATGAGAATCTATGGACTTTTATCACTCATTATCCATCTCTAAATCAAACATGTCCTTCCCTTCCTGGGATAATTTTGATAAGTCGCTCTCATTTGGCCTCTTCTTGTAATCATGTGATTACACATGCACTCAAAGGTCGCCTTGGAAAACTTAGAGAGATCTCTAAGATGAAGTATTATATTCCCATATCTCATGTTAATCTTATAACTATGCCACACCATATTTCTACCCCTAAGGTTGTCTTACAAGATACTCCTACCTTGACAATGGATGTAAGCTCGGTTAATCTTATTTCCCCTCTCTCACAGTCTAAAACTTAAAACCTCTCCTACAAATTTTACTCCAATAATGGCACATTCTTTCCATCCTCCTACTTCTACTCCTATTATGGTTCATGTTTCTTTCATGGTTATCACATTGTTAGTTGAATAGCCACAATACTTATTGAAATATAGACAAAAGTGTGACAATACCAATTTCACTTCCCATACCACTATCAATCTTTCCCCTCCACCTCATGTTATCACTAAGAGACCTCTTCTTCCTCCACCTTCTACAACTTTACATCTACAACTAATCCCCCTTTCTCAACATTTTAACCCCTTTCTTGGGGATGACTAAAGTTCTTTAGACTTCACCCCTTGTTATTATAACAAAGGTAAAACTCCACTCAATATTTCCACTTTACACATGGACCCACATTCTTATTGTTTACCTCCTTATTGTCACACATCTTAATCCCCTCTTAATCAAAATACCATTTCCCAGACTTCAACTATCAATCTATCTTCTTCAACATCTACTGATTACTTGTCTTATTTCAAGATCATTCCCTTTGGTTTTGGTGAATATGATGAAGGATACTCCCCTTTCCAACCCAAACACACAACAATAATAGAGAATAAAATAACAAATGCAAGAAAGAAACACATTATTTATATTATCTCAATATAATGACATTACAATATTTAGGAAAATTTTCTAATAACATGGTCTTTCTAATTACAAAAATCTGCAAGCCAGAGCCACCATCTGCACTATTGAACCCCCTGTAATTCCCATTCACCTTGTTTATCTGGAATATGTAACCGCCCTAGAATATTCTTGAAATTGTAATTCCCACCAAGAAGATATTTTCATATTTTTATTTCTTTTAATTTTGGTAGTACAATTTCATGAGATCATAACTTTAGATCCGACCATTGGATTTTCAATCATAACATATTGTTGGAAAGTTGTCGAAGAGACGTGTGTCAACAAAATGACATGTTAGGGTACACTTTGATTTTCGGCCAATTTTTGGGCCCATCCGGAGCCTCTAAGTGCCTCAAGTTTGACTTCAAATATTTTATCAGGATTTTTGAAAAATGAAAATATTAATATCCCACAAATGACAAATGACATTGAAGAGATTTCTTCACCATTGACTTCAATTTGCCATTTTGGAGGTCTATGTAAGATTTCGTGTTCATACATGAGCAAATGTCAACTTAATAAAAAAAAGTAACCCTGCCAATTTTAGCCCTTATTGAAAAAGAAACAATATTTTTGGGTGATGCAAGATTGCTCTTACACCCTGGATGCTCCTACATCAGAATATAATGTATATTTTTTATATTTATATATGCTTACATCACTTGTTTACCAATACACTCAAAATTGGTCCCCCCAAAACCCCTCTTTGTCCTCTCCTTCCCCTTCCCATAAATATGTTAGTTCAACCAATCATACTATCTCAAACCCCCCATTTTCTTCTTCACATGACAAATGCATTATTAATCATGACATTAATTAGTTGTTTTGAGTTATATAGTTCCCCCTTCATCCTCTTCTCCTTCACATAAAGGTGTCCATTCAACTAAGCATATTGTCTTAGATTCCCCTTCCTCTTCCCTCAAAAAATGTCACTAATCATAACATTAATTTAGTTACCCCTAGAACTATAGTTCCTCTTTTCTCTTCTCCTACACTTGAAAGATTACATGAAAAAGGGTTCAAGATCCTAACACATTTTGGATATAAAGGAAAAGGCCTTGGCCATCATGAGGATGGTATGATTGAATTTATTTACCTTTGTTCCACCTATACAAAATTTTCATATTGAATCCAACTTTAAACTAAAATTAGTCATTTTCCTAAATGGAAATTATGTTTTAAATCTCACTTAATTCATGTTCTCTTTTTGATCCTTTTCCTTTTTTTAATGTTTGCAGGCAGAAACAAAGTATTTCAAGTCATACATAACGGTAGAAAGAAAATGGATTTCTAGTTATGAGGTGTGCACCTCAACACAAGGGTGCACATGCATATGGGAGATTTCAAACTATCATATATATGTGCATGTCTATGGGGTTGTGTCTATGGGGTTGGTATGCACCTAAAATAAGGAATTCAAAGTTTAAATTCAAACTTGACATACTACCCGTACCAGTGCACGTTTGAGGGATGGGAGTGCACTAGAAAATGAAAGATGGGATTTCAAAATGTAAAGCATAAATAAACACACACTTGATCAAGGAGAATTATTTTCAAATAAAATTCACAACTTTCATGTATAGGTGTATACTTGGGCACAAGAGCAACCCTCATTATTTGGCCAAATTTCACTTTCAAGTTGAAGTTCAAATCTAAGCTATATGTGCATTTGTGTAGTAGAATATGTAGGTAAGCATCTAAATTTGAAAGGATGGATGTAGAGTGGACTTTAAACACAAGTCAAATTCAAACAAGTTTGTTGACAGGCGTGCACCTAAAATAAGGCCATGCACCTCACAATGAAGAAATAATAGTTTTGAGCATGATCAAAGACGCCTCTAGAATTTGAAAGCATGTTTGCTAAGGGAAGATAGACCTCACTATATAGATGTATTTTGAAGTAAGCAAAGCATGCTTGAAAGAAGGATGCAAATTTTAGTCCAAAAATTTAATGGCATATAAGACAGTGCACATAAACATTAGGAAATGCCCTTAGATGAAGAAAATAGAGAAGTGGAGGTGCGAAAGTGCAAGGGCACATGCTTTGTCTAAGGCATTTCAGAATTCAAAATTTTTTAAGGTACTAAATAGATGCACGTTTGGCAAAGAAGTTCACACCTATGCATATTAGCAAGTCTTCTATAAATATCAGATCAACACCAAAGTTGAAAGTTAGATGTATTAGAAAACAAAAGATAAAACTCTTATTTTAGGAAGATGAGCCACTTTGAAATGTCTCATCCTTTCAAACCAACCAGCTATTTATAAATGATAGCTCCAAATAAACACAAGTAAAAAACAACAAATAGAGTTGCCTTTTCTAAAAGAAACACAGCTATTGTTAGAGGAAAGGTGTGCTCAACTAGAAAGAGGATATAACCTTTTAAAAGATTCATTTCTCTTTTACTTATCAAAATGTGATAGCATCAATAGTAAAGACAAGTCAAAAAAAACAAATAGAGTTACACTTTTCTAAAAGAAACATAGCTATCCTTAGAGGAAAGGTGTGCTATGGAAAGAGGATTTAACCTTTTAAAAGATTCATTTCTCTTTTACTTCTCACAAAATGATAGCATCAATAAGAATAACAAGGCATCAATCATTTTTATTTTTGTAGGGTGTCTAATAGTCACAACAACAACTATAGGAGATCAATTTCGAAGAAAAATAGTCATAGCATTAGCTATACTAGACATATCTACCTCAAATCTTCCTTAAATTTTTCTATTTTTCTCTCAAACATCTATAAAATTCAAGTCAAAATTAGTCAAAGGAGTTAGATATTGTCATAACAACATAGTGTAGTGCATCCATATTTTATTTGTCAAGAAGAATGAATCAACATATTTTATGAAAAGGAAAGAGAACCCAGTATGCACCTTGCAGCATCTTATGTTTTTCTTAAACAAATATTCAATAACTTGATACAAGCACATACTACTATACCCTTAAAGCAGAAACAGACGTAATTCATTTCCCATCACATTAACCATTAGAGGAAAGATAAAGTAGCTTACATATCTAAGTAAATTTTACCAACATAACAGCATGTAAATCAACACTTTAAGAACATGAAAGAAAAAGAATAGAAAAAAGATAGATAGAAAAGAAGAGACACCAATATACGTGGGAAAAACTCTTTCAAATAAAAAAAACCCACAATCCAAAGCATCAAACCAATGTAATAATCTACAACAACGAACATGTTACAATACACTTGCAAGTTCAAAGCCTTAACTTAGAGATTTACATCCTACTTCTCTGGAACAAAACAGATAGTATAACCTTGCGTAAAACTCTTCTCAATGCCTCCATCTCAAGCCTTCAATATATAGACTCATGGGGGGCCAAAAAACAACTATAAGGTATTATCATGGGCCCAAACAAGGTCCAAAAATACCATGGTAAAAAATCCAAATGACCCGTAATTCCAATGCCTAGGATAAGTTTGGGCTTCCAAACTATTAATAGAATATTCCTTATAGATGTAAGATGTTGTCATAAGTTGTCATAGTCAACTCACCAACTTAGGAACCCAAAATATAGCATTTACCTCCTTTAGAAAGATGTCTGACATACATCATAAACTGTCATAATGTTGGTCAAGATTCCATTCACAATTAGTGATGCCTATAATCATGCTCTTACACATCATAAGAAACTATCATAGAAGTTTATATAAAATCAGTCATAAGAATTTGCTATGGATAAACCTTCTGATGACACATTACAACTCAACACAAGATGCTGACACATGGAAAATAGTGCCACCTTGGAAATCCCACACCCCATTTTAGTGGAGCATAATTATTAAATAAAATACATTATAACAAATTTTCAAATAATTATAGGAAAATGATTAATAATAAATTTAAGAACTGAAAGGTTGAGACACCTTAATTTTGACATTCTCCCACTTGTCAAACACTTTGCAAGGAGTAAAAGAGAAACACAACCAATCTGTGAGCCACCAAAGTTACCATACTATCCCAACTAAACTCTATTGTGCTCAAGAGCTTTACAAAAGCCCCTGTAGCATCTTCCTAGTGATCACCAACATGACAAAAGATTAGGATTCCAAAAACACGATAAAACACTAATTGTTACATAGACACACCAATGTATCCAACTTCAAACTTGTTACTAGAACACAACTCTAAAGTCCAAACACCTCCAAACAAATTGAGTGTGAATGCTCTAGAATAGTTAGAACAACAACCACATCTGGTTGTTTACATCCAACTAAAAAACCCACCATTGATAGACCTTCTTCACATCACCTATCCAACCCTTATTGCAAGAGCAATGTCAACTAGAGAAACTCAAAGTCTACCAATCACAACTTACATAAAAGGTGTGGCTAATAATCAAATCATGTAATACCAAGAACAATTACAATGGTCTTCAAACTACAACCAACTTGCTACAAAATAGAGCATACTTCCACAAACAATTTTTTTTCTCATTCTCTCACCTTTGATCTCTTTCACTTATCCCAAGTCCTCCACATCTCAAATGATATACATTAAAAGAACACATGTGCAAGTGCAAGAAGATGGGGGGCCAAAAAGGGGTCTTAAGTGGCCACTTTTTTTTTTCTGAAATAAGGAAATATTGGCTTTGGATGAGAAATTGAGCATAGTTACACTCAAAATTTAGAGATACAACCAAAACAATGTTCGTAGTACTCTGAGTCTACTTTCTAAACTACTATTTTTTTAAAAAAATGACATAGATTAAGGGGTTCAAAAGAGGGATCCACAGAAACTGGTGTTGTTTCTATCAAAAAAACATAACATAGCATGTTTTGTGGCTCCCTCAAAAGGTCAACTTTTTTTTTGGTATTTTTAAAATCGCTTCTATGAGAAATTAGCTAATAGCATGTAGTTTATCCCTAATAATTTTTTGATGAATATTTGATTTTTTAGTAATTTTCAAAGTGGACACATCCTAAAAAACAAAATTTTGGCCATGCTACCCCTATAAATTTTGAAAACTAATTGAAAATTATTTTTTTCTTTTTTTAATATTTGTAGAATGGAGTCTAGTTTGTAAATATGTAATTTTTTTGAAATTTTAATGAATAGTTAATTTACAATGAAAAAAAAACCAAACAGTGGTTTTTGCCCAAAAATGGACACACAAACAAAAGAAATTAAAGATGAAAGGCTGAACATTGTTAAAATGTGAAAAAAATCATATCGTCAAATAGCTAAGAGAAAGCCTAACATTACCTAGGTGTTTGATTTGTTTGACATTGAAACACGTGCAAATTTGAGGGTAGGCATGAAGGAAATTATGTGAAATCTTGAAGAATCTAGAAAAACATGTCCATGACTATTCAAAAGGCACTCCAAGCCTTTGGTTTGGAAATCCAAAGTAAATCCCAAGCCCAAGGCTTAGGATTCCCAAAGCAAGACATAACGCGAGTGTGTTATAATGCGCTCGTGTTATGGTTTGCTTTGCATTTTTTCTTTTCCGCAAGTTTGTTGTTTGTCATGTTTGACATAACGTGAGCACGTTATAACGCACTTGTGTTATGTTCCCCTCAAAATTCTTTTTGTTCAAGGCTATTAATCATGTATGCCTATATGTATGTATGTATGCATGTATCTATCTATGTATGCCAATATGTATGTATGTATGTATCTATGTATGCCTATATGTATGTATGTATGTATCTATGTATGCCAATATGTATGTATGTATGTATCTATGTATGCCTATATGTATGTATGTATAGTGTCGAGGGCAAAGGAGGGTAGAGATGGGAGTGAGCTAGATAGGGGAGTAGAGGGGTGGATAAGGATTGAGTGATTAAGGTTTAAGGTTGAGGGTTGAGCGTTTAGGGAAAGGATTTAGAGTTTAGGGATAAGGGATTAGAGTTTAGGACCTTGAGGGATTAGGGTTTAGGGTTGAGGCTTGAGGGTTTAGGATTGAGGCTTTAGGGATAGAATTTAGGGTTAAGGGTCGAGGGATTAGGTTTAAGGTAGAGTGTTGAGGGTAGAAGGATTAGGGATTAGGGTTTAGGGTTGAGGCTTTAGGGATAGCGTTTAGGGTTAAGGGTCAAGGGATTAGGTTTAAGGTAGAGTGTCGAGAGTAGAGGGATTAGGGATAGGGTTTAGGGTTGAAGATTTAATGATTTAGGGTTGAGGCTTTAGGGATGAGGGTTAAGGGATTAGGGTTTAAGATATAGTGTCGAGTGTCGAGCGTGTAGGGATAGGTTTTAGGGTTCAAGTTTTAAGGTTTAAGGGTCAAGGGATCAGAGTTAAGGGTTGAGGGATCAGGGTTTGATGTTGAGGGTTGAGTACATTGAGGTTTGAGGATTAAGGATTTCAGGATAGGGTTGAGGGTCAAGGGATAGGGTTGGAGGGTTTAGGGATAAGCAATTAGGGTTTAAGGTATAGTATTGAGCCCGTTGAGGGTCTAGGAATAGGGATAGCGTTTAGGGTTTAGGGATGAGGGATTAGAGTTGAGGGATGACGAATGACGGATTAGGGTTGAGGGATTAGGGTTTAGGGATAAAGTTTAGGGTTAGGGTTGAGGGATTAGGGTTTAAAGTATAGTGTTGAGGGATTAAAGTGAAGGGTTGAGGGATTAGGATTTGACGTTGAGGGTTGAGGATGTAGGGTTTAGGGTTTAGGGATTGGGTTAAGGGTCAAGGGATTAGAGTTAAGGGTTTAATGTTGAGAGTTGAGGGTTGAGGGTTGAGGTTGAGGGATAGGGTTAATGGTCAAGGGATTAGAGTTAAATAAGAGTGTCAAGGGTAGAGAGATTAGGGTTTAAGGTATAGTATCGAGTATGTTGAGGGTTTAGGAATAGGGATAGCATTTAGGGTTAGGGATGAGGGATTAGAGTTGAGGGATGATGGATTAGGGTTGAGGGTTGAGGGATTAGGGTTTAGGGATAAGGTTTAGGGTTGAGGGATTAGGGTATAAGGTATAGTGTTGAGGCTTTAGGGATAGGGTTTAGGGTTGAGGGATTAGAGTGAAGGGTTGAGGGATTAGGATTTGACGTTGAGGGTTGAGGGTTTAGGGTTTGAGGTTTAGGGATAGGGTTGAGGGTTGAGGGTCAGAGTTAAGGGTTTAATGTTGAGAGTTGAGGGTTGAGGTTGAAGGATAGGGTTAATGGTCAAGGGATTAGGGTTAAAAAAGAGTGTCAAGGATAAAGGATTAGGGTTTAAGATATAGTATCGAGTCTGTTGAGGGTTTAGAAATAGGTATAGCATTTAGGGTTTACAGATGAGAGATTAGAGTTAAGGAATGATGGATTAGGGTTGAGGGTTGAGGGATTAGGGTTTAGGGATAAGGTTTAGGGTTGAGGGTTGAGGGATTAGGGTTTAAGGTATAGTGTTGAGGGTTGAGGGTTTAGGGATAGGGTTTAGGGTTGATGGATTAGGGTTTAGGGTTGACAGATTAGGGTTTAGGGTTGATGGATTAGCATTTAATGTGGAGGTTAGGGTTAGAGTGTCAAGGGTAGAGGGATTAGGGATAGGATTTAGGGTTGAATGTTTAAGGATTGAGGGTTGAGGCTTTAGCGATGAGGGTTTAAGGCTTAAGATATAGTGTCAAGTGTTGAGGGTGTAGGGATAGGGTTTAAGTTTTAAGGGTTAAGGGTTTAGGGATAGGGATTAGGGTTTAAGGTATAGTGTTGAGTGTTGCTAGTTTAGGGATAGGGTTTACGTTTGGGGGATTAGGGTTTAGGGTTGATGAATTAGGGTTTAATGTTGAGAGTTGACGGTTGAGGCTTGAGGCTTGAGGCTTGAGGTTGAGGGATAGGGTTAATGGCCAAGGGATTAGGGTTAAATAAGAGTGTTGAGGATAAGGGATTAGCGTTTAAGGTATAGTATCGAGTTTGTTGAGGGTTTAGGAATAGGGATAACATTTAGGGTTTAGGGATGAGGGATTAGAGTTGAGGGATGACAGATTAGGGTTGAGGGTTGAGGGATTAGGGTTTAGGGTTGAGGGATTAGAGTGAAGGGTTGAGGGATTAGGATTTGACATTAAGGGTTTAGGGTTTAGGGATGAGGGATTTGAGTTGAGGGATGAAGGATTAGGGTTGAGGGTTAAGGGATTAGGGTTTAGGGATAAGGTTTAGGGTTGAAGGCTGAGGGATTAGGGTTTAAGGTTTATTGTCAAGGGTTGAGGGTTTAGGGATAGGGTTTAGGGTTGATGGATTAGCATTTAATGTCAAGTTTAGGGTTAGAGTGTTGAGGGTAGAGGGATTAGGGATAGGGTTTAGGGTTGAAGGTTTAAGGATTAAGGGTTGAGGCTTTAGGGATGAGGGTTTAAGGCTTAAGATATAGTGTCAAGTGTTGAGGGTGTAGGGATAGGGTTTAAGTTTTAAGGGTTAACCCCTACTATTTATGCTTGGATAAGGATTTGTCACAAACTTGAACTTTTGCTTCCAAAGAAGATCTATCTTTCTTCCTCGATGGGCATTTTCTATCAAGAACTTGATTATGAGGGCTTGCCCCTTCATAGTTATGCCTATCATATGGTGGAGCATCTGGCAAGCTCTTGTAAGAAACAGGAAAAGTTCTCCCTCAAAAACCTTGTGGTCATTCAATTCTGAAGGGGAAGGTTTGGAAAGAGATGTGATCAATGCAAAGGATGTGATCAATCTATAGCAGGACAAAACATGCTCACATTTTGTCTTGCTATTGAAATGGTAAAAAAGTGTTGACCCCCATGATCAAGGCCCACATGCTCTATTTTCTTATTGATTCTGCGTGTGCTCCGACAAAAAAGAAGTGCTTTCATGTTGTTGGGAAGTTCACATGCACATTTGACACGTGTTGTGTGGTTACACAACACACCCCATTTTGACTTGGCAAAATAGGGACCCAACTTCTTTTTGCTTGGTTTGTGTTTCTTGCTTTCTGGCGGTTTGGTAAAAATCAGTCAAGTGCATCATCACGTTGAGTCAGGATGAGGTAAGTCCCCAATATGAGGTCAAGTTGTCAAAATTTGTATTTCATATCTGTAGCCTCATATTCTAGAAGAACATTAAAATTCATGCAGGTTTGCCTTTTACATCACCCTGATATTCATCAGGATGTGAGAGTTATGAACAGTCAAAGTCTTGGTCAAACCTGATATTCGCAAGAGGGGGGGTCATATTTTATAACCTCAGTCATGTTTCGAACAACATCATTATATTTGAGACATCCCCTGATATATCATGCGGCTCAAATATCCGGACGTCAACTTTAAATGGTAGTAAGTCTTTCCGTCAAACGGGCTTTTATGTCGCGAACATCATGTTTTGAAAAGTAACCCTATATTCGTTAATATCATCCTGACGCGGAATATCACCCTTAACAAACATCCTGATGACATCATCTGAATATGATAAACAAAGAAACAAACATCCTGATGACATCATCATCATATTTACATTTCGACAGGATATTTTGTAAACATGATCATGTTCGCCCAATATGACGATGACGTCATGAAGCATTTCTGATACAAAGAACGAATATCATGATGACATCATCCTGATATTCCGAAAGGAGGATGAGCAAGCTTGGCTCATCATCATCATTTTGTTTTAAAACATCACCCGATAAACCGAAATATCCTCCTGATGTGCTAAAATGTAAACAAAGGGTGCATTGTCACCTGAATCTTGTCGCGATAATAGTTTCGATGCTGGGGAGGATGATATCAAAACTCAACCCGATATTTGTGAAATATCATCCTGCCCTCATGATATCTTGTCATATGGATATCCCCCCACTCCCTTTGCCGCCATTATCATTAAATGCGCGCAGACATGGTAGGTGATTCCTGCCGATCCCAGAACCCAATGAAATACCTGGTGAGATCCTGAGTTTTCGCACGAATGATCAAGGATTGCAATCTAACTTGTCAGAGTTGCCCTAAATTTACCCTAACTGCGAGGTTAAAAGATAATTCAACTACCATTGTTACATTTACCTGCGTTAAAATTGTTTTACAGAGCACTAGCCTCCATATCCGCATAATAGCTACTGTTGCGCAATTCGAGCTCACAGATAGAGGGAAGGAAGTGATTGACAGTTGAATCAAGAGCGTCTTGACGATATACTGGTATAAAGGAAAATCTGCATAACCAGGTAAGTAAACTGAAACCCTCGTCATGTCGTTGCTAAATGATGTTGAGAGTTCTGGTTATGTATCCATGTAAGTAAGTAATGCGAAATTGATGCAATAGGCATGATATTTGCAATATGTATGCATGCATATCCCTGTTGTGAGAAGAAATGTTGTTAATTGCAGGTACCCATGGCTGAAAAATGTTTAGTTAAGAATCAGGAAGAATTCAGCAGGCCTATGTTCTCTTCTCAGAGAGGGGTCCTGTTCAAATATGGGGCAATTACAGATGCCCATCAGGGGATTACCAACCTGGAGGCTTGGTCAGCCAAGCTGAATGATGGACAAGATAAGAGTCCGGTATTGGACGCAGTGTTTGTATCAGGTATGTGGAACGCTGCTGGCTTCCCACACTCCATGGAGTCTCCGGAGCTAGTCATTGAATGCGCCCAGAATTATAACCCTCAGACGAGGCAGGTGGTGAAGCATGGGAGAGTGTATGCAGACCTATCCATCAAAGGTCTCTCCCAGACATTTGGACTGCCAATGGGCAGTAAGGTAAAGAGTGTAGACTTGAAGAAGTCTGAAAGAGAATATGAGGCCAACAAGAAGGCGGCCAGAAAGAACATGTATGCTTGGCGGGCCGAGAACATCACATATAATGCAGCGGCCAAGCTCCCCGTGCACATGTTCAAGTTTGACTTCAATGAGGAATATCAGTATGTGATTGCCCTACTGAACAGGGTGACTGGTCAGCCTGATACTGGAGAATTTAGAGATTGGATGTATGGCATAATAATGATGTGTTTGTATGCAGACATCAAGCCACTGTGGGGTCAAATAATTAGCGATGCTCTGCATGAGCAGCTGATGAACCTGGGAGGTTCAGTTGCACATTCTACATGACCTATATTGTTTATTCTTGTGCTTATAGAGGCACTTTTGATGCCCTGGTGATAGATGGAAAACTGACGGGCACCAATGCAGCATATATATGGGATCATCATCCTTAGCTGCAAAGAACCAAATATATCAAGGACTACAAACTGGTCAATGATGCATTCTCTATGCATCTGGTAAGGACCATGGAAGATGACAGAACTAAAAGACTGAGCATGGAGGCTCAGGAGGCAGTATACAGACATGGGGCATGGTACATACAATTTGCCACCTTTTCGTACATCAGGATAGAAGGTTTTGAAGGACATCCCCTGATGCTGCCAAGATATCCTACGGATGCAGTAGTGTTAATGGAATTTATCAGGCAGGGCTCCACCATGATACAAATGTATAAGGATGCCAAGAAGCTGCCACCAATTTTGTTCCCAGTCAGTATCGGCAACTACATGTGCCCTGACTCCGATAATATAGAGAAGGTGATGGTCACCCTGAACAAGAGGAATTTACTACCCTTCCCAGTAACAAGACCATATGATCCTTACAGCCGAATGCAGAAGACTCTAGGAAAGCCTATTCATTAGAGGCACCTAGAAGATTTTTGGGCTAACTGCGAAGATGAGGCAGAGGCCAGGAGGAGGAGGTATCAGAGGTTGACTCTGAACTAGATCAGGACGTTTGATTGCATATCCCTCCCTCAGCAGCTGAAGAGTGATGACGGCAGGATAATGGCAGATGAATATGAGTAGAAGAAGATTTACAATGATACCATCTCTGCACCTGACCTCACCATGCAGGAGGAGATGTCCTTGGACCCATTCTTTGCCAGAACCATACACTTGACCCAAGCTTGGTTAGATGCATAGGTAGAGGCATTGAAGAAGAAGGGTGTTGCCATCACGGTGGACAACAAAAAGAAAGGGCAGGACATCCCTGCAGATGAATATGATGACTTCCTGCTGGAGAAGAGGAAGACTAAGGGAGAGAGAATCCCTCCACCACAACAGCCTAGTAAAAGGGCCCCGAGGGGCAAGAAGGTGGAGAAAGGACCCAAAGGGGTCATGATTGAAAGGGCAGTATTCACAGCGGAGGAGCCAACCAAATCAAGATTAGAATCAGATTCTCCTCCAAAGCCCAAGAAAACCAAGACAGCAAAGGCTGGAATCACAGAGACCCAAGAAGTGGGTCAGTCATCCAAACAACCAGGCAAAGATATCCTCATGGAGGAGGAGCCTGAAGAAGAGGAGGAAGCTCCACTGGTAATCAGAAGAAAGAGGAGAGCTCCGCAGGTGTTGGTTCCTACCACACCTAAGAAACCAAGAACCTCCATGAGAGGTGAAATAAGTCAACCCCCAGCACAAGTACAAGGGGCAGGTAGTGAAGTGCAGAAGGAACTTCAGCATAACGTTCCACTTCCTACCATTGTCAAGTTCAAAACTGAACTGGCAGAAGAACAACAAAAGGAAGCATCTCAGGCACAAGCAGAAAAGCATGTCTCACTAGACGACACAATAAACTTGTCTGATGATGAGGTGGTGCAGGATGTGGCTGCACAAGAAAAGGAAACACTGGCTGCTGGCATCAGTGTGACTCCTCACAAGCCTCCATCTGTCCAATCAATGCTTGAGGAGATGAAACAAGCAGAAGCGGAGCGAGAAAAGAGCCCGAAACCAGAGAAGAGCCCGGAGCAGGTAGCACAGGACATAGGGCTGGATACACTGATTGCCGAGGTGACAAGTCCTGTAGTGCTAGACTTGACAAAGAAATAGGATGCAAGTCCTGAGAAACTAGCAGGATCACCTGATAAGGGCCACCTAACAGAGGAGATAGAGATGGCCGAAGCAGAGGGCCATGCTCTTGAATCAGGCCAGCAGAGCCCACAAGATACATCAGCAAGACCTGCTATAGTGGAGGTCCAAGAAATAAAGGCTGATGAGAAGAAGGAAGAAATAGAGGATCCAGCTGCTAAGGCACAGGAGGTGGATAGTGCAGGCACAGAACAAGTAACAGCTATAGAATAGATGCCATCACCTCGGGCGGATCCTATGATAGCTGGTACGGTGGACATACCACCAGAAATTAAGAAATAAAAGGAGGATGATCAACCTCCACAAGGGGAAGAACTGGGGACAGGTGAAGTAATAATGGAGAAAGATCATGGTCATCATGATCTACATACAGGTACACCGCAAGGTTCCCCACACAAAGAAGATGCTCCCCCAGAAAAGGAAGTTCCTCAACAGGAGGAGGCACCTCAGGATCAGCAGCAAGGTGAGCATCAAGAGAAAGAAAAGGAAAAATCACCATCTCCACAACACGTATTGATAGAAACGGGAGATAGGGGTGAACAGCATCATGATGCTGAAAAGCATGATCAGGTGCCTCCATGGTTAGAAAGGGAGGTAAATGTTGAGGAGGAACTTGAGATCCAAGAATTCGACGTCTCCACCCTATTCTCCGTGGATATAATGAAGCCCAGGAGGAAGGCCAGAATGACTTCGGCCATCCAAAGAGATCCGGCGACAGGGAGAAGGACCGCACAAATTGCTGTACCTACGGTAGAGAAGGAGAAAGGCAAAATCACTGTGGATGAATTCCAGATAAGCACAGTTGATTTGGGTTTTGCCAACGAAGAGCAAGAAGGTCAGGAGGGAAAAGACATCATAGACTCTCTAATTCAGAAAGTCTAAAGAGAGAAGGAGAAAAATAAGCAACATAAAGAGCACATTGCTCAGTTGCATGCATACATTAAAGGTTTAACCAATCCTCAAGATACTACAGGTGAAGCTGCAGTCCCATTGACTGCCATTTCTTAGGAAGAAGTAAATAAACTGGACCTCATGAAACATGAGGCTTCCGTAATAAGAAAATGGATGTCATCCACATTGGATGATGCTATAGAAATAATGAAGGGTTCTTTGAAGAGATGGAGCATGTTAAGTGACTCCAAAACCAAGGTGGACAGATTGCAGATGCAGACTGGAAAAAGGTCTTATAAACTGGAGAAAGTCCTCAGCCTGTTGGGAGAAATAAGGAAGATAAATCCACAACTGCTTATCAGTAAGCAGGTATTGAATAATAATACTGCTTTGTTGGTGGATATCTGGTACAAAGATATACAGTTTGAATGCGGAGTCCTCAAGAGATGTAATAGTAAGCTGAGGGAGATCAGCATGAGGCTACGTGATTTAATGGGCATTGAGGCAGACATGCTAGAAACATTAGAGGGCAAAGTGGAAGGGAAAATAGAGAATCAAGATGAAGATTCTGCCCTTAGGGCTCTGCACAATAACTTCCAAATGGAAGATGATGGTCCGCTCGTCCACTTGACAGAAGAAGTGATAAATAAAATGATGAGGATCAAGGTCAAGATGGAGGCCTACAATGACACATTGCAGGACAGAGAAAATAAGCTGGATAACAGCAGGGATAAGTATGAGGCACACAAGCATGCCATTATCAAGGCAAAGACTCAAGATGGCGGAGGAATAGATC
The DNA here is from genome assembly GCA_027924645.1 of Cunninghamia lanceolata. Lineage (NCBI taxonomy): Eukaryota > Viridiplantae > Streptophyta > Pinopsida > Cupressales > Cupressaceae > Cunninghamia > Cunninghamia lanceolata. The sequence continues at coordinate 2,476,939 of BSBN01000639.1, forward strand.
AGGTTGTGCAGTCATATGAACAGATCCAGAGCAGCATGCAACCCCATATGCAGCAGCGTCATCATCAGGATAGTGAAGGTTCAGAAAGCAATGCACATGATGATGATCCGCATGAAACAGATGAAGAGCATGATGGAGATACATCATGAGGGGGAACATTTTGCATATGCAATATAGATAGTTGCCAGCTGGCAACTTGTGCCTTTTTGTAAAATTGACAAGTCATGAAATGATGACCATTGATTTGTATTAATATATCAGATCCGTAGATCTTTTGTAACAGATTCCTCACCTTATTCTATAAAAGGTGGTGGAATGCCTTGTTATTTTCATTCGAAACTTAATTGAAATCTGTTTGCTGAAATATTCAGGGCTCATTTCAAAGCTGCTGTATATGTACATGTCTTTTGCATACTTAATGAAAGGGAAGAGTATTTTGATTACAAAATCTTCGTAAATCTTGAGTAATCTATGCTTGAATTCTGGATATGTGCTTTGATTAGCTGCGTCCCTTGGAGTGCTCATCATGTTGCATGTATTGTTTTCATTCATTATCCTCTGAAGTTTGCATCAACTGTATCTAGCTGTGGAATGTCCTGGTGAACATATGGTTTGATTTCTTCTCCTCATGACAGTATCAAGCATGTATGTAGATCAAAAGCTAAAGGTTCAACTTAATTAGAAGTATTTCTTCTTGAATTCTTTCAATTTCAGAAAATCTCACCGTCATAATTGCAAATAACTGTTAATCTCAAGCAAACATCCCAAAATATGAAGACATCTCATAGATAATCGCAAATATTTAGCATATTTGAACACTAAGCATGCACAATTGAAAATATCATGCAAAGATCAAGGTATTTTACTTCTTTTCATCAGATAGCTGCATAATTTGACTTCTCTGTAAAGAATTTCTGCAAGAACGTCATGATGATAGTACATTTTCACGTGAGGCCCCAAAATGGAAACAACAATTCACATTAACTACTGAGTAACGTCAGTCGATTAAGACCTAATCACCAGAGACTTGGGATCATGAATTCTCTGAATTCACTATATCTTTCAAGATGAATAGAGGTTAATGTGTACTTTTATTCTATGTTTGTTTGTGACTAACATCATGACCAACATAAATTGGCGCTAGAAGGAGGGCCAGTCCAGAAAACCATGCTCATCATCATTATTTTCAGGTTTGATGACGCATAAAGTAAGGTAACCTCAGATTGCTTGTGAATTTCAGTAAATTACGTAAATATTTGCTGTGAGAAGTTTGTATGTGTTCATTCTATGTAAAGATTTCCAGATCTCACGTAAATATTGCAAGCTTTACAGTAAATCGTTGTGAATTCACTAAATATTGGCCAAAGATACGTAAATTTGTTCAAGTCACACAGAATTTAAGCCTTAGACACTTGAGATCTCGTGCTACGATCAAGATACCCCAATATCCTGTCATATTTACAGTATCTTCGCAAATATGTCATAAATATCCAGTCTGATTTGCCATCTGACTGCAAATATCACCTTATCCGATGGAATCCAGCCAATATTTGCAAAGTTTCAGCCAATTTGCCTCCAAATCGAGAAATCCTGGCTCACAGGATAAATACCAGGTCTAGACCTAGTGAAATTTTTTAAGAATTGCCTGTTAGAGGTTTCAGACATAGGACTGTAGACATTCACCATACTCCAGGGTCTAGTGCGTCTAGAGCTTCACCGGGACCTCCTCTTGTAACTCCTGTTGGTTTGCAAATACCTTCTGGTATATCCGTGACACCTCCTATTCAACCCCAGGGTATACCTTTCATTCAACCTCAGCCAGCTGCACCACCAGTTCAAACCCCTCAGGTTGCAATGTCTTTCTTCACAGCAGAGTCACCCTTGACCTAAAATGCATATCACGAGTTACCAAAGAATCCAGACAAACTTTGTCCAAAATATCATCCTTATCAAGATGCTGGTGTTCTTGGCATTCATGAGCTTCAACAACAGATTTAAAAATTGACCAATCCTTCTCCAGAACAAACTAAAATAAGGGAATTGTTCCATTTATTGGCATATACCAATTACAACAGATAAATATAACCTTGAGAAACTACTTTCCACCTTTCCATTAGCAAACCTTCATTTATAATTGGGAATTCATACTTTTTCTACACAACAGGCAAGTAAAGAGCCATTTTCAACAAAATTTCACCGTTAAAAAGATTCTGTTCAAATTAAACCAGTATCATTCCAATTGGATTTCCAATACCTAGCGGCAGGATTGTTGTTTATTTATTCTTGTGCAGAACTATTATCTACAGGGGGCAATGGTTCATGGACGCATAAGATAAACATGCCCCCTCCCACATTTAGACCTCCCAAGTAAGGCCTAAATTTGACGGTCAACCTTAGCAAATTTTTCATGACAATTATCTACTCAAATTTATGTTAAAAAATAATATATAAATTAAATTGATATATCAGAATAACTCTGTAGAAATTTTGACGTTCTTTTTAAAATCTACTCTTTCATGTGATACAATTTTCCAAAAATTTTGATTGTATTTTAGGTAAAAATAGTCAAATACGACCATACATCCATCAAATATAAGCCCTGCGATTCCCAACTGACTTAAATTTTTCGTTTTATAGCTGCAGATTATCCCTGGTTCAGAGCCATATTGAAACTCATAACACAAATGCATACAAGAATGATATTTGAGTAGAACAACAATCCACAAAGAGACTATTAATCACTAATTAAATGATTTTGATTACAATAATACTCTAAGCACTAGTAGTAATAGTCATCGTAAATTTATACACATTTCTCTCCAGAAATTGTATAGAAATATCAGCTTTTATTTCTGCTGTACACACTATATCTTTTTCTCACAGAATACATTAGGTTTCAACATCTGCAATTGTTCAATTCCATGTCCGTTGCCTTTTTCATGTCTCTGAAGAACGTTCTTTAGAATAAAAAAAGGCACTTCAGAGACCAAAGAAAAAGAAAAAGGCAGCGAACATGGAATCTCCCCGTTCTCCATATTACTGTCTGTCTAGCTATTGCTGCAAACAATACAAGTGACAAAACTTCTGAAACAAATTACACGCAGCAGCCCTTTTAATCGTCTATTTTTAGTTAGATCCCCATGTCGTCGTGGTAGATAGACGTATTGCGATTCACGTTAGAATAAAGATGGAGATTTCTACCAACCATGATCATGATGGATATCTATCCGTCTTTGCAAATAGTTAGATCCCCAGGCAGTGCCGTGATTGATAGAAGTATCGCGATTCACGTTGATCGAGATTCTACCGACCATAATCGTGATGGATATCTCCATATGTTCCGTTGTGATGCCAAAAAAGGATTAGTTACAAAGAGGAGGGACCAAATTTCATGCTTGTTTTCTCTACTATTTGTTCTCATGTATTGGTTAAAAAGAAAATTATTTCAGTCCTAACGTGAATTATGTTTCAATTACGATGGTGTGGTCAGAGTCTCCATATCGTCCGGATTCTTTAGGCAACCACCCACTTAAATTTTTGTCAATCATAAATATGGACCTGTTACATATTTGAAAGAAACCGCCAAAAGTAGGTTACATTATTTCATTAAGTGATAAAAAAGTTATTGGCCCATGGAAACACAAAAATTATTGTTTTCTTTTTCTATATATTATCCTTTATAATGTAAAGTTATGTATGATTCATTTTTTTTCATATATATATATATATATATATATATATATATAAAAGATTAAGAAGACTTACAAAAACAAAAGATTACAAATAGTAAGTGTAATAGCAACCAATAATAGTTACATATGACCAAGGTGCACTAAGCAGCAACCATGAAACAACAAAAACCAGCAAACTAACAATTTGGTGGCCAACAAAACATCACCAGTTGGATAAACAACACAACCAGACCCAGCAATGAATATAGGACAATGTGGTTGTCCAAAAGCCACATGACAAACACATTGAACAGTGTTCCTTCCAAGATGGGTGTGCACTCTCTTTCAGGTGATGGATGGTATGATGGGCCTTTTGCTTTGGCTAATGGTAATACCTCTATTGAATTTGCATGGCTTATGGAGTGTGATCTAAAACTGTGATTCTAAACTTCATTGAAGATCACAAGCCTACATGTAGAGTTGGATGGCAGAGTTGGATGGCAGAGTTGGATGGCTTGAGATCAGTTTGTGTGTTAATCTGATATTGTTTTGGACATTGTCATGTTAGACTTTATGTTAAGACTTTGTGGGTGTGCCTTTCTAGCACCCTACCCTTTTTTGTGTGTTTAATTTGATATTGTTTTGGACATTGTGCTTTAATCTGATATTTATGTACTTTACTTTTATTTTATTTTATAAATTAAAATAATAATTCAATTAAATTATCTTTCAAATAATTTAGTTTTGTATATCAATAAATTACTTTACATTAAAATTAAATATTAATAGATATTTGGTAAAAGAAGTTAATAATAAAATTGTTTTATATATTTAATAATTTTTTATTACACAATATTTTATATACCTAAAAATTAACTTTTTAGTTTTATTTTAAATATTTTTTTATTAATTTCTTATATTTTTTAAAATTTAATTAAAAAAATATTTGAAGATGAAAGTATATTAAATAAAAGTTTATAATTTCAATAATTTTATATGATGATGATAGTGTACTTTTATAGAATAATTTATTAATTTACTTATATATTATTTTATTGAGAGATATAACTAGCACTTACATCTTTAAAAGGTGCAAGGGTTTCACCCATATGAAAATAAAGATATTAGTAATTTAAATGCATTAATTATGATTTGATATTTAACAAATTTTTTTTTTATTAAATGTTAAAATTATTATCTTATAATTGGCATACAAATTGGAACACATATGTTATGTATTTAGTTAAAGTATTTTATGGTACATTAAAATTATTATATTTTGGTATTTGATTTGAATGAAAGAATAGAAAGGTTTTAGGGGTTCTTCTATAGTTGATTTGCATGTATTTGTTTTAGATTTTGATACATTCCTTCAGTTGTTTCACATAACACCTATGTCCTTGATTCAATCATGCTCTTCTATGCTTTGTAGATGTTGTTTTATCATGTCTTACCTTTTTCCTCCTTGATATTGTTAGTGAATGCAAATCCTATGCTTTTGGAGATCCTAACTTCCTTTGGTCATTCCATCCATGACAATCTCTTGCTTTGCAATATTGACAATCATTCTTTTAGAAAGGATCTATCAAGTGCCCTACCTATCCATTACAATAGCATGCCTTACATGATAACCCAAATTTATGTAATTTTGATGTGTTGCCCACATTTTGCATGATGATGATGATTTTTTCTTGGCTCTATTTCTATTCATGTTCCTACACATGATTTCTCATGGATTGATAATGATGATTTATTAGGGTATCATATTGACGATACTTCATTTATTTTACATGATGATAATATGGATCTTTTGAATGATGATTATGATGGCTCTACAAATGCTTCATTATTTGTGAAAACATTCTTCCTTTCTAATTACAAAGTTATTTCAAACTTGTGTCACACAAGCACTTTTAAAAGCATTGCCCTCTCTTGGTGAGGTCTAAATGGGATAATTTAATAAGTCTATATCTATGATGAAATAAAACATGCCCTGCCAAGAGATTGCACATTGCCAATGGAACCTTTCGGTGATCAGGAAATGAGCAGAGTAATGCAAGACGAAGTCTACATCACTTCGATTCAGAAGAAGTCAAATCATATGCAAAGAACTTATCAATATACATTATCTGTACCTTAAGAATATTGCTAGTGCTAACACATACCAATAACATCCTGTCGCCAACAAAACGAATATATAGAACAAAAAACTAACTTTTGGTGTAACTTCTTACCTAGAGCTCAAATTCTTCCAGAAACTTGCAGAGATGTGCATATTAACATTATCTAGCTTCCTACCAATCTGACCACACCATGAGTCGCCAATGCTGTGAGAGGTCAAAATAAAACCTAAGAAAACTAAAACTATAATAAATAACTGCAAATCGTTTTGGGTGATGCCGATTGCAAGTGCGCTAGGGTGATCCCGCTTCAATAAGAATAATATGAACTTGAGGAATATGAATGATACATTCATGGTTATGATTAATACCATAAGGGTGCAAATTATACTAAATGAAAAGAAACAAAAATAAACCATTGACAACATTAACCCTAGTGGATTTCCCTCATGTTTCATCTAAATCTCAATGCATGAAAAAAATCAACCCCACCAAAGGGATCGAATGTATCCCAAGAATAAAAAGAAAATATACAACCACACAATATGGATAACACCTTAGATCAATAAAAGACCTATGTTATAACATAGTTGAGGACATAAAATGAACTAAAGAAAATATGTCATTATTTAATGTAATTCAACTCTAATGAAAAAAAAATTCTAAAATTTTAAATACTGACATGACCTAAGGAATAAACCAAAATATATAAAACACTGAATATTTATATGACCTAAGGAATCAACCAAAATATATAAAACTAAATATTTATATGATCATAAATATACTTGACAAAAATTTAGTCACCTCTACACTTTCCTACCATTATGATATTTAGAAAGAATTTAATCTTGTCTACCTTGAACTGATTTAGGCACATTCATAAGTGTGATGCCATATGATATCTATTAAATACTTAGCCTAGTACCAAAGTACAGTCATATTTCTAGTCATATTTTAATTATGAAAATTTATTTGATTTAACATCATACCTCTAGTTTCACTTTAGGGTATAGATTTTTCTTCATTAGTTTTAGGTTTTAAATTAGATTTATGATTTCTAAAATTGTGCATCATTATTATTTTTAGATTTAGGAAAGGATGCAATATTATTTAGACCTATGTACATGTTATTGATTTAAAATTAATGAACTTAATTAATTTTTGTGCACAGTGCACACCGCTATGGATATGCTTTGGACACGTATTGATTCTAAGATTCAAAGATTGAGATAGATTCTAGTTGATTCTTCTACCATTGGGGTGTATAGAAGTAATTGTTATATGATTTTACAAAGTTTAGTCACCATTAGACAATCATTAGGAGATCTCCATGCATATTATGGAGAGACATTAGCAGCTGTCCTTGCCTAGATGAAGGATCAGGTATCAAGTGATGTTAATGTTTGAGCATAGTCCAGAGAAGAGTTGCAAAGGAAACTATCACTACATCCTCTAGAACTACTTCTTAATCCTCAGGAATCTCCTCATCCACTCTAGGAGCCACCCTTATCATTCCTCCTCCTTAGGGTCATAGTCCTCATCCATGGTATCATTGATCTGCTCCTCTAAAACAAGTCTTTAAGATTATTTTCCTCTTTTTTGTTAGCATGGGAAACGTCTTGAACAATTCTTGTGATCAAGACCCTAGAAAGTACTAAAACCCAAAGAAGAGCCGTATGTTGTGTACCAACTGTATGCTCTGTAGATTTGTAAAATGTAGGTACCCAGGGAATGTTCTTTGGCTAGTCCTCTCCTAACTACTAGATCACTTGTGTGATATGGTGAGCCTCAACCAAGCTATTTCTAGCTGTCAAATGGCTTAACTTTATATAGTGATCTTGAAATATCTTGTCACTTGAACTAACCCCTCCAAATTGGTATAGGTGTCTGAAATGAAATCTACATCTACAAGTGTATCCACAACTCATGTAGAGGCATCAAAATGAACAAGGCATCGCCACTGCATAGATATTGGTAATGTAGGATCCAAAGGGAGTGTGACTTTTTAAAATAGTACAATATGCTCGAGAATACAAGTCATGATGAGTGAAGGGTGACTCAAAGCAAGTTCCCCTTATAAAAAAATCTAATACAAATATTGGTAAACCAAGGCAAGAATTTATCAATCCCCTAAGAAAAAATATTCTAGACTTGAGTCACTAAATGATTGGTGCCCAACACCACCTAATTTTAGGAGCCTTTTTTTCCCCCAAAAAATTAGGGGAAATCAACCCAATGAAAATCTACAAGGGAAAGAATAGTGAAACTAGGAACCAAAGTAAGTTGAACCCCGAGACAATGCCTAGCATGACTAACTCGATCATAGCCGAAGATAGTCTCTCTCATATTTTCTCTCAAGAAGTGTAAGTCACTCACCTTTAATAATAACTCCTAAGATATGATAGATGTCATACATAGTGATGGTCCACTCTCTAGAAGCTTGAGGAAATTGAAATGTCTTTCGATTAGCATCCAAATAAGTCAAGATGTTGTAACATATATGAGATGAGAGGTGAACAACAGGAATGTGAGCTACTTTGTCTGACCCCATCCTCTGTACAATAGAATGATATCTATCCAACATTGCCTCAAGGGCCTCCATGTACCAACATTACTCATGAGTAACATTCTATCAGATCCGCATATCCTATCAAACATAAAGAACAACATATCAGATCATTGAAAACTTATAAAATCACCAAAAAAAGTCATAAAACATTACAAATCCTAAAAATCAAATACTTTATTAAAAATTTCAATAAATGGAGAAGTTATTGTCAAAAATAGAGATAATTAAATGTCAAAAGCATGATATTGTATTAGTTTCCACTTAGAAAACTTTTGGTTGGGTCACCCCTTTTACTAGGTTTAATCTCCAATGGAAACCCAAGATGGCATGGTAGATCTCTAGGGGAATGCTACTCCATGCCCTAGCATACCCAAGGAGGTCTAGAAAATAGGGAAAACAACTAAAATCAAGTAAATAGAAACTCAGAAAATGATTAATGACTAAAACCTAGACAAATCCAATAATAAAACACCAAAAAGGATGAAAATTTTCAAGAGAGATTGATAAAAGAAAATCTAGGGTTTAAAGAGAGGGTTTTATCATTTCCCATACTTGGTTATCAACATGATAGAGGTTAGTAGCTATATTGTTGATCTCATTACATCAATCTCTCTTTGTCAACTATACACTTGCGTAATTTTGTCACCATTTTCTCTCTTTCTTTGGATTTCCCCCTCTCTTCTCCTCTTAGCTAAGTTTTCATTAATGAGCTTTGTTTTTTTAGATTATCTTTTGTAGTGCTTTCTATGTCCTCATTTTGTGTGGCTTCATCCTTATAGGTCTTCATGACAAGATGAGCTAACTTAGATATACTAAAAAATCACACATCGATGGTAAGTTTCCTCATTCTCATTTCAATGCTTATTTCAAATTACAATATGTAGTGAAACTTATACTTGCACATCTAAGGTCTTGCATGAGCTTTCTTGTTGACTAGAAAATCTATCTTTGACAAACCACTCCTATGGCTTTCCAACCTAGATGACATGATTTGTCCACCTCCCAAGAGTGGGAATTTATTTTGCTTGGGGATTTTTTCAATCAATTCTATTAACTCCCCAATCACCGCCACCTTTGGTGTGGATTTTTGTCCTATAAATACACCCTAATCTATGCATTTGGGAAGGTAAATTCATTATTTCATTCAAATTTTTTGAAAATAGTTGACTCCATAGCATTTGTATGCTTATTGTAGGACCTTGTGTGTTTTTTTGTTGTCATTCATAGCTTCATAGCTCAAGCCATTCACTTCTCAATAGTATCCACTTTCTCAAATCATTTTTTTTCAATTTCGTAACTTCATAGCTCATAGCCACTTGCTTTTATCTTCATTTTATCCTTGTTGCCAAGAGGAGGACTCCACTCCTACAAAGGAAGGAATAGTTGCCAAAAGGACTTTTGAGGACTCTTGCTAGGTACTACCACCCAATTCATATTAGGTTCTTTAAGTTTTTAGTAGTAATTAGTTATCAAATTTTACTATTCAGAAAGTAACATATTACTTGTTTTTCTCTTGATAGGAAATTTAATTTTCTTTCCTAGTGTAATTTTTTGCATTTGAATTTCTTAGATTAATTTTGTTTCATTTCATTTATATTAGTTATACTTTCATTTGATTATGTAGACACTTAAAAATGTCTTAAGCGTGTGAACAACATTTTCACACTAATTATTCCCTAATGTTGCATTCTTCTATTAATTAAATAATTTTTAATTATTTAATTAATTCAAATTTTATATTTTCTAATCTATAATTAAATAATTTTTTATTTATTTACTTATTCATCTCTATTTTCTTCTATAATTAAAAAATTGTTTTGAATTATTTCATTAGTCATCATCTATTATCTCCATCATCTAACTAATTTAAATAAAATAGTTGAATTCGCCCTCACCTTTATTCTCATCACAACACATGTCCCTCTCTCATAATTTAAGTAATTTTTTATTTGAATTATGTTTCATACTACAACCATACTACATCTTTCTTTTAATGCTTTTTCACACTACCAACTAATTTAAATAATTTTATTATTTAAATTAGGTCACCTCTATTCTTATCTGCACGCTTGTCATACTAGTATCTTTTATTAAATGAAAGGGTTTATCTTAAATCACCTTTTCATATTAGCCGTCCACATCACACAATTCACCTTTCAATCCTCACCCTTCATTCAAATCCAAGCCTTCTATAAAAACAAGCATTCACCTTCATTTCAAGGTTAACCACAATCATAATCTTGAAGATTTTTCTGTCATTCACATGGAGCTTATCATATCTCTTGCATGTTGCAAATGTGAGAGAAATCAAAGCAAAATGGAGAAGAGAAATGGAGGATCTAGTCAACTCTGGCATAGGAATTTAGATATTGTTGCTTTTATCATTTAATTTCTATGTTCATCTTGTTCTTCATTGTTGGATTAGGGCTTTGTAGCTTGAATTTAGATAGTTTTGTGGTTTGTATTGATGATTCATGCATGCACCCAGATTTTCCCTGATCTACATTTGGTGAACCTGACATGAATTGACCAAATTTTGTGCAGATTTTGTGAATTTAAGGTTTTGTAGGAAGTGCGATGCATCTATTAGATTCTGCACCGCAATCATGAGGTCCTGTGCCACAATCATTAAATGTCGAGCCACAATCGTAACTTCCTATGATGCATCTATTGCATAGTGTGACACATTCATTTTGCAGACAACCACATTTGTCACACAAACCAACACATTCATATCCTACGACACTGCATTTGACTATTGTTTGATAGATTTTAATCTTTGAAACATTGTTGTTTAGTCTTGTTTACATGGGTCTGATTGCTTTTTTGATCATTTTACAATGTTTATCTATTCCTCTAACATCATGACAGTGAATTTTTTACATCATTAGGGTTTTATGCTCATCATTAGGGTTTCATGCTCAGGTTACTTTTTATCAGATTTCATGTGTTTTTGACATCCAAGGAATAGTGCGATGCAATTGTGAGATCCGCACTACAGTCAATAGGTTTTACAATGCAGTCACCATATCTTGAGCCACAATCATCTGATAGTGTGATGCATCTACAAGTTCCTGTGACACATGTTAGGTCCTAAATCACATTTGATCCTTCCTACACTGCAATCAACTGTCAAACAAACAGGGGGTTTAAAACTATCATTTTTCATTTCTGCTATTGCATTCATTAGGGCAGAGGTTTTTCTGTTATTGATATTTGATTTCCAGTTGTGTGGCAACTATTGGGAGAAGACATTGAATCAAACTACTAATCCAATTTCTTGTAGGGTTCCTATTGTGTTTGTGATTTTTAAAGTAGGAACATTTGGGTTTGGTGCTTAAAAAGAATAATTGTCTTCTATGTCTTGTGCACTTGCATGCGAGTTAGTTTATCAAAAGTGTGATTGTCTAACGTATCCTCTCCACTTGTATACAAGTCTCGAGTAACGGAAATAACACATTGTGTTGTCTTGAGTATCCTCCTCCTTGCACTATGTGTGATTCTTGGGTGATGAGAAATAGCAACACCATGTTGTATTGAGTACTTCCCTTGTGCTCTGATCTTGGGTGAATAAGAAATAGCGGCATAGTATTGTCTTGAATATCCTCTCTCCTTGCACTACGTGTGATCCTATGTGTAGAGAAAGAGCAATACACAAGCTTTCCCTTTTTTTAGTAGGTGGCCTGCCTAGGAGTTCACCCCAGGGTTCAACCACAAGCACACATCTCCAGTGGCATATATAAATGGGCAAAAAATTGAAAGGTGAGCTCAATCCATTTGTGCTATAGGGGGTGGGCCTTGTGGTCCTGGGTGATTCTAGACACGGGGAAGAGATTTTGATCTCCCATCGCTACTATGTTGTGGTGTTCTTAGGAGTTCCTCGACTATGAACCATTAGTTTAGAAGCCTAAGACCTATTGGCCATTTACTATAGTGGTGAAAGGAATGCAAATGATACCCTAAAGTTACTTACCACATATGGTTCTTGGTTGAGGTGACACGGTTCCTTGTTTGGACTCATCCTTTCAAGGTGTGAGGTTTCAAGGTGGTCTAGGACCTTGGCATACTCTAGTTACCACTCCATTTACTCATTTCTAAAATCACCAAAAGGTTAGGTAAGCCTACTATAGTAGACAACCCTTTACTACTAGCAAGGTTGTGCTTTTTTGAATTGTTTGTGAATGAAGGCCTAGCAAGTTTTATGGAAGAAAACTTGCAAAATACCTCATTTCCCAAGAGTCAAAGAGTCAAAACAACCAAAGATATGTATTTCAAGTGTTTGATGTGTTGGACCACCTTCACAAATTACCCAAAATAAAAAATCACTTAGAAACCTAAATTTTATGTTACAAAAAACAATACACCACAACTGTACCATCTTGCAACACAACTGTAACATCTAAAACCACATTTGTTAAATAGTACACTGCAACTATAGAATCTTGAGTCATAACTGCCAAATCCTACAATGCATCTGTAGCTAAAAATACTGCAACTATAGACTCTAGCGACACATTTGCCAGAATAAAAAAAATTGGGGAAATTCCTGAGTATCCACATTTCTAATCTAATTTGGACAATGACCATACATTCAGACCTGAGACTTATTGAGATCAACCAATTCTTCCATTGCATTTTCCTAGTTTATCTTGCGTTTTCTACTTAGCCTTTATCATCCTAGGTTAATCCTAATCATAATCCAACTTCATTCACATAATCTTCATTACACCCCATTCTTGAGCACCTTCTAATGCATCACTTGTCAAAAATGGTTGTGATCATTAACAAGCCTAGGTCAAATCCAATACCCAAACTCATACTTCGAGGAGGCCCTCCTTCTAGCTCCAATGATGCAAAAAATGCAAGACCCAAACTCATACTCTAAGGAGGCCCTCTTTCTAGCTCCAATGATGCAAAAAATGCAAGACACAAACTCATACTCCGAGGAGACCCTCCTCCTAGCTCCAATGATGCAAAAAATCCAAGACCCAAACTCATACTTTGAGGAGGCCCTCATTCTAGTTCCAATGATGATGAGGATCTTGTAGATCATGATGCATATTTTGAACAACAAGCTCTCATTCAACAACTCCTAGCCACCAACAAGTCTTTAAGATTATTTTCCTCTTTTCTGTTAGCATGGGAAACGTCTTGAACAATTCTTGTTATCAAGACCCTAGGAAGTACTGAAACCTAAAGAAAGCCCTATGCTGAGTACCAATTGTATCCTCTGTAGATTTGTAACATGTAGGTACCCAGGGAATGTTCTCTGGCTAGTCCTCTCCTAACTACTAGATCACTTGTGTGATATGGTGAGCCTCAACTAAGCTATTTCTATCCGTCAAATGGCTTAACTTTAGATAGTGATCTTGAAATATCTTGTCACTTGAACTATCCCCTCCAAATTGGTATAGGTGTCTGAAATGAAATCTACATCTACAAGTGTATCCACAACTCATGTAGAGGCATAAAAATGAACAAGGCATCACCACCGCATAGATATTGGTAATGTAGGATCTAAAGGGAGCATGACTTTTTAAAATAGTACAATATGCTCAAGAATACAAGTCATGATGAGTGAAGGGTGACTTAAAGAAAGTGCCCCTCATCAAAAAATCTAATACAAATATTGGTAAACCAAGGCAAAAATTTATCAATCCACTAATCAAAAATTATTCCTAACTCGAGTCACTAAATGATTGGTGCCCAACACCACCTAATTTTAGGAGCCTTTTTGTCCCCCCCAAAGTTAGGGGAAATCAGCCCAATGAAAATCTACAAGGGAAAGAATAGTGAAAGTAGGAACCAAAGTAAGTTGAACCCTGAGACAATGCCTAGCATGACTAACTCGATCATAGCCAAAGATAGTCTTTCTCATATTTTCTCTCAAGAAGTGTAAGTCACTCACCTTTAATAAAAACTCCTAAGATATGATAGATGTCATACATAGTGATGGTCCATTCTCTAGAAGCCTAAGGAAATTGAAATGTCATTCAATTAGCATCCCAATAAGTCAAGATGTTGTAACATATATGGGATGAGGGGTGAACAACAAGAATGTGAGCTACTTTGTCTAACCCCATCCTCTGCACAATAGAATGATATCTATCCAACATTGCCTCAAGGGCCTCCATGTACCAAAATTACTCATGAGTAAAATTCTATCAGATGTGCATATCCTATCAAACATAAAGAACAACATATCAGATCATTGAAAACTTATAAAATCACCAAAAATAGTAATAAAACATTACAAATCCTAAAAATCAAATACTTTATTGAAATTTTCAATAAATGGAGAAGTTATTGTAAAAAATAGAGATAATTAAATGTCAAAAGCATCATATTGTATTAGTTTCCACCTAGAAATTTTTAGTTGGGTCGCCCCTTTTACTAGGGTTAATCTCCAATGGAAACCCAAGATGGCATGGTAGATCTCTAGGGGAAATGCTATTCCATGCCCTAGCATACCCAAGGAGGTCTAGAAAATAGGGAAAACAACTAAAATCAAGTAAATAGAAACTCACAAAATGATAAATGACTAAAACCTAGACAAATCCAATAATGAAACACCAAAAAGGATGAAAATTTTCAAGAGAGATTGAAAAAAGAAAATCTAGGGTTTAAAGAGAGGGTTTTATCATTTCTGATACCTGGTTATAAACATGATAGAGGTTAGTAGCTATATTGTTGATCTCCTTACATCAATTTCTCTTTGTCAACTATATACTTGTGTAATTTTGCCACCATTTTCTCTCTTTCTCTGGATTTCCCCCTCTCTTCTCCTCTTAGCTAAGTTTTCATTAATGACCTTTGTTTTTTTAGATTATCTTTTGTAGTGCTTTCTATGTCCTCATTTTGTGTTTCTTCATCCTTATAGGTCTTCATGACGAGCTGAGCTAACTTAGATATACTAAAAAATCACACATAAATGGTAAGTTTCCTAATTCTCATTTCAATGCTTATTTCAAAATACATCATGTAGTGAAACTTATACTTGCACATCTAAGGTCTTGCATGAGCTTTCTTGTTGACTAGAAAATCTATCTTTTACAAACCACTCCTATGGCTTTCCAACCTAGATGACATGATTTGTCCACCTCGCAAGAGGGGGAATTTATTTTCCTTGGAGACTTTTTCATCATTCTTTCTTCTGTGACCATTCAATTGACCTCGCAAAGTCCTATGTACCCTCAATCCAGTCATCTAAACCTTTCTATCTAGGTCACACCTGTTGACTTCATGGTCTCCCTAGTCCATCCTATAGTTAAAGTGTGGTCTGTAAGGGTGGCCTATTGTACTAAAAGGGGTGACCAACTTCCTTATGTTTTCTTCCTTGTTTCAAGCCTTTGAAACCAACTTTATCCCTCAAAGACCACTTTTCCACTTTAAAACCACCTATTCAAACCATTATGCCTAGGTCACCCCTATTATCTTGAGACTCTCCATAGGTCACCCCACAACTTAACTTGAGTCTCTAGGGATGACTTGCCCTACTAAAATGGGTGACCTACTTCCCAAAAGACAAAACCTTGTCATCTTTTCCAGGCATGATTTCTTCTAGTTTTATCCCAATTTGGCTCCATTTTTAGCTAGTAATGGTGAGCTCCTTCATGTAAAAATGACTATTCACTCCCCCTAACTTCGTCTAGACTCCTAATTAATCTATTCTTGACTTCAAATCAATCTATTCTTATCTCTTAATAAGTATTTGTTATCTCCATTTTTTCTTCTATGATCTACTCTCCAACCATTGTTCACTTCCAATAAAAGTTAGATCACTCTTCAATCAATTCTATTAACTCCCCAATAACCACCACCTTTGGTGTGGATTTTTGTCCTATAAATACCCCCTACTCTATGCATTTGGGAAGGTAAATTCATTATTTCATTCAATGTTTTTGAAAATAGTTGACTCCATAGCATTTGTATGCTTATTGTAGGACCTTGTGTGTTTTTTTGTTTTCATTCATAGCTTCATAGCTCAAGCCATTCACTTCTCAATAGTATCCATTTTCTCAAATCATTTTTTTTCAATTTCCTAACTTCATAGCTCATAGCCACTTGCTTTTATCTTCATTTTATCCTTGTTGCCAAGAGGAGGACTCCACTACTACAGAGGAAGGAATAGTTGCCAAAACGACTTTTGAGGACTCATGCTAGGCACTACCACCCAATTCATATTAGGTTCTTTAAGTTTTTGGTAGTAATTAGTTATCAAATTTTACTATTCATAAAGTAACACATTACTTGTTTTTCTCTTGATAGGAAATTTAATTTTCTTTCCTAGTGTAATTTTTGCATTTGAATTTCTTAGATTAGTTTCAATTACTTTCTTAGATTAATTTTGTTTCATTTCATTTATATTAGTTATAATTTCATTTGATTATGTAGACACTTAAAAATGTCTTAAGCGTGCAAACAACATTTTCACACTAATTATTCCCTAATGTCGCATCCTTCTATTAATTAAATAATTTTTAATTACTTAATTAATTCACCTTTTATATTTTCTAATCTATAATTAAATAATTTTTATTTATTTAATTATACATCTCTATTTTCTTCTATAATTAAAAAATTATTTTTAATTATTTCATTAGTCATTATCTATTATCTCCATCATCTAACAAAATTAAATAAAATATTTGAATTAGCCCTTACCTTTATTCTCATCACAACACATGTCCCTGTCTCATAATTTAAGTAATTTTTTATTTGAATTATGTGTCATACTACAATCATACTACAACTTTCTTTTAATGCTTTGTCACACTACCAACTAATTTAAATAATTTTATTATTTAAATTAGGTCACCTCTATTCTTATCCACACACTTGTCATACTAGTATCTTTTATTAAATGAAAGGGTTTATCTTAAATCAGCTTTTAATCTTAGCCATCCACATCACACAATTCACCTTTCAATCCTCACCCTTCATTCAAATCCAAGCCTTCTATGGCATAGGAATTTAGATATTGTTGCTTTTATCATTTAATTTCTATGATCATCTTGTGCTTCATTGTTGTATGGGGGCTTTGTAGGTTGAATTTAGATAATTTTGTGGTTTCTATTGATGATTCATGCATGTACCTAGATTTTCCATGATCTACATTTGGTGAACCTAATGTGAACTAACCAAATTTTGTGCAAATTTTGTGAATTTAGGGTTTTGTAGGAAGTGCCATAAATCTATTAGATTTTGCACCACAGTTGTGAGGTCCTGTGCTGCAATCATTAAATCTCGAGCCACAATCACATCTTCCTGTGATGTATCTACTGCACAATGTGACACATTCATTTTGCAGACAACCACATTTGTCGCACAAACCAACACATTCATATCCTACGACACTGCATTTGACTGTTGTTTGACAGATTTTAATCTTTGAAACATTGTTGTTTAATCTTGTTTATAGGGATTTAATTGCTTTTCTGATCATTTTACAATGTTTATCTATTCCTCTGACATCATGACAGTGAATTTTTTACATCATTAGGGTTTCATGCTTAGGTTACTTTTTATCAGATTTCATGTGTATTTGACATCCAAGGAATAGTGTGATGAAATCGTGAGATCCCACACTACAGTCAATAGGTTTTGTAATGCAGTTGCCATATCTTGAGCCACAATCATCTGATAGTGTGATGCATCTGCAAGTTCCTATCACACAAGTGTTAGGTCCTGAACCACATTTGATCCTTCCTGCACCATAATTGACTATTAAACAAAAAGGGGGTTTAAAACTATCATTTTTCATTTCTGTTGTTGCATTCATTAGGGCAAAGGTTTTTCTATTACTGATATTTGATTTCCAATTGTGTGGCAATTATTGCGAGAAGACATTGAATCAAACTCCTAATCCAATTTCTTGTAGTGTTCCTATTGTGTTTTTTATTTTTAAAGTAGGAACATTTGGGTTTGGTGCTTAAAAAGAACAATTGTCTTCTATGTCTTGTGCACTTACATGCATGTGAGTCAATTTATCGAAAGTGTGTTTGTCTAAAGTATCCTCTCCCCTTGTATACGAGTCTTGGGTAACGAAAATAACAGATTGTGTTGTCTTGAGTATCCTCTCTCCTTACACTACGTGTGATTCTTGGGTGATGATAAATAGTAACATGTCCTGAGTACTTCCTTTGTGCTACGATCTTGGGTGAATGAGAAATAGAGGCATAGTATTGTCTTGAGTATCCTCTCCCCTTGTGCTATATGTGATCCTGGGTGCAGAGAAAGAGCAATACACAAGATTTCCCTTTTTTAGTAGGTGGCCTGCCTAGGAGTTCACCCCAGGGTTCAACCACAAGCACGCATCTCCAGTGGGATATATAAATGGGCAAAAAAATTGAAAGGTGAGCTCAATCCACTTGTGCTATAGGGGTTGGGCCTTGCGGTCCTAGGTGATTCCGGACGTGGGTAAGAGATTTTGATCTCCCATCGCTACTATGTTGTGGTGTTCTTAGGAGTTCCTCCACTATGAACAATTATTTTAGAAGCCTAAGACTCTAGCCACACATTTCCCAGAATAAAAAAATTTGGGGAAATTCCTGAGTGTCCACATTTCTAATCTAAATTGGACAATGACCATACATTTAGACCTGAGACTTATTGAGATCAACTTGTTCTTCCATTGCATTTTCCTAGTTTATCTTGCATTTTCTACTTAGCCTTTATCATCCTAGGTTAATCCTAATCATAATCCAACTTCATTCACATAATCTTTATTACACGCCATTCTTGAGCACCTTCTAATCCATCACTTGTCAAAAATGGTTGTGATCATTAACAAGCATAGGTCAAATCCAAGACCCAAACTCATACTCCAAGGAGGCCCTCCTTCTATCTCCAATGATGCAAAAAATGCAAGACCCAAACTCATACTTTGAGGAGACCCTCCTCCTAGCTCTAATGATACAAAAAATAAAGAGAACCAAACTCATACTCTAAGGAGACCCTCCTTCTAGTTCTAATGATGATGAGGATCTTGTAGATCATGATGCATATTTTGAAAAGCAAGCCCTCATTCAACAACTTCTAGCCACCAACCAATCCCAAACCCAACAAACACAACTACAATATCAACAAATTCCACCTCAATCTTATGTGTCACCTTCTTCATCATACCAACCTAGTCCATCCACATATCAAGTTCATTCTACATCAACCTATCCCACTTCTTTCAATGTTAGCCAACATCCATTTCAATTCACATCCCAAAAACATACATATCAATCCCTACCCCAAGATCTTCCACCTACATATCCCACCATTTCACCTGAACCCCAAATCTATTCACAAGATTATCCAAGGAGGTAGAGAAGTGATATGAAAAACTCATGTTTAGTAGGGTGGAGCAACTGATAACCCTTTACACTATTAGGACACCTGACAAATATGCAAGGCCTACTCTATGGATCCATAGCCTTATATTTCTCTGTAGGAATGTGGGCCCATGTAGGAGAACCAAAAACACAAAAGTGCTTAACTGATGGTTTTTGACTGCTCCAAACTTCAAAAGGAGTGGCTCCCTTCAAGGATCAGTGAGAAACATGGTTCTAGATTTAACAAAAATAGTTAATGGCCTCTACCCAATACTATGGTACAAGAGATCTAGAATGAATCATGCAGTTAGCCATTTCCTTCAAGGACCTATTCTTTCGTTCTACCACACCATTCTGCTAAGGAGAGTATGGAACTAAATGCAACAAATCAATCCCCTCTGAAGTGCGAAACTACTCAAAATGATGGTTGACATATTCACCAAAAAAGTTTTGAAGTGCTAAAAATGATGAAATACCTTAGAATTCTATTTGAGAAAGTACACCCAAGTATATCAAGAAAAAACATCAATGAAAGTTAGAACAAATCTGGACTTGCTGAAGGATTGACAAGGAAGTGGACTAGCCAAATCACTAAGAACTAACTCCAATATCTGTGAATCTCTCCATGCCTTTGTGAAAAATTTCCTTAGGATGCTTACCAAGAATGTAGCCTTGGTAAACACCTCTTGAAAACTAAATTGAAGGCAACCCTGTGACCATGCTCTACTGGTTTAGTTGTTGCAAATGGCAAAAGTTAAGATGGCCAAACCACCCATGCCATAATTTACTCAGATCATCAAAATGAGTGAGAAAAATAGATGAAGGAGGATTGGGAACAAAGTGACAAAAAAAATATAGTTGAGATTGATGATCTTCTTTCCCAAATGCAACTATAGCATCACTGTGCAATTGATGAATCATCATTGAATTAGGAGTGAACTCACCCTATTTGCCTAAATCAGTTTGAGTGATCTGATAAACTAATAGGATATTAGTTTATAATGATGGGACACAAAGAACATCATGGAACGTGCCAATGCCCATATCAATAGACCCTCTCCCACACACCTCAACATGAGTGCCATCATCCATCAATATAGAAGGCATAGTACACATCTCCAAAGATACAAGTTCATCCTTAGATGAAGCCATGTGGTGTAAAGCACCCGAATCAAGAACCCAAGTGGATGGTTGTGAAACAACTTAGCTACGAGATTTGCCCTTCCCTTTCCCTTTGTTTTTCTCTTTCTCCTTGTTAGACCCCTCATTTAAACTCTATTTTATAGATTCAGGAACACTGATATTATTCTTTCCAAGAATGTGAATCAAGTGATCAATTTGTTTCTTCAAACATATATGCTCATCATGACCAGGTCGTTTAAAAAAGGCACATTTGACCTTCCCTTTCTTAGGCTTGTTTCCATTAGAAGATTGGGTCTCATTAGTTGCTTTTGGAGTAGCTTATTTTTTATCCTTCTTCTCCTTTCTTTTCTTTTGTTTCTTATCCTTATTGTTACTACTTTGTCCTTTCTGTTATTTTGTGCCTTTGTTGGTAGCCAGGGCATGTCACTTAGAGGATTTTAGAGTGTCCATATGAATTAGCTTATCTTGCTCCCATGTGAGAGATAGCAAAATCATCCAAAGATAACATAGTGAATTGTGTCCCTAGTGCACCCTTAGTAGCATAGAAGGTAGAAACAAACATTGAATATTTTGAACTTAGGTTAGAGAGATTACTAAGAATTAGTTGTTCATCTTTCTTTTCAATTCCACACTATTTTAATTGCAACATTAGTGATTTCAATTTGGTGAAGAAATCCTAGATTGTGTTGAAGTTGCCTAGACTCAAACTAGTTAGTTCATTTTTCAACATATGACCCCTCATTGAATCTTGTATGCAAAATAGTGTTTCTTGATTTGTTTAGATTTTGTTTGGTGAATTCAAAGATTTGATATGAAAGAGAAAACCGGGAGAAACAAACAAACACAAAATACCATAGGCCTCATCACAATTGTTAAACCACTTAGGCTTTTATTCATCTTTAGCAGGTTTAGTTTCCAGTCCCATTGTTATCCTATGCAAACTAGATTTTCTTATGTAGATTGTCATGCATGATTTCTACTCAAAAGAATTGTAAGGATTTAAGATAAGAATTGTTTTTTGATCCATGATGCAAAAAAATGTAGAAATGAAGTGTTGGAAAAGAGTGAACACAAGAATGTCAAAACATCCCCTTTTCACTAGTATTAGAAATTAGCCCCCAGAAGTTACAATGTCAACACTTTATAATTTAGTGCAATTACAATTGCTACAAGACAAAACAACAAAGTGGCCTTTGATTTTGGTACAATGCAAATGCCAAAACTAGGTTATAATTGAAAGTATAATTTTTGAGCAAAACTAGATCACAATGATTTTAGATTTGAGAATTACTAAAAAATTATGCACTTTAAAAAAAATCACCAAAAAATGTTACTGTATGAGCCTGAACGGAGCCCCATAAGGTCTAAAAATGGGAATTACTCAACAACAGTGATGACAAAATGTAATTTCTAGAAAAACCAAGCACCAAAATCAAAATCGATCTGCACCACTATGAAGCTTGCAAAATTCTAGCTCAAACAAAAAATTTCTTGAGAAAAGGAGGTCATGAGCCCAAGATATGAGCCTCCAAAGTTTTCTTTAAAAATCAAGCTTGCCAATGGAGAGGGGGCCTGTAAAGTTTTTTAATTAAATTTCCATAAGAGTTTTTTGTTGCATGCAAAAACTAATAGATACCCATAAAATTTTTCGATGCTGCTAACAAAACCCAAAAATTGTTTCTCTATCCAACATGTAGAAGATGTGAATCTAATGCAAAAAACACCTCTAGAAACAAAAAATGGCATGTAGAAGCTGAATCAACCACCTAAGACAAGAAAAGGCACACTACAACCTGCGATACAAGGCCACAAAGAGGAAACCCTCATAAATTTGGTATTTCTATCAAGGTTTTTTTATTCTCTAGGTCATCATTCGATGCAAGAGAAGAGCATACTCAACTTTTCAAGATCCACCAAGATTTGCATTCAAGATCTCTCAAATAAGGATACTAAAATATATTTTACACTAGAATAGCTTTGATACCACATTAGACTATGAGAAGATTAATAACCCAAAAAACTAGTGCAAATGAATAGATATCAAACTACAAAAGAAAATAATATGAGATTAGAATAACAACACAGAGTTAATCTCCAAGAGATAATTACAAATGCTCATAAAGAAAAATAGCATTAGGAGAATACAAAAGAAAAAAGTTGCATAATACAATGTAAAAGACTAGCTAGGACGTGAGTATATATAGAATATGAGAGAGGGGAGAGGTGGAAAATATGGCCAATGGGAAGAGTCCACCATAATAGCCTAAAATAGGCAAACTGTAACTCCCATGGAAGATGCTGACACTTTGCACCCACTCACACTAATACTTACTTAATTAATCCTAAGAATGCTTAATTATATGTGTAGGAAAAACCTAAGAATAGGAAAATAAAATAAGCAACTAGTAAATAAAAAGCTACCCTACAACATGCTGTTATGCTACAAAAACTTACTTAGATCTATAAGCTACATTATCTTTCCTCTAATGGTTAATGTGATGGGAAGTTAACTATGTCCATATATTCTTTAAGGGCACAATAGTATGTGCTTGTATCAAGTTATTGAATATTTGATTAAGAAAAATATAGGATGGTGCAAGATGCATATTGGGTGAACTCTCTTTCCTTTTCAATTGGTATTTGATGATCAGTATATAAAACAAATTCCTTTGGCAACAAATAATGTCTCCATTTCTTCAAAGCATGAACTATTGCATAAAATTCTTGATCACAAATAGAATACTTTTTCTTGGCATCATTAAGCTTCTCACTAAAATAGGCAATGGGCTTACCTTCTTGACTTAGAACAGCTCCTATACCACTACCACTAGCATCACAATCTACCTGAAATACCTTATTAAAATCTGGAAGTGCCAACACAGGTTGTTCTACGACTTTCTGCTTCAATGTATCAAAGCTCCTATCTGCTCCTTTAGTCCATCTAAACTCTTTTCTATCCCCTCTGATTGTCTCAGTTAGGGGTGCACAAATGCTACTGAAATTCCTGATAAACTTCCTATAAAAACTTGCCAAACCATGAAAAGATCTTACCTCTGTTGCACTCCTTGGCGTAGGCCATTCAATGATAGCCCTTACTTTTTCTGGGTCCATCTTAAAACCTTCCTCTAAGACAATAAATCCCAGGTATACCAACTCCTTTGCAAAACTACATTTCTTCAGATTAATCAGCAACTTCTCCTCCCTTAGCTTCTTTATAACTCCTCTGATATGCATCAAATACTCATCCCAAGTCTTACTAAAAATCAAAATATCATCCAAATAAACAATAACAAAACTTCCCAAAAATTCCTTCAATACCTCATTCATGAGCCGCATGAATGTGCTCGATGCATTGGTTAGCCCAAATGGCATGACTAACCACTCATACAAACCCTCCTTTGTCTTGAAGGCTGTCTTCCATTCATCTCCTTCTTTGATTCAAATCTGGTGATACCCACTCTTCAGGTCAATCTTCATGAAGTACTTGGCTCCACTCAAACAATCCATTATGTCATCCATTCTCGGCAATGGAAATCTATACTTGATTGTGATCTTGTTGATGGCTTAGGAATCTGTACACATCCTCCACTCTCCATCTTTCTTTGGTGCTAGTACTGCAGGTACTGCACATGGACTTAGGCTCTCCCTTATCAGTCCCTTCCTTAATAGCTCGTGAATTTGTCTATTCAACTCTTCATTCTCTGCTAGAGTCATTCTGTGGGCTGCCTTATTTGGCAAACTAGCACCTGGTATCAAATCCATTTGTTGACTTATCTTCCTTACTGGTGGTAAACCTTCTGGTACATTATCAGAGACAATATCTTGAAATTCTTCCAACATTTTCGAGACTTCTGCTAGTACATCTTCACATTTCTCTTGACTTATCTTAGGAATCAATGCAAAGCAATGGTGCTCATGCTTCATACCCTCCAAAAACTTTCTACCATCTACCAAGCAAATTCTGGCAGTACTACATACCTTTTCTTCCACCTCCTTCAAGGGCTTCAACTTATGACGAACTCCATCCTTTGTCAGGGAGTATGTGTTTGCACGGCCATCATGGACAACGCTCCTATCATACTACCACGGCCTCCCCAACAGCATATGACATGCATCCATCAGTATGATATCACACAGCACCTCATCATGCTAGTCACCAATCTTGAACTTCACTAAACACTGCTCATTGACCAAAGCTCTATGGTCCTTCTGCAACCATGCAATCCGATACGAATGCGGATGCTTTCTTCTTGTCAACTTCAACTTGTCAACCATCTCCTCTGAAACAAGATTATCAGTACTTCCACTATCAATAATAATATCACAACACTTACCTTCACATTTGCACCTTGTGCAGAATAAACTCTTCCTCTGACTGGGTTCTTTCTCCTCATTCAGCAATGTTCTTCTAACAACTAGGGTTTCTCCCCTTTCAGCATCATCAGAATGCTCAAAATGTGCATCTTCATCTACATGTGCAACTCATGCATTGCCTTCAGGCCTTCTATTTGTCCTTCCTTGATGTTGCGGACACTTGTATGCTCAATGCCCTTCTTCTCCACATTGGAAACAAGTTCCTCTGAAACCTCCTCTTCCAGGTCCTTGCCCAAGCCTGCCTCTTCCTCTTCCTCTTTGTTCACCACTATTCTGGTCATGAGGGCGGTAGGTATTATCTCCTCTCTAATTTTGACTGGTGCCAGCTTCTTCACTTTTCTTTGCATCTTCATTTTGGCCCCCATAGGGTCTTCCACCAGTCCTTCCAGCTTGACCTCTTCCCCTTTGCTTGTTGTCAAATCTTTTATTTAGCTTCTCTTCCACCTTTAGAGAAAACTAGTACGCATCTTCTATGGTGGTCATTCTGACCAGGCTCAGCTCCTCTTGAATACTCGGCCTCAACCCATTAATGTAACGGGCTACCTTCTTCTTGTTGGGCTCTGCATGGCCTATCCTAATAGTAATTTTATAAAACTCTTCTGTATACTCCTTAACAGACTTGTTACCTTGCTTCAATCCTTGCAACTTCTTCAGCAACTCCATCTCGTAGTCCACAGGAATGAACTACTTCTTTAGTTTCTCCACCATCCGATCCCATCTGGTGATCTTTCCTTTTCCTCTTCTGTTCCTTTCTAATTGGACCTCCTTCCACCAAATATTGGCGTGGCCCTTGAACTTTGTTTTTGCAAACTTAACCCGATCTGGGTCCTCCACATCTTTCCTAGGCCTCTTTCAAATTGCCATAATATGTAGAATATGTAGAAACTTCGATCCTGGCATCTTTCCTCCACATATTCAAATCGCTAGAATATGTAGAAACTTCGATCCTGGGCCTCTTTCCAATCTTTGAAATGGCACTCAACAACCTAACTTCTGCAGGATCTCCTGCAATTTCTTGTTCTTCCTCAAATAGCTCTTCTTCAGCTTCATCTTCGCTTTCCTCTCTCCTCGGCTTGAACCCTCTTCGTAGCTCCTCTTGCAATGCATCGATTTGTCTTTGCAGGGCTCTAAAACCCTCTTTCATCAAAGCATTCCTCCCACCATGGTTTCTTTGTGGAGGCATCTTGATCTATGCAGTAAACCCACAACCTCAGGTCCTGGTGCAAACTGCCTCGCGATTGGCGATCTATCTACACACTCAGGAACCCTTGCTCTGATACCACTTGATGAAGGGGGTAAATCAC
The DNA here is from genome assembly GCA_027924645.1 of Cunninghamia lanceolata. NCBI lineage: Eukaryota > Viridiplantae > Streptophyta > Pinopsida > Cupressales > Cupressaceae > Cunninghamia > Cunninghamia lanceolata. Next base: position 2,503,447 of record BSBN01000639.1, read on the forward strand.
AAAACACACAACAACAAAAATTGAACACAGAAAATAGAACTTTCTTTTATTGATATGGGCAACTCATTACATTACAGAAGCTTAATTACAATCAGAGGAATCAATCCTCCACAAGCTGCAACACGCTACAGCTTCCTGTCACAAGACTCTAGAATCACCTGCCTTCTGTAACCCCAAATCAGCTAGGGTTTCTATTTTCCCACCTATTCTTGACTCTACGCTTGCCCCCTTAACCCCTCCTACCCTAAGGGTTCCCAAAAATGGTTATATATAGCCCTTTTTGGTGACCACCAATTTAATTTTGAAATTTGCATCTCCCTCCAAAAATAGGTCAACTTCGCAGGGCCATAACTTTTGATCCGACTGTTGGATTTTCAATTATAATACCTTTTCGGAAAACTCTCGAAAAGACGAAGGAGTGTGAAGTAGTACCGATAGGTAGACTACTTGGGTTTCCCACCAAATTTCGGGCCCATCCGGAGCCTCTAAGTGCCTCAAATTTGACTTTGAATATTTCAATAGGATTTTTGGAATTAGAAATTTTAATATCTCACAAATGACAAATGATATTGATGTGATTTCTTCACCATTAGCTTCAATTCACCATTCTAGAGGTCTATGTAAGATTTTGTATCCATCCGTGCACAAATGCAAACTTACTAAAAATAGTAAACCTGCCAAATTTAGCCCTTATTGAAAAGAAACAACATTTTTTTTTTTTACATTTTTTTTTGGTTGATGCAAGATTGCTCTTACACCCTAGATGCTCCTACATCAGTTTTATAACTTGAGATTAAAGATTTTGCATTTCATTTATTCATTTATGTTAGAATGATATTGTTATCATTAAGAACAACTTGAATGGTGATATAATATCATGATAACCCTAGGAGGTTAAACTTAGTTCTTTTATCTTCTTAACGTAAGTCAGTTGACTTGAGAAGACCTAGAGGGTTGACAATTTTATTTTTAACTTAAACTCATCAGGAATTGATTAAGTTGTAAGTGAATATCCTTGATAGAACCATAGATGTGTTCTTCCTTTTGGAAGCAGTTAATCACTATCTTTCAGAATAGAGACCTTGGCGAGCTAATGTCAGTACGATATTGAAATGACTATGAGATAACATAGATATAGATTTCCTTTTGAGAAATACTTTTCTTCTTGTCATATTGTAATACAAATTCAAAGAAGTAGGTGTTCCAAGAATGTGGAAACCTATATAGCCTTTGGTTAGCATCCATTGCTTATGTTATATTTTCTCAAGAAAGAGAGTGGATTAGGATATGGAAAGATATAGTTATCTTAGTTTATGTTCATCAGAACTTATTTCAAGTGCCTTTTTCACAAAGGGCAAAATTAACCGAGTGTGGGGTATTCTTGATATGAACTATTCAAGTTGAGTATGTTGGGAGATTGGAATCTCAACTCCTCATGATTTTTGTACTTAAGATTATTGATATAGGTTTATTGAAATGTATTTGAAGGATGAATATACATATGAGTCCGTTACCTATTTAAATGAAAAGTCGGTTGACTTAAGTAGACTGAGAGGTTGAAAGTATTTTATTATTCTTTATCACTCAAACCTATTATGGTTGATAGGTTGAACTTAATTGAAAGTCTAGTTTTGAAAAGTGATAATGTCCACTCAGTTACTATATGGATGAGGATATACCTCCTATACTATGTTTGTTCATTTATGAGAAGAGTGAAGTCAAGCAATGCCAAGTGGTCTAGGTAAGACTAGAAGTATTTGTTCTCATGTTTTTTCATACTTATGCTAATACCTTTGGAAAACAAGGATGTGTGATTTTTTCCATGTATTGGGTTAGAGAAGCTAAACCCTAGTATTAAAAACAAGGAGGATATAGGAAAACTATAACTCTTATGTCGGATATGACATTGTATATATATATATTGGTCGACAGTGAAAGGTTGAGAAAACCATAGGGCAAGACATGAATAGTCTTTATAATACCTTTTCAAATTTAAGTGATTCTGTGATAATGTCGAAACTCGATTCAATGCATCAAGATGTTTGATATTTGAATCAAAAAGTAGAATGACAGAAAGTCATAAACCCTAGAAAGTGTAAGTATGCAATGAGGGACTCTTTAAAAGGTTAGAAATGCCTAAATCTTAATGTTGCAAATATATCCTAGATTAAGGATTGTTCTAAGTCAGATTGACTAGAATGGATTTACAGTATAGTCAAGTTTGTGTCTAGAGTTACTAAATGAAGGGGTAAGTACCCTAACTATGTTTATTTATTCTTACTTGTAAGAAAATAAATAATTGCCTAGACTATGATGCTTAACCTAGGTAAGGTGACCATCTTAGTTGTTAATGAATCGACTTAAAGTTCTTTAAGTGTCGATAAGTTCTGGATCTCATGTATTGCAAAGTTGCAATGAGTATCCTTGTATAGAAAGTTAATCTATAAGGTTTATAGACCAAAGACGGCATTTTGAAAACCTGTCAAAGTCAAGAAGACTAAATTAGAGTTGATAAAACTTTATAGTCATGTGCTACCACAATAATGGGTTACACTTTTTGGGACATCCTGATTTTTGCTGAAATCACATATTTTTATAAAATATAATGATTTAAGCCTTGAAAGGCTCCATTTAAAGGATTTTATAGAAGAGGGTTTGATCAAACCCCCTTACATTCAAAGCCCCTTGAATATAACCCCGCTAGTTCTAAACCATACCTATAATGGAGTCTCCTCTACACATATCAAAATGTTGATAAAATACCACATTTGATTTAGCTTTTGGGGGATCAAATAAATTCATTTAAATTTAATGTTTTGTAAGTATGTAGTCCTTATTATAAGCTTTCGAAAAAGTATAATTCTAAATATATTTAATTTGATTATTATATTTATTTTTTATTTCTTGTGAATGTAGGTTTTTCACCAAACATCAAGTTCTTTGTTCTACACACATGAAAAATTAGTAAATTAGTGAAAAACAATTCTAAAAAATATATGTGCCCTGGGTATTGATGTCCTTGTTTCAAGAAAAAAATAAAAAATAAATTTCGATACATATAGAAAAAGTTATGTTTTATGGAATAAGCCTATGTCTAAATTATAATTGGTTTGACTTCAAAAATTAATTAAAAATAATATTCAATGAAACATTATAAAACCAAATGCATGCCCTATATATTGGTGTTACCAATCTAAATTAAAAAGAATCAAAATTTTATCCTTCATAGAAAAAAAATTATGTTCTACGAAATACACATCACTTTAAAAAATGTTTACTATTAAAAACTGGTTATCAAAGGAGAAGCAAAAAAATTTACAATTTAACTCCAAATTTTTTTTAAAATATATATTTAGAATCTACAAACAAAATCTCACAAATCACTAGTTGTCATCATCTTCAAATTCCTAATGGTTTAGTAGCTATAGGTGTCAGAAAGTGAAGATTTATTTCAAAATGTTGATTTCAATGTCAAGGTTGGCCAAAAAGTGTAACCCATTATTGTGGGATGACCCAGTCAAACATAGTTGACCAAGTCAAACTATAGGATGTGATAGTATGCAAGTCAAGTTGGGGTGGGTGAACATTACGACCACATTCATTATGAACATCTATTCATATTGAAACTTCATCCAAACTAATGCATGTCTCTTTGTTCATTGTTGGTTCACTGTATCTGGATTGCATAACCTATTGGAATGATCATACTTAGCTAGAGGGTGTCTAAGGTTGTATGATCGATAGAGTTATGTAGGATACAACACTATGTACTCAAATGAAAAATTACCATTGGTCAACTTGGGTCTATACTCTTTGTGAAGGGTAGGGCCACTTCATATGTGGAAGATGTGTGGGAGACCATAGGTCTGTAGTTGGAGGGAAACCTCTGCGAAGATGATCTCTCTCTCTAGCAGAAGACATGTCAAGGCTTGCAATAAGGATGTCAGCATTCCAGAAGCAACATATACATTGGATATGTGACTTGTGTTACTTACACTATGTAAAACTTTATCTATTGCAAATGTGTTTAAATTGAAAAGACAGAATGTCATCTCTGTATATTATATCATGATGTGTATTTCAAAAAAAGAAATTATTTAAATTGTTGTATCTTGATATTTTTCTAATAAGAAAAAATTCTATCTTTTTCATCTTATGCGTTTTGTCTCATGGTAAATATTTCATTTTAGTCTTGATGAGATTTGTTGATGTTACACATCATCAAGAGAAAAGAGAGCAAGAGAACAAAAATGATAAATTGCAGGCTTAAAACTACCTTAAAAAGGAGGGGTTGAGGTGATGCAAGAACAAAGAAGTCAAAAGGGGGGAAAAAAGGAACAACCTATTAGACCATAGGAAACAAAGGGAAGAGTATACAGGTAATTTTAAATAGAAAGACAACATATATCCAAAACATTGAGGAAAAACCAATGACACCGTCAAATCCAGAAGCATTATCTATACAACATCATGGACTGTGGAAAATTAATGACTCCCAATATTAACTTGTGTTATATACATACATATATATATATATCTATATATATATATATATATATATATATATATATATATATATATATATATATATATATCATTATCAGCCCTATGGCCTGGAGTATACCTCCAAATGGGCACCAATCATTTAGTGACTCGAGTTAGGAATAATTTTTGATTAGTGGATTGATAAATTTTTGCCTTGGTTTACCAATATTTGTATTAGATTTTTTGATGAGGGGCACTTTCTTTAAGTCACCCTTCACTCATCATGACTTGTATTCTTGAGCATATTGTACTATTTTAAAAAGTCATGCTCCCTTTAGATCCTACATTACCAATATCTATGCGGTGGTGATGCCTTGTTCATTTTTATGCCTCTACATGAGTTGTGGATACACTTGTAGATGTAGATTTCATTTCAGACACCTATACCAATTTGGAGGGGATAGTTCAAGTGACAAGATATTTCAAGATCACTATCTAAAGTTAAGCCATTTGACGAATAGAAATAGCTTAGTTGAGGCTCACCATATCACACAAGTGATCTAGTAGTTAGGAGAGGACTAGCCAGAGAACATTCCCTGGGTACCTACATGTTACAAATCTACAGAGGATACAATTGGTACTCAGCATAGGGCTTTCTTTAGGTTTCAGTACTTCCTAGGGTCTTGATAACAAGAATTGTTCAAGACGTTTCCCATGCTAACAGAAAAGAGGAAAATAATCTTAAAGACTTGTTTTAGTTGAGGAGGAGATCAATGATAACATAGATGAGGACTATGACCCTAAGGAGGAGGAATGATAAGGTGGCTCCTAGAGTAGATGAGGAGATTACTAAGGATTAAGAAGTAGTGCCAGAGGATGTAGTGATAGTTTCCTTTGGTACTCTTCTCTGGACTATGCTCAAACATTAGCATCACTTGATACATGATCCTTCATCTGGGCAAGGATGACTGCTAATGTCTCCCCATAATATGCATGGAGATCTCCTAATAAATGTCTAATGGTGACTAAACTCTGTAAAATCATATAACAATTACTTCTATACACCCCAATGGTAGAAGGATCAACTAGAATCTGTCTCAATCTTTGAATCTCAGAATTAGTACATGTCCAAAGCATATCCATATTGGTGTGCACTGTGCACAAAAAATAATTAAGTTCTTTAATTTAAATTCAAGAACATGTAAATAGGTCTAAATAATATTGCATCCTTTCCTAAATCTAAAAATAATAATGATGCACAATTTTAGAAAGCATAAATCTAATTTAAAACCTAAAACTAATGAAGAAAAATTTAAACCCTAAAGTGAAACTAGAGGTATGATGTTAAATCAAATAAATTTTCATAACTAAAATATGACAAGAAATATGACCGTACTATGGTACTAGGCCAAGTCTTTAATAAATATCATATGGCATCACAATTATGAATGTGCCTAAATCAGTTCAAGGTAGACAAGATTAAATTCTTTCCAAATATCATAATGGTAGGAAAGAGTAGAGGTGACTGAATTTTTCTCAAGTATATTTATGATCATATAAATATTCAGTTTTATATATTTTGGTTGATTCCTTATGTCATATAAATATTCAATGTTTTATATATTTTGGTTTATTCCTTAGGTCATGTCAGTACTTAAAATTTTAGAATTTTCTTTCCATTGGAGTTGAATTACATTAAATAATAACACATTTTCTTTAGTTCATTTTATGTCCTCAACTATGTTATAACATAGGTCTTTTATTGATCTAAGGTGTTATCCATATTGGGTGGTTGTATATTTTCTTTTTATTCTTGGGATACATTTGATCCCTTTAGTGGGGTTGATTTTTTTCATGCACTAAGATTTAGATGAAACGTGAGGGAAATTCACTAGGGTTAATGTTGTCAATGGTTTATTTTTGTTTCTTCTCATTTAGTATAATTTGCACCCTTATGGTATTAATCATAACCATGAATGTATCATATATATTCCTCAAGTTCATATTATTCTTATTGAAGTGGGATCACCCTAGTGCACATGCAATCAACATCACTCAAAAAGATTTGCAGTTATTTATTTTAGTTTTAGTTTGCTTAGGTTTTGTTTTGGCCTCTCATAGCATTGGCGACTCATGGTGTGGTCGGATTGGCAGGAAGCTAGATAATGTTAATATGCACATCTCTGCAAGTTTTTGGAAGAATTTGAGCTCTTGGTAAGAAGTTACACCAAAAGTCAGTTTTTTGTTCTATGTATTCATTCTGTTGGCGATAGGATGTTATTGGTATATGTTGGCACTAGCAATATTATTAAGGTACAGATAATGTATATTGGTGAGTTCTTTGCATATGATTTGACTTCTTCTGAATCGAAGCAATGTAGACTCCATCTTGCATTACTCTGCTCATTTCCTAATCATCGAAAGGTTCCATTAGCAACATGCTATCTCCTGGCAGGGAATGTTTTATTCCATCATTAATATAGACTTATTAAATTATCCCATTTAGACCTCACCAAGAGAGGGAAATGCTTTTAAAAGTGCTTGTGTGACACAAGTGTGAACTAACTTTGTAATTAGAAAGGAATAATTTTTCACAAATAATGAAGCATTTGTAGAGCCGTCACAATCATCATTCAAAAGCTCCATATTATCATCATGTAAAAGAAATGAAGTATCATCAATATGATACCCTAATAAATCATCATTATCAATCCATGAGAAATCATGTGTAGGAACATGAATAGAAATAGAGCTAAAGAAAACTCATCATCATCATGCAAAATGTGGACAACACATCAAAATTACATAAATTTGGGTTATCATGACATTGTAAGGATATGTTACTGTAAGGCATGCTAGTGTAATGGATAGGTAGGGTACTTGATAGATCCGTGCTAAAAGAACAATTGTCAATATTACCAAGCAAGAGATTGTCATGAATGGAATGACCAAAGGAAGTTAGGATCTCCAAAAGTATAGGATTTGCATTCACTAACAATATCAAGGAGGAAAAAGGTAAGACATGATAAAACAAGAGCTACAAAGCATAGAATAGCATGATTGAATCAAGGACATGGGTGTCATGTGAAACAAATGAAGGAATGTATCAAAATCTAAAACAAATACATGCAAATCAACTAAAGAAGAACCCCTAATACCTTTCTATTCTTTCATTCAAATCAAATACCAAAATATAATAATTTTAATGTACCATAAAATACTTTAACTAAATACACAACATATGTGTTCCAATTTCTATGCCAATTATAAGATAATAATTTTAACATTTAATAAAAAAAATATTGTTAAATATCAAATCATAATTAATGCATTTAAGTTACTAATATATTTATTTTCATATGGGTGAAACCCTTGCACCTTTTAAAGATGCAAGTGCTAGTTATATCTCTCAATAAAATAATATATAAGTAAATAAATAAATTATTCTATAAAATTACACTATCATCTTCATATAAAACTATTGAAATTATAAACTTTTATTTAATATACTTTCATCTTCAAATATATTTTTAATTAAATTTTTAAAAATATAAGAAATTAATAAAAAAATATTTAAAATAAAATTAAAAAGTTAATTTTTAGGTATATAAAATATTGTGCAATAAAAAATTATTAAATATATAAAACAATTTTATTATTAACTTCTTTTACCAAATATCTATTGATATTTAATTTTAATGTAAAGTAATTTATTGATATACAAAACTAAATTATTTAAAAGATAATTTAATTGAATTATTATTTTAATTTATAAAATAAAATAAAAGTAAAGTACATAAATATCATATTAAAGCACAATGTCCAAAACAATATCAAATTAAACACACAAAAAAGGGTAGGGTGCTAGAAAGGCACACCCACAAAGTCTAACATAAAGTCTAACATGACAATGTCCAAAACAATATCAGATTAACACACAAACTGATCTCAAGCCATCCAACTCTACATGTAGGCTTGTGATCTTCAATGAAGTTTAGAATCACAGTTTTAGATCACACTCCATAATTCATGCAAATTCAATAGAGATATTACCATTAGCAAAAGCAAAAGGCCCATCATACCAACCATCACCCAAAAGAGAGTGCACACCCATCTTGGAAGGAACACTGTTCAACTTGTTTGTCATATGGCTTTTGGACAACCACATTGTCCTGTATTCATTGCTGGGTCTGGCTGTGTTGTTTATCCAACTGGTGATGTTTTGTTGGCCACCAAATTGTTAGTTTGCTGGTTTTTGTTGTTTCATGGTTGCTACTTAGTGCAGCTTGGTCATATGTAACTGTTGTTGGTTGCTATTACAACTACTATTTGTAATCTTTTGTTTTTGTAAGTCTTCTTACTCCTTTATATATATATATGAAAAAAAAGGCATCATACATAACTCTACATTATAAGGATAATATATAAAAAAAGAAAACAATAATTTTTGTGTTTGCATGGGCCAATAACTTTTTTATCACTTAATGGAATAGTGTAACCTACTTTTGGAGGTTTCTTTCAAATATGTAACAGGTCCATATTTATGATTGACAAAAATTTAAGTGGGTGGTTGCCTAAAGAATCCGGACGATATGAGAACAAATAGTAGAGAAAACAAGCATGAATTTGGTCCCTCCTCTTCGTAACTAATCCTTTTTTGGCATCACAACGGAACATACGGAGATATCCATCACGATAATGGTCGGTAGAATCTCGATCAACGTGAATCGCGATACTTCTATCAATCACGGCACTGCCTGGGGATCATGAATCGCAATACTTCTATCTAACTATTTGCAAAAACAGAGGATTAAAAGGGCTGCTGCGTGCAATTTGTTTCAGAAGTTTTGTCACTTGTATTGTTTGCAGCAATAGCTAGACAGACAGTAATATGGGGAACGGGGAAATTCCATGTCCGCTGCCGCTTTTTTTTTTTTTTTTTTTTTTTTTTCTCTTCTCTTCTCTGAAGTGCCTTTTTTACTCTGAAGAACGTTCTTCAGAGACATGAAAAAGGCAACGGACATGGAATCGAACAACTGCAGATGTTGAAACGTAATGTATTCTGTGAGAAAAAGATTTAGTGATGGTACTACTTAATAGATATAGTGTGTACAGCAGAAATAAAAGCTGATATTTCTATACAATTTCTGGAGAGAAATGTGTATAAATTTACAATGATTATTAGTACTTGTGCTTAAAGTATTATTGTAATCAAAATCATTTAATTAGTGATTAATAGTTCTCTTTGTTGATTGTTGTTTTAGTCAAATATCATTCTTGTATGCATTTGTGTTATGAGTTTCAATATGGCTCCGAACCAGGGACAATCTGAAGCTATAAAATGAAAAATTTAAGTCAGTTGGGTATCGCAGGGATTAAATTTGATGGCTGTATGGTCGTATTTGACTTATTTTACCTAAAATACAATCAAAATTTTTGGAAAATTGTATCACATGAAAGAGTCGATTTTAGAAAGAATGTCAAAATTTCTATAGAGTTATTCTGATATATCTATTTAATTTATATGTTATTTTTTAAGGTAAATTTGAGTAGATAACTGTCATAAAAAATTTGCTTGACAGGTAAGGTTGACCGTCAAATTTAGGCCTTAATTGGGAGGTCTAAATGTGGGAGGAGGCATGTTTATCTTGTGCGTCCATGAACCATTGCCCCCTGTAGATAATAGTTCTGCACAAGAATAAATAGACCACAATCCTGGCTAAAAAATGGGCAAGCAAACCATTGACACAAGAAATAATTCTGTACCCTATCAGTGCTGAAGTGAGCTGCATAGAAAGATATTGCAGAAAAGCTCGGCCGCCCATTCGTCTAACAAACCCTTATGAGCTAGGATTAGCTTTTTACTATCTCTAGGGTTTTGTTTTCTTTCTTTTCCAAATAAACACCTTTTTTTTCTCACATATAAATGAAATTTGCAAGAGGCACTGTTTTTGGTAAGTGCCTGGTATTGAAAATCCAAGTGTTTTAATTTGAACTGAATTTTTTAATGGTGAATTTTTCTTGCAAACACTCTTCCACTTTGCACATTGAAATATAAAATTGCTGCCTGATTTTGTCAGGTTGAGAAAATTAGAGGGTTTATTATCTGCACGAGCGAATTGAGTTGTGCCTACGTGAGTTTTGGGACATATGGCGCTAGATATTGGAAATCCAATTGGAATGATACTGGTTTAATTTGAACAAAATCTTTTTAACGCTGAAATTTTGTTGAAAATAGCTCTTTACTTGCCTGTTATTTAGAAAAAGTATCTGAATTCCCAATTATAAATGAAGGTTTGCTAATGGAAAGGCGGAAAGTAGTTTCTCAAGGTTATATTTATCTGTTGTAATTGGTTTATGCCAATAAATGGAACAATTCCCTTATTTTAGTTTGTTCTGGAGAAGGATTGGTCAATTTTTAAATCTGTTGTTGAAGCTCATGAATGCCAAGAACACCATGGAGATTGGCGTGTAAACTGATTACTTGCTTCTCAACACTGCTCTTGTCCTACCTGATAATGGAAAGGTACTCTTATGATATGGTGACAATTGTGTAAAATTCAATCTCTACCAATTTTGTTTATTGTATTTGTAGGTATATTTGTGCTTGTAGGTGGGTAAAATCATAATACTCGGTTCCAAATTTCGGACATGAAAAAATTGGGAGGGAGGGGGACAAAAAAGCATAATCTTGTTCGAAGAAATATCTTTAAGGAAGGTTCTTGATTATTTTCAAAAAAATTAAAATAATACTTTCCAAAGAAGAAAATCTTCATTCGAAGGTATTATTTTAATATTTTTTTGCGCTGAGGACAAACTAGGATAGGCGAAGGAGAAGGACTTGCCGGAGCCTGCGACATTTGAGAGACCTACAGGGGGATTTATTAGCATTTTTTAAGCTTTGTTGCTCCTTAAATATATTAACATTTTTGAGTCTATGGAACGAAGCTCTAACCTTCCAGGCAACATATGAAGTTCAATGTTTGCATCCATCCAATTGAGAAATTATTAACATGGCAGACTGCATTTACCCTAAATATACCTTGGCATAAACCCTAATTGCGGCGTAAACATGATATATATACATTCAATGATATATATTGTGTCAAAATTTATATACCTGATTACATGATTATATATATAATATTGTCAAAATTTATATAATTGATCTTAATATGATTTTATATATATATATGGGGTTATTCTTCCTTCTGACCATCGACCTCTCCACATTATGCCTCTGTAGATTTAATATATCTTCTTCATGGAGGATTATGGACAGTTATATGTACCTTTCTTGGCGTTGAAATGCCAAAAGATATGGCACTTTCTTCTGCTAATTTAGTCACTTAAAGAATAGCAAAATCTACCTTCAAAAGAAGGTGTTACACACCTCTTTTAGTGCTTTGCTCTCACATGCTACGCACGTATGAAGGTGAAAATTAAAAGTTTGTGTTGAAATCATAAAGGGCAGCCTTTAGATAAGGTACCACACTTCAATTTTTCCCTCTAAAATATGCAATTTGCAAGGCATCTAAGTAGTCTTCATTATGGTGCTTTATTCCCACACTTATGTCCCTCTTCTTCTTTTTTTATATTTTTACTTTTTAAATCTGCAAAGTATTTTTAATTGGCACTAAATCTCCCTATTATTGCTTTTCAAAGCGTTACCCTCTCTTGGTGAGGTCTAAATGGGATAATTTAATAAGTCTATATCTATGATGAAATAACACACATCCTTCAACGCGCATTGCCAATGGAACCTTTCGGTGATCATGAAATGAGCAAGATAATGCAATATAAAATATGGATGCACTACACTATGTTGTTATGACAATATCTAACTCTTTTGACTAATTTTGACTTGAATTTTATAGATGTTTGAGAGAAAAATAGAAGAATTTAAGGAAGATTTAAGGTTGATATGTCTAGTATAGCTAATGCTATGACTATTTTTCTTCAAAATTGATCTCCTACAATTGTTGTTGTGACTATTAGACACCCTACAAAAATAAAAATTATTGTTGCCTTGTTATTCTTATTGATGCTATCATGTTGTGAGAAGTAAAAGAGAAATGAATCTTTTAAAAGGTTAAATCCTCTTTCCAGAGCACACCTTTCCTCTAAGGATAGCAATGTTTCTTTTAGAAAAGTGTAACTCTATTTGCTGTACTTCTTTTAGAAAAGTGTAACTCTATTTGTTTTTTTGACTTGTCTTTACTATTGATGCTATCATGTTGTGAGAAGTAAAGAGAAATGGATCTTTTAAAAGGTTAAATCATCTTTCCAGTTGAGCACACCTTTCCTCTAACAATTAGACAAGTCAACTCTGTTTGTTTTTTTTGACTTGTGTTTATTTGGAGCTATCATTTATAAATAGCTGATTGGTTTGAAAGGATGAGACATTTCAAAGTAGTGTCTCTTCCTAAAATAAGAGTTTTATCTTTTGTTTGCTAATACGTCTAACTTTCAACTTTGGTGTTGATCTGATATTTATAGAAGACTTGCTAATATGCATAGGTGTGAACTTCTCCGCCAAACATGCATCTATTCAGTACCTTAAAAAATTTTGATTTCTGAAATGCCTTAGACAAGGCATGTGCCCTTGTTTGAGACGTGCACTTTTGCACCTCCACTTCTCTGTTTTCTTCATTTAATGGCATTTCCTAATGTTTATGTGCACTGTCCTGTATGCATCAAAATATAAATTTTTATTAAAAAGATTTAAACTATCGTCAAAAACCCTAAATTTATATCAAAATGCACCAACAGAAGATTTAGATAAACACTATTGATAAACAAATTTAAATAGATGTTACCGCAATGTAATGCAAATGTGATTGCTCAGATTTTTGGCATAACTCCAATGTCACAATTGTCGGTGGGAAATGAGAATGAGTTTTTGATTTTTTATAAGGTTTGGGTAGTAGTTTGGGTAGTTAAACGGATTTTTGGTTCGGTGAACGGTAAAATGTAGTTAGGGTTATGGTAGGCGTTTTACAGGTTAGGTTAATAATAAATTAAAGTTGTTAGTTTTAATTTATTATTAACGAGAGGTTTTAGGTTCCAAGTTGTAAATAATTAATTAAATTCATTGATTTTAATTTATTACTTATGGGAAAATGGTAAAAGTGAAAAGGATTTAATTAATTAATTAAAATTAATTAAATCTTTAGGATTAAGAAAAATTTATGATTTAGGGATCAATTTTTTATGTCTACATTTTGCCCCTCTTTGAGACGATGTCGCGAAGCGAGGTCGTTTCAAAGAAAATCAAAACATAGGTTTTTGGATGCAATTTAGGAAATGGAGGGAAGGATGATGGAGTTATGCTGATTAAACTTTGAGCAACCTGATGTTTGATATAGCACTTGACATTATGCACCGAGGTATAAAGACCAGGGTGACGATGTGTCAAATGCAGAAAGGAGGAAAGTCGCAAGCAAGCATATGCCTAATGGCACCATGATATGAAAGACCATGATGACGGTGTGGCAGGTATGTTGCAAGGACCAATAATAGACCCAAAAACATCAATGAGTCAGCACATGCAAACAAAACAAGCAAAAACATGCATACACAATGCTGCCCCTAGACAAAAAAAAAAGCAAAAGAAGGACCAAAAGACTTAATCATGATAAGCGGTAAGATAGGCAGTAAGATCTTAAGCCAAAGACTAACATGATAAATAGATAAGTGCCATGTTGCGGGAACGATATATCCCTGGATAAGATAAGGTAAATAAACGATGGTTGGCTTGGGGGATCTACAACTTAGTTACTACAGTCAAGATTGAATTACTAGGTGTTTAAGTTCCATAATTTAGTCTAAGAGTTTCAAAGTGTTTTTGAGATATGGCTTGGAATGTACGAGTGCCAAAAAATTGGGTTGTGTTTGTTTTATTGGAAATTTTATGTTTGCATGAAGTGAAATGATTGGATGGAGGAGAAGAATGAGGATATAGTGCTGAAAAAATGTTACTATGGAATTGCATGAGACTGGAAAGGCAGACAAACTCAAGAGTCTATTATGAGGAACTCAAAGGTTCCAAGACACATAGACCTACACAGGTGGACAAAAGAATACTAGGATGAGAGCAGGTGAAGGAATGGGAAAGGACTAATGGACAAGCTAGTGATAACGGAACGTAGAATAGCTAGCGAGACAATGCAATATGACCAGATGATACTGAGTAGATGCGTATGGCAAGATATGGATGGGAGAAAAAGGGAGGACATATTTTATTATGGATGGGAAATGGATGATGGCGAGATGGATGATGTGAAAAAGCTACCTAAAGGATGGTGGGGACAACTTGAATTCTACACATGGCGCCTGCGAACAGGTTTTCACCATGGTACTTATCCAGGGCGCCACCGAAGTGGTTTTCACCATTGGACGAAATGATTTTTCTTTACTGTTATTTTTTTTTTTTTAATTTTTTTTTTTTACTTTTTTAACTGGGATACTCCGAGTCAGGTATAGAACCGTTTGAGATGGGCTATGTTGATAGGCTCTTCCAAAGGTTGATCTTCCGGAGTGGAAAGATGGTAAGCTCCTGATCCATAGCTCTTGGTTATGACAAAAGGTCCCAACTAGTTAGGTTCAAACTTCCCTTTCTTTGCACGATCAGCCAAATTCCTTTAATTTTCTAGTAGAACAAGATCTCCAAGCTCAAATTTACGAGGCTTCATTTTCTTGTTGTAACCTCGGCGCAGGCGATTTTGATAAGCTTTTAGATGATTAAGAGCTGTAAGTCGCTTCTCGTCCAACAATTCAAGCTCTTGTAGTCTTGATATCCGATACTCCTCATCTGAAATCAAGTGTTGTAAGGATACTCGCAAGGAAGGGAGCTCAATCTCAATGGGTAAAATAGCTTCTGAACCATATACCAAGGAATATGGTTTAGCACCAGTAGGAGTACGGATACTAGTTCGATAAGCCCAAAGAGTAGGATGAAGTTGCAAGTGCCAATCACGGCCAGCCTCATTTACTGTTTTCTTCAAGATTTTCAAAAGAGTCTTATTAGTTGCTTCAGCTTGGCCATTACTTTGCGGATAATAGGGGGTAGAAAAGTGATGTTGGATTTTGAATTTATTGCAAAGCTCTTTGACATCTTGATTCTTAAATGGGTGACCATTATCTGTGACTATGGCTTGAGGAATACCATAGCGGCAAATGATATAATGGAAAATGAACTTAGATATTTGCTTACCCGTAATGTAAGTAAGAGGAATTGCTTCAACCCATTTAGTGAAGTACTCAGTAGCAGTGATAATAAATTTATGACCATCTGAGGAGGATGGATGTATTTTTCTAATGAGATCGAGCCCCCATTGTGAAAATGGCCATGGAGTAGTGATAGTTTGCAGTTCTTGTGCTGGTGCATGAATTAGATCACTATGTTGCTGACAAGGTACACATTTCTTAACAAATTCATGCGCATCCTGCTCCATAGTAGGCCAATAGTATCCTATGCGAAGCATTTTCTTGACTAAGGATGAACCTCCAGAATGAGCACCACAGATGCCTTCGTGTATCTCATGCAAAGCAGTTTGGGCTTCTTCCAGGTTAAGACATTTAAGCAAAACACCATCTAGTGACCTTTTATAAAGCGTATCACCAAGGAGGACATATTGGGAAGAATGATGAATGAAGGAGCGACGTTAGGATTTGGAAAGATTTCCCCTCTCTCATGGTCTAAAACTTAAAACCTTTCCTACAACTTTTACTCCAATAATAGCACATTCTTTCCATCCTCCTACTTCTACTCCTATTATGGTTCATGTTTCTTTCATGGTTATCACACTGTTAGTTGAATAGCCACAATACTTATTGAAATATAGAAAAAATGTGACAATACCAATTTCACTTCCCATACCACTATCAATCTTTCCCCTCCACCTCATGTTATCACTAAGAGACCTAAAGAGAATTATTTTGTGGATCCTCTACAGCCCACCTAGGCTAAGATAACTCTTTTGGATCTCCTTCAAACATCTTCTCTTAAGAAACAT
Source organism: Cunninghamia lanceolata (assembly GCA_027924645.1). Lineage (NCBI taxonomy): Eukaryota > Viridiplantae > Streptophyta > Pinopsida > Cupressales > Cupressaceae > Cunninghamia > Cunninghamia lanceolata. Next base: position 2,519,949 of record BSBN01000639.1, read on the forward strand.
CATTCAACAAGCTTTTAAAAAAATCTTCATTCAATCATCTTACACCCTACTAAACTTGCCTCCAAATCTATGTAGGACATTTCTTTTTCCCCATATAAATTTCCACCCCTTTTAATTCTTCAAAAAACTCTCCCATTAATTATTGTTGGATGATATAAGAACATGGGAATTAAGAGGGTTCTTGTTGATAATGGGTCTAGGTAAATATATGTGGTATATTTTTCTTAACTCTGCTCATCTTGATTGTTCAATTAGAAAAAATTGAGCTCTCCATTTGTGGTTTTGATAATTTTAGTTGGGAACCTTTAGCCAACCATTATCTTTCCTATTATAGTGGGTCCTATCACTCTTAATAACTTTTTCATGTCATGCCTAGTAAACTTTCTTATAATCTCCTTCTTGGATGGCCATGGCTCAATGCAATGCATGTTATTTCCTCCACCCTTGATTGTTGTTTAAAATTCATTCATAACAATAAGATCATGTATGTACTATCTGCGATGATGAATCCAAAAGTTTTAGTCTATTGAATCTCAAGATCTCTTTAACCTAGCCAATTTATTTCACTCCTTTCCTACAATTTTACCTAAGAGAGCTTTCCTAAATCATCTCTTGATAATTCTTCAAAGGATTCTACTTCATTTGATCCTTCTCTGAATGATATTGAACCTCTTCTTCCTCCACCTTCTACAACCTTACATCTACAAATGATCTCCTTTCTCAACATTTTAACCCCTTTCTTGGGGATGACTAAAGTTCTTTAGACTTCACCCCATGTTATTGTAACAAAGGTAAAACTCCACTCAATATTTCCACTTTACACATGGACCCACATTCTTATTGTTTACCTCCTTATTGTCACACCTCCTAATCCCCTCTTAATCAAAATACCATTTCCCACACTTCAACTATCAATCCATCTTCTTTAACATCTACTAATTACTTGTCTTATTCAAGATCATTCCCTTTGGTTTTGGTGAATATGATGAAGGGTACTCCCCTTACCAACCCAAACACACAACAATAATAGAGAATAAAATAACAAATGCAAGAAAGAAACACATTCTTTATATTATCTCAATATAATGACATTACAATATTCAGGAAATTTTTCTAATTACATGGGCTTTCTAATTACAAAAATCTGCAAGCCAGAGCCACCATCTGCACTATTGAACCCCCTATAATTCCCATTCACCTCCTTTATCTAGAACATGTAACCACCCCAGAATATTCTAGAGATTGTAATTCCCACCAAGAAGATATTTTCATATTTTATTTCTTTTAATTTCAGTAGTACAATTTCGTGAGATCGTAACTTTAGATCTGACCATTGGATTTTCAATCATAATATATTGTTGGAAAGTTGTCGAAGAGATGCGTGTCCACAAAATGACGTGTTAGGGTACACTTTGATTTTTGGCCAATTTTCGGGCCCATCCAGAGCCCCTAAGTGCCTCAAATTTCACTTCAAACATTTTATTAGGATTTTTGAAAAATGAAAATATTAATATCCCACAAATGACAAATGACATTGAAGAGATTTCTTCACCATTGACTTCAATTCACCATTTTGGAGGTCTATGTAAGATTTCGTGTTCATACGTGCACAAATGTCAACTTACTAAAAAAAGTAACCCTGCCAATTTTAGCCCTTATTGAATTAGAAACAATATTTTTGGGTGATGCAAGATTGCTCTTACACCCTGGATGCTTCTGCATCAGAATATAAGGTATATTTTGTATATTTCAATATTCTTACATCACTTGTTTACCAATACACTCAAAATTAGTCCCCTCAAAACCCCTCTTTGTCCTCTCCTTCCCCTTCCCATAAATATGTTAGTTCAACCAATCATACTATCTCAAACCCCCCATTTTCTTCTTCACATGACAAATGTATTATTAATCATGAGATTAATTAGTTGCTTTAAGCTCTACAGTTCCCCCTTCATCCTCTTCTCCCTCACATAAAGGTGTCCGTTCAATTAAGCATATTTTCTTAGATTCCCCTTCCTCTTCCCTCAAAAAATGTCACTAATCATAACATTAATTTAGTTACCCCTAGAACTATAGTTCCTCTTTTCTCTTCTCCTACACTTCAAAGATTATATAACAAAAGGTTCAAGATCCTAACACATTTTGGATATAAAGGAAAAGGCCTTGGCCATCATGAGGATGGTATGATTGAATTTATTTACCTTTGTTCCACCTATATGAAATTTTCATATTGAATCCAGCTTTAAACTAAAATTGGTCATTTTCCTAAACGGAAACTATGTTTTAGGTCTCATTTAATTCATGTTCTCTTGTTGTCGTTTGTCCTTTTTTTATGTTTGCAGGTAGAAACAAAGTATTTCAAGTCATACTTAATGGTAGAAAGAAAATGGATTTCTAGTTATGAGGTGTGCACCTCAATAGAAGGGTGCACATGCATATATGAGATTTCAAACTATCATATCTATGTGCATGTCTATGGGGTTGGTATGCACCTAAAAGAAGGAATTCAATGTTTAAATTGAAACTTGACATACTACCCATACCAGTGCACGTTTGAGGGATGGGAGTGCACTAGAAAATGAAAGATGGGATTTCAAAATTTAAAGCATAAATAAATGCACACTTGATCAAGGAGAATTATTTTCAAATAAAATTCACAACTTTCATGTATAGGTGTATACTTGGGCAGAAGAGCAACCCCCATTATCTAGCCAAATTTCACTTTCAAGTTGAAGTTCAAATCTAAGCTACATTGCACTTGTGTAGTAGAATATGTAGGTGAATGTCTAAATTTGAAAGGATGTAGAATGCAATTTAAACACAAGTCAAATTCAAACAAGTTTGTTGATAGGCATGCACCTAAAATAAGGCCATGCACCTCACAATGAAGAAACAACAATTTTGAGCATGATCAAAGATGCCTCTAGAATTTGAAAGCATGTTTGCTAAGGGAAGATAGACCTCACTATATAGGTGTATTTTCAAGTGAGCAAAGCATGCTTGAAAGAAGGATGCAAATTTTAATCCAAAAATTTAATGGCATATAGGACATGTAGACATAAAAAATTGATCCCTAAATCATAAATTTTTCTTAATCCTAAAGATTTAATTAATTTTAATTAATTAATTAAATCCTTTTCATTTTTACCATTTTCCCATAAGTAATAAATTAAAATCAATGAATTTAATTTATTATTTACAACTTGGAACCTAAAACCTCTCGTTAATAATAAATTAAAACTAACAACTTTAATTTATTATTAACCTAACCTATAAAACGCCTACCATAACCCTAACTACATTTTACCGTTCACCGAACCAAAAATCCGTTTAACTACCCAAACTACTACCCAAACCTTATAAAAAATCAAAAACTCATTCTCATTTCCCACCAACAATTGTGACATTGGAGTTATGCCAAAAATCTGAGCAATCACATTTGCATTACATTGCGGTAACATCTATTTAAATTTGTTTATCAATAGTGTTTATCTAAATCTTCTGTTGGTGCATTTTGATATAAATTTAGGGTTTTTGACGATAGTTTAAATCTTTTTAATAAAAATTTATATTTTGATGCATACAAATGGTGAACCCGACGTGAACCTCCTTCTCAATCATTTGTTTTCCTCCTTCTCAATCATTTGTTTTGCAAGAATTATTGTTGAGTTTGTGCAGGATTCTTGACGAGATTTGGAGGTTGTCTTTTTTTTTTACGAGCTTTGGAGGTTGTCCTTTTTTGATTAAATCTGACTCCACCATCAATTTACAGCACAGGTTTTTTTGGAAAAATTGTTTGAAGTTTATTGTGCAGAAATTCAATCACTGTTTTTAACCCTAATGACCTTCGAGTAATGGTTAAAACCTTTTTTTGGTTTGGCAGACCAGATGCTAAACTGAAACCTCGTAATGTTGATATCCTTCATGTATTAAACATCCAATGCACAATTTAGATCTCAGTAGTTCTTGCTTTAGAAGGTGTGCACAGCTTTAATACTTTGTTTAGCGAATAGGCTTTTGAATGTAAGTATTATAGACCTCTCCACATTACGCCTCTGCAAATTTAATATATCTTCTTCATGGAGGATTCTGGACAATTATATGTCCCTTTCTTGGCGTTGAAATGCCAAAAGATATGGCACTTTCTTCTGCTAATTTAGTCACCTAAAGAATAGCAAAATCTACCTTTAAAAGAAGGCGTTACACACCTCTTTTAGTGCTTTTCTCTCACATGCTACGTAGGTATGAAGGTGAAAATTAAAAGTTTGTGTTCAAATAATAAAGGGCAGCCTTTAGATAAGGTGCCGCACTTCATTTTTTTCCCTCTAAAATATGCAATTTGCAAGGCTTCTAAGTAGTCTTCATTATGGTGCTTTATTCCCATGCTTATGTCCCTCTTCTTCTTTTTTTATATTTTTACTTTTGAAATCTGCAAAGTATTTTTAATTGGCATTGAATCTCCCTATTATTGCTTTTCAAAGCATTGCCTTCTCTTGGTGAGGTTTAAATGGGATAATTTAATAAGTCCATATCTATGATGAAAGAACACATGTCCTTCCACGAGATAGCACATTGCCAATGGAACCTTTCGGTGATCACAAAATGAGCAAGATAATGCAATACGAAGTCTACACCACTTCGATTCAGAACATGTCAAATCATATGCAAAGAAATCACCAATATACATTATGTAACATCTCGCTACATAACCCCGAAGGGTAAGAGCCAAAAGAGGACAAGATATTTTTTTTTTTTTGACATAAGTAGATAACATACACATGATGCAGTTGTCGATTCGATAGATCAACAACATTATTGGCCAAGTATGGCCGAATGAGCAACCCACGAGAGAGAACTAAATCACTCTCCAAAGGAAACATAGATAATACTACATTCATTTTAAACACCAAATCAAATGTTCCTAAAACCCATATCCAAATATAAACATGAATCCATAATCATCATAAAACAAGCGGATCCGATACCCACACCAGAATCCATAAACCAAATAGGAAACATCTCATTTCATCTCATTAACTTACATGATTACATCTTCTCTCTTAAGAGAGTATAATTACATAACAGAATATACAGTGAAATGGTATAGCCATGAATATGATACAAAAACTGAAAGAGCACAATAATTGAATGAAGTAACGAAAAGAGAGAACATCTCCAACTGGTGCTCCAAAAACTTGATCGCCGGTCCCCAATGGTGGTAGCAACGCCTCCCAACCATGTGGACTCATAAGAAACCACCCCACCATGCTCGGAGATAACCACAAGGCCCAAACAGAAGAACAACAACAAGACAAGGGAATACATGATAGCCAACACACACATCAATCATGGAGCAAACATGAAAAACATTGCATAAAGCTGATGTTATAACATAGAGGTACTTATCCAAGTCATAGATTGGGTACTACTCACAAATACTAAGGTACTAGATACTACAGTGTAATTAGATGGAGTGTCATCATGTGTTCTTGAAGGGATGGCAGCACACGAAACCAAGTACTCCTCTCATGCAAACAAGAAGACTCAATCATGCCCGGATCAATGCCCCACAGATAGATTATTCGACGCCCCACTGACGGATAGGCCTTCCCATTGCATCCTTAGCCTTTACAAGTGCTCAAGGCCATGCATGAGGACTAATTATCTTATTAATATTTTTAACCCAATGTTTTCATTTAGTTATCACTTATTAATGTAACTCTACTGCTAGTTCCCTTGGCAAGCACTTCCGAGCCCTAGGCCCGTAGAGAGCCACTCCAAAAGATAACTCTAATTACCCAGACCATTGTCATCTCGTTTAACCAAATGAAGTATCCTAAATAGACTATAATACTGAAGTATAAATTAGAAATAGAAAAATGTGATCTATAAGACAAAAGCTTTCATGGATAGTGTAATTTGTTAAAAATGGCCTTTTTCCAATTAGATCAGTTTTTTAATAACTCCCGTGACCCCAACTTGATCACTCTTCACAAAGGATTGCAAGGATATTATAAGAAAAGCACAGCAAATGGCATTGCAAGCCTTCTCATAGCCTAATATTGACATAATGACTACCATATTTAATATAATGAAATAGAATGCTACAAAGACTTACAAAATGGAAACCTTAATTTCTCCCTCCTACAGTAATTCACTTTTTCCATGACAAATATTCTTAATTAAAAATTATGTGACCAAATTTCAATGCACAACATAGCATGATGGATCTAATGTATTTTAGTGTCGTAACATGCTTTACTCAAAGTCGATGGTTTTCCCAAGGCTGGTGTTTTTTGTTTTGTAGAAAAAGAATGATTGAAATGACCAAATAGAGGCCGCTAAGTTTTTTTTGTTTAGGATAGGGGCCACATAGGATAACTACATAAAAAGGGGCATTATAAGTCCACCCCTCCTAAAACTACTTTCCCCTAAGCAATGTTGAGTTGGGTGCTCAAGAATCTTTGGTCCCTCCTATGTATCATCTTTTGTGAGTAGGTTCCCCCAACAAACTAAGTATTTTGTGATTTTTCCATTATTTAGCTTCTTCACCCATGTTTCAGTAGTTTTCGGTGAAATAGTGTCACCTAAAAGGTTTTCGAGTGAAATAGTTTCACCTGAAAGCTTTTCGAGTGAAATAGTTTTTCCTAAAACTATGTGGCACAAAGGGTTTCAGCTGAAACTCTTTCACCCAAAAACTTTAAATTGATATCAAATTGTATAGCAAGGTTTCAATCTTGAAACCATTTTGTATGAACGTATCCAAAACACTTTCACTCAAAATGACCAAGCTAGCAACCTAACCCATCTTTTGTGGGAAATTCAACAAAAGAAGATCTTCAACTCCACATTTCTCTAACCAAGGATATTTTCATGTAAATATATAAATACCCTTTTCTAGGGATCAAAGCCAAGAATTTGAGAATTTTTTTTAATAATTTAGTTAGTTTTATTCTTTTTTTATTAATTTACTACAAGTAGGTCATTATAATCAAACATGTATAAGGTTGATTAGAAATTTAAAAAAGTATACTAAAATTTATTTTTTTTAACTAAGAAAAATATTGTACACTGAAGGAGAGAATGCTCTCCAAAAGGGTATAATTTTTTTTTCTAATGATATATATTTAAGACATAAAATTGCATCCCCATCAAAACTATTACATTTTGAGTAAATTTGACTTTAAAAAAAAAAAAAAAATTAATATGTTTTCTCAATGCAAGAGATATTCAAGTTAGCTAAGGGTGAAGAAAATAAAAGGAAAAAAATATTTACTATATTAAAAGCTACATCCCATCGACCTCATTTTTTAATTATTCTTCCACAAGTAAAATATTCTCTTAAATTTATAAAAAAAAAATATCTCTAACTAATTTTTAAAAAATTAAGAAAATTAGAAACATCAACTACACTAAAAGTTTCACATTTAATTATTTTATATCATTTTAAAATTAAAAACATATATGTCACTTTCAGGCACTCCAAGTTGAAAAACTATATTTGTGTTGGCATTTCCTTTATAAAAGTGGGACACAATTCTAAACTTTCACCTAGGGTTATGTGTTTTCCAAGTGCTTTTTTGAAGCAATACATATGGAAAACATTATGAATTATATTGTCTACTAGTGATTCCAACCCATAAGCAAATCCACCAATAATTTTCACAACTCTGTAAGGTCCATAGAAGTGAGATTTGAGATTTTTAACCCCTCTTCACTTAATGAAAATTTTCCTATAAGGTTGAAGGCATAGAAAAACCATGTCTCCAGCCTTAAATGACCTCTAAATGAGGCACTAATATATATATACCTTTGGATTATTGTGAATGGAGCCCATTGTAGGTGATCCTTGAGTGACCTCAAAATGTCTTTGCTATGCTCTAGCAAATCACTATCTATTGGTCCTTTTCTATTAATGAATACCAAATATGTGAATATTGGTGCATCATATCCTACAAAGCCATAAAATAAGTTATATTGATGGACATTAATGGGTGCTATTATAGAAATATTCTCCAAGGCTTAACCACTTAAATTTCTATGTAATCAGCTATGTAACTAAGTGCAAAGATCCATATAAATTTATGAAATAATGTGAGCATAGTCTTATTTTGAGTATGATTTAGTTTGCATCTCTATTTTAAGATCTTCATATAAACCTACTATAACAAAACTATTCCAAAGGAACTCACAAATGATTTCATATTCTTCATCATTAGGGCATGGACCTTGGTCCTTCTTAGAATCAATATATTTAGAATCAACACATTTAGTAAATGAACATAAAAATGAATTCTCAACATTTCTTGCATCTATAAAGGGCAACACCTCCAACCCATGCTCTAAAAAATTGCCAAGGTAGAAAACTTGTTTGGTCATAGGCAAGCATGTGTCCTTATTAGCATTTGCATTAGTACATTCTTCTTGTGAACTAGAAATCTCCAACTCATCCTTATGAAATAAATCAAATACAACAAAGATTCCATTAGAATCATTATCATTATAGTCCATGAAGAAAGGAATATTATGCATAAAACCATGTTCATGTACCTCAAGTTCAATGCCTACACACTCATCTCCAACAGCATCATTGTCATGCTAAAAATTAATGTCCATAACACTATCATTATTAGCATGATTAGTTTCAAGTACAAACCTATTCATCTTGTTCTCATGTGTGCAAATGTTTGTAGTAGAATGAGTAATAGCATTACATTCCTCAAATGGAGGAAAGACTTTAGTAAATTCATTACAGTTGATTCATTACACTGTTTAAACACTTGTGCACACATAAGATGTAACTGCACATATATCAACCTCTTTACCATGACATGTATTTGTATCTTCTTTTATATATTCCTTATGAATACTTAGTCTATCCTCAAGATGATCCCCTGCCCTAATTCTTTCATCATGGGATGCATTTTCATTTTGTGCTTTACAAGCTGCACCAACATACATTGCATTGTTCTTTTACTCATGTAGAACAACAAAGCAATTACTACCACCATTTAAAGACATAGGGTTTTTTTCATATCCTTGTCTTATTTCCTCTAGAAGAAAAACTCACTCATATACTTGATCAAGCTTAATAGGTTTCACCAATTAAGGTGCATCAATTCTATAATTCTCTTTTCTATGGGTGTCATTTGAAACCTAAAATTCTTTTTTACCTTCCTTTGTTAATGTGTCCTCATAACAACTTGACCCACATTCAACCATATTGTAACTAAACTCTATATTGACTCCATCCTTATATGTCATATCTTCAACTTCTAATTCTACATCATATTCATTAACTTCAACTAAGATTTCTTCCTTCTCATATTCTCCTTGAATTCCTTTAGATCTTGAAATATCTCAATGGTTTCTAACTATACCTATAGATTTATTTCTATCATGGTATTTATCCTTATTCATTTTAGTAGATTGTTCATTCAAAGGAAATGTTTCAACATTATCAATACCCATAGATATAATACCTTTCATTGTTGAAAAATTTATGTTATCATCAATATCAATTCCTATGATGTACACTTGTTGAAGTTATGTAGAATTTTTATCTCTCAACATTAAACCCATTTGGATTTTCATGTGGATCCAAGTTTGAATACCCACTAGGGGTTTCGTTGAGTAGCTTACCCTTTAACCTAACAATTCTGTATGTTTTTCTATACAAAATCTATCTTGTAGATGGAATATGGGAGAATCAATTCATATTTTGATAGGTGTGATAGTTACAAGAAGTGATTAGAATCTAGTGGTGAATAAACCCTAAAAATTCTAGGAAACTACACACTTTCATTTGTGCCCCTAGGATAACATTCAAGTGTATGACATTTGAATTTTGTCTATAGGACAAAGTTCTTGTGCCCAAAGCATTTATCCCTACCCTAGTGTGATCCTTATAACCTCAAAATTATATAGGGAGTTTTTTTTGTCATTCTTAGCTTAGCTATGTAATTTTTATCAGTTTCTAACAAGTTTTAAGGTTTCAAGTTTTAGCTTCTATTTCTCCTCCTTCATTTGGACTACTTTTGGATAATAAACTTCCACTAAATTTTCCATTTTATTCTATTGTAGGTAGTTGGAAAAACTTGAGAAGGCCTTTTCATCACTGTAACTATCTATTTTGAAGTTTTCAATAATTTTTAATGTAGGGAAAATATTTGAGAACCTAGCTCCTGAATTGTATTCTTAGGGCAATAATATAGCACCCAATGCATTTGTCCCTACCTCTTTAGGTCTCAAGTTTTGGTTTTCAACTCTCTAGAGTCACCTATAGTCAATATTCAATTATTCTTTTGTCATCTTCTAGGTGCATTAGCCTCTATTTTTCATTTTCCTCTCTTTTTGGCACATTTCATTTCTATTTGTAGTTTTTAATTTCCTACATAAATCACTTGTCTTTTGTCAATCCCAACTTAGTGTTTGTTTATTAGTGTTATAATAGTTTAAAAATCCTTCATTTCTCTAGTTCACATACAAATTTAAAAAGGAGAAAACTAACACCTTTTATTTCTCTTATTTTCTTTCATTTGGTGAACTCAATACTCATCCATTTCAACTTCTTATTTGTGTTTAGATTATCATTGCACTTATTTTCATTTGTTAAACCTATCTTCTCTAGTTTTTCTTCTTACCCAATCTCCTAGACCTCTAATCCAATTACAAGAACTTATACTATGACTCATACCTCTCCTTCCCCATTTATTCATACTAACCTTTTTTACCCTAATTCTTTCCCTATCTTTCTCCCAATCACTAGGTTCTATGGTCACTTATCTCTATGTCTAATACAAACATGCATTTTCTTCTAATTCTCGTGATCATATCTTACTTTTTCCTATCAAAAATAATTCTTCTCTACCTCACTTAGCCAAGCTCAATTGTTCTAATTGCTTTATCATCTTCTCACAAGTGCATCCCTTTGTCTCTAAATCATGACGGTAATGTGAACAACTCTATGCCCATTCTACCTTTGGCCTACTTAGCACCTATAAATATTCCACATTAATGACTCTTGTATCATTCTTAAAGACCACTTAACAAATTTTTATGATGTGCCTACCTTAGATCCTCTCTTTTATACTTCTTTCCATACTACATCGCCTTCCAAACCTACAAAAGACGGATCAAATTTCAATATCAACTCTCACCCTTTTATCTCTCTTACCACTCATTCTCATCTCTCTAAAATCATTTCCATCAATATGGGTCTACTTTATGTTCTTCTACTTCCCTTACTTTCTGTCCCTACCATTATGTCCCCGTATCTTCCTCATGTTCCTACCACAACCAATATGTACCATTTGGCACATCATCTATTTCTTATGAATATCTTTCTCCTTTCCAATTTTCATATCTTTCATCTATTCTTCCTCCTTCTTATGAGTCACCACCTTATCATTCTACCCCTCACGATGTCTTACAATTGCCACCTTATAATCCCTTATTCCATTATTTTATTTATTTATTTTGAATCTTCCTCTCTTTCTACTCTTAGTGATGCAGTACCCTTACCTACTTCACCTCCTAAACCAAGTGAACCCTTGTTTCTTCCTTCCTACAACGTGTCACATCCCTCCACCCTCATAGCAATAAGCATACACCTCCACTATACATATCAAATATTAAATATGAGGATTCCAATGAATGGAAGCAAAACAATATTGTTGAAGCTTTCATAAATAATACATTAGATTCATGTTTTGAAGAAGAGTTGAGCATATCTCCTCCTATGAATAATAATAATTTCATGCATTAAGGGTCTTCTCCCCTCTCTACATATATGGTATTGTCTAATTAAAAGGATACTAAACTAAACGTGCAATCTTATATGATTCTTGTAATAAACCTAGTGCAATGTCTTATTTTTATCCTTTAAATGATAACATGCTCAGTAGGTTTCATTCATATGCATTGATATTTCCTTCTTTTTATGAGAATCTATGGACTTTTATCACTCATTATCCATCTCTAAATCAAACATGTCCTTCCCTTCCTAGGATAAATTTAATAAGTCCCTCTCCTTTGGCCTCTTCTTGTAATGATGTGATTACACATGCACTTAAAGGTCCCCCTAGAAAACTTAGAGAGATCTCTAAGCTGAAGTATGATATTCCCATATCTCATGTTAATCTTATAACTATGACACACCATCTTTCTACCCCTAAGATTGTCTTACAAGATACTCCTACCTTGACAATGGATGTAAGAGATTAATCTTATTTCCCCTCTCTCAAGGTCTAAAACTTAAAACCTCTCCTACAACTTTTACTCCAATAATGGCACATTATTTCCATCCTCCTACTTCTACTCCTATTATGGCTCATGTTGCTTTCATGGTTATCACATTGTTAGTTGAATAGCCACAATACTTGTCGAAATATAGAAAAAATGTGACAATACCAATTTCACTTCCCATACCACTATCAATCTTTCCTCTCCACCTCATGTTATCACTAAGAGACCTAAAGATCATGATTTTGTGGATCCTCTACAGCCCACCCAAGCTAAGATAACTCTTTTGGATCTCCTTCAAACATCTTCTCTTAAGAAACATCATTCAACAAGCCTTAAAAAGAATATTCATTCAATCATCTTAGACCCTAGTAAACTTGCCTCCAAATCTATGTAGGACATTTCTTTTTCCCCATCTAAATTTCAACCCCTTTCAATTCTTCAAAAAACTCTCCCATTAATTATTGTTGGATGATATAAGAACTTGGGAATTAAGAGGGTTCTTGTTGATAATGGGTCTAGGTAAACATCTGTGGTATATTTTTCTTAACTCTACTCATCTTAATTGTTCATAATTAGAAACATTTGAGCTCTCCATTTGTGGTTTTGATAATTTTAATTGGGAACCTTTAGCAAACCATTATCTTTCCTATTATAGTGGGTCCTATCACTCTTATTAACATTTTCATGTCATGCCTAGTAAACTTGCTTATAATCTCCTTCTTGGATGGCCATGGCTCAATGCAATGCATGTTATTTCCTCCACCCTTCATTGTTTAAAATTCATTCATAACAATAAGATCATGTATGTACTATCTATGATGATGAATCCAAAAGTTTTAGTCTATTGAATCTCAAGATCTCTTTAACCTAGCCAATTTATTTCACCCCTTTGCTAGAATTTTACCTAAGAGAGCTTTCCTAAATCATCTCTTGATAATTCTTCAAAGGATTCTAATTCATTTGATCCTTCTTTGAATGATATTGAACCTCTTCTTCCTCCAGCTTCTACAACTTTACATCTACAACTGATCCCCCTTTCTCAACATTTTAACCCCTTTCTTGGGGATGACTAAAGTTCTTTAGACTTCACCCCTTGTTATTGTAACAAAGGTTAATCTCCACTCAATATTTCCACTTTAAACATGGACCCACATTCTTATTGTTTACCTCCTTATTGTCACACCTCTTAATCCCCTCTTAATCCAAATACCATTTCCCACACTTCAACTATCAATCCATCTTCTTCAACATCTACTGATTACTTGTCTTATTTCAAGACATTCCCTTTGGTTTTGGTGAATATGATGAAGGATACTCCCCTTACCAACCCAAACACACAACAATAATAGAGAATAAAATAACAAATGCAAGAGAGAAACACATTCTTTATATTATCTCAATATAATGACATTACAATATTGAGGAAATTTTTCTAATAACATGGGCTTTCTAATTAAAAAAATCTGCAAGCCAAAGCCACCATCTACACTATTGAACCCGATGTAATTCCCATTCACCTTGTTTATCTAGAATATGTAACCACCCTAGTATATTCTTGAAATTGTAATTCCTACCAAAAAGATATTTTTATATTTTTATTTCTTTTAATTTCGGTAGTAAAATTTCATGGGATCATAACTTTAGATCTAACCATTGGATTTTGAATCATTATATATTGTTGGAAAGTTGTCGAAGAGACATGTGTCAACAAAATGACATGTTAGGGTACACTTTGATTTTCAGCCGATTTTCGGGCCCATCCGGAGCCTCTAAGTGCCTCAAATTTGACTTCAAACATTTTATTAGGATTTTTGAAAAATGAAAATATTAATATCCCACAAGTGACAAATGACATTGAAGATATTTCTTCACCATTGACTTCAATTCACGATTCTAGAGGTCTATGTAAGATTTCGTGTTCATACGTGCACAAATGTCAACTTACTAAAAAAATAACCCTGCCAATTTTAGCCCTTATTGAAAAAGAAACAATATTTTTGGGTGATGTAAGATTGCTCTTACACGCTGGATGCTCATGCATCAGAATATAAGGTATATTTTGTAAATTTCTATATTCTTACATCACTTGTTTACCAATACACTAAAAATTAGTCCCACCAAAACCCCTCTTTGTCCTCTCCTTCCCCTTCCCATAAATATGTTAGTTCAACCAATCATACTATCTCAAACCCCCCATTTTCTTCTTCACATGACAAATGCATTATTAATCATGACATTAATTAGTTGCTTTGAGTTATATAGTCCCCCCTTCATCCTCTTCTCCTTCACATAAAGGTGTCCATTCAACTAAGCATATTGTCTTAGATTCCCCTTCCTCTTCCCTCAAAAAATGTCACTAATCATAACATTAATTTAGTTACCCCTAGAACTATAGTTCCTCTTTTCTCTTCTCCTAAACTTGAAAGATTACATGAAAAAGGGTGCAAGATCCTAACACATTTTGGATATAAAGGAAAAGGCCTTGGCCATCATGAGGATGGTATGATTGAATTTATTTACCTTTGTTCCACCTATACGAAATTTTCATATTGAATCCAACTTTAAACTAAAATTGGTCATTTTCCTAAATGGAAATTATGTTTTAGGTCTCATTTAATTCATGTTCTTTTGTTGTCCTTTGTCCTTTTTTTTATGTTTGCAGGTAGAAACAAAGTATTTCAAGTCATACATAATGGTAGAAAGAAAATGGATTTCTAGTTATGAGGTGTGCACCTCAACACAAGGGTGCACATGCATATAGGAGATTTCAAACTAGCATATATATGTGCATGTCTATGGGGTTGCGTCTATGGGGTTGGTATGCACCTAAAATAAGGAATTCAAAGTTTAAATTGAAACTTGATATACTACCCATACCAGTGCACGTTTGAGGGATGGGAGTGCACTAGAAAATGAATGATGGGATTTCAAAATTTAAAGCATAAATAAATGCACACTTGAGCAAGGAGAATTATATTCAAATAAAATTCACAACTTTCATGTATAGGTGTATACTTGGGCAGAAGAGCAACCCTCATTATCTGGCCAAATCTCACTTTCAAGTTGAAGTTCAAACCTAAGCTATATGTGCACTTGTGTAGTAGAATATGTAGGTGAACGTCTAAATTTGAAAGGATGGATGTAGAGTGCACTTTAAACACAAGTCAAATTTAAACAAGTTTGCTGACAGGCGTGCACCTAAAATAAGGCCATGCACCTCACAATGAAGAAACAACAGTTTTGAGCATGATCAAAGACGCCTCTAGAATTTGAAAGCATATTTGCTAAGGGAAGATAGACCTCACTATATAGGTGTATTTTGAAGTGAGCAAAGCATGCTTGAAAGAAGGATGCAAATTTTAGTCCAAAAATTTAATGGCATATAAGACAGTGCACGTAAACATTAGGAAATGCCCTTAAATGAAGAAAACAGAGAAGTGGAGGTGCGAAAGTGCACGTCTCAAACAAGGGCACATGCCTTGTCTAAGGCATTTCAGAAATCAAAATTTTTTAAGGTGCTGAATAGATGCACGTTTGGCGGAGAAGTTCACACCTATACATATTAGCAAGTCTTCTATAAATATCAGATCAACACCAAAGTTGAAAGTTAGACGTATTAGCAAACAAAAGATAAAACTCTTATTTTAGGAAGATGCACCACTGTGAAATGTCTCATCCTTTCAAACCAATCAGCTATTTATAAATGATAGCTCCAAATAAACACAAGTAAAAAAAAAACAAATAGAGTTGTCTTTTCTAAAAGAAACACAGCTATTGTTAGAGGAAAGGTGTGCTCAACTGGAAAGAGGATTTAACCTTTTAAAAGCTTCATTTTTCTTTTACTTCTCACAATATGATAGCATCAATACTAAAGACAAGTCAAAAGAACAAATAGAGTTAAACTTTTCTAAAAGAAACATAGCCATCCTTAGAGGAAAGGTGTGCTCTAGAAAGAGGATTTAACCTTTTAAAAGATTCATTTCTCTTTTACTTCTCACAACATGATAGCATCAATAAGAATAATAAGGTAACAATCATTTCTATTTTTGTAGGGTGTCTAATAGTCACAACAACAATTGTAGGAGATCAATTTCGAAGAAAAATATCATAGCATTAGCTATACTAGACATATCAACCTCAAATCTTCCTTAAATTCTTCTATTTTTCTCTCAAACATCTATAAAATTCAAGTCAAAATTAGTCAAAGAGTTAGATATTGTCATAACAACATAGTGTAGTGCATCCATATTTTATTTGTAAAGAAGAATGAATCAACATATTTTATGAAAAGGAAAAAGAACCCAGTATGCACCTTATAGCATCCTATATTTTTCTTAAACAAATATTCAATAACTTGATACAAGCACATACTACTATGCCCTTAAAGCAAAAATAGGCGTAATTAATTTCCCATCACATTAACCATTAGAGAAAAGATAAAGTAGCTTACATATCTAAGTAAATTTTAGCAACATAACAACATGTAAATCAATACTTTAAGAACATGAAATAAGAAGAACAGAAAAAAGATAGATAGAAAAGAAGACACACCAATATACGTGGGGAAAACTCTTTCGGATAAAAAATACCCACACTCCAAAGCATCAAACCAATGTATTAATCTACAACAATAAACATATTACAATACACTTGCAAGTTCAAAGCCTTAACATGGAGATTTACATCTTGCTTCTCTGGAGGAAAACGGATAGTATAACCTTGCATAAAACTCTTCTCAATGCCTCCATCTCAAGGCTTAAATATATAGACTCATGGGGGGCCAAAAAAAACTATAAGGTATTACCATGGGCCCAAACAAGGTCCAAAAATACCATGGTAAAAAATCCAAATGACCCACATTTCCATGACCCGTAACTCCAATGCCTAGGATAAGTTTGGGCTTCCAAACTATTAATAGAATATTCCTTACAGATGTAAGATGTTCTCATAAGTTGTCATAGTCAACCCACCAACTTAGGAACCCAAAATATAGCATTTACCTCCTTTAGAAAGATGTCTGACATACGTCATAAACTGTCATAATGTTCGTCAAGATTCCGTTCACAATTAGTAATGCCTATAATCATGCTCTTACACATCATAAGAAACTATCATAGAAGTTTATATAAAATCAGTCATAAGAATTTGCTAGGAATAAACCTTTTGATGACACATTACAACTCACCACAAGATGCTGACACATGGAAAATAGTGCCACCTTGGAAATCCCACACCCCATTTTAGTGGAGCATAATTATTAAATAAAATACATTATAACAAATTTTCAAATAATTATAGGAAAATGATTAATAATAAATTCAAGAACTGAAAGGTTGAGACACCTTAATTCTGACATTCTCCCACTTGTCAAACACCTTGCAAGAGTAAAAGAGAAACACAACCAATCTGTGAACCACCAAAGTTACCATACTATCCCAACTTAACTCTATTGTGCTCAAGAGCTTTACAAAAGCCCCTGTAACATCTTCCTAGTGATCACCAACATGACAATAGATTAGGATTCCAAAAACACGATAAAACACTAAGTGTTACATAGACACACCAATGTATCCAACTTCAAACTTGTTACTAGAACACAACTCTAAAGTCCAAACACCTCCAAACAAATTGAGTGTGAACGCTCTAGAACAGTTAGAACAACAACCACATCTAGTTGTTTACATCCAACTAAAAAATCCACCATTGATAGACCTTCTTCACATGACCTATCCAACCCTTATTGCAAGAGCAATGTCAACCAAAGAAACTCAAATTCTATCAATCACAACTTACATAAAAGGTGTGGCTAATAATCAAATCATGTAATACAAAGAACAATTACAATGGTCTACAAACTACAACCAACTTGCTACAAAATAGAGCATACTTCCACAAAAAACTTTTTTCACATTCTCTCACCTTTGATCTCTTTCACTTATCCCAAGTCCTCCACATCTCAAATCATAAACATTCAAAGAACACATATTGTTGCTAATAAATAATAAAGTACGACAACAGTAGATGACCAGAAACCCAGTGATCATACTAGATGAATAAGAACCTCTAGGAAGAAACATAAGAACATAAAGAGAAATTACAAACCATATCACATCCTTCTACCAACACAACCAAGTGCTAATTTGTGCCAAGTAAGACCTCCTTCACAAAACCCCAATTGAAAATCCTTAACAACACCCAAATGTTTAATCTCATTAGATCAAACAAAACATATATATCTCATATAACCAAAATAGATGTAAGCTTCTATAACCAAAGAAGATCAAAACACAAAATTCATTCCACAAATAGGAATTCAACCCAATAACATCTCCAAAACTTGTCATAAATCAAACCATATATCCAAGGAGATAACCATGCCAAATACTCATCAAATGAACCCTCCAGAACTAGAAACTATAGCTCAAGATCCATATCCATGAGAAAGCATAAAACAAAATGAATCTAAAATATGGGTAATACCTATCAGATTATTTCTTTTTGAGTGGACTAAGAATGGGGAATGAGAATGGTCCACTAATATACACTAATACTCATAGACTCACTCCAAGAACAATCTCCTCTCAAGTTCAAACATGAACTCATGTCCATACCTAGCTGAAGGCTCCTTGATCTTTTTTCTAAAATTTCACCATTCCAACACATGATCCTCACAACAAGATATCTCTAGCCTCACCTCAAATCACTCTAGTATCCATGAGCATCCAACAATCAATCCATGCTAACTTCAAATACATGAATCTTCAAGCAAATGATTAATACTCAAAACCAAAGAGAACTTCACCAGACGGCTATCAAAACTACCACTACATGTCTACAAAATCTAGGAACACACATGACATCATGATCTAACATCTCCTCCTAGGAGATCACATGCTCCAAAGAACATAACATGCCAAAGAGGCATCATCATGCCAAAACTTAAATCTAGAATCAAGAGTTTATCATGGCAGAATACCAAAATAATCTGAAATAAGATTTATCTATTAAAAATAACAAGTCTCAATACCATCTCCAATCACATGAAGATAACCATCCCCTCATAATGGAATTCAAGATGCCAAAATACTTTCAAAGCATACAAGAATCATAATCCAAAATCCTTACCATGCCACCTACAACCACTATAGAAGATCATCCATCGTGACCAAGTGAGAGATCCACATCAATACCAAAACTCCCACTAAATTTGTGATATTGAGTTATCCAAGGAATCATGGAAACCATCCTTTGAATGAAGATCATATATGGCTCTTACATAATCAAATACTTCACCTACAATATCAGCAACACAAGAATAATGTCGAGCCAAGATCTCCAAGTCAAGAAGATACACAATGTAACATCACATTCTCAATACTCAATAATTAACATAAGCATCATCTT
This sequence comes from Cunninghamia lanceolata, assembly GCA_027924645.1. NCBI lineage: Eukaryota > Viridiplantae > Streptophyta > Pinopsida > Cupressales > Cupressaceae > Cunninghamia > Cunninghamia lanceolata. The sequence goes on from BSBN01000639.1 coordinate 2,539,599, forward strand.
AACCAAGAATTAGAATACATCATGATTACCCAAATTAGAGTTAAACAAGAATGAATCATTAACATTTCAATAATTAAGCATCTTATTCTAAACTAGAATATAAAAAAACTTACAATTACAATGTCCAATTACATCTCATTAGTGAATAACCTTCACTGTGCATGTACAAAGCTATGCTCAAGTCATCAAATATCGAATTATACATAATAATTGACTATCAAGTCATATAATGAAAAAACACTACATTTAGAACTCTTGACATTTGTCTTCATAAGCCTCGGCTTGTCTCATGCTTGGGAAGGAGAGCATCATCTGAGTGCTTTTCCTCCAACCACAGACTGACGGTCCCCCGCACAACTTCCTACCTATAAGTGGCCCTACCCTTCACAGAAGGTATGAATATAAGGAACCATTAGGTTTGTCATCTTAGTATCTAGTGTTGTGTCCTTCATAATGCCTCTTAAGCATGCAACTCTAGATCCACTCTAACTATGCATGACACTACTGGAGACATTATGCCATCTAGAGCACTATGGACCGACAATGCATGCAGAGATAGATGCATTACTTTGGCCAAAGATTTACATACATGTACATTATGCAATGAATGTTGTGGTATGTCCACCACCCTAACTTGACTTAGAAGTTTTCTCATCATACAGTATGCTTAATTCAACCTCTCTTTAGGTCTATTATAAGTGGGTTCAGTTCAATTCATAGTCCTATACCATGATGGTCAAATTCCATCTTAGAAGTATATCAAACATAATAGGTTACTTTTGTAAGGAGGAACCTATGGCTGCTCGCCACTCTATTCCATTTTTCAACCATGTTAAAATTCAAACCAAGTTTTCCAACGTAGGTCTTCCATGGTTTATAGTTTCAATGTGATCTATCATATAGGTTAAATTCAAGATCATAGTACCATAGGCATACATTTCCTTAACCAATTAAAATGGTTTTAGTAATTTAGACAATAACTCAAATACCAATGTGAGTTTTTAACGTTAAATACTCCCTTCATGGACTTCGATCACAAGTAAAGAAGAGGTTTTGATTCACATTATAATACTTATAAGACTTAAACTAATTATGCTTCTCATCTCATAATTTTATATACAGCAAGAAGAGAATCCTCTCTAATATACCGGTATGCATGCAAAGCTGCCATAGAGTTAAACAATAATCTTTTATATTGCAATCCTCCTCCTTAATCGAGGGGTCAAAAAATACTGTCATTGGTTATCTTAATATCCTGTTGAAAGCAATTGAGTTCAATGTATGATGGTTTCAAGATTGTAGTTAAGTGCTGTTGGCACAGTCTAAGATTAAAGTTTCAAAAGATCATCATAACAATTCAAGGTTGGTGCCTCAGCCACATGCAAGATGAGCGTTCAAACATATATCTTACACAGTGGTTTTATACATGATATGTCATGAGCACTATCGGCTCAAGCTCATCATAAGAGCTTTAGTGTCATCTTTTAACTTATTAGCGATTATGCCATGTCGGCACTCAACATGAGTTTTCTATAGTAGTTTTGAGCTTAGTCTTAAAGGCCTTAATCAACAACCATAGGAATTACAGTCAATATTAACTTGTTGTATGGATAATGCTTCTCGATTTGACTGTGTTATTTGTTTTTCCTCAACGTTTTGGATCACACTACATGATCCATCATGTTATATCCCTAATTTTGGCTTTGTTTTTACTATTTACTTTTACATGAATAGAAGTGAGTTCATGGAAAAATAATTTGATGTTATGATTTAATGTCATAGAAAAATATTAATTTTATTGTATATTAGTATATGTGATTAGGGATAATGCATATAATTGAATGATTTAGTAAATTATATTATGAGAATTTGATTAGTTAATTCATAAGGTTTATGAATGGACTAACAATGCACTGATCATGATATGGTGATGGCAAGATGTATGTAGGAAAATAGGTTTTTGATTACTCTCCGAGAAAGAGAGAGAGTATCTTCTAAGGAGAGGATAATAGACCTTGGGTTATAAATAGTCATTTGCCAACTGAGTATAGTTTAGCACAGTTATTTAACTCTTGTCAATTGAAGTAAGTTGCATTTAAGTGGTTAATTTGTTGATTGGCTCAATAGGTTCTTAATGTCTTTTAGAACCCTTTTGAGCTATTATTACATCAATCTAGTCATTTTGTGAAATCAACATCGGCAAGGGAAACTAAGACAACTTTATGTCAAACATGTCATTCATGACGTCGTAAATGATTTTGTGATTATGTCTTCAATGGCATAGTTAGTAGAAGTGTTAAGTGTTTCTTGTTTATCGTTTAAATATCGAAAGTCTCGTTCGTTGTCAAACAAAATCGATGTAATTTTCTTGTATACGTGAAGGGGAGACTAGCTTGACCCAATTACACTTGTGCATAATTTTATGTTACATTATTAGTATACTTGTTGATTAATAATTTTTATGTTTTTAAATTATCATATGTAAATACATTGAATGGTTAGTTCAAGATTGCTAATGGTCTTTCATGATAACCACTTTCCTTAGTGAAGAGGCTTCCTCTCTTATAACTATTTTGACAATAAAGGATAACTTAAAGGACGTGGTTAAGATGAAGTGGAGTGGTATTTAATGACCACATTCCCATCGACTTTGGATGCTCAAGCTAGAGCATTTAGAGGCTTATAAAATGGAGATTTCCTTGGCTTAAGGGAATTTGAATAATAACTTATTTGAGTGGAGTCTTTAATGTCATAAAGAAAAAGTTGATAAGACTGGTAAGGCTTTGGTGATCAAGGAGAAGAAATTTCATTTGCGGAATGAGAGAGAGAGAGAGGGAGAGAGAGAGAGAGAGAGAGAGAGAGAGAGAGAATTCATTGTAGGTGTCCTTTTAATGAAAACCACGTGTTGGTTATATTTTTGCTCGACTCCATAACTGTTATGGAGGAGCTTATTAATAAGCGAGGAAGTGATCATTAAAACCCACTACATGATTTTTTTGCATGCGAGTGTAAACATGTTTTTTGGCCTTGAAACTACCTAAGACCTCATGGTAAGGGCGTTGTCGAGCTTTATGACCATCACCTCTTTCTTTATTATGCACGCCTTCGTAGAAGGATGAGACGATAAATAGAATGGAGTTCTATGAGATCGAGGTGGTCATTCTCAGTGGGAGATATCACAAGTGGTTGACAACAGAATGAGGGTTCTTGTTCTTTTGAGTGCTTTGCATCAAGGATAACTTTAAGGAACCCCCCCAAAAAAATATGTATAAAATCCCAGCAAACCTAGCTAAGTGCCATAATTTTCCTAGAAAATCTTTCCTTCTTTTGAAAAAAATATTAATTTTCCTGGCGAATCTATGCACATTATTAGAAATTTTTTAAAAATCCTAGTGAATCGTAGTGAATAATAGACAAAAAAATTAATTACAATGGAGAATCCTTCCTTTAAAATTTTACATAATTGGTTGGTGTAGTCCCCCCATATATTCTTTTATTTTTTATAATTCTAAAGTAGGGGCTCAGGGGTAGTACCCACCGATGAGGTAAAGGGCTAATTCCCCTTGTGGGGGTCGAGGAGGTAGAGCCCCCTCGCGGGGTCTAGACATAGTAGCATTGGAACACATAAAAATTCAATATTTTAAAAATTCCAAAAATAAATTTTGTGGATTGAATCCCACATACCAAAAGCAATTCCGAGCTCCTTTCAGCATGTACCTTTTTAAAGGCATGTTGAGTCCAGAATTACTTTTGGGCCGTGAGATTAGATCCTAATCCCACGACCCAAAATCAATTTCGGGCTCAGCATGTCATTAAAAAGGCACATTCTTAAATGACCCATGGAATTTAATTACAACTATTAGATTAAAATGGAAATCAATGGATATAAATAAAATACGGACCCCTATTCCATAATATAAGAAGAAATTTAATACATTAATGGTGAAATCGGTCCTCATACATGGTAAATAGTTTAATGCTATTGGCCAATATGTAGGTGAATTAAAACATGCCTCTAAAATTTTAGACGAATCACCATTAGAACCACATAGATAACTGTGGTGAAAATAATAATTATAAATGCCTCATAAATAAATTGGTGGTGAATTTAAATGCATTCGATTAAAATTTTGAAAAATCTAGATGAACTGGCCCCCCGACACTTGCAATTTTTTCATCAATTAGTAATTTTAAAATATAAACTATTCACCAATTAGCAAAGATTCCCCACTAAAAAAATCCCTACTTTGCATCGAAAGAAATTACAGGCTTACGAGAAGCTACACGGGTTATTAGTCTTCAACAAGAGTTTTTTTCTAAGTGAGAATACATTGTAACAAAGGTAGAAGAGGGAGTTCAGCTATTTCTAAAGAGCTTGGCTCTTATTAAAAAGTTCAGAGACCAAGAATGTAGGGTCTTTTAAGTAGAAAGTTTGATTAAGGAAGTGAACTCAGTAGTTCGGGATCAATGAGTATATAGAGCTACGTTGTCCAGCCGAGACTCCAAGTCATGTTGGCATCATCATAGCTATCAGCAAGATATTTCACATCCTCAATAAGAAGCACCTATTGATACCTAGATATCAGTCTGAGGAGGAAAATAGGAGGTAGTGTATGCCAGGAATCATACGCGCAAGATAGCAAATTGTAGTACGACATAAGAGGTTGGATATCTCATTTTAATTATTTCTTTGTTCTCCAACTATGAGTAAATGTTTAGTTTTAGGTGGCACAGATGCTCTAATAAAGATTAAAGTGTTTCTTTTTACTCATGCAAGCATCAAACTTTCTAAGACAACATCTAAACAATCAAAGTTCATGGAGAATAGATAAATTATCTTAATTAGTTTTGTTTCGATGTTTAAGATGTATGCATAAGTAGAGCTTGGAATAAGATAGGAAGAATGCTTTTACTCAGTAGCTTAAACCATGTTGATAAAATTGTAAAATGAATCAAATTTTATCTGAAAGGCTATAGAAGATTTCATTTTATGACTTTATATTATATTCTTGAACCTTCAAAATGTTAGGTTTCTTAGCTTGACATAGAATATGGTTGTGTCTATAAGGAACATTATATCCGAAGCTTTTAGAAACTCAAATTCTTCTTAGGATATGTGAGGAGAAATATTGTTGAAAGCTTCTATCAGATAGCTTATTCTTCTCAAAGGTTTATACGTATGAGTTTAATGGTATAAGTTTTATACCTTGAGATTAAAGATTTTGCATTTGATTTATTCATTTATGTTAGAATGATATTTTTATCATTAAGAACAACTTGAATGGTGATATAATATCACTTGCATATTCATCAGTAGTGATAAGTATTATCATGATAACCCTACGAGGTTAAACCTAGTTCCTTTATCTTCTTAACGTAAGTCAGTTGACTTGAGAAGACCTAGAAGGTTGACAATTTTATTTTTAACTTAAACTCATCAGGAATTGATTAAGTCATAAGTGAATATCCTTGATAGAACCATAGAGGTGTTCTTCCTTTTGGAAGCATTTAATCACTATCTTTCAGAATAGAGCCCTTAGCGAGTTAATGTCAGTACGATACTGAAATGACTATGAGATGACATAGATATAGATTTCCTTTTGAGAAATACTTTTCTTCTTGTCATATTGTAATACAAATTCATAGAAGTAGGTGTTCCAAGAATGTGGAAACCCAGATAGCCTTTGGTTAGCATCCATTGATTATGTTATATTTTCTAAATAAAGAGAGTAGATTAGGATATGGAAAGATATAGTTATCTTAGTTTATGTTCATTAGAACTTATTTCAAGTGCCTTTTGCACAAAGGACAAAATTAACCCAGTGTGGGGTGTTCTTGATATGAACTATTCAAGTTGAGTATGTTGGGAGATTGGAATCTCAACTCCTCATGATTGTTGTACTTAAGATTATTGATATAGGTTTATTGAAATGTATTTGAAGGATGAATATACATATGAGTCTGTTACCTATTTAAATGAAAAGTCGATAGACTTAAGTAGACCAAGAGGTCAAAAGTATTTTATTATCCTTTATGACTCAAACCTATTAGGGTTGATAGGTTGAACTAATTGAAAGTCTAGTTTTGAAAAGTGATAATGTCCACTAAGTTACTACATGAATGACAATATACCTCCTATACTATGTTTGTTCATTTATGAGAAGAGTGAATTCAAGCAATGCCAAGTGGTATAGGAAAGACTAGGAGTATTTGTTCTCATGTTTTTTCATACTTACACGATTACCTTTGGAAAACAAGGATGTGTGATTTTTTCCATGTATTGGGTTAGAGAAGCTAAACCCTAGTATTAAAAACAAGGAGGATATAGGAAAACTATAACTCTTATGTTGGATATGACATTGTATATATATATTGGTCGACAGTGAAAGGTTGAGAAAACCGTAGGGCAAGACAAGAAGAGTCTTTATAATACCTTTTCAAATTTAAGTGATTCTATGATAATGTTGAAACCCGATTTAATGCATCAAGATGTTTGATATTTGAATCAGAGAGTAGAATGACAAAAAGTCATAAACCCTAGAAAGTGTAAGTATGCAATGAGGGACTCCTTAAAAGGTTAGAAATGCCTAAATCTTAATGTTGCGAATATATCCTAGATTAAGGATTGTTCTAAGTCAGATTGACTAGAATGGATTTATAGTACAGTCAAGTTTGTGTCTAGAATTACTAAATGAAGGGGTAAGTACCCTAACTATGTTTATTTCTTCTTACTTGTAAGAAAGGAAATAATTGCCTAGACTATGATGCTTAACCTAGGTAAGGTAACCATTTTAGTTGTTAATGAATCGACTTAAAGTTATTTAAGTGTCGATAAGTTCTAGATCTCTGGTATTGCAAAGTTCTAATGAGTATCCTCGTATAGAAAGTTAATCTATAAGGTTTATAGAACAAAGACAGCATTTTGAAAACCTGTTGAAGTCGGGAAGACTAAATTAGAGTTGATAAAACTTTATAACTTCAAACATAGTTGACCAAGTCAAACTAAAGGATGTGATAGTATCTGAGTCGAGTTGGGATGGGTGAACATTATAACCACATTCATTATGAATGTCTATTCATATTGAAACTTTGGCCAAAGTAATACATATGTGTCTTCGTGCATTGCCAGTTCACTATATTTGGATTGCATAACCTATTGGAATGATCATACTTAGCTAGAGGGTATCTAGGGTTTTATGATTGATAGAGTTATGTAGGATACAACACTATGTACTCAAATGGAAAATTACCGTTGGTCACCTTGGGTCTATACTCTTCATGAAGGGTAGGGCCACATCCTATGTGGAAGATGTGTTGGAGACCATAGGTCTGTAGTTGGAGGAAAAATATTGGGAAGATGATCTCTCTCTCTAGAAGAAGACATGCCGAGGCTTGTGATAAGGATGTCAAAATTCTAGAAGCAACATATCCATTGGATATGTGACTTGTGTTACTTACACTATGTAAAACTTTAACTATTGCAAATGTGTTTAAATTGAAAAGACAGAATCTCGTCTTTGTATATTTTATCATGATGTGTATTTCAAAAAAAGAAATTATGTAAATTGTTGTATCTTGATATTTTTCTAATAAAAAAACATTCTATCTTTTTCATCTTATGTCTTTTGTCTCATGGTAAATATTTCATTTTAGTCTTGATGAGATTTGTTGATGTTACACATCATCAGGAGAAAAGAGAGCAAGAGAACAAAAATGATAAATTGCAGACATAAAACTACCTTAAAAAGGAGGGGTTGAGGTGATGCGAGAACAAAGAAGTCAAAAGGGGGGAAAAAAGGAACAACCTATTAGACCATAGGAAACAAAGGGAAGAGTATACAGGTAATATTAACTTGTATAGATAATGCTTCTGGATTTGATTGTGTTGTTTGTTTTTCCTCAATGTTTTGGATCACACTACATGATCGATCATGTTACATCCCTAATTTTGGCTTTTTTTTACTATTTACTTTTACGTGAATAGAAGTGAATTCATGGAAAAATGATTTGATGTTATGATTTAATGTCATTGAAAAATATCAATTTTATTGTATATCAGTATATGTGATTATGGATAATGCATATAATTGAATGATTCAGTAAATTATGTTATGAGAATTTGATTAGTTAATTCATAAGGTTGATGAATGGACTAACGATGCGCTGATCATGATCTGGTGATGGCAAGATGTATGCAAGAAAATAGGTTTTTGATTGCTCTCTGAGAAAGAGAGAGAGAGAGAGTATCTTCTGATGAGAGGAGAATAGACCTTTGGTAATAAATAGTTATTTGCCAACTAAGTATAGTTTACCACATGTTAGTTAACTCTTGTCAATTGAAGTAAGTTGCATTTAAGTGGTTAATTTGTTGATTGGCTCGATAGGTTTTCAATGTCTTTTAGAACCCTTTTGAGCTATTATTACGTCAATCTAGTCATTTTGTGAAATCCATGTTGACAAGGGAAAAGATAGTCGATCTAAGACTAAGACAACTTTATGTCAAACACGTCGTTCATGACATCATAAATGAGTTTGTGATTATATCTTCAATGGCATAGTTAGTAGAAGCATTAAGTGTTTCTTGTTTATTATTTAAACATTGAAAGTCTTGTTCATTGTCAAACAAAATCGACATAATTTTCTTGTATACATGAAGGGGAGACTAGCTTGACCCAATCACACTTGTGCGTAAGTTTATGTTACATTATTAGTATCCTTATTGATTAATAATTTTTATGTTTTTAAATTATCATATGTAAATATATTGAATGGTTAGTTCAAGATTGCTAATGGTCTTTTACGATAACCACTTTCTTTAATGAAGAGGCTTCCTCTCTTATAACTATTTTGACAATAAAGGATAACTTAAAGGACGTGGTTAAGATGAAGTGGAGTGGTATTTAATGACCACATTGCCCTCGACTTTGGATGCTCAAGCTAGAGCATTTAGAGGCTTATAACATGGAGATTTCCGTGGCTTAAGGGAAGTTGAATAATAACTTATTTGAGTGGAGTCTTTAATTTCATAAAGCAAAAGTTGATAAGAGTGGGGGGGGTTTGGTGATCGGGGAGAATAGATTTTATTCATGGAAGGGGAGAGAGAGAGAGAGAGACAGAGAGACAGAGAGACAGAGAGACAGAGAGACAGAGAGAGAGAATTCGTGTAAGTGTCCTTTTAATGCAAACCACTTGTTGGTTATATTTTTGCTCGACTCCATAACTGTTATGGAGGAGCTTATTAGTAAGCGAGGAAGTGGTCATTAAGACTAACTACATGATTTTTTTGCATGCGAGTGTAAACATGTTTTTAGGCCTTGAAACTGCCTAAGACCTCATGGTAAGGGAGTGGTCGAGCTTTATGACCATCACTTCTTTCTTTATTATGCATGCCTTCCAAGAAGGAGGAGACGATAAATAGAATGGAGTTCTATGAGACCAGGATGGTCATTCTTGGTGGGTGATATCACAAGTGGTTGACAACAAAGTGAGGGTTCCTATTCTTTTGACTGCTTTGCATCAAGAATAACTTTAAGGAACCCCCCAAAAAAAATACCTATAAAATCCTAGCAAACCTAGCTAAGTGCCATAATTTTTCTGGCGAATCTTTCCTTCTTTTGAAAAAATTATTAATTTTCTTGGTGAATCTATGCACATTATTAGAAATTTTTAAAAAATCCTGGTGAATCATAGTGAATAATAGATGAAAAAATCAATTACAATGGAGAATCCTTCCTTTAAAATTTTACATAGTTGGTCAGTGTAGTCCCCCCATTTATTCTTTTATTTTTTATAATTCTAAAGCAGGGGCTCGGGGGTAGTAGCCACAGACGAGGTCAAGGGGTAACCCCCCTTGAAGGATTGATGGGGCAGAGCGCCCTCGCGGGGTCAAGGGATAGTAGCATTGGAACACATAAAAACTCAATATTTTTAAAAATCCCAAAAATAAATTTTGTGGATTGAATCCCACAGTCCAAAAGCAATTCTGAGCTCCTTAAAGCATGTGCTTTTTTAAAGGCATGTTGAGCCCAGAATTGCTTTTTAGCCATGGGATTAGATCCTAATCTGATGGCCCAAAAGCAATTCTGGGCTTAGCATGTCGTTAAAAAGGCACATGCTTAAATGACCCATGGAATTTAATTATAACCGTTAGACTAAAATGGAAATCAATGGATATAAATAAAATACGGACCCCTATTCCATAATATAAGTAGAAATTTAATACATTAATGGCAAAATCGGTCCTCATACACCGTAAACAGTTTAATGCTATTAGCCAATATGTAGGTTAATTAAAACATGCCTCTGGAATTTTAGGTGAATCACCATTAGAACCACATAGAAAACTGTGGCAAAAATAATAATTATAAATGCCTCATAAATAAATTGGTGGCGAATTCAAATGCGTTTGACTGAAAATTTGAAAAATCTAGATGAATTGGCCCCCTGACACTTGCAATTTATTCACCAATTTGCAACATGAAAATATAAACTATTCACCAATTGGCGAAGATTCCCCACTAAAAAAATCCCTACTTTGCATCGAAAGAAATTATAGGCTTATGAGAAGCTATGCGGGTTATTAGTCTTCAACAAGAGTTTTTGTCTAAGTGAGATTACATTGTAAAAACGGTAGAAGAGGGAGTTCATCTATTACTGAAGAGCTTGGCTCTTATTAAAAAGTTCACTGACCAAGAATGTAGGGTCTTTTGAGTAGAAAGTTTGATTAAGGAAGTGAACTCAATAGTTCGGGATCAATGAGTATATAGAGCTACGTTGTCCAGCTGAGACTCCAAGTCATGTTGGCATCATCATAGCTATCAACAAGATGTTTCACATACTCAAAATGAAGCACCTATTGATACCTAGATATCAGACTGAGGAGGAAAATAGGAGGCAGTGTATGCCAAGAATCATACACGCAAGATAGCAAATTATAGTATGACATAAGAGGTTGGGTATCTCATTTTAATTATTTCTTTGTTCTCCAACTGTGAGTAAATGTTTGGTTTTAGGTGGCACAGATGCTCATATAAAGATTAAAGTGTTTATTTTTACTCATGCAAACATCAAACTTTCCAACACAACAGCTAAACAATCAAAGTTCATGGAGAATAGATAAACTCTCTTAATTAGTTTTGTTTCAATGTTTAAGATGTATGCAATAGTAGGGCTTGAAATAAGATCGGAAGAATTCTCTTACCCAATAGCTTAAACCATGTTGATAAAATTGTAAAATGAATCAAATTTTATCTGAAAGGATATAGAAGATTTTATTTTATGACTTTATATTATATTCTTGAACCTGGAAACAGTTGGGTTTCTTAGCTTGACATAAAATATGGTTGTGTCTATAAGAAACATTATATCTGAATCTTTTAGAAGCTCAAATTCTTCTTAGGATTTGTGAGGAGAAACACTGTTGAAAGTTTCTGTCAGATATATCTTATTCTTCTCAAAGGTTTATATGTATGAGTTTAATGGTATATGTTTTATACCTTGAGATTAAAGATTTTGCATTTGATTTATTCATTTATGTTGGAATAATATTGTTATCATTAAGAACAACTTGAATCATGATATAATATCACTTGCATATTCATCAGTAGTGATAATTATTATCATGATAACCCTAGGAGATTAAATTTATTTCTTTTATCTTCTTAACATAAGTCAGTTGACCTAAGAAGACCTAGAGGGTTGACAATTTTATTTCTTAAACTCATTAGGAATTGATTAAGTCATAAGTGAATATCCTTGATAGAACCATAGATGTGTTCTTCCTTTTGGAAGCATTTAATCACTATCTTTCAGAATAGAGACCTTGGCGAGCTAATGTTAGTATGATATTGAAATGACTATGAGATGTTATAGATATAGATTTCCTTTTGAGAAATACTTTTCTTCTTGTCATATTGTAATACAAATTCAGAGAAGTAGGTGTTCCAAAAATCTAGAAACCTAGATAGCCTTTGGTTAGCATCCATTTCTTATGTTATATTTTCTCAAGAAAGAGAGTGGATTAGGATATGGAAAGATATAGTTATCTTAGTTTATGTTCATTAGAACTTATTTCAAGTGCCTTTTGCAAAATGGATAAAATCAACCCAGTGTGGGGTATTCTTGATATGAACTATTCAAGTTGAGTATGTTTGGAGATTGGTATCTCAACTCCTCATGATTGTTGTAATTAAGATTATTGATATAGTTTTGTTGAAATGTATTTGAAGGATGAATATACATATGAGTCTATTACCTATTTAAATGAAAAGTCGGTAGACTTAAGTAGACCAAGAGGTTGAAAGTATTTTATTATCCTGTATGACTCAAACCTATTAGGGTTGATAGGTTGAACTTAATTGAAAGTCTAGTTTTGAAAAGTGATAATGTCCACTAAGTTACTATATGGATGAAGATATACCTCCTATACTATGTTTGTTCATTTATGAGAAGAGTGAACTCAAGCAATGCCAAGTGGTCTAGGAAAGACTAGAAGTATTTGTTCTCATGTTTTTTCATACTTATTCTATTACCTTTGGACAACAAGGATGTGTGATTTTTTCCATGTATTGGGTTAGAGAAGCTAAACCCTAGTATTAAAAGAAAGGAGGATATAGGAAAACTATAACTCTTATGTCAGATATGACATTGTATATATATATTGTTTGACAGTGAAAGTTTGAGAAAACCATAGAGCAAGACAGGAAAAGTCTTTATAATACCTTTTCAAACTTAAGTGATTGTATCATAATGTCGAAACTCAATTTAATGCATCAAGATGTGTGATATTTGAATCAGAGAGTAGAATGACAGAAATTCATAAACCCTAGAAAGTGTAAGTATGCAATGAGGGACTCTTTAAAAGGTTAGAAATGCCTAATCTTAATGTTGCAAATATATCCTAGATTAAGGATTGTTCTAAGTCAGATTGACTAGAATGGATTTATAATACGTCAAGTTTGTGTCCAGATTTACTAAATGAAGGGGTAAGTACCCTAACTATGTTTATTTATTCTTACTTGTAAGAAAAGAAATAATTGCCTAGACTATGAGGCTTAACCTAGGTAAGGTAACCATCTTAGTTGTTAATGAATCAACTTAAAGTTCTTTAAGTGTTGATAAGTTTTGGATCTCACGCATTGCAAAGTTGCAATGAGTAACCATGTATAGAAAGTTAATCTATAAGGTATATAGAACAAAGGCAGCATTTTGAAAACTTGTCGAAGTTGGGAAGACTAAATTAGAGTTGATAAAACTTTATAACTTCAATCATAGTTGACCACGTCAAACTACAGGATGTGATAGTATCCAAGTCGAGTTGGGGTGGACGAACATTATAACCACATTCATTATGAACGTCTATTCATATTGAAACTTTGGCCAAAGTAATGCATATGTCTCTTAGTGCATTGTCGGTTCACTATATATGGATTGCATAACCTATTGGAATGATCATACTTAACTAGAGGATATCTAGGGTTTTATGATCAATAGATAATGTAGGATACAACACTATGTACTCAAATGGAAAATTACCGTTGGTCACCTTGGGTCTATACTCTTCGTTAAGGGTAGGGCCACATCCTATGTGGAAGATGTGTGGGAGACCATAGGTCTGAAGTTGGAGGAAAAACACTAGGAAGATGATCTCTCTCTCTAGAAGGAGACATGTCGAGGCTTGCAATAAGGATGTCAAAATTCCAAAAGCAACATATCCAATGTGACTTGTGTTACTTACACTATGTAAAACTTTATCTATTGCAAATGTGTTTAAATTGAAAAGATAGAATCTCATCTTTGTATATTATATAATGATGTGTATTTCAAAAAAAGGAATTATGTAAATTGTTGTGTCTTGATATTTTTCTAATAAAATAAATTCTATATTTTTCATCTTATGTGTTTTGTCTCATGGTAAATATTTCATTTTAGTCTTGATGAGATTTGTTGATGTTACACATCATCAAGAGAAAAGAGAGCAAGAGAACAAAAATGATAAATTGCAGACATAAAACTACCTTAAAAAGGAGGGGTTGAGGTGATGCAGGAACAAAGAAGTCAAAAGGGGGGAAAAAAGGAACAACCTATTAGACCATAGGAAACAAAGGGAAGAGTATACAGGTAATATTAACTTGTTGTATAGATAATGCTTCTAGATTTGACTGTGTTGTTTATTTTTCCTCAATGTTTTGGATCACACTACGTGATCGATCATGTTACATCCCTAATTTTGGCTTTGTTTTTACTATTTACTTTTATGGGAATAGAAGTGAGTTCATGGAAAAATGATTTGATGTTATGATATAATGTTATTGAAAAATATCAATTTTATTATATATCAGTATATGTGATTATGGATAATGCATATAATTGAATGATTTAGTAAATTATATTATGAGAATTTGATTAGTTAATTCATAAGGTTTATGAATGGACTAATGATGCATTGATCATGATCTGGTGATGGCAAGATGTATGCAGGAAAATAGGTTTTTGATTACTCTCTGAGAAAGAGAGAGTATCTTCTGAAGAGAGGAGAATAGACCTTGGGTTATAAACAGTCATTTGCCAATTAAGTATAGTTTACCACAGTTAGTTAACTCTTGTCAATTGAAGTAAGTTGCATTTAAGTGGTTATTTTTTTTATTGGCTCGATAGGTTGTCGATGTCTTTTAGAACCCTTTTGAACTATTATTACGTCAATCTAGTCATTTTGTGAAATCAACGTCGGCAATGGAAAAGGATAGTCAATCTAAGACTAAGATGACTTTATGTCAAACATGTCATTCATGACATCGTAGATGAGTTTCTGATTATGTCTTCAATGGCATAGTTAGTAGAAGCCTTAAGTGTTTCTTGTTTATTGTTTAAACATCGAAAGTCTTGTTCATTGTCAAACAAAATCAACATAATTTTCTTGTATACATGAAGGGGAGACTAGCTTGACCCAATCACACTTGTGCGTAATTTTATGTTACATTATTAGTATCCTTATTGATTAATAATTTTTATGTTTTTTAATTATCATATGTAAATATATTGAATGGTTAGTTCAAGATTGCTAATGGTCTTTTATGATAACCACTTTCTTTAATGAAGAGGCTTCCTCTCTTATAACTATTTTGACAATATAGGATAACTTAAAGGATGTGGTTAAGATGAAGTGGAGTGGTATTTAATGACCACATTCCCCTTGACTTTGCATGCTCAAGCTAGAGCATTTAGAGGCTTATAACATGGAGATTTCCGCAGCTTAAGGGAAGTTGAATAATAACTTATTTGAGTGGAGTCTTTAATGTCATAAAGGAAAAGTTGATAAGAGTGGGGAGGCTTTGGTGATTAGAGAGAAGAGGTTTCATTAATGGAAGGAGAGAGAGAGAGAGAGAGAGAATTCATGGTAAGTGTCATTTTAATGCAAACCACTTGTTGGTTATATTTTTGCTCGACTCCATAACTATTATGGAGGAGCTTATTAATAAGTGAGGAAGTGGTCATTAAGAATGACTACATGATTTTTTTGCATGCGAGTGCAAACATGTTTTTAGGCCTTGAAACTGCCTAAGACCTCGTGGTAAGGGAGTGGTCGAGCTTTATGACCATCACCTCTTTCTTTATTATGCATGCCTTCATAAAAGGAGGAGACGATAAACAAAATGGAGTTCTATGAGACCAGGGTGGTCATTCTTGGTGGGAGATATCACAAGTGGTTGATAACAAAGAGAGGGTTCCTGTTCTTTTGACTGCTTTGCATCAGGGATAACTTTAAGGAACCCCACCAAAAAAAAACCTGAAGAATCCTAGCAAACCTAGCTAAGTGCCATAATTTTCTTGGAGAATCTTTCCTTCTTTTGAAAAAAATATTAATTTTCCTGGCAAATCTATGCACATTATTAGAAATTTTTCAAAAATCTTGGTGAATCGTAGTGAATAATAGACGAAAAAATTAATTACAATGGAGAATCCTTCCTTTAAAATTTTACATAGTTGGTCGGTGTAGTCCCCCCATATATTCTTTTATTTTTTATAATTCTAAAGTAGGAGCTCAGGGGCAATAGCCATAGACGAGGTCAAGGGGTAACCCCCCTTGTAGGGGTCAAGGGGGCAGAGCCCCCTCGCGGGGTCTACGGATAGTAGCATTGGAACACATAAAAATTCAATATTTTTAAAAATTACAAAAATAAATTTTGTGGATTGAATCCAATGGCCCAAAAGAAATTCTGAGCTCCTTTAAGCATGTGCCTTTTTAAAGGCATGTTGAGCCCGAAATTGCTTTTCGGCCATGGGATTAGGTCCTAATCCCATGGTCCAAAAGCAATTCCGGACTCAGCATGTCGCTAAAAATGCACATGCTTAAGTGACCCATGGAATTTAATTACAACCATTAGATTAAAATGGAAATCAATGGATATAAATAAAATACAGACCCCTATTCCATAATATAAGAAGAAATTTAATACATTAATGGAAATCGATCCTCATACACCGTAAAAAGTTTAATGCTATTGGCCAATATTTAGGTTAATTAAAACATGCCTCTGAAATTTTAGGTGAATCACCATTAGAACCACATAGAATACTATGGTTAAAATAATAATTATAAATGCCTCATAAACAAATTGGTGGCGAATTGAAATGCGTTTGAATAAAAATTTGAAAAATCTAGATGAATTGGCCCTCGACACTTGTAATTTATTCACCAATTTGCAACTTGAAAATATAAACTATTTGCCAATTGGCAAAGATTTCCCACTAAAACATCCCTACTTTGCATCGAAAGAAATTATAGGCTTACGAGAAGCTACATGGGTTATTAGTCTTCAACAAGAGTTTTTGTCTAAGTGAGATTACATTGTAATGAAGGTAGAAGGGGGAGTTCATCTATTACTGAAGAGCTCAACACTTATTAAAAAGTTCACAGACCAAGTTTGATTAAGGAAGTGAACTCAATAGTTCAGGATCAATGAGTATATAGAGCTACGTTGTTCATCTGAGACTCCAAGTCATGTTGGCATAATCATAGCTATTGACAAGATGTTTCACATCCTCAAAAAGAAGCACCTACTGATACCTAGATATCAGTCTGAGGAGGAAAATAGGAGGCAATGTACGCCAGGAATCATACACACAAGATAGCAAATTGTAGTACGACATAACAGCTAAACAATCAAAGTTCATGGAGAATAGATAAACTATCTTAATTAGTTTTGTTTCGATGTTTAAGATGTATGGAATAGTAGGGCTTGGAATAAGATAGGAAGAATTCTCTTACTCAGTAGCTTAAACCATGTTGATAAAATTGTAAGATGAATCAAATTTTATCTGAAAGGCTATAGAAGATTTCATTTTATGACTTTATATTATATTCTCAAACCTAGAAAGAGTTGGGTTTATTAGCTTGACATAGAATATGGTTGTGTCTATAAGAAACATTATATCTGGAGCTTTTAGAAACTCAAATTCTTCTTAGGATTTGTGAGGAGAAACACTGTTGAAAGTTTGTGTCAAATATAGCTTATTCTTCTCAAAGGTTTATATGTATGAGTTTAATGGTATAAGTTTTATATCTTTAGATTAAAGATTTTGCATTTGATTTATTCATTTATGTTAGAATGATATTGTTATCATTAAGAACAACTTGAATGGTGATATAATATCACTTGCATATTCATTAGTAGTGATACGTATTATCAAGATAACCCTAGGAGATTAAACTTAGTTCTTTTATATTCTTGACGTAGGTCAGTTGACTTGAGAAGACCTAGAGGGTTGACAATTTTATTTCTTAAACTCATCAGGAATTGATTAAGTCGTAAGTGAATATCCTTGATAGAACCATAGATGTGTTCTTCCTTTTGGAAGCATTTAATCACTATCTTTCAGAATAGAGACCTTGGCGAGCTAATGTAAGTACAATATTGAAATGACTATGAGATGACATAGATATAGATTTCCTTTTGAGAAATACTTTTCTTCTTGTCATATTGTAATACAAATTTAGAGAAGTAGGTGTTCCAAGAATGTGGAAACCTAGATAGCCTTTGGTTAGCATCCATTGCTTATGTTATATTTTCTCAAGAAAGAGAGTGGATTAGGATATGGAAATATATAGTTATCTTAGTTTATGTTCATCAGAACTTATTTCAAGTGCCTTTTATGCAATGGATAAAATTAACCCAATGTCGGGTATTCTTGATATGAACTATTCAAGTTGAGTATGTTGGGAGATTGGTATCTCAACTCCTCATGATTGTTGTAGTTAAGATTATTGATATAGTTTTATTGAAATGTATTTGAAGGATGAATATACATATGAGTCTGTTACCTATTTAAATGAAAAGTCGGTAGACTTAAGTAGACCGAGAGGTTGAAACTATTTTATTATCCTTTATGACTCAAACCTATTAGGGTTGATAGGTTGAACTTAATTGGAAGTCTAGTTTTGAAAAGTGATAATGTCCACTAAGTTTTTAGATGGATGAGGATATACCTCCTATACTATGTTTGTTCATTTATGAGAAGAGTGAATTCAAGCAGTGCCAAGTGGTCTAGGAAAGACTAGAAGTATTTGTTCTCATGTTTTTTCATACTTATGCTATTACCTTTGGAAAACAAGGATGTGTGATTTTTTCCATGTATTGGGTTAGAGAAGCTAAATCCTAGTATTAAAAGCAAGGAGGATATAGGAAAACTATAACTCTTATCTCAGATATGACATTGTATATAAATATTGGTCGATAGTGAAAGGTTGAGAAAACCATAGAGCAAGACAGGAAGAGTCTTTGTAATACCTTTTCAAATTTAAGTGATTGTATGATAATGTCAAAACTCAATTTAATGCATCAATATGTTTGATATTTGAATCAAAGAGTAGAATGATAGAAAGTCATAAAACCTAGAAAGTGTAAGTATGCAATGAGGGACTCTTTAAAAGGTTAGAAATGCCTAATCTTAATGTTGCAAATATATCCTAGATTAAGGATTGTTCTAAGTCAGATTGACTAGAATGGATTTATAGTACAGTCAAGTTTGTGTCTAGAGTTACTAAATGAAGGGGTAAGTACCCTAACTATGTTTATTTATTCTTACTTGTAAGAAAAGAAATAATTGCCTAGACTATGATGCTTAACCTAGGTAAGGTAACCATCTTAGTTGTTAATCAATCGACTTAAAGTTCTTTAAGTGTCGATAAGTTCTGGATCTCTGTTATTGCAAAGTTACAATGAATATCCTTATATAGAAAGTTAATCTATAAGGTTTATAGAACAAAGATAGAATTTTGAAAACCTGTTGATGTCGGGAAGACTAAATTAGAGTTGATAAAACTTTATAGTTAGGTTCTACCACAATAATGGGTTACACTTTCTGGGACATCCTGATTTTTACTGAAATCACATATTTTTAGGAAATATAATGATTTAAGCCTTGAAAGACTCCATTTAAAGGATTTTAAAGAAGAGTGTTTGATCAAACCCCCTTAGATTCAAATCCCCTTGAATATAACCCCACTAGTTTTAAACCATACCTATAATGGAGTCTCCTCTACACCTATCAAAATGCTGATAAAAAGCTACATTTGATTTACCTTTTGGGGGATCAAATAAATTCATTTAAATTTTGTGTTTTGTAAGTATGTAGTCCTTATTATAAGCTTCCCAAAAAGTATAATTCTAAATATATTTAATTTGATTATTATATTTATTTTTCATTTCTTGTGAATGTAGGTTTTTCACTAAACATCAAGTTCTTGTTGGTAAGAGACACATTGGAGCTTCATGATTGTTGTCATTGATGGCAACAAAGATCATCCCACACATCCGCAGGATATGGTGTGTCTCTACTAGAAGTCAGATTGAAGAGCTTACAGGTCCAGTAAGCAAGAGCAGAGCATATAGAAGGTTTGACAGTCAGGTCCAGATCTGTTAGAGGAAGTACCCTTGTAAATTGTGGACTTGGGAAAGTCAAGAGGAGCATATTGACTGATAGATTCCAAGGTCTGAACCTCCGGTGTGGAAAGGATAAAGAGATATGAATACTTGAGTGTCATGTTCCTAAGTGACAGTGTGAACAGAGGAAGAACTAACTGGTAGAACATCAGACATTATTCCAGATGTGTTACTGATGATGGAAAAGGATCTTAAGGCATAAGTTATGATTGGCTGACATGATTGATTACTTCTACAAGTATATCCTTGATCCATATTACTTGGTATGCAAGAATTCAGCCGATAGATCAGAGTTTGAGGAAATTATTGACTGTTCCGAATGCCAACTAGAAAGATGATGAAATCACTTGTGTGGATATATATACATGATTGATTTAGATGTGAAGGTGTGTGTTGTGTTATGTAGTATGAAGAAAAGTAGAAGAGTAGAGTGAAGATAGTAGAAGAGGTCCGTAATGTGACAGTATAGCTGCATCAAGAAAGAGTAAGAATGAAGTGTAGCATATTAATTTATTGAGCTTAATCGAAACTGAACCTCAGCATGTGTGGATGCTTCTCATTAGTTCAAACATTGTTTTATCTTCCTTTCTTATAGATAGTGAGTCTCTTGTAGGCAGTGAGCCTCTTGTGAGCAGTGTGCTCAGGTAGTAAGCCCTAATTGGCATCTACCATTTTGTTCTATCTATTCTTCTAATAGAGAATAATATCTTGGGTTAATCACCCCATGGTTTTTCCCTTAACAGGGTTTCCACATCAAAATCATTGTGTCATGTGCATTTGTGTTATCTCCATTTCATGGTTATGTTTGCATACTTGATTTGATGTTGAACGAACTGTTAAGAAAATTTAGAAAGTGAAAATTATTTGGATAACTGATTCACCCCCCCTCTCAGTTATCAACAATTGGTATCAGAGCCAAGTTCCTCTAAACAGAGCCTAACAGCTTGAGGAAGATCTGGGAATTCAAATGGATATGTATGGTTTGAAGGAACAACTTCAGTCTGCCCTAGATGATCTTGAACATTCCAACTCTGAAGTTAATGAATTGAAGGAAAGACTTAAATAGGCTGATGATTTCATAAATGAATTAAAAGGGAAACTAAGCATCTCTATGAAGAAGAGAAAGGAACTACTTCAGCAATTAGCAAGTCAAGGTGAAGCAAATGATACAAATGAAGACCTGAAAGAGAAAACCAAGTTATGTGAAAAATTGTCAAAAAGAAGTCATTATGATAAGACATGAAATGGAATCAGGAGTTATGAAATTCACCCAAGAAATTGAATAGAAAAGAAAGACTGAAGATGATCTAAGAAAATCTCTCAAGATGGATAGAATAATCAGACATCTTGAATCTGATCTTGAAGATGCTAAAGATAATGAGGAAAAACTTAAGGATCAAATTGACACTCTTAAAAAGGATCTTCAAATAACAAATGAATACAAAGAGAAATTCAAGATAAGTTCTGCTCAACTTTAAGTTCTTCTTGAAAGCCAAAAGAGGGTAGATGACAAGCGTGGCTTAGGGTATGAGAAAGGTGAAAGCTCCGGATCGGGTCAAAAGAATTTTGGATCAGGAGATCCAAGGGACAAGCCTAGAAGACCTCCGGTAAGGCAACCCAATGCTCAAAGATATCCATCTTTCAATGGATACTGCCACAACTAAAATAACTTTGGGCACAAAGCTAATCAATGCAGAAAGAGAATGAATCAAACTAATTCACCATTCTCCGGACAATGCTTTAACTGCAAAAGGTATGGTCACAAATCTCATGAATGTAGAAATATGTAAATGAACACTTCATTCAATGGCAGATGCTATGCATGCAATAGAGTAGGTCATATGGCTAGTCAATGCAGATTAAAAGGATATCAATCAAATATGCAAAGAAATGTTGTTTGCTATAATTGCAATAGATTCGGTCATATTGCCAAATTTTGTATAAGCAAGAATCAAGACAAAAGGGGTCCGGTGCATCATAATTAGAATCAAAACAAAGGAAAAGAAAAAGTGAATGTGCATGAAGTTAAAAGTGAGATGAACAAGATTTGGGTGAAGAAAAGTATAGAGAACATAGGGGATGGATCCGCACGAGACTTTGGTGCTGATATTCCTTTCAAAAATTAAAAAGGGTAAGCTCTGGCTCAGGGGGGAGACACAAAGAGAAACATTATCCCCCAGCCAGTCAATTGGTGCCGGAATTGGCACAAAGAAAATTATGGATTAAAGGGCTCTCAGAAAAACATCCAAGTAAATTTTGATTAAGATATGAAAGATCCACAAGAAGTTTTAAATAGGAAGAGGACTAATCCAATTCCTCATTCATCCGGTGAGAAGTAGGTTTCTCATAGTTAAACCCGACATGATTCAAACTATGGAATCTTGATCTACAGATAGATCAAATGATTAGTGAAAGGAAGATAGATTATCACTATTCTCCAAGAATATCTTTAAAGTTTGTCTCAGTGATCTGGAAAGGTTATGTCTCCCAATAAGATAAACAAGGCAAACTGGAATGAGTTAGGTTGCGCATTTATTGCAGGGTGAAAATTAGGGCTTATCAAAAATAAAAGAATTCATTCGCTTGTCATTTACACATTTGCACTCAAGAAGAAAAGAAAAAGGAGCTCTGCGTCAAATTGTCTCAACTCTCAAAGATCAGCCATTGAAATCATTTCATCCAGCTAATCAAATCTGGCTCTTTCATTGAACTCTTGAAATGAAAAAGGTATTTTTCATTGCTGAATATCTCTCAATAAAATCCTTTTGGAAATGACTACTCCAAATATTGTGAAGATCTCTGATAGACCTTGTCCTAAATTTAAGAAGCATCCATATAAATCTCTAGAAGTTGATCCCCTAGGTGCCTTTTCAAGCATTCCACATGGGGTTCTGCATGTAGAAGATGTTAGGGTTTACATTCATGCAAACATTGAAGATTTTGGCGAATCAAAGTTAATGGATATCTATCACAAGTAGTTAATAGATGATTCTTTTGAGATCAAACCTTAGTATAAAGCCATCCAAGAGAAGCATTTTGCACAATGCATTCATTTCCCCTATTTTGAAGAAGATGAATGGGTCCAGTATGTGTTAAGCACAGTGCATGACAATTTCTTATGGTTGAATAGACCATTTAAAATCACCAAAGATGCAATTAAGGCAGTAACCAGTCTGCACTCATCCGGTGGGATACTTGTTCTCAAATCTGTGAAGAATTAGACAGTAAGTGATGCAACCAGATCAAAATTTGATAAGAGAGCTATGACAATTGAAGATATCACTAATCTGGATGTCAAATTTGCATCCATGATAATTGGTTACAAGATTTATCACTCCAGTAGGGAAAACTCAATACTGAGAAATACAGTTTATATAGCCTATCAGATGCTAAAAGAAAATGCTGACTATGATCTGTGTGAACTTCTTCTAACCCAACTTTTGGAAAATCTACATAAGATAAAGAAGGACAAGAACTCCTTCAAGTATGGTGGCTTGATACTCTGCCTATTCTTTTATTACATGAATGAGCTTCCCGAATCTAGTGGCTGGGTATGCCAGAATGATAGACCAGTAGCTATTCAAATCAGAGATTATATACATATGCTTGGTGATTCCAAGGCACAGAATATAGCTCTCTGGGGCTATTTCAAGAATTTTTAGAGCATGATGTAAGTAAGAGAAAGAATCCCCAAATCGGTGGTTGAGAGATACAAAGATACAATGTGTTTTATGGTAGATACTAATAAAAATGCCTAATGGAGGTAGTAGAGCCAAGGACAGTCTGGATCATGCCCATGGGGTATGAAGTTGATGAACAAATTATGGAGTTGCATGTTCAACACATGCTTAGTCAGCCAAAGGATCTAAAGGCAAAAAGATTTGGAACCTTTGAAGAACTAAGTGTGAAAATTCATATAGAGCTAAGGCAGACAAAGATCAAAAGGAAGGTGAGAAAAAAAGTTGAAAAAGTTGCCAAAGGCTTTGGCATCTCAAAAGAGGCACTTGATGCCAACAGGGATAAGATGGAAAGGGTTGAAGAAGAAAAGAAGAAGGCAGAAAAGAAAAGTAAGGGAAGTGTTCCGGTAAAATCTTCCACTTGAACCAGGTCATCAAAAAGATCTGCATCTACCACTGCTAAAAGCTCAAGGACATCAAAACCAGAAGCAAAATCATTTGGCAAATGAGAGAAAAGAACAAAGATAAAAGCCACAAGAGCTTATGCTAGTCAAAGGGATGAAGAGGAGACTGAATCTGATGAAGAAGTCAGGAAAATGAAGAAAAAGAAGAAAACATCCGGTGAACCCTCTACCAGTCAAGGTGAAGAAGAAAAGGTAGAGAAATATTTTGAAAAACCCACTCTTCATATTGATGACATAATCAAATCAGTCACTGTGGATGAAAATCTATAGCTAATGGTTGAATTCTATGATGAATGCAGTGAAGTTGATTAGAAGATTCTGTAGGATGCCACAGTTAAGTATCTGAACATTTACAACAAGGCTTTCATTGAGATTGTATCTTTAATTCCTAAAAGCCTTGAGAAAGAACTTGAATTGAGGAAGAATAATGCCAAGGAGAAGGATATGGAGATCCGAGAATAGATAGCTATTCAGCTCTATCCCTCCATCACTACTAAGCAGAAGAGCATGATCTTCAAAGATTATAAGGATGAATTTCAGAGCAAAGCAAGAATGAACCAACTCATGCTCGAAGAGACTGACAAAGTTGCAAAAGAGATAGAAGAGATCCTCTGAAATGCATACAAAAGATTCAACATTCTGATTATAGAGGACTTGGCTATTAATCCCTCGGCCTCAAATGTTGCAGAAGAATCTACTGAGAAAATGGCAGAAGAAGTAATGGACACCGGTGCAGCAAAACCTAAGGATTTGGAATCCTCTTCTCTGAAAGAGGAAATTCTTGAACAAGCAAACATCTCTTCTTTGGTTTCCCCTTCAGTCTCTGGATATAAAGGAGAAGAAAGAGTAGAAGAGAAAATTAGCCAAGAAGCAGAAGTGAAGGAAAAAGAAGATATCAATACTAAGGTTGTGGAAGGAGAGAAAGCTCCAAGAGACAGTTCTATGACTACAGAAGAAAAGAAGAATCTGTCTTTGGCAAGAGACACTACAGAATCTGTCAAGGACTTCTTGACAAAAGAAACCATGGAAATTGATGAACCGGAACTACTAAAAGGGCCACTTGATTTTGACTCTCTTTCTATGGTACAAACAATCAAGATAGCTTCATTTGCAAATGCAAAGGCCAAAGAGAAATTACTAAAATCTCACATGGAAGACTGTGAGCTTATAGCAGTTGCATCCAGAGTGTTAGAAAAGATCATGCCATCTTTTTAGAAGGATCCTACAGCCTCCGCTTCTGGTAATCTCAAAACTCTAGTCAATCAGCTAAGGAGAAGGTCAGGAAAGAGTTTTTGGATAAGAGATTCTCTAAGTTGCAAGGGATAATATCAAATGACAGGAGACTTATGGGTATTGGCATAAAAAGTTTGGAAAATGCTCTCAAGGATGGAGGAGATGTATACAAATTTTGTATATCCTGGTCCAAAACAACAGTGGAGATTGAGAAGAAAATAAAAGAACAGGAGGACAAACTAATAAAACTTTCTCAAAATTTTTATCCACTTGCCACATCCATAATAAATCAAGAATGTCAGACGGTTGCAGTTTTGAATGAAATTAAAAAGCTTGAAAAAGAGAAGAAAAATAGAATTAGTAGGTTGGGTGAACTCAAAGGGATAATTGTCCCTAAGTTAAAGGCCATGCATGAGGCCATAAAAGAAGCTTAGATCACAGCCTGGACCAATGATCTGACAGATCTGAAAAGGGCAGATGTATTTGCATTCTTGTTGAGTAGTCATATATCAATTTTGCACAGAATGAAGCAAAGTTGGGCTACAAAATTCATCCAATTGAAGACAAATTTTGCAGATATACTTCAGTATATGTAAGAATGCTATATGTATATACTTATGCGGCCAAGTATAGTTGAAATTTTGACAATTTTGGTTAGTGGACCCTACCCTTTGCCATTGATGTCAAAGAGGGAGTGAGGAATAGTGAAAAATGTGGAATCCAGCTAAGGGAGAGCTCCAGTAAAGTGTACATTAGAAGAAAGCATTAACAAAGGGGGAGTATAGTATAGCACTTAGTCATTTTTCACTAAGTGTTGCCATCAATGCCAAAGGGGGAGATTGTTGGCAAGAGACACATTGGAGCTTCATGATTGTTGTCATTGATGGCAACAAAGATCATGCCACACATCCGCAGGATATGGTGTGTCTCTACCAGAAGTCAGATTGAAGAGCTTACAGGTCTGGTAAGCAAGAGTAGAGCATACAGAAGGTCTGACAGTCAAGTCTGGATCTGTTAGAGGAAGTACCCTTGTAAAGTGCAGACTTGGGAAAGTCAAGAGGAGCATCTTGACTGATAGATTCTAGGGTTTGAGCCTCCGTTGTGGAAAGGATAAAGAGATATGAATACTTGAGTGTCGTGTTCCCAAGTGACAGTGTGAACAAAGGAAGAACTCACTGGCAGAACATCAGACATTATTCCGGATGTGTTACTGATGATGGAAAAGGATCTTAAGGCATAAGTTATGACTGGATGACATGATTGATTACTTCTACAAGTATATCCTTGATCCGCATTACTTGGTATGCAAGAATTCAGCCGACAGATCAGAGTTTGAGGAAATTATTGACTGTTCTGGATGCCGACTAGAAAGATGATGAAATCACTTGTGTGGATATATATACATGATTGATTTAGATGTGAAGGTGTGTGTTGTGTTATCTACTGCGAAGAAAAGTAGAAGAGTAGAGTGAAGATAGTAGAAGAGGTCCAGAATGTGACAATACTGCTGCATCAAAAAAGAGTAAGAATGAAGTGCAGTAGATTAGTTTATTGAGCTTAACTGGAACTAAACCTCAGCATGTGTGGATGCTTCTCATCAGTTCAAACATTGTGTTATCTTCCTTTTTTATAAACAATGAGGCTCTTGTAGGTAGTGAGCCTCTTGTGAGTAGTGCGCTCAGGTAGTAAGCCCTAATTGGCATGTGCCATTTTGTTCTATCTACTCTTCTAACAAAGAATAATATCTTGGGTTAATCACCATGTGGTTTTTCCCTTAATAGGGTTTCCACATCAAAATCATTGTGTCATGTGCATTTGTGTTATCTCCATTTCATGGTTATGTTTGCATACTTGATTTGATGTTGTACTAACTGTTAAGAAAATTCAGAAAGTAGAAATTATTTGGATAACTGACTCACCCCCCCTCTTAGTTATCAATAGTTCTTTGTTCTACACACATGAAAAACTAGTAAATTAGTGAAAAACAATTCTAAAAAATATCTATGCCCTGGGTATTGATGTCCTTATTTCAACAAAAAAAATTAAAAAAAATTGATACATACAAAAAAAGTTATGTTTTACAGAATAAGCCTATGTCTAAATTATAATTGGTTTGACTTCAAAAATTAATTAAAAAAATATTCAACGACACATTATAAAACCAAATGCATGCCCTATATATCGGTGTTACCAATCTAAATTAAAAAGAATCATAATTTTATCCTTTGTAGAAAAAAACTTATGTGCTACGGAATACACATCACTTTAAAAAATGTTGTTTACTATTAAAAACTAGTTATCAAAGGAGACGCAAAAAAAATTACAATTTAACTCCAAATTTTTTTAAAAATATATATTTAGAATCTACAAACAAAATCTCACAAATCACTAGTTTTTTTCATCTTCAAATTCCTAATGGTTTAGTGGCTATAGGTGTCAAAAGTGAAGATTTAGTTCAAAATGTTAATTTCAATGTCAAGTTTGGCCAAAAAGTGTAACCCATTATTGTGGGATGACCCAGTCAAACATAGTTGACCAAATCAAACTGCAGGATGTGATAGTATCCAAGTCAAGTTGGGGTGGGTGAACATTATGACCACATTCATTATGATAGTCTATTCATATTGAAACTTTGGCCAAAGTAATGCATATGTCTCTCCGTGCATTGTCGGTTCAATGTATCTACATTGCATAACCTATTGAAATGATCATACTTATCTAGAAGGTATCTAGGGTTTTATGATTGATAGAGTTATGTAGAATACAACACTATGTACTCAAATAGAAAATTACCATTGGTCACCTTGGGTCTATACTCTTCGTGAAGGGTAGGGCCACTTCCTATGTGCAAGATGTGGGAGACCATAGGTTTGTAGTTGGAGGAAAAACACTGGGAAGATGATCTCTCTCTAGAGGAAGACATGTCGAGACTTGCGATAAGGATGTCAAAATTTCAAAACAACATATCGATTGTATATGTGACTTGTGTTACTTACACTATGTAAAACTTTATCTATTCCAAATGTGTTTAAATTGAAAAGACAGAATCTCGTCTTTGTATATTATATCATGATGTGTATTTCAAAAAATGAAATTATGTAAATTGTTGTATCTTGATATTTTTCTAATAAAAAAAATTCTATATTTTTCATCTTATGCATTGTGTCTTATGGTAAATATTTCATTTTAGTCTTGACAAGATTTGTTGATGTTACACATCATCAGGAGAAAAGAGAGCAAGAGAACAAAAATGATAAATTGTAGACTTAAAACTACCTTAAAAAGGAGGGGTTGAGGTGATGCGGGAATAAAGAATTCAAAAGGGGAGAAAAATGGAACAACCTATTAGACCCTAGGAAACAAAGGGAAGAGTATACAGATAATTTTATATACAAAGACAACATATATCTGAAACATTGAGGAAAAATAAATAACACAGTCAAATCCAGAAGCATTATCTATACAACATCATGGACTGTGGAAAATTAATGACTCCCAATATTAACTTGTGTTATATATATATATATATATATATATATATATATATATATATATATATATATATATATATATATATATATATATATATATATATATATATATATATATATATATATATATATATATATATATATATATATATATACATATATATATATCATTATCGGCCCTGTCACCTAGAGTATACCTCCAAGTGAACACATTAACAAGTTTAAACACAGTAACTTAGACATGAAGGTTTGAGATATAAAGTTTGGCTTATCGATGGATTGTTGCCTGAAAGCTTCAAACGATTAACACAACAATTATATCATAAAAAAGTTGACACTACTGACACTATACTACAGGGAATCATTAATGAGAACAATCAAAATTAATTAAGTCTTTCCAAGGTGAAAATTCAAAGCTATGTCACACTTTTATAAAAGGAAACAACCAACACTGATCTAACTTTTTAACTTGAATCACTACAAAGTGACGTATGTGTTTTGAATTTAAAATAATGTAAACTAATAAGATGTAGATGTTTTAGTGTATTTTATGTTTGTATTTTTTTAAAAAAATAAAAAAATAATTTAAACGTAGTATTTTATAAAATTGACACTATATTTTAGTTGTTGATAAAATGTTGAAAATTAAGGTTGAATGGTACATCGCGCTTTATATAGTAAATTTCATTTATTTTCCTTCTATATTTTTTTGTGTATTCATAACTCAAAATTTTAGTGCATGCATAAATTTTTTCCCCAATTTGATAAATATATTTTTTTAAATAAATCCCAGAAGCTGCATGCAATGAAAACACAACTATTTCAATGGGCATCAACTTTTGTTTTCATTATTTATCCAAAATAGGAAAAACATTATATCAACTTTACAAGGAATCTCTCCTCTAGTTCATCATATTTTTTTCAAAAAATTTTAATAAACTTCACTATTTTCTCTTGAGAGGGAAATCAACACCATATTTTGATGTTGATGGCCTACTTTTAGTAGAAATAAAAATAAAATATAAACACTAATTGAAATATTTAAAAAATTATATTTTTATATTTAGTAGATTTATTGATCTACAAAAGGGTATTTTTAGATTCTTTTAAAAAGATTATTTGCACATGTAGGAGTTGTTAGAACATCAAATTTTTCAAATAATTTCATTTTTTTGGTAAATGAGCCCCAAAGTGATGCTACATATGTTTTTAGATATAATTTATCTAGAATGAATCTAGATAGAACATAAGTTTCACCAAAATTGACTTTAGTTGGAAATACTAAAATTTGTTTATGTTGATAAGTTGGCCCAAAGTGTGACACAACTTTGAACTTTTATCCTCTAGACTTTGATTGTAACCTGAATAAAGTCATTTTGGTGTTGTCAACATAATCTATTGAGACTCATAGCTGAGTGTTAACATGCCACTTCCTGTGGTCTCCCAAAGGTTTCAGCCAACTAAAAATTTCCTTGTTCTTGCTCTATCTCTCGAGCACAAAGAACAACAAAATGATCATCGATGATGATAAGAATGAATAATGATAATAATCAATAGAGACAAGACATACCATAGCTAGGTTTCAGTTTTCTTGGCATACTGAGCATGCAAGGTAACTACCACCCACGTCCATGAAGTGGTGGGTGGTTTCTCCACTCCACCACATGTGGTTTCTGAGGAGACTCTCAATCCAATACTTGCTATATGCAGGTAGGCAGTGAGCATAAAGCTCCCATTGGTCCAAAATGACATTTCATCATTCCACTATCATGGGTGATGTCAGCCTAAATATAAAACAAATAACCATATTATTATTAACATGGGATTCGATATTAGGTTTAAATAGTCATAGCATAATATTATTTCCATACATCTTCTTGATGTATGAAGATACTTTTAACAATCAAGATGTTGTCATATGACATCATCACCAACACAGTGGCACAACCAACATGTGGTTTAGGGGTCAAGCACTGCTCCCCCTTCTTCACTATAAACCCAAAGCATATTATACCAAGAATAAAAAGTTCAAAATCTTGGTTCGGGAATAAATAGAGAAATAAGAAGGTACTCCACCACTTGGTGAGACTATCTCTCGACTCGCATTGACATTCTAAGAATTTTGTTTGGTCGAGTCGACGCAAACATTGTTGAAATGACTCAAACGACAAGACAACACATATAGATAATCGACTAGCAAAGAAAAGACGTAACTTACACCAACTTACAAGAGTTCATAAGGACATAAAGTTTGATACTCAGATGGCAATTGGACCCATTTTCTGACATCTAGCTCTTCCTCTCAGATGATACTCTCCTTTTGTCTTCGAAGGAAGATTCATTGCTTGTTCACACTCACCATCATAAAACCATGATCAGTGCATCATCATCTAATTCACAATTCATAATAATCAAATATTCATATGAACATGTAATTTCATAACTAACTATCATTAGTCAGTATTCTCATAATCAATGATTAAATCAGATATTTCCACAACATCTACTCATTAAACTATGGTTAATCCTCCTGATTACCACACAAAGTTAAAATTAAGTCAAATCATAAGTTGGGGATGTAACACACAACATGCTACAAGTCTGAATAATTGACTATCCAGTTACTCAAAACATCCATCCTCTCATCCCAAAGAAACATACCAATGCACAAATGACCACAGACAAGGCCAACTGACTAAATCTGCATAAATAATAAAAAGATATATGGATATAGACTGTCCAAATCCAAGTAATCCCACTGTAGCCAATGGGTAGCTAATCCATAAAATTGCATAACTTGTAGATCCCAAAGAAACATGCAAACCCAATATCACAATAGTAACTTACAAAATGAGATTAAAAAGAAGATACCATGTAGATTTCAAGACTCAAACACCAGATCAACTCCAAATCTGATTTTCCAATCAAATCTATAATCAGTAACCATAATCAAGGAATCCTTCAAGCAAATATTGTAGAAATGATGAGTGGCTAATTGCATACCAGCATCTCCACACTGAGAAACATGCAAAAACCATGCATGAAGCATACCTAGAAACTTGCAACTATCTTGAATCCAAAAAGACCTCTAAAGATTCATAATCTAAAAAATAACTTATCCACAAATCTACAAAACCACAAGTTTTGATTAACCATGTAAAACTTGTAAAATCACCATGTCCCTAACACACATGCAAATCCATATCCACATTTCATCTGGAAAACCCACAAGTTTGAAAATCACCAAAATAGTTAAACCAGAATGATGGAATAGCACCAAAAGCATAACCATATCTTTTGAATGGAAAATCTATAAAACCTTTAGATCAAATTGATATGAAACTAAGACATGCAAGTACAACCAACCAAAAAGAAGAAGAGGTCCGGGAACTCCAAACCCACTTGTAGGCCAACTCCACAAACACCACCATGTACAAGCATACAGACGAGCTAAGCTATTCCAGAAGCTTTTAGATCATCTAATGACCAACTCCACAACCTACATGCATTTGAGGTTAACAAAATAGTGCCTTCAATGTCAATGACTAAAACCAAGCACCCAACATAAGCACATCAAACCACAGTCATGACAACCCAAATTTCTCCATTTGATCAGAGAGCCAAGAACAAACACCCAACATGAATACTCTATTGTAAACAACCATAGAATGAAAGAACACAACCACCATGCATGAGGGTTATTACAAACTACCAAATAAGATCTCTAGATCAATAGCATATTAAATGTAACCACATGATCAACTCTAAAAAACTTTTGACATCTTCTTCATCTTTCAAATACATGTTGTACCCTAAAAATAAGATCAACTACAAAACTTCCACTCAAACAAGGATTAAAAATCAGCCAATTCCTTCCTATAGATTCCCTCATGCTTACCAGGCTAAGAAATCACAAAAGAAGAAATACCTAGAACATTAAACACCATGGAACCAATACATAACATGGAACAACTATAGCTCTGATACCAATTGAAAAGGAAAGAGAGTTCACCCAATATGCACCTTGCACCATCCTATATTTTTCTTAATCAAATATTCAATAACTTGATACAAGCACATACTATTGTGCCCTTCAAGAAGAAATGGACATAGTTAACTTCCCATCACATTAACCATTAGAGGAAAGATAATGTTGCTTATAGATCTAAGTAAATTTTTGTAGCATAGCAGCATGTTGTAGGGTAGGTTTTTATTTCCTAGTTGCTTATTTTATTTTCCTATTCTTAGGTTTTTCCTACACATATAATTAAG
This sequence comes from Cunninghamia lanceolata, assembly GCA_027924645.1. Taxonomy (NCBI): domain Eukaryota; kingdom Viridiplantae; phylum Streptophyta; class Pinopsida; order Cupressales; family Cupressaceae; genus Cunninghamia; species Cunninghamia lanceolata. Next base: position 2,572,676 of record BSBN01000639.1, read on the forward strand.
CTTTCTTAGGATTAATTAAGTATTAATGTGAGTGGGTGCAAAGTGTCAGCATCTTCCATGGGACTTACACTTTGCCTATTTTAGGCTATTATGGTGGACTCTTCCCATTGGCCATATTTTCCACCTCTCCCCTCTCTCATATTCTATATATACTCACGTCCTAGCTAGTCTTTTACATTCTATTATGCAACTTTTTTCTTTTGTATTCTCCTAATGGTATTTTTCTTTATGAGCATTTGCATTTATCTCTTGGAGATTAACTTTGTGTTGTTATTCTAATCTCGTATCATTTTCTTTCATAGTTTGATATCTATTCATTCGTACTAGTTTTTTGGGTTATTAATCTTCTCATAATCTAATGTGGTATCAGAGCTATTCTAGTGCAAAATAGATTTTAGTATCCTTATTTGAGAGATCTTGAATGCAAATCTTGGTGGATCTTGAAAATTTGTGTATGCTCTTCTCTTGCATCGAATGATGACCTGGAGAATCAAAAAACCTTGATAGAAATACCAAATTTATGAGGGTTTCCTCTTTGTGGCCTTGTATCGCAGGTTGTAGTGTGCCTTTTCTTGTCTTAGGTGGTTGATTCAACTTCTACATGCCATTTTTTGTTTCTAAAGGTGTTTTTTGCATTAGATTCACATCTTCTGCATGTTAGATAGAGAAACAATGTTCAGGTTTTGTTAGCAGCATCGAAAAATTTTATGGGTATCTATTAGTTTTTGCATGTTGCAAAAAAATCTTATGGAAATTTAATCAAAAAACTTTACAAGCCCCCTCTCCATTGGCAGGATTGATTTTCCAAGAAAACTTTGGAGGCTCATATCTTGGGCTCATGACCTCCTTTTCTCAAGACTTTTTTTATTTTAGCTAGAATTTTGCAAGATTCATAGTGGTGCAGATCGATTTTGATTTTGGTGGTTGGTTTTTCTAGAAATTACATTTTGTCATCACTGCTGTTGAGTAATTCCCATTTTCAAACCTTATGGGGCTCCATTCAGGCTCATACAGTAACATTTTTTGGTGATTTTTTTTTAAAGTGCATAATTTTTTAGTAATTCTCAAATCTAAAATCATTTTGATCCAGTTTTGCTCAGAAATTATACTTTCAATCATAGCCCAGTTTTGGCATTTGCATTGTACCAAATTCAAAGACCACTTTTTTGTTTTGTCTTGTAGCAATTGTAATTGCACTAAATTATAATGTGTTGACATTGTAACTTCTGTGGGTCAATTTCTTATACTAGTGAAAAGGGGATTTTTTGACATTCTTGTGTTCACTTCTTTTCAACACTTCATTTCTACATTTTTTTGCATCATGGATCAAAAAATAATTCTTATCTTAAATCCTTTCAATTCTTTTGAGTAGAAATCATGCATGACAATCTACATAAGAAAATCTAGTTTGCATAGGATAACAATGGGACTGGAAACTAAACCTGCTAATGATGAATAAAAGCCTAAGTGGTTTAACAAGTGTGATGAGGCCTATGGTACTTTGTGTTTGTTTGTTTCTCCTAGTTTTCTCTTTTATATCAAATCTTTGAATTCACCAAATAAAATCTAAACAAATCGAGAAACACTATTTTGCATACAAGATTCAATGAGGGGTCATATGTTGAAAAATGATCTAACTAGTTTGAGTCCAAGCAACTTCAACACAATCTAGGATTTCTTCACCAAATTGAAATCACTAAGGTTGCAATTAAAATAGTGTGGAATTGAAAAGAAAGATGAACAACTAATTCTTAGTATTCTCTCTAACCTAAGTTCAGAATATTCAGTGTTTGTTTCTACCTTCTATGCTACTAAGGGTGCCCTTGGGACACAATTCACTATGTTATCTTTGGATGATTTTTCTCTCTCTCACATGGGAGCAAGATAAGCTAATTCAGATGGACACTCTAAATCCTCTAAGTCACATGCCCTGGCTACCAACAAAGGCACAAAATAATAGAAAGGACAAAGTAGTAACAATAAGGATAAGAAACAAAAGTAAAGAAAGGAGAAGAAGGATCAAAAATAAGCTGCTCCAAAAGTAACTAATGAGACCCAATCTTCTAATGGCAACAAGCCTAAGAAAGAGAAGGTCAAATGTGCCTTTTTTAAATGACCTGGTCATGATGAGCATATATGTTTGAAGAAACAAATTGAACACTTGATTCACATTCTTGGAAAGATTAATATCAGTGTTCCTAAATCTATAAAATAGAGTTTAAATGAGGGGTCTAACAAGGAGAAAGATTAAAAAAAAGGGAAAGGGAAGGGTAAAGCTCATAGCTAAGTTGTTTCACAACCATCCACTTGGGTTCTTGATTCGGGTGCTTTACACCACATGGCTTCATCTAAGGATGAACTTGCATCTTTGGAGACGTGTACTATGCCTTCTATATTGATGGGTGATGACACTCATGTTGAGGTTGGTGGGAGAGGGTCTATTGATGTGGGGGTTGGCACGTTCCATGATGTTCTTTGTGTCCCATCAGTATCAACTAATATCCTATCAATTTATCAGATCACTCACACCAGTTAAGGCAAACAGGGTGAGTTTACTCCTGATTCAATGATGATTCATGAATTGCACAGTGATTCTACAGTTGCATTTGGGAAAGAAGATCATCAATCTCAACTATATTTTTTTCTCACTTTGTTCCCAATCCTCCTTCATCTATTTTTCTCACTAATTTTGATGATGTGAGTAGATTATGGCATGAGTGGTTTGGCCATCTTAACTTTTGCCATTTGCAACAACTATACCAGTAGAGCATGGTCACAAGGTTGCCTTTAATTGAGTTTTCAAGAGGTGTTTGCCAAGGCTGCATTCTTGGTAAGCATCCTAAGGAAATTTTTGACAAAGGCATGGAGAGCTTCACAGATATTGGAGTTAGTTCACAGTGATTTGGCTAGTCCACTTCCTTGTTAATCCTTCAGCAAGTCCAGATTTGTTCTAACTTTCATTGATATTTTTTCTTGATATACTTGGGTGTACTTTCTCAAATAGATATCTAAGGTAGTTGATCATTTTTATCACTTCAAAACTTTTGTGGTGAATATGTCAACCATCATTTTGAGTAGTTTTGCACTTTAGAGGGGATTGATTTGCTGCATTTAGTTCCATACGCTCCCTAGCAAAATGGTGTGGCAGAATGAAAGAATAGGTCCTTGAAGGAAATGGTGAACTACATGATTCACTCTAGATCTCTTGTACCATAGTATTGGGTAGAGGCCATTAACTGTGCTTGTTAAATCCAGAACCATGTTTCTAACTAATCCTTGAAGGGACCCACTCCTTTTGAAGTTTGGAGTAGTCGAAAACCATCAGTTAAGCACTTTTGTGTTTTTGGTTCTCCTACATGGGCCCACATTCCTATAGAGAAATATAAGGCTACGGATCCACAGAGTAGGCCTTGCATATTTGTCAGGTGTCCTAATAGTGTAAAGGGTTATCAGTTGCTCCACCCTACTACACATGAGTTTTTCATATCACTTCTCCACCTCCTTGGATAATCTTGTGAATAGATTTGGGGTTGAGGTAAAATGGTGGGATATGTAGGTAGAAGATCTTGGGGTAGGGATTGATATGGATGTTTTTGGGATGTGAATTGAAATGGATGTTGGTTAACATTGAAAGAAGTGGGAGAGGTTGATGTAGAATGAACTTGATATGAGGATGGACTAGGTTGGTATGATGATGAAGGTGACACATAAGATTGAGGTGGAATTTGTTGATATTGTAGTTATGTTTGTTGGGTTTGGGATTGGTTGGTGGCTAGGAGTTGTTGAATGAGGGCTTGTTGTTCAAATTATGCATCATGATCTATAAGATCCTCATCATCATTGGAACTAGAAGGAGGGTCTCCTCACAGTATGAGTTTGGGTCTCTTTATTTTTTGCATCATTAGAGCTAGGAGGAGGGTCTCCTCAAAGTATGAGTTTGGGTCTTGCATTTTTTGCATCATTGGAGCTAGAAGGAGGGCCTCCTTGGAGTATGAGTTTGGGTCTTGGATTTGACCTAGGCTTGTTAATGATCACAACCATTTTTTACAAGTGATGGATTAGAAGGCACTCAAGAATGGGGTGTAATGAAGATTATGTGAATGAAGTTGGATTATGATTAGGATTAACCTGGGATGATAAAGGCTAAGTAGAAAATGCAAGATAAACTAGGAAAATGCAATGGAAGAACTAGTTGATCTCAATAAGTCTCAGTTCTGAATGTATGGTTGTCTACTATAGTGGGCTTACCTCAACTTTCAGTGATTTTAGAAATGGGTAAATGGAGTGGTAACTAGAGTATGCCAAGGTCCTAGACCACCTTGACACCTCTCACCTTAAAAGGATGAGTCCAAACAAGGAACCGTGTCACCTCAACCAAGAACCATATGTGGTAAGTAACTTCAAGGTATCATTTGCATTCCTTGCACCACTATAGTAAATGGCCAATAGGTCTTAGGCTTCTAAAATAATGGTTCATAGTGGAGGAACTCCTAAGAACACCACAACATAGTAGCGATGGGAGATCAAAATCTCTTACCCACATCTGGAAGACAAGTGGATTGAGCTCACCATTCAATTTTTTACCCATTTATATATCCCACTGGAGATGCGTGCTTGTGGTTGAACCCTGGGGTGAACTCCTAGGCAAGCCACCACTAAAAAAGGGAAATCTTGTGTATTGCTCTTTCTCTGCACCCAAGATCACACGTAGTGCAAGGGGAGAGGATACTCAAGACAATACTATGCCTCTATTTCTCATTCACCCAAGATCGTAGCACAAGGGAAGTACTCAAGACAACATGGTGTTGCTATTTATCATCACCCAAGAATCACACGTAGTGCAAGGAGAGAGGATACTCAAGACAACACAATGTGTTATTTCCATTACCCAAGACTCGTATACAAGGGGAGAGGATACTTTAGACAAACACACTTTTGATAAATTGACTCACATGCATGCAAGTGCACAAGACATAGAAGACAATTGTTCTTTTTAAGCACCAAACCCAAATGTTCCTACTTTAAAAATCAAAAACACAATAGGAACCCTACAAGAAATTGGATTAGTAGTTTGATTTAATGTCTTCTCCCAATAATTGCCACACAATTGGAAATCAAATATCAGTAATAGAAAAACCTTTGCCCTAATGAATGCAACAGTAGAAATGAAAAATGATAGGTTTAAACCCCCTTTTTGTTTGACAAATGATTACGGTGCAGGAAGGATCAAATATGGTTCAGGACCTAACACTTGTGTCACAGGAACTTGTACATGCATCACACTATTAGATGATTGTGGCTCAAGATATGGTGACTGCATTGCAAAACCTATTGACTGTAGTGCGGGATCTCACGATTGCATCGCACTATTCCTTGGATGTCAAAAACACATGAAATCTGATAAAAAGTAACCTGAGCATGAAACCCTAATGATGTAAAAAATTCACTGTCATGATGTCAGAAGAATAGATCAACATTGTAAAATGATCAGAAAAGAAATCAGATCCCTGTAAACAAGATTAAACAATAATGTTTCAAAGATTAAAATCTGTCAAACAACAGTTAAATGCAGTGTCGTAGGATATGAATGTGTTGGTCTGTGTGACAAATCTGGTTGTCTATAAAATGAATGTGTCACACTATGCAGTAGATACATCACAAGAAGCTGTGATTGTGGCTCGAGATTTAATGATTGCAGTGCAAGACATCGCAATTGCAGTGCAGAGTCTAACAGATTTATCGCACTTCCTACAAAACCCTAAATTTGCAAAATTTGCACAAAATTTGGTCAGTTCACATCAAGTTCACCAAATGTAGATCATGGAAAATTTGGGTATATGCATGAATCATCAATAGAAACCACAAAATTATCTAAATTCAAGCTACAAAGCCCTAATCCAACAATGAAGCACAAGATGAACATAGAAATTAAAAGATAAAAGCAACAATATCTAAATTCCTATACCAAAGTTGACTCTCCTCCATTTCTCTTCTCCATTTTGCTTTGATTTCTCTCACATTTGCAACATGCAAGAGATATGATAAGCTCCATGTGAATTATAGAAAAATCTTCAAGATTATGATTGTGGTTAACCTTGAAATGAAGGTGAATGCTTGCTTTTATAGAAGGCTTGGATTTGAATGAAGGGTGAGGATTGAAAGGTGAATTGTGTGATGTGGATAGCTAAGATTAAAAGGTGATTTAAGATAAACCCTTTCATTTAATAAAAGATACTAGTATGACAAGTGTGTGGATAAGAATAGAGGTGACCTAATTTAAATAAAAAAAATATTTAAATTAGTTGGTAGTGTGACAAAGCATTAAAAGAAAATTGTAGTATGGTTGTAGTATGACACATAATTCAAATAAAAAATTAATTAAATTATGAGAGAGGGACATGTGTTTTGATGAGATTAAAGGTGAGGGCTAATTCAAATATTTTATTTACATTAGTTAGATGGAGATAATAGATAATGACTAATGAAATAATTAAAAATAATTTTTTAATTATAGAAGAAAATAGAGATGAATAATTAAATAAATAAAAAATTATTTAATTATAGATTAGAAAATATAAAATGTGAATTAATTAAATAATTAAAAATTATTTAATTAATAGAAGAATGTGACATTAGGGAATAATTAGTGTGAAAATGTTCTTCGCACGCTTAAGATATTTTTAAGTGTCTACATAATCAAATGAAATTATAACTAATATAAATGAAATGAAACAAAATTAATCTAAGAAAGTAATTGAAACTAATCTAAGAAATTCAAATGCAAAAATTACACTAGGAAAGAAAATTAAATTTCCTATCAAGAGAAAAACAAGTAATGTGTTACTTTATGAATAGTAAAATTTGATAACTAATTACTACTAAAAACTTAAATAACCTAATATGAATTGGGTGGTAGTGCCTAGCATGAGTCCTCAAAAGTCCTTTTGGCAACTATTCCTTCCTCTGTAGTAGTGGAGTCCTCCTCTTGGCAACAAGGATAAAATGAAGATAAAAGCAAGTGGCTATGAGCTATGAAGTTAGGAAATTGAAAAAAAATGATTTGAGAAAATGGATACTATTGAGAAGTGAATGGCTTGAGCTATGAAGCTATGAATGACAACAAAAAAACAAACAAGGTCCTACAATAAGCATACAAATGCTATGGATCAACTATTTTCAAAAAAATTGAATGAAATAATGAATTTACCTTCCCAAATGCATAGAGAAGGGGGTATTTATAGGACAAAAATCCACACCAAAGGTGGTGGTGATTGGGGAGTTAATAGAATTGATTGAAGAGTGATCTAGATTTTATTGGAAGTGAATAATGGTTGGAGAGTAGATCATAGAAGAAAAAATGGAGATAACCAAATACTTATTAAGAGATAAGAATAGACTGATTGGAAGTCAAGAATAGATTAATTAGGAGTCTAGACCAAGTTAGGGGGAGTGAAAAGTAATTTTTACATGAAGGAGCTCGCCATTAAGAGCTAAACATGGAGCCAAATTGGGATAAAACTCGAAGAAATCATGCATGGAAAAGATGACAAGGTTTTGTCTTTTCGGAAGTAGGTCACCCCTTTTAGTAGGACAGGTCATCCCTAGAGACTCAAGTTAGGTTGTGGGGTGACCTATGGAGAGTCTCAAGATAATAGGGGTGACCTAGGCATAATGGTTTGAATAGGTGGTTTTAAAGTGGAAAAGTGGTCTTTGAGGGCTAAAGTTGGTTTCAAAGGCTTGAAACAAGGAAGAAAACATAAGGAAGTGGGTCACCCTTTTCAGTACAATAGGCCACCCTTAGGGACCACACTTTAACTATAAGGTGGACTAGGGAGACCATGAAGTCAATAGGTGTGACCTAGATAGAAAGGTTTAGATGACCGAATAGAGGGTACAGAGGACTTTGAGAGGTCAATTAAATGGTCACAAAAGAAAGAATGATGAAAAAGTCTCCAAGGAAAATAAATTACCCCTCTTGCGAGGTGGACAAATCATGTCATCTAGGTTGGAAAGCCATAGGAGTGGTTTGTCAAAGATAGATTTTCTAGTCAACAAGAAAGCTCATGCAAGACCTTAGATGTGCAAGCATAAGTTTCACTACATGATGTATTTTCAAATAAGCATTGAAATGAGAATTAGGAAACTTACCATCAATGTGTGATTTTTTAGTATATCTAAGTTAGTTCAGCTCGTCATGAAGACCTATAATGATGAAGAAACACAAAATAAGGACATAGAAAGCACTACAAAAGATAATCTAAAAAAATAAAGCTCATTAATGAAAACTTAGCTTAGAGAAGAAGAGAGGGGGAAATCCAGAGAAAGAGAGAAAATGGTGACAAAATTACGCAAGTATAAAGTTGATAGAGAGAAATTGATGTAAGGAGATCAAAAATATAGCTACTAACCTCTATCATGTTGATAACCAGGTATGGGAAATGATAAAACCCTCTCTTTAAACCCTAGATTTTCTTTTTTCAATCTCTCTTGAAAATTTTCATCCTTTTTGGTGTTTCATTATTGGATTTGTCTAGGTTTTAGTCATTTATCATTTTGTGATTTTTTATTTACTTTATTTTAGTTGTTTTCCCTATTTTCTAGACCTCCTTGGGTATGCTAGGGCATGGAGTAGCATTTCCCCTAGAGATCTACCATGCCATCTTGGGTTTCCATTAGAGATTAACCCTAGTAAAAGGGGTGACCCAACCAAAAATTTCTAGGTGGAAACTAATACAATATGATGCTTTTGACATTTAATTATCTCTATTTTTTACAATAACTTCTCCATTTATTGAAATTTTAAATAAAGTATTTAATTTTTAGGATTTGTAATGTTTTATGAATTTCTTTGGTGATTTTATAAGTTTTCAATGATCTGATATGTTATTCTTTATGTTTGATAGGATATGCACATCTAATAGAATGTTACTCATGAGTAATGTTGGTACATGGTGGCCCTTGAGGCAATGTTGGATAGATATCATTCTATTGTGCAAAGGATGGGTCAGACAAAGTAGCTCACATTCCTATTTTTCACCCCTCATCTCATATATGTTACAACATCTTGACTTATTGGGATGCTAATTTAAAGACATTTCAATGTCCTCAGGCTTCTAGAGAGTGGACCATCACTATGTATGACATCTATCATATCTTAGGAGTTATTATTAAAGGTGAGTGACTTACACTTCTTGAGAGAAAATATGAGAGAGACTGTCTTCGGCTATGATCGAGTTAGTCATGCTAGGCATTGTCTCAGGGTTCAACTTACTTTGGTTCCTAGTTTCACTATTCTTTCCCTTGTACATTTTCATTGGGTTGATTTCCCCTAACTTTGGGGGGGACAAAAAGGCTCCTAAAATTAGGTGGTGTTGGGCACCAATCATTTAGTGACTCGAGTTAGGAATAATTTTTTCTTAGTGGATTGATAAATTTTTGCCTTGGTTTACCAATATTTGTATTAGATTTTTTGATGAGGGGCATTTGCTTTGAGTCACCCTTCACTCATCATGACTTGTATTCTCGAGCATATTGTACTATTTTAGAAAGTCATGCTCCCTTTGGATCCTACATTACCAATATCTATGCGGTGGTGATGCCTTGTTCATTTTTATGCCTCTACATGAGTTGTGGATACACTTGTAGATGTAGATTTCATTTCAGACACCTATACCAATTTGGAGGGGTTAGTTCAAGTGACAAGATATTTCAAGATCACTATCTAAAGTTAAGCCATTTTGAAGGATAGAAATAGCTTAGTTGAGGCTCACCATATCACACAAGTGATCTAGTAGTTAGGAGAGGACTGGCTAGACAACATTCCCTGGGTACCTACATGTTACAAATCTATAGAGGATACAGTTGGTACTCAGCATAGGGCTCTTCTTTAGGTTTCAGTACTTCCTAGGGTCTTGATCACAAGAATTGTTCAAGACATTTCCCATGCTAACAGAAAAGAGGAAAATAACCTTAAAGACTTGTTTTAGTTGAGGAGGAGATCAATGATACCATAGATGAGGACTATGACCCTAAGGAGGAGGAATGATAAGGTGGCTCCTAGAGTAGATGAGGAGATTACTGAGGATTAAGAAGTAGTGCCAGAGGATGTAGTGATAGTTTCCTTTGGCACTCTTCTCTGGACTATGCTCAAACATTAACATCACCTGATACCTGATCCTTCATCTGGGCAAGGATGGTTGCTAATGTCTCCCCATAATATGCATGGAGATCTCCTAATGACTGTCTAATGGTGACTAAACTTTGTAAAATCATATAACAATTACTTCTATACACCCCAATGGTAGAAGGATCAACTAGAATCTATCTCAATCTTTGAATCTCAGAATCAGTACATGTCCAAACCATATCCATATCAGTGTGCACTGTGCACAAAAATTAATTAATTTCTTTAATTTAAATTCAAGAACATGTACATAGGTCTAAATAATATTGCATCCTTTCCTAAATCTAAAAATAATAATGATGCACAATTTTAGAAAGCATAAATCTAATTTAAAACCTAAAACTAATGAAGAAAAATTTAAACCCTAAAGTGAAACTAGAGGTATGATGTTAAATCAAATAAATTCTCATAATTAAAATATAACCGTACTATGGTACTAGGCCAAGTCTTTAATAGATATCATATGGCATCACACTTATGAATGTGCCTAAATCAGTTCAAGGTAGACAAGATTAAATTATTTCCAAATATCATAATGCTAGAAAAGAGTAGAGGTGACTGAATTTTTGTCAAGTATATTTATGATCATTTAAATATTCAGTTTTATATATTTTGGTTGATTCCTTAGGTCATATAAATATTCAATGTTTTATATATTTTGATTTATTCCTTAGGTCATGTCAGTACTTAAAATTTTAGAATTTTCTTTTCATTAGAGTTGAATTACATTAAATAATGACACATTTTCTTTAGTTCATTTTATGTCCTCAACTATGTTATAACATAGGTCTTTTATTGATCTAAGGTGTTATCCATATTGGGTGGTTGTATATTTCTTTTTATTCTTGGGATACATTTGATCCCTTTGGTGGGGTTGATTTTTTTAATGCATTAAGATTTAGATGAAACGTGAGGGAAATTCACTAGGGTTAATGTTGTCAATGGTTTATTTTTGTTTCTTCTCATTTAGTATAATTTGCACCCTTATGGTATTAATCATAACCATGAATGTATCATATATATTCCTCAAGTTCATATTATTCTTATTGATGTGGGATCACCCTAGTGCACATGCAATCGGCATCACCCAAAAAGATTTGCAGTTATTTATTTTAGTTTTAGTTTGCTTAGGTTTTGTTTTGGCCTCTCATAGCATTGGCCACTCATGGTGTGGTCAGATTGGCAGGAAGCTAGATAATGTTAATATGCACATCTATGCAAGTTTCTGGAAGAATTTGAGCTCCTGGTAAGAAGTTACGCCAAAAGTAAATTTTTTGTTCTATGTATTCATTCTGTTGGCGATAGGATGTTATTGGTATATGTTGGCACTAGCAACATTATTAAGGTGCAGATAATGCATATTGGTGAGTTCTTTGCATATGATTTGACTTCTTCTGAATCAAAGCGATGTAGACTCTATCTTGCATTACTCTACTCATTTCCTGATCACCGAAAGGTTCCATTGGCAACGTGCTATCTCCTGGTAGGGCATGTTTTATTTCATCATAGATATAGACTTATTAAATTATCCCATTTAGACCTCACCAAGAGAGGGCAATGCTTTTAAAAGTGCTTGTGTGACACAAGTGTGAACTAACTTTGTAATTAGAAAGGAAGATTTTTTCACAAATAATGAAGCATTTGTAGAGCCATCACAATCATCATTCAAAAGATCCATATTATCATCATGTAAAAGAAATGAAGTATCATCAATATGATACCCTAATAAATCATCATTATCAATCCATGAGAAATCATGTGTAGGAACATGAATAGAAATAGAGCCAAAAAAAACTCATCATCATCATGCAAAATGTGGACAACACATCAAAATTACATAAATTTGGGTTATCATGACATTGTAAGGATATGTTACTGTAAGGCATGCTAGTGTAGTGGATAGGTAGGGTACTTGATAGATCTGTGCTAAAAGAATGATTGTCAATATTGCAAAGCAAGAGATTGTCATGAATGGAATGACCAAAGGAAGTTAGGATCTCCAAAAGCATAGGATTTGCATTCACTAACAATATCAAGGAGCAAAACAAGAGCTACAAAGCATAGAATAGCATGATTGAATCAAGGACATGGGTGTCATGTGAAACAAATGAAGGAATGTATCAAAATCTAAAACAAATGCATGCAAATCAACTAAAGAAGAACCCCTAATACCTTTCTATTCTTTCATTCACATCAAATACCAAAATATAATAATTTTAATGTACCATAAAATACTTGAACTAAATACACAACATATGTGTTCCAATTTGTATGCCAATTATAAGATAATAATTTTAACATTTAATAAAAAAATATTGTTAAATATCAAATCATAATTAATCCATTTAAGTTACTAATTTATTTATTTTCATATGGGTGAAACCCTTGCACCTTTTAAAGATGCAAGTGCTACTTATATCTCTCAATAAAATAATATATAAGTAAATTAATAAATTATTCTATAAAAGAACACTATCATCTTCATATAAAACTATTGAAATTATAAACTTTTATTTAATATACTTTCATCTTCAAATATATTTTTAATTAAATTTTAAAAAATATAAGAAATTAATAAAAAAATATTTAAAATAAAATTAAAAAGTTAATTTTTAGGTATATAAAATATTGTGTAATAAAAAATGATTATATATATAAAACAATTTTATTATTAACTTCTTTTACCAAATATCTATTAATATTTAATTTTAATGTAAAGTAATTTATTGATATACAAAACTAAATTATTTAAAAGATAATTTAATTGAATTATTATTTTAATTTATAAAATAAAATAAAAGTAAAGTACATAAATATCAGATTAAAGCACAATGTCCAAAACAATATCAAATTAAACACACAAAAAAGGGTAGGGTGCTAGAAAGGCACGCCCACAAAGTCTTAACATAAAGTCTAACATGACAATGTCCAAAACAATATCAGATTAACACACAAACTGATCTGAAGCCATCCAACTCTACATGTAGGCTTGTGATCTTCAATGAAGTTTAGGATGACAGTTTTAGATCACACTCCATAAGCCATGCAAATTCAATAGAGGTATTACCATTAGCAAAAGCAAAAGGCCCGTCATACCAACCATCACCTAAAAGAGAGTGCACACCCATCTTGGAAGGAACACTGTTCAATGTGTTTGTCATGTGGCTTTTGGACAACCACATTGTCCTATATTCATTGCTGGGTCTAGTTGTGTTGTTTATCCAACTGGTGATGTTTTGTTGGCCACCAAATTGTTAGTTTGCTGGTTTTTTTTGTTTCATGGTTGCTGCTTAGTGCAGCTTGGTCATATGTAACTGTTATTGGTTGCTATTACACTTACTACTTGTAATCTTTTGTTTTTGTAAGTCTTCTTAATCTTATATATATATATATATATATATATATATATATATATATATATATATATATATATATATATATATATATATATATAACTTTACATTATAAGGATAATATATAGAAAAAGAAAACAACAATTTTTGTGTTTCCATGGGCCAATAACTTTTTTATCACTTGATGAAATAATGTAACCTACTTTTGGAGGTTTCTTTCAAATATGTAACAGGTCCATATTTATGATTGACAAAAATTTAAGTGGGTGGTTGCCTAAAGAATCCGGACGATATGGAGACTCTGACCACACCATCGTAATTGAAACATAATTCACATTAGGATTGAAATAATTTTCTTTTTAACCAATACATGAGAACAAATAGTAGAGAAAACAAGCATGAAATTTGGTCCCTCCTCTTTGTAACTAATCCTTTTTTGGCATCACAACGGAACATATGGAGATATCCATCACGATTAAGGTCGGTAGAATCTCGATCAACGTGAATCGCGATACTTCTATCAATCACGGCACTGCCTGGGGATCTAACTATTTGCAAAGACGGATAGATATCCATCATGATCATGGTTGGTAGAAATCTCCATCTTTATTCTAACGTGAATCGCAATACGTCTATCTACCACGACGGCATGGGGATCTAACTTAAAATAGACGATTAAAAGGGCTGCTGCGTGTAATTTGTTTCAGAAGTTTTGTCACTTGGATTGTTTGCAGCAATAGCTAGACAGACAGTAATATGGAGAACGGGGAGATTCCATGTCCGCTGCCTTTTTCTTTGGTCTCTGAAGTGCCTTTTTTTATTCTAAAGAACGTTCTTCAGAGACATGAAAAAGGCAACGGACATGGAATCGAACAATTGCAGATGTTGAAACCTAATGTATTCTGTGAGAAAAAGATTTAGTGATGGTACTACTTAATAGATTTAGTGTGTACAGCAGAAATAAAAGCTGATATTTCTATACAATTTCTGGAGAGAAATGTGTATAAATTTACGATGACTATTACTACTTGTGCTTAGAGTATTATTGTAATCCAAATCATTTAATTAGTGATTAATAGTCTCTTTCTGGATTGTTGTTCTAGTCAAATATCATTCTTGTATGCATTTGTGTTATGAGTTTCAATATGGCTCCGAACCAGGGATAATCTGCAGCTATAAAACAAAAAATTTAAGTCAGTTGGGAATCGCAGGGCTTATATTTGATGGATGTATGGTCGTATTTGACTATTTTTACCTAAAATACAATCAAAATTTTTGGAAAATTGTATCACATGAAAGAGTAGATTTTAAAAAGAACGTCAAAATTTCTATAGAGTTATTCTGATATATCGATTTAATTTATATATTATTTTTTAACATAAATTTGAGTAGATAACTGTCATGAAAAATTTGCTAAGGTTGACCGTCAAATTTAGGTCTCACTTGGGAGGTCTAAATGTGGGAGGGGGCATGTTTATCTTGTGCGTCCATGAACCATTGCCCCCTGTAGATAATAGTTCTGCACAAGAATAAATAAACAACAATCCTGCCGCTAGGTATTGGAAATCCAATTGGAATGATACTGGTTTAATTTGAACAGAATCTTTTTAACGGTGAAATTTTGTTGAAAATGGCTCTTTACTTGCCTGTTGTGTAGAAAAAGTATCTGAATTCCCAATTATAAATGAAGGTTTGCTAATGGAAAGGTGGAAAGTAGTTTCTCAAGGTTATATTTATCTGTTGTAATTGGTTTATGCCAATAAATGGAACAATTCCCTTATTTTAGTTTGTTCTGGAGAAGGATTGGTCAATTTTTAAATCTGTTGTTGAAGCTCATGAATGCGAAGAACACCATGGATATTGGCGTGTAAACTGGTTACTTGCTTCTCAACACTGCTCTTGCCCTACCTGATGATGGAAAGGTACTCTTATGATATGGTGACAATTGTGTAAAATTCAATCTCTACCAATTTTGCTTATTGTATTTGTAGGTATATTTGTGCTTGTAGGTGGGTAAAATCATAATACTCAGTCCCAAACTTGGGACATGAAAAAATTGGGAGGGTGGGGACAAAAAGTATAATCTTGTTTGAAGAAATATCTTTAAAGGAAGGTTCTTGATTATTTTCAAAAAAATTAAAATAATACCTTCCAACGAAGAAAAATTTCATTCGAAGGTATTATTTTAATATATTTTTTGCGAGTTTAGGACAAACTAGGATAGGCAAAGGCGAAAGACTTGGCGGCGCCTGTGACATCTGAGGGAGCTATAGGGGGATTCGTTGGAAGATTCTACAACATTTTAAGGTAAGAACAATCCGCAAATTTATTAGCATTTTTTAAGCTCTGTTGCACCTTAAATTTATTAGCATTTTTGAGTCTATGGAACGAAGCTCTAAGCTTCCAGGCAACATATGAAGTTCAATGTTTGCATCCATCCAATTGAGAAATTATTAACATGGCAGACTGCATTTACCCTAAATATACCTTGGTGTAAACCCTAATTGCAATGTAAACATGATATATATACATTCAATGATATATATTGTGTCAAAATTTATATAGTTGATCTTAATATATATATATATATATATATATATATATATATATATATATATATATGGTTATTCTTCCTTCTGACCATCGACGTATCCACATTACGCCTCTGCAAATTTAATATATCTTCTTCATGGAGGATTCTGGACAATTATATGTCCCTTTCTTGGCGTTGAAATGCCAAAAGATATGGCACTTTCTTCTGCTAATTTAGTCACCTAAAGAATAGCAAAATCTACCTTTAAAAGAAGGCGTTACACACCTCTTTTAGTGCTTTGCTCTCACATGCTACGTAGGTATGAAGGTGAAAGTTAAAAGTTTGTGTTCAAATAATAAAGGGCAGCCTTTAGATAAGGTGCCACACTTCATTTTTTTTCCCTCTAAAATATGCAATTTGCAAGGCTTCTAAGTAGTCTTCATTATGGTGCTTTATTCCCATGCTTATGTTCCTATTCTTCTTTTTTTATATTTTTACTTTTGAAATCTGCAAAGTATTTTTAATTGGCATTGAATCTCCCTATTATTGCTTTTCAAAGCATTGCCTTCTCTTGGTGAGGTCTAAATGGGATAATTTAATAAGTCCATATCTATGATGAAAGAACACATGTCCTTCCACGAGATAGCACATTGCCAATGGAACCTTTCGTTGATCACGAAATGAGTAGGATAATGCAATATGAAGTCTACACCACTTCGATTCAGAACATGTCAAATCATATGCAAAGAAATCACCAATATACATTATGTAACATCTCGCTACATAACCCCGAAGGGTAAGAGCCAAAAGAGGACAAGATAATTTTTTTTTTTGACATAAGTAGATAACATACACATGATGCAGTTGTCGATTCGATAGATCAACAGCATTCATGGCCAAGTATGGCCGAATGAAAAACCCACGGGAGAGAACTAAATCACTCTCCAAAGGAAACATAGATAATACTACATTCATTTTAAACACCAAATCAAATGTTCCTAAAACCCATATCCAAATATAAACATGAATCCATAATCATCATAAAACAAGCGGATCCGATACCCACACCAGAATCCATAAACCAAATAGGAAACATCTCATTTCATCTCATTAACTTACATGATTACATCTTCTCTCTTAAGAGAGTATAATTACATAAAAGAATATACAGTGAAATGGTATAGCCATGAATATGATACAAAAATTAAAAGAGCACAATAATTGAATGAAGTAATGAAGAGAGAGAACATCTCCAACTGGTGCTCCAAAAACCTAATCGCCGGTCCCCAATGGTGGTAGCAACACCTCCCAACCATGTGGACTCATAAGAAACCACCCCACCATGCTCAGAGATAACCACAAGGCCCAAATGGAAGAACAACAACAAGACAAGGGAATACATGATAGCCAACACACACATCAATCACGGAGCAAACACGAAAAACATTGCATAAAGCTGATGTCTTAACATAGAGGTACTTATCCAAGTCATAGATTGGGTACTACTCACGAATACTAAGGTACTAGATACTAGAGTGTAATCAGATGGAGTGTCATCATGTGTTCTTGAAGGGATGGCAGCACACGAAACCAAGTAATCCTCTCATGCAAACAAGAAGACTCAATCATGCCCAGATCAATGCCCCACAGATGGATTATTTGAAGCCCCACTGACAGATAGGCCTTCCCATTGCATCCTTAGCCTTTACAAGTGCTCAAGGCCATGTATGAGGACTATTATCTTTTTAATGTTTTTAACCCAATGTTTTCATTTAGTTATCACTTATTAATGTAACTCTGCTACTAGTTCCCTTGGCAACCACTTGCGAGTCCCAGGCCCATAGAGAGCCACTCCAAAAGATAACTCTAATTACCTAGACCATTGTCATCTCATTTAACCAAATGAAGTATCCAAAATAGACTGTAATACTGAAGTATAAATTAGAAATAGAAAAATGTGATCTATAAGACAAAAGCTTTCATGGACAGTGTAATTTGTTAAAAATGGCCTTTTTCCAATTAGATCAGTTTTTTAATAACTCCCGTGACCCCAACTTGATCACGCTTCACAAAGGATTGCAAGGATATTATAAGAAAAGCACAGCAAATGGCATTGCAAGCCTTCTCATAGCCTAATATTGACATAATCACTGCCATATTTAATATAATGAAATAGAATGCTACAAAGACTTACAAAATGGAAGCCTTAATTTCTCCCTCCTACAGTAATTCACTTTTTCCATGACAAATATTCTTAATTAAAAATTATGTGACCAAATTTCAATGCACAACATAGCATGATGGATCTAATGTATTTTAGTGTCCTAACATTCTTTACTCAAAGTCGATGGTTTTCCCAAGGCTGGTGTTTTTTTTTTGCAGAAAAAGAATGACTGAAATGACCAAATAGAGGCCGCTAAGTTTTTTTTGTTTAGGATAGGGGCCACATAGGATAACTACATAAAAAGGGGCATTATAAGTTCACCCTTCCTAAAACTACTTTCCCCTAAGCAACGTTGAGTTGGGTGCTCATGAATCTTTGGTCCCTCTTATGTATCATCTTTTGTGAATAGGTTCCCCCAACAAACTAGGTATTTTGTGATTTTTCCATTCTTTAGCTTCTTCACCCATGTTTCAGTAGTTTTCGGTGAAATAGTGTCACCTAAAAGGTTTTCGAGTGAAATAGTTTCACCTGAAAGCTTTTTGAGTGAAATAGTTTTTCCTAAAACTATGTGGCACAAAGGGTTTCAGCTGAAACTCTTTCACCCAAAAACTTTAAATTGATATCAAATTGTATAGCAAGGTTTCAATCTTGAAACCATTTTGTATGAAAGTATCCAAAACACTTTCACTCAAACTGACCAAGCTAGCAACCTAACCCATCTTTTGTGGGAAATTCAACAAAAGAAGATCTTCAACTCCACATTTCTCTAACCAAGGATATTTTCATGAAAATATATAAATACCCTTTTCTAGGGATCAAAGCCAAGAATTTGAGAATTTTTTTTAATATTTTATTTAGTTTTATTCTTTTTTTATTAATTTACTACAATTAGGTCATTATAATCAAACATGTATAAGGTTGATTAGAAATTTAAAAAAGTATACTAAAATTTATTTTTTTTAAATTAAGAAAAATATTGTACACTGAAGGAGAGAATGCTCTCCAAAATCGTATAATTTTTTTTTCTAATGATATATATTTAAGACATAAAATTGCATCCCCATCAAAACTATTACATTTTGAGTAAATTTGACTTTAAAAAATAAAATAAAAATTAATATGTTTTCTCAATGCAAGAGATATTCAAGTTAGCTAAGGGTGAAGAAAAAAAAAGGAAAAAAATATTTACTATATTAAAAGCTACATCCCATCGACCTCATTTTTTAATTATTCTTCCACAAGTAAAATATTCTCTTAAATTTATTAAAAAAAAATATCTCTAACTAATTTTTTAAAAATTAAGAAAATTAGAAACATCAACTACACTAAAAGTTTCACATTTAATTATTTTATATCATTTTAAAATTAAAAACATATATCTCACTTTAAGGCACTCCAAGTTGAAAAACTATATTTGTGTTGGCATTTCCTTTATAAAAGTGGGACAAAATTCTAAACTTTCACCTAGGGTGATGTGTTTTCCAAGTGCTTTTTTGAAGCAATACATATGGAAAACATTATGAATTATATTGTCTACTAGTGATTCCAACCCATAAGCAAATCCACCAATAATTTTCACAACTCTGTAAGGTCCATAGAAGTGAGATTTGAGATTTTTAACCCCTCTTCACTTAATGAAAATTTTCCTATAAGGTTGAAGGCATAGAAAAACCATGTCTCCAGCCTTAAATGACCTCTAAATGAGGCACTAATCTATATATACCTTTGGATTATTGTGAACAGAGCCCATTGTAGGTGATCCTTGAGTGACCTCAAAATATCTTTGCTATGCTCTAGCAAATCACTATCTATTGGTCCTTTTTTATTAATGAATACCAAATATGTGAATATTGGTGCATCATATCCTACAAACCCATAAAATAAGTTATATTGATGGACATTAATGGGTGCTATTATAGAAATATTCTCCAAGGCTTAACCACTTAAATTTCTATGTAATCAGCTATGTAACTAAGTGCAAAGATCCATATAAATTTATGAAATAATCTGAGCATAGTCTTATTTTGAGTATGATTTAGTTTGCATCTCTATTTTAAGATCTTCATATAAACCTACTATAACAAAACTACTCCAAAGGAACTCACAAATGATTTCATATTCTTCATCATTAGGGCATGGACCTTGGTCCTTCTTAGAATCAATATATTTAGAATCAACACATTTAGTAAATGAACATAAAAATGAATTCTCAACATTTCTTGCATCTATAAAGGGCAACGCCTCCAACCCATGCTCTAAAAAATTGCCAAGGTAGAAAACTTGTTTGGTCATAGGCAAGCATGTGTCCTTATTAGCATTTGTATTAGTACATTCTTCTTGTGAACTAGAAATCTCCACCTCATCCTTATGAAATAAATCAAATACTACAAAGATTCCATTAGAATTATTATCATTATAGTCCATGAAGAAAGGAATATTATGCATAAAACCATGTTCATGTACCTCAAGTTCAATGCCTACACACTCATCTCCAACAGCATCATTGTCATGCTAAAAATTAATGTCCATAACACTATCATTATTAGCATGATTAGTTTCAAGTACAAACCTATTCATCTTGTTCTCATGTGTGCAAATGTTTGTAGTAGAATGAGTAATAGCATTACATTCCTCAAATGGAGGAAAGACTTTAGTAAATAATCAAGTGTTTTCTCTAATGACTAAACATTTGCTTTCATTACTTAAGTACTATCATCCATATGAGTTGATTCATTACACTGTTCAAACACTTGTGCACACATAAGATGTAATTGCACATATATCAACCTCTTTACCATGACATGTATTTGTATCTTCTTTTATATATTCCTTATCAGTACTTAGTCTATCCTCAAGATGATCCCCTGCCCTAATTCTTTCATCATGGGATGCATTTTCATTTTGTGCTTTACAAGCTGCACCAACATACATTGCATTGTTCTTTTACTCATGTAGAACAACAAAGCAATTACTACCACCATTTAAAGACATAGGGGTTTTTTCATATCCTTGTCTTATTTCCTCAAGAAGAAAAACTCACTCGTATACTTGATCAAGCTTAATAGGTTTCACCAATTAAGGTGCATCAATTCTATAATTCTCTTTTCTATGGGTATCATTTGAAACCTAAAATTCTTTTTTACCTTCCTTTGTTAATGCGTCCTCATAACAACTTGACCCACATTCAACCATATTGTAACTAAACTCTATATTGACTCCATCCTTATATGTCATATCATCAACTTCTAATTCTACATCATATTCATTATCTTCAACTAAGACTTCTTCCTTCTCATATTCTCCTTGAATTCCTTTAGATCTTGAAATATCTCAATGGTTTCTAACTATACCTATAGATTTATTTCTATCATGGTATTTATCCTTATTCATTTTAGTAGATTGTTCATTCAAAGGAAATGTTTCAACATTATCAATACCCATAGATATAATACCTTTCATTGTTGAAAAATTTATGTTATCATCAATATCAATTCCTATGATGTACACTTGTTGAAGTTATGTAGAATTTTTATCTCTCAACATTAAACCCATTTGGATTTTCATGTGGATCAAAGTTTGAATACCCACTAGGGGTTTCATTCAGTAGCTTACCCTTTAACTTAACAATTCTGTATGTTTTTCTATACAAAATCTATCTTGTAGATGGAATATGGGAGAATCAATTCATATTTTGATAGGTGTGATAGTTACAAGAAGTGATTAGAATCTAGTGGTGAATAAACCCTAAAAATTCTAGGAAACTAATCACTTTCATTTGTGCCCCTAGGATAACATTCAAGTGTATGACATTTGAATTTTGTCTATAGGACAAAGTTCTTGTGCCCAAAGCATTTATCCCTACCCTAGTGTGATCCTTATAACCTCAAAATTATATAGGGAGTTTTTTTTGTCATTTTTAGCTTAGCTATGTAATTTTTATTAGTTTCTAACAAGTTTTAAGGTTTCAAGTTTTAGCTTCTATTTCTCCTCCTTCATTTGGACTACTTTTGGATAATAAACTTCCACTAAATTTTCCATTTTATTCTATTGTAGGTAGTTGGAAAAACTTGAGAAGGCCTTTTCATCACTATAACTATCTATTTTGAAGTTTTCAATAATTTTTAATGTAGGGAAAATATTTGAGAACCTAGCTCCTGAATTGTGTCCTTAGGGCAATAATATAGCACCCAATGCATTTGTCCCTACCTCTTCAGGTCTCAAGTTTTGGTTTTCAACTCTCTAGAGTCACCTATAGTCAATATTCAATTATTCTTTTCTCATCTTCTAGGTGCATTAGCCTCTACTTTTCATTTTCCTCTCTTTTTGGCACATTTCATTTCTATTTGTAGTTTTTAATTTCCTACATCAATCACTTGTCTTTTGTCAATCCCAACTTAGTGTTTGTTTATTAGTGTTAGAATAGTTTAAAAATCCTTCATTTGGCTAGTTCACATACAAATTTAAAAGGGAGAAAACTAACATCTTTTATTTCTCTTATTTTCTTTCATTTGGTGAACTCAATACTCATCCATTTCAACTTCTTATTTGTGTTTAGATTATCATCGCACTTATTTTCCTTTGTTAAACCTATCTTCTCTAGTTTTTCTTCTTACCCAATCTCCTAGACCTCTTATCCAATTACAAGAACTTATACTATGACTCATACCTCTCCTTCCCCATTTATTCATACTATCCTTTTTTACCCTAATTCTTTCCCTATCTTTCTCCCAATCACCAGGTTCTATGGTCACTTATCTCTATGTCTTATACAAACATGCATTTTCTTCTAATTCTCGTGATCATATCTTACTTTTTCCTATCAAAAATAATTCTTCTCTACCTCACTTAGCCAAGCTCAATTGTTCTAATTGCTTTATCATCTTCTCACAAGTGCATCCCTTTGTCTCTAAATCATGATGATAATGTGAACAACTCTATGCCCATTCTACCTTTGGCCTACTTAGCACCTATAAATATTCCACATTAATGACTCTTGTATCATTCTTAAAGACCACTTAACAAATTTTTATGATGTGCCTACCTTAGATCCTCTCTTTTATACTTCTTTCCATACTACATCACCTTCCAAACCTACAAAAGACGGATCAAATTTTAATATCAACTCTCACCCTTTTATCTCTCTTACCACTCGTTCTCGTCTCTCTAAAATCATTTCCATCAATATGAGTCTACTTCATGTTCTTCTACTTCCCTTACTTTCTGTCCCTGCCATTATGTCCCCGTATCTTCCTCATGTTCCTACCACAACCAATATGTACCATTTGGCACATCATCTATTTCTTATGAATATATTTCTCCTTTCCAATTTTCATATCTTTCATCTATTCTTCCTCCTTCTTATGAGTCACCACCTTATCATTCTACCCCTCACGATGTCTTACAATTGCCACCTTCTCACCTTATAATCCCTTATTCCATTATTTTATTTATTTATTTTGAATCTTCCTCTCTTTCTACTCTTAGTGATGTAGTACCCTTACCTGCTTCACCTCCTAAACCAAGTGAACCCTTGTTTCTTCCTTCCTACAACTTGTCACATCCCTCCACCCTCATAGCAATAATCATACACCTCCACTATACATATCAAATATTAAATATGAGGAATCTAATGAATGGAAGCAAAACAATATTGTTGAAGCTTTCATAAATAATACGTTAGATTCATGTTTTGAAGAAGAGTTGAGCATATCTCCTCCTATGAATAATAATAATTTCATGCATTAAGGGTCTTCTCCCCTCTCTACATATATGGTATTGTCTAATTAAAAGGATACTAAACTAAATGTGCAATCTTATATGATTCTTGTAATAAACCTAGTGCAATGTCTTATTTTTATCCTTTAAATGATAACATGCTCAGTAGGTTTCATTCATATGCATTGATATTTCCTTCTTTTTATGAGAATATATGGACTTTTATCACTCATTATCCATCTCTAAATCAAACATGTGCTTCCCTTCCTAGGATAAATTTGATAAGTCCCTCTCCTTTGGCCTCTTCTTGTAATGATGTGATTACACATGCACTTAAAGGTCCCCCTAGAAAACTTAGAGAGATCTCTAAGCTGAAGTATGATATTCCCATATCTCATGTTAATCTTATAACTATGACACACCATCTTTCTACCCCTAAGATTGTCTTACAAGATACTCCTACCTTGACAATGGATGTAAGAGATTAATCTTATTTCCCCTCTCTCAAGGTCTAAAACTTAAAACCTCTCCTACAACCTTTACTCCAATAATGGAACATTATTTCCATCCTCCTACTTCTACTCCTATTATGGTTCATGTTGCTTTCATGGTTATCACATTGTTAGTTGAATAGCCACAATACTTGTTGAAATATAGAAAAAATGTGACAATACCAATTTCACTTCCCATACCACTATCAATCTTTCCTCTCCACCTCATGTTATCACTAAGAGACCTAAAGATCACGATTTTGTGGATCCTCTACAGCCCACCCAATCTAAGATAACTCTTTTGGATCTCCTTCAAACATCTTCTCTTAAGAAACATCATTCAACAAGCCTTAAAAAAAATATTCATTCAACCATCTTAGACCCTACTAAACTTGCCTCCAAATCTATGTAGGACATTTCTTTTTCCCCATCTAAATTTCAACCCCTTTCAATTCTTCAAAAAACTCTCCCATTAACTATTGTTGGATGATATAAGAACTTGGGAATTAAGAGGGTTCTTGTTGATAATGGGTCTAAGTAAACATCTGTGGTATATTTTTCTTAACTCTACTCATCTTAATTGTTCATAATTAGAAAAATTTGAGCTCTCCATTTGTGGTTTTGATAATTTTAATTGGGAACCTTTAGCAAACCATTATCTTTCCTATTATAGTGGGTCCTATCACTCTTAATAACATTTTCATGTCATGCCTAGTAAACTTTCTTATAATCTCCTTCTTGGATGGCCATGGCTCAATGCAATGCATGTTATTTCCTCCACCCTTCATTGTTTAAAATTCATTCATAACAATAAGATCATGTATGTACTATCTATGATGATGAATCCAAAAGTTTTGGTCTATTGAATCTCAAGATCTCTTTAACCTAGCCAATTTATTTCACCCCTTTGCTAGAATTTTACCTAAGAGAGCTTTCCTAAATCATCTCTTGATAATTCTTCAAAGGATTCTAATTCATTTGATCCTTCTCTGAATGATATTGAACCTCTTCTTCCTCCAGCTTCTACAACTTTACATCCACAACTGATCCCCCTTTCTCAACATTTTAACCCCTTTCTTGGGGATGACTAAAGTTCTTTAGACTTCACCCCTTGTTATTGTAACAAAGGTTAAACTCCACTCAATATTTCCACTTTAAACATGGACCCACATTCTTATTGTTTACCTCCTTATTGTCACACCTCTTAATCCCCTCTTAATCAAAATACCATTTCCCACACTTCAACTATCAATCCATCTTCTTCAACATCTACTGATTACTTGTCTTATTTCAAGATCATTCGCTTTGGTTTTGGTGAATATGATGAAGGATACTCCCCTTACCAACTCAAACACACAACAATAATAGAGAATAAAATAACAAATGCAAGAAAGAAACACATTCTTTATATTATCTCAATATAATGACATTACAATATTGAGGAAATTTTTCTAATAACATGGGCTTTCTAATTACAAAAATTTGCAAGCCAGAGCCACCATCTACACTATTGAACCCCATGTAATTCCCATTCACCTTGTTTATCTGGAATATGTAACCACCCTAGTATATTCTTGAAATTGTAATTTCCACCAAAAAGATATTTTTATATTTTTATTTCTTTTAATTTCGGTAGTAAAATTTCATGGCATCATAACTTTAGATCTGACCATAGGATTTTCAATCATAATATATTGTTGGAAAGTTGTCGAAGAGACGTGTGTCAAAAAAATGACATGTTAGGGTACACTTTGATTTTTGGCCAATTTTTGGGCCCATCCGGAGCCTCTAAGTGCCTCAAATTTGACTTCAAACATTTTATCAGGATTTTTGAAAACTGAAAATATTAATATCCCATAAATGACAAATGACATTGAAGATATTTCTTCACCATTGACTTCAATTCACCATTCTGGAGGTCTATGTAAGATTTCGTGTTCATACATGCACAAATGTCAAATTACTAAAAAAATAACCCTGCCAATTTTAGCCCTTATTGAAAAAGAAACAATAATTTTGGGTGATGCAAGATTGCTCTTACACCCTGGATGCTCATGCATCAGAATATAAGGTATATTTTGTATATTTCTATATTCTTACATCACTTGTTTACCAATACACTCAAAATTAGTCCCCCCAAAACCCCTCTTTGTCCTCTCCTTCCCCTTCCCATAAATATGTTAGTTCAACCAATCATACTATCTCAAACCCCCCATTTTCTTCTTCACATGACAAATGCATTATTAATCATGACATTAATTAGTTTCTTTGAGTTATATAGTTCCCCCTTCATCCTCTTCTCCTTCACATAAAGGTGTCCATTCAACTAAGCATATTGTCTTAGATTCCCCTTCCTCTTCCCTCAAAAAATGTCACTAATCATAACATTAATTTAGTTACCCCTAGAACTATAGTTCTTCTTTTCTCTTCTCCTAATCTTGAAAGATTACATGAAAAAGGGTTCAAGATCCTAACACATTTTGGATATAAAGGAAAAGGCCTTGGCCATCACGAGGATGGTATGATTGAATTTATTTACCTTTGTTCTACCTATACGAAATTTTCATATTGAATCCAACTTTAAACTAAAATGGGTCATTTTCCTAAATGGAAATTATGTTTTAGGTCTCATTTAATTCATGTTCTTTTGTTGTCCTTTGTCTTTTTTTTATGTTTGCAGGCAGAAACAAAGTATTTCAATTCATACATAATGGTAGAAAGAAAATGGATTTCTAGTTATGAGGTGTGCACCTCAACACAAGGGTGCACATGCATATAGGAGATTTCAAACTATCATATATATGTGCATGTCTATGGGGTTGTGTCTATGGGATTGGTATGCACCTAAAATAAGGAATTCAAAGTTTAAATTGAAACTTGATATACTACCCATACCAGTGCACATTTGAGGGATGGGAGTGCACTAGAAAATGAAAGATGGAATTTCAAAATTTAAAGCATAAATAAACGCACACTTGATCAAGGAGAATTATTTTCAAATAAAATTCACAACTTTCATGTATAGGTGTATACTTGGGCAGAAGAGCAACCCTCATTATCTAGCCAAATCTCACTTTCAAGTTGAAGTTCAAATCTAAGCTATATGTGCACTTGTGTAGTAGAATATGTAGGTGAACGTCTAAAGTTGAAAGGATGGATGTAGAGTGCACTTTAAACATAAGTCAAATTCAAACAAGTTTGTTGATAGGCGTGCACCTAAAATAAGGCCATGCACCTCACAATGAAGAAACAACAGTTTTGAGCATGATCAAAGATGCCTCTAGAATTTGAAAGCATATTTGCTGAGGGAAGATAGACCTCACTATATAGGTGTATTTTGAAGTGAGCAAAGCACGCTTGAAAGAAGGATGCAACTTTTAGTCCAAAAATTTAATGGCATATAAGACAGTGCACATAAACATTAGGAAATGCCCTTAAATGAAGAAAATAGAGAAGTGGAGGTGTGAAAGTGCACATCTCAGACAAAGGCACGTGCCTTGTCTAAGGCATTTCAGAAATAAAATTTTTTTAAGGTGCTGAATAGATGCACGTTTGGCGGAGAAGTTCACACCTATGCATATTAGCAAGTCTTCTATAAATATCAGATCAACACCAAAGTTGAAAGTTAGACGTATTATCAAACAAAAGATAAAACTCTTATTTTAGGAAGATGCACCACTTTGAAATGTCTCGTCCTTTCAAACCAATCAGCTATTTATAAATGATAGCTCCAAATAAACACAAATCAAAAAAAAACAAATAGAGTTGTCTTTTCTAAAAGAAACATAGCTATTGTTAGAGGAAAGGTGTGCTCAACTGGAAAGAGGATTTAACCTTTTAAAAGCTTCATTTTTCTTTTACTTCTCACAATATGATAGCATCAATAGTAAAGACAAGTCAAAAGAACAAATAGAGTTACACTTTTCTAAAAGAAACATAGCTATCCTTAGAGGAAAGGTATGCTCTAGAAAGAGGATTTAACCTTTTAAAAGATTCATTTCTCTTTTACTTCTCACAACATGATAGCATCAATAAGAATAATAAGGCAACAATCATTTTTATTTTTGTAGGGTGTCTAATAGTCACAACAACAATTGTAGGAGATCAATTTCGAAGAAAAATATCATAGAATTAGCTATACTCGACATATCAACCTCAAATATTCCTTAAATTCTTCTATTTTTCTCTCAAACATCTATAAAATTCAAGTCAAAATTAATCAAAGGAGTTAGATATTGTCATAACAACATAGTGTAGTGCATCCATATTTTATTTGTAAAGAAGAATGAATCAACATATTTTATGAAAAGGAAAGAGAACCCAGTATGCACCTTATAGCGTCCTATATTTTTCTTAAACAAATATTCAATAACTTGATACAAGCACATACTACTATGCCCTTAAAGCAAAAACAAACATAATTAATTTCCCATCACATTAACCATTAGAGAAAAGATAAAGTAGCTTACATATCTAAGTAAATTTTAGCAACATAACAACATGTAAATCAATACTTTAAGAACATGAAAGAAGAAGAATAGAAAAAAGATAGATAGAAAAGGAGTTCTCCAAAAGAGGACCCATTCAAAAATATCCAGACATACAAAGCTGACACACCTCCTCTAGTGAATTTTGATAAGCTAGAAATTCTAGAAAATACTAGAGCTATTGATGCAATGAGGTCATGGATTACTAATTACACTTCTACTAACCCTGATGTAGAAGAAAAGGAAGTGATTAAGCAAGCTTTGAATGCCATGACTGGTACGGCTAAACATGTTTGGGAAAGGTTGCCAAATGATTACAGAGAAAACCTGTTGGATAGAGGAACTGATCAGGTATGTGCACAACTTCTCAGAATGTTTGTAGGTAAAAGAGATGTGATGGAAAAACTGGAATATAATAAGTTTATTAAGGGAAAGTGTAAAGATCTCAGAGATTTCAAGTCTTACTGTAAAAAACAGTATGAACATTTTTATTTATCAGGCCATGAGCAAAAACATGATTTAATGTATACTACTTTCTTGAAAAGCTTCAGTAATCCGATAGGGGATTTCTATCATAAGAAAGTATTAGAAAATATGGTCAGTGATGGACTTGAGATGAAGGAAATTACTTTTCCTCAGTTAATCCAGTTTTTAGAACAAATTAACTCTGATATTTGTGATGAAGCCAAGATGAAGAAAGAGGTTAAAAAAGTACAGCCTATTCTGTCAAGCACTATTTGTCATCGTCTCGATGATGAAAAAGGAGATTCGTGTGCTGGCTGCCGAAAGGAAAAGCCAGATAAGTATGACAGAAAGTTTCGTAAGAAATTTAAAGGTCTTGGCATAAAGGATCCAAAGTTGAAGAAACGACAGAAAAAAGGTTTCTTCAGAAAGAAGGATAAGTCCGGCAAAGGTAAAGCTAAGTGGAAGCCAACTTGTTATATCTGTAAAGGAAACCACTTTGCCAATAAGTGTCCGGAAAGAAAAAAGAAGAAAGGACGTGGTAAGATGCGTAGCATGCAAGCTCACGGCATCACAGAACCTGATTACATATATATAGATGACTATCCATCAGACTCTGAAGACATAGTTTTGAGTTCAGATTCTGAGTCATCCTCAGAAGAAGAATATCAGTCTGCTGAAGAAGAAGCTGTTGCTGCAAAGCTGAATAAGTTATCAGCAGAACAGAATTTTGAAGAAGATTCTGAAGCATCTGAAGGTTCTGAAGTTTCGTTCTATTGCAGAATGTTTCGAAGTACGCCAGTTCAGAATGAATTGAACTCCATTGTGGAGCAAATCTTGGAGATAGAAATGCGGCTCAACAAGATGGACATGGGTCCAGAAACATGGGCCAAGCTCAAAGCACAGCTGGAACAATTGAAGGCAAGGAAGCTGTATCTGTTACAGCCTAAAGAAGTCAAGAGGCCTTTTCAAGGCCCTTATCAAGGCTCTTCCTCCAGCCATTCTCTTCATGAGAGCCATGGCTATCATCCAGCTCCGTGGCAAAGAAAGCCTCCATCTCCACCGCAAAGTCCCAGCCAAGCAAGCTTGGTATCTACTCTCCCTCTAGCTCATAGAGGACTGCTTGAAGCTCCGGCGCCAGGAAGTATGGCTCGGCGCATATGGCGTAGACATCGAAAGGAGTACCTCCAAAAGGTAATAGCTCAAGCTAAATCTGAAATTGATGAATTAGATGAAGAAGAAAATTTTAATCTTCATGAGGAATTGCAGAAGTCTCCTGACTTAGAAAGTTACATAAATAGGATAAATTCTCAGAAGGAAGTATCTGAAGATTTAAGATGCAGTGAACCTTCCTTCAGTCCTATTTTGCAAAGGTCAGTCGAGAAGCCTCTGAAGGCTCCAGATTATGGTCCTGTGTCTATATATGGTCCAGTTGATAAGTCTGTATCCCTTAGACCAAATCAGAGACCTCCTCCTAGCAAACCCTCTGCTATCCAAGTACCTAAGCTTGAACTATCAGAAGACCCCTTGTCTGTTTTAGCTACAGAAGCTTTTGAGGGTCCTACTCCTGTTGAAGTGGTGAATCTTGAAGATGATCACCATGTTAATATGTTAAAGGATCATAAGTATGTCAGAAGTGCTAAAATTGCTTCTATTTGTCCAGCCGTCATACTTACAATCCATTTCAGAGGAATCCAAGCTTATCCTCTGTCTTTCCTAGTTGATACCGGCGCAGATATCAATCTGGCCCGAAAGAATTGTTTTCCTGAGGATGCCTGGAAAAAGGGAAACACAAGAATTACTTTTGCTAATCAAGACAAAGAAGGCAGTGATGCATACTGTGTAGCTCCTGTAAGGTTGGGTACTGAAGATAATCCTACCCAAGTTGTTTTCATCCAGTATGAAGTTGAAGACTATGATGGTATTCTTGGTAGCAATGCTATCAGGGATTGGGAACCCTTCATAATTGATTCTGATTTCCTGACTTTCAGAAATTTCTATCAGATTCCCAGAGTTTATCAGCCTTTGTCTTTCACGCACAAAATTCAAAAGCCAGGCAAGCCAAAAACAAGGCAAGTCAGTCATGCCTTTCTGATCCAGCAATATGCAGAGGCTCAAGAAGATATTGCTGAAATGAAGAAGGAATTCGAGGATGCTGTGTTCACCAAAGATCTCACAAAGCATCAGCGAAGGATCACATGTGATCTCACTTTGAAACGCGATGCTAATAATCAGGAACTTCTTCCCAAAGGTAAGGCCAACTATTTTCTCATGTCTCCTCTAGAAACAGAAACATGTGCAAAAGAAATTGCTAGTCTATTAGAACAGAACCTTATTCAGGTGTCTGAGTCTCCATTTTCTTGTCATGCCATGTATGTCCCAAAAGTCGATGAGGAAGGTAATGAATTACCTGAGAAAAGATTAGTTGTCAATTATAAGCCTCTCAATGAGTGTCTAGTAGATCATCGTCATCCATTGCCCAGTAAAGATCATATCTGGCAAATTATCCAAGGTAGCAATATTTATTCCAAGTTTGATCTTACCAAAGGATACTGGCAAATTAGTTTGAAGCCCCAGGACTATTATAAAACGGCTTTCTCAGTACCTCAGGGTCTGTATGAATGGAAAGTCCTTCCATTCGGGATCAAAACTGCTCCCTCTATTTTCCAACAAAGAATGGATGCTTTGTTTCGACCCTATGCTAAATTTATCCAGTCGTACATTGATGATATTTTAGTTTTCAGTCCTGAAATGCAAACACATTTGCGACATCTTCAACAGTTCTTAGATATCTGTAAACACCATGGTCTTGCAGTTAATCCCACCAAATCAGTCTTTGCTCAGACTTCCATTGTTTTTATTGGGATCAAACTTCTTCCAGGGGGGAGAATGGAAGCACAACCACATATATTGAATAAAATTGCCCATTTACCTGTCACCAATGTAAAGGAACTTCAGAGATTCCTAGGTTTGGTCAATTACATTGCTGGTTTTTATCACAAGCTTGCAGAAGACCGAGTTGATCTGAATAAGTTGTTAGGCAAGAAACCTCCACCATGGACAAGTTATCATGATAAGTTGATTCAGAATATTAAGGATAAATGTGCCAAGTTGCCACCCTTGAAATTACCTGGTCCAGGATTTAAGATTGTAGAAACTGATGCTAGTGAATATGCATGGTCAGGGATTCTCAGAGAACAGAAAACTCTAGAATATAATCCGAAGGATAAGGGTGAAATTGTTAGAACAGTTTCTGGTGCCTTCAAGAATGCTGAAAAAGATTACCATAGTACTCACAAGGAAATCTTAGCAGTAGTAAATTCATTTGCAGCTTTTCAGATGTTTATTGCTGACAAGAGATTTTTACTAAAGAGTGATTTGCAGCATTTGAAGGGATTCTTCAAAAAAGAATCCAGGAATAAGATTACTCGAGGAAGGCTCCTCAGATGGGCACAACAGCTCAATACCTATGTATTTGATTTCATACACTTACCTGGTGTTGATAATATTTTTGCAGATTTTGAATCAAGAGAAGGTTTCATGATTAAGGAAAAATTGGAAGCAACAGCAAAAAGGGTTGAAGCCTCAAAGGTAAGAAAGTTTTCTGGTAAAGTAAATGTCATAAGAATCAGAGAACAGCGTTGGTCAGAACCAAGTGTGGAACAATGGAGTTGTAATCCATTCCCTCATAGGGATCTTCACAACCACCAAATGGCCGCTGATTTTCTAAGTGACCGGCATGAAATGCTTGTGTCCAAATTAAAGCTTACCACTCCAGGATTATGGTCTGAAAGTCCATTCTTCCAGTTTTCAGCCGAAGCAGTGCCAATTGATCCAGATATTGGTCATGCTCTTCAAAATTGGTGTGGTGATTTTGTATTACCAGTTAATTTCCTAAATCCAGAAATTGGTAACCCCTTTCAATGGCTTCATAATGAATTTGGTGTAACCACTATTCGTAAGATGTTTTCAGGTCCATACCCACAAGCAGCAGAATTGCAATTCAATGGAACGACTGCCTATACGGGATGCATTTTCCGTCTGCAGTTTACCTCAAATGCTGAAAATGCTATCAGCCGACACATGATCCAAATGTATGGCCCTGGTGGACCTACCTCCAGATACAACAACTGGACTGTTGGGAATCGCCTCAATTATTTTGTGCAACATCAGACTCCCATATGGCTACATACGAAGACATACAGAATAGCCAGAGGTCTACCCTACACCAGTAATGCCGTGCTGGCTCACCCTCACAAGATTAAAGTAATGAGCATAATTTGGCGAGAAGATGACAGTTTGCCAGGCTGCATCCCGCACGCCTCAAATCAGGATTGTGCCAACTGTCATGATTACTCAATGGATGATCCAAGAGTGCCCCAGTATGATACGCAAGGTTTCTATCGTTCACCAACTTGCACTCATCCAGAAGGACACGTGTGTGAAGAATGCTTGAACTGGAGCCCATGGGATGGCGACAGTACCCCATCAAATAGTACGGGCTCACGATAAGGCTAATGAGTGGGCATGTCACTCATCGAGGGAATCTTTCACCTCGTGAATCCAACGAAAGACATGGACCCTACCATGTTCTAAAGGGGGCAACACGTCACCTTAGTGCGTGTACGAGTTATTCCACTCGTTTGTAAAAGGAAGTGTCGGTCGACCTTATCTTGTTCACGAGCAATTGGGTCCCACCTTTTGGGATGCTCTTCGGATAAGGTGTGTTCGTGTCAAAGCTCTTGTGGTCGGATTTCAAAATGGAATCAAACGAATGAAGTGATCGGGGTCAAAAGATCTGCCCTCTACCGCCTATAAAAGGAAGTCAGGGCCGCCTGCATTTCACAAGCCATTCGGAGTATTTCCAAAGTTCCTAAGTGTAGCGACAGAGCAAGAGCTCTTCTGAGAATAAGTGTCAGTCTAGTCCAGTCTAGTCCAGTCTAGTAAAAGCTTTGTCCAAGCTTTAAAGTGTTGTAAAAGCTTGAGGTCTGCAAGCTTCTATGTCTGTAAGGCTCTATAAAGCGCGCCTTGTATTAGATGAACTACTTTGTAAGCTTCCTGTTTGTTAATAATAGAATATTAAATATCCGTGTTCGTAATATTGTCATTCCAGAATATGGTACACCCTATGTTTGTCTATGGCAGCTCATATTTGGTATCAGAGCTTCTACTTCTAGTAACGATATTATAGCTGAGTGTTATCGTTGTCGCCAAACAATAACTCCATTATAATCTCTTATCTGTACTGCTCTCTGTATATGCTCCCTGTATTGTCTCAGGTCGCCAGTTACTGTCGTAAGTCCCAGTTGTAAGACCCGCTGAAGCCGTGTGCAGGCGTAAGGGCAGTGTGGGCGGTTATCAGATCTTTTGAGCGCAGGTTCCGAGCGCAGATTCGAGCGCAGATGGCATCTTCTTCTTCTTCCAGTTCTCAGTTTGTTGGTGGCATCGATCTCACAGCAGATCGTAACTCAGAGGTCAGATTTACTGATTTTTATGCAAATAATGAATCCATGTTCACAGAAGGTGAATTTAGTAGTAATGCTTTGGATGAAATATCTGCAGTAGGTGTAGAGTCTGAAAAGCCTTTTAAGGTCCCTAAGATACCTTCTCACGAAATTTACAGAGATATTCCTAAAGGTATCATAGATATGATAAATAATAAGGATGTAGGTTTACGTGATTGGTTTGGTTATAAGTCTTCTCAGAATTGCCATGTCGCGGAATTATCACATGTAGTTAAAGGTGGAAACCAAGGAAAACTCAATATTTTCTCTGATGAGTTAATTAAGAAATTCAGAAAAAGGGCATATGAAAGTAAGGCAAATCCCCAGTTCATGCATTTGTCATATATCAGAATTGGTATTTGTGGTCATTACCGAAAAGGTTTGCCGATAATAGTTTTGATGATGCTTAAAGATGCAAGGTTCTTAAAGCTGTCTCACTCACTGCTTGGTGCAGGGTGTGATTCTATGGCCAGAGGTCCTATTTTTGTTGACTGTTTGTTAGACTTTCCTGTTAGTCTAAAAGATGACAATCTACGAGATGTCCTAGAATACAAGTTTAAAACTATGAATCTGTTCATGAAGCAAGATTCCGTGGATCACTCTCTTGTATTTCTTGTTCATTATAGATTGTATAACAAGGTTATGCCTATGATGATAAATCCCAGAAAAAGTATGGGATTAGAAGGAATGTCTACCATATGGACCTCCAGTAGTGATAGTACTCAATTGACAGCCCCTAAGATCGTTCAGCATAAGGAAATCAAAATGCCTGAAGAATGGGCAGTAGAGCTTTGGGATTCTGAAGCCAGAGAATTACCAAAACAGAATAGGTTAAGAGGAATTTCCATAGAGGAATTAGATGATCAAGCTGTTATTAAGTTTGGAACTGTTCCAGGAAGTCAGCCTTCAAGTCAAGCCTCTAGCAGTAGGTCTACTCCCTCTGTTAGTAGAGAAACTTCCTTTAGACAACAATCCTCAGTTTTGCCTCAAGCCTCGTCTGTCAGAATTCAGCCCAATCAAGGTTTTGAAAGTCTGTTTAAGATTCCGAGAGCACCAGCTCCGTCTAGATCTTTCAGACATACTGAAACAACACCACCACCTGTTCAGTCAATGACTAGGTGTAATCATCAGAAGTACTCTGAATTAGACAATGGTTTATGTCAGTGTGAAGATTGTTCATTCGTCTTCCCTCAAAGTTCTGGTCATGTCCGTATGATGATGTCTCAAACTTCATTTGATTTTCCAGAACAAAATATAGACATTGAAGAGTCCAAGGTTGTGGATACCCCTGGTGGTAGTTGTACTGTACCAGGACGTCTGCCTCCTTTCAAGGATTTTATGATCATTGAGCCTAAAGGTAATTATAAGATTCAGTGTTGGCCAATGCATGTTTTCCCTATAGGTGCTTCTGGTTCTAGCCAGAGTAATTTAATGAATTGGACCAATCTGTGTATGAGGAAAACTATGTTAATCCTTGAAGATAGAAAGAAATGGGCAGAAATAGAATCTGTAAGGTTTCAAAAGGCACATCTCAGTCATCAGCAAAATTTCCATACAGTTGTCCAACTCTTAGAAAAGTTAGAACAGAGATTATCAGAAGATTGGACTAAGCAGGTTAATGCAGAAATTGCAGAATTAAGAGCCCAATATGAAGTCTTTAAGGCATATTATGAAGCTCTTAAAACAGAAACTGATGTGACTGGATCTAGAGTATCTTCTTTAGATATGCATGTCAAGCATAATGGTCAGAAACTTACAGAGGTAAAAGAAGATTTCGGTATTTTGAGAACCGAATTAAATAATTTAGTGACTACAGAGTCTGGTAACATACAGGCTACTGTTAGGCAAGAGTCGGTAACGGTTCAGCACTCAACCGTCTCTAAGTCAAAAGTTAAGCATTTTCCAGGAAACTCTAAAGGGTTTCTTGATGCTCAATATGAAGGTCCGTCTCTCAGCCTCAAAAGCACTGCTGTATATAATCCTATGACAGGCCAGTATGAGCAGCCTCAGCCTCCGTCCCACGGTCAAGTTCATATAGCCCGGGGGGGAAATGGGAGTTCTCCAAAAGAGGACCGAGATAGAAGTGCGGCTTAACAAGATGGACATGGGTCCAGAAACTTGGGCTAAGCTCAAGGCCCAGCTGGAACAATTGAAGGCAAGGAAGCTGTATCTGTTACAGCCTAAAGAAGTCAAGAGGCCTTTTCAAGGCCCTTATCAAGGCTCTTCCTCCAGCCATTCTCTTCATGAGAGCCATGGCTATCAGGTTCTGTGATGCCGTGAGCTTGCATGCTACGCATCTTACCACGTCCTTTCTTCTTTTTTCTTTCCGGACACTTATTGGCAAAGTGGTTTCCTTTACAGATATAACAAGTTGGCTTCCACTTAGCTTTACCTTTGCCGGACTTATCCTTCTTTCTGAAGAAACCTTTTTTCTGTCGTTTCTTCAACTTTGGATCCTTTATGCCAAGACCTTTAAATTTCTTACGAAACTTTCTGTCATACTTATCTGGCTTTTCCTTTCGGCAGCCAGCACACGAATCTCCTTTTTCATCATCGAGACGATGACAAATAGTGCTTGACAGAATAGGCTGTACTTTTTTAACCTCTTTCTTCATCTTGGCTTCATCACAAATATCAGAGTTAATTTGTTCTGGAAAATCAAATGAAGTTTGAGACATCATCATACGGACATGACCAGAACTTTGAGGGAAGACGAATGAACAATCTTCACACTGACATAAACCATTGTCTAATTCAGAGTACTTCTGATGATTACACCTAGTCATTGACTGAACAGGTGGTGGTGTTGTTTCAGTATGTCTGAAAGATCTAGACGGAGCTGGTGCTCTCGGAATCTTAAACAGACTTTCAAAACCTTGATTGGGCTGAATTCTGACAGACGAGGCTTGAGGCAAAACTGAGGATTGTTGTCTAAAGGAAGTTTCTCTACTAACAGAGGGAGTAGACCTACTGCTAGAGGCTTGACTTGAAGGCTGACTTCCTGGAACAGTTCCAAACTTAATAACAGCTTGATCATCTAATTCCTCTATGGAAATTCCTCTTAACCTATTCTGTTTTGGTAATTCTCTGGCTTCAGAATCCCAAAGCTCTACTGCCCATTCTTCAGGCATTTTGATTTCCTTATGCTGAACGATCTTAGGGGCTGTCAATTGAGTACTATCACTACTAGAGGTCCATATGGTAGACATTCCTTCTAATCCCATACTTTTTCTGGGATTTATCATCATAGGCATAACCTTGTTATACAATCTATAATGAACAAGAAATACAAGAGAGTGATCCACGGAATCTTGCTTCATGAACAGATTCATAGTTTTAAACTTGTATTCTAGGACATCTCGTAGATTGTCATCTTTTAGACTAACAGGAAAGTCTAACAAACAGTCAACAAAAATAGGACCTCTGGCCATAGAATCACACCCTGCACCAAGCAGTGAGTGAGACAGCTTTAAGAACCTTGCATCTTTAAGCATCATCAAAACTATTATCGGCAAACCTTTTCGGTAATGACCACAAATACCAATTCTGATATATGACAAATGCATGAACTGGGGATTTGCCTTACTTTCATATGCCCTTTTTCTGAATTTCTTAATTAACTCATCAGAGAAAATATTGAGTTTTCCTTGGTTTCCACCTTTAACTACATGTGATAATTCCGCGACATGGCAATTCTGAGAAGACTTATAACCAAACCAATCACGTAAACCTACATCCTTATTATTTATCATATCTATGATACCTTTAGGAATATCTCTGTAAATTTCGTGAGAAGGTATCTTAGGGACCTTAAAAGGCTTTTCAGACTCTACACCTACTGCAGATATTTCATCCAAAGCATTACTACTAAATTCACCTTCTGTGAACATGGATTCATTATTTGCATAAAAATCAGTAAATCTGACCTCTGAGTTACGATCTGCTGTGAGATCGATGCCACCAACAAACTGAGAACTGGAAGAAGAAGAAGATGCCATCTGCGCTCGAATCTGCGCTCGGAACCTGCGCTCAAAAGATCTGATAACCGCCCACACTGCCCTTACGCCTGCACACGGCTTCAGCGGGTCTTACAACTAGGACTTACGACAGTAACTGGCGACCTGAGACAATACAGGGAGCATATACAGAGAGCAGTACAGATAAGAGATTATAATGGAGTTATTGTTTGGCGACAACGATAACACTCAGCTATAATATC
Organism: Cunninghamia lanceolata; assembly: GCA_027924645.1. Classification (NCBI taxonomy): domain Eukaryota; kingdom Viridiplantae; phylum Streptophyta; class Pinopsida; order Cupressales; family Cupressaceae; genus Cunninghamia; species Cunninghamia lanceolata. The sequence goes on from BSBN01000639.1 coordinate 2,611,787, forward strand.
GTTACTAGAAGTAGAGGCTCTGATACCAAATATGAGCTGCCATAGACAAACATAGGGTGTACCATATTCTGGAATGACAATATTACGAACACGGATATTTAATATTCTATTATTAACAAACAGGAAGCTTACAAAGTAGTTCATCTAATACAAGGCGCGCTTTATAGAGCCTTACAGACATAGAAGCTTGTAGACCTCAAGCTTTTACAACACTTTAAAGCTTGGACAAAGCTTTTACTAGACTGGACTAGACTGACACTTATTCTCAGAAGAGCTCTTGCTCTGTCGCTACACTTAGGAACTTTGGAAATACTCCGAATGGCTTGTGAAATGCAGGCGGCCCTGACTTCCTTTTATAGGCGGTAGAGGGCAGATCTTTTGACCCCGATCACTTCATTCGTTTGATTCCATTTTGAAATCCGACCACAAGAGCTTGACACGAACACACCTTATCCGAAGAGCATCCCAAAAGGTGGGACCCAATTGCTCGTGAACAAGATAAGGTCGACCGACACTTCCTTTTACAAACGAGTGGAATAACTCGTACACGCACTAAGGTGACGTGTTGCCCCCTTTAGAACATGGTAGGGTCCATGTCTTTCGTTGGATTCACGAGGTGAAAGATTCCCTCGATGAGTGACATGCCCACTCATTAGCCTTATCGTGAGCCCGTACTATTTGATGGGGTACTGTCGCCATCCCATGGGCTCCAGTTCAAGCATTCTTCACACACGTGTCCTTCTGGATGAGTGCAAGTTGGTGAACGATAGAAACCTTGCGTATCATACTGGGGCACTCTTGGATCATCCATTGAGTAATCATGACAGTTGGCACAATCCTGATTTGAGGCGTGCGGGATGTAGCCTGGCAAACTGTCATCTTCTCGCCAAATTATGCTCATTACTTTAATCTTGTGAGGGTGAGCCAGCACGGCATTACTGGTGTAGGGTAGACCTCTGGCTATTCTGTATGTCTTCGTATGTAGCCATATGGGAGTCTGATGTTGCACAAAATAATTGAGGCGATTCCCAACAGTCCAGTTGTTGTATCTGGAGGTAGGTCCACCAGGGCCATACATTTGGATCATGTGTCGGCTGATAGCATTTTCAGCATTTGAGGTAAACTGCAGACGGAAAATGCATCCTGTATAGGCAGTCGTTCCATTGAATTGCAATTCTGCTGCTTGCGGGTATGGACCTGAAAACATCTTACGAATAGTGGTTACACCAAATTCATTATGAAGCCATTGAAAGGGGTTACCAATTTCTGGATTTAGGAAATTAACTGGTAATACAAAATCACCACACCAATTTTGAAGAGCATGACCAATATCTGGATCAATTGGCACTGCTTCGGCTGAAAACTGGAAGAATGGACTTTCAGACCATAATCCTGGAGTGGTAAGCTTTAATTTGGACACAAGCATTTCATGCCGGTCACTTAGAAAATCAGCGGCCATTTGGTGGTTGTGAAGATCCCTATGAGGGAATGGATTACAACTCCATTGTTCCACACTTGGTTCTGACCAACGCTGTTCTCTGATTCTTATGACATTTACTTTACCAGAAAACTTTCTTACCTTTGAGGCTTCAACCCTTTTTGCTGTTGCTTCCAATTTTTCCTTAATCATGAAACCTTCTCTTGATTCAAAATCTGCAAAAATATTATCAACACCAGGTAAGTGTATGAAATCAAATACATAGGTATTGAGCTGTTGTGCCCATCTGAGGAGCCTTCCTCGAGTAATCTTATTCCTGGATTCTTTTTTGAAGAATCCCTTCAAATGCTGCAAATCACTCTTTAGTAAAAATCTCTTGTCAGCAATAAACATCTGAAAAGCTGCAAATGAATTTACTACTGCTAAGATTTCCTTGTGAGTACTATGGTAATCTTTTTCAGCATTCTTGAAGGCACCAGAAACTGTTCTAACAATTTCACCCTTATCCTTCGGATTATATTCTAGAGTTTTCTGTTCTCTGAGAATCCCTGACCATGCATATTCACTAGCATCAGTTTCTACAATCTTAAATCCTGGACCAGGTAATTTCAAGGGTGGCAACTTGGCACATTTATCCTTAATATTCTGAATCAACTTATCATGATAACTTGTCCATGGTGGAGGTTTCTTGCCTAACAACTTATTCAGATCAACTCGGTCTTCTGCAAGCTTGTGATAAAAACCAGCAATGTAATTGACCAAACCTAGGAATCTCTGAAGTTCCTTTACATTGGTGACAGGTAAATGGGCAATTTTATTCAATATATGTGGTTGTGCTTCCATTCTCCCCCCTGGAAGAAGTTTGATCCCAATAAAAACAATGGAAGTCTGAGCAAAGACTGATTTGGTGGGATTAACTGCAAGACCATGGTGTTTACAGATATCTAAGAACTGTTGAAGATGTCGCAAATGTGTTTGCATTTCAGGACTGAAAACTAAAATATCATCAATGTACGGCTGGATAAATTTAGCATAGGGTCGAAACAAAGCATCCATTCTTTGTTGGAAAATAGAGGGAGCAGTTTTGATCCCGAATGGAAGGACTTTCCATTCATACAGACCCTGAGGTACTGAGAAAGCCGTTTTATAATAGTCCTGGGGCTTCAAACTAATTTGCCAGTATCCTTTGGTAAGATCAAACTTGGAATAAATATTGCTACCTTGGATAATTTGCCAGATATGATCTTTACTGGGCAATGGATGACGATGATCTACTAGACACTCATTGAGAGGCTTATAATTGACAACTAATCTTTTCTCAGGTAATTCATTACCTTCCTCATCGACTTTTGGGACATACATGGCATGACAAGAAAATGGAGACTCAGACACCTGAATAAGGTTCTGTTCTAATAGACTAGCAATTTCTTTTGCACATGTTTCTGTTTCTAGAGGAGACATGAGAAAATAGTTGGCCTTACCTTTGGGAAGAAGTTCCTGATTATTAGCATCGCGTTTCAAAGTGAGATCACAGGTGATCCTTCGCTGATGCTTTGTGAGATCTTTGGTGAACACAGCATCCTCGAATTCCTTCTTCATTTCAGCAATATCTTCTTGAGCCTCTGCATATTGCTGGATCAGAAAGGCATGACTGACTTGCCTTGTTTTTGGCTTGCCTGGCTTGTCAATTTTGTGCGTGAAAGACAAAGGCTGATAAACTCTGGGAATCTGATAGAAATTTCTGAAAGTCAGGAAATCAGAATCAATTATGAAGGGTTCCCAATCCCTGATAGCATTGCTACCAAGAATACCATCATAGTCTTCAACTTCATACTGGATGAAAACAACTTGGGTAGGATTATCTTCGGTACCCAACCTTACAGGAGCTACACAGTATGCATCACTGCCTTCTTTGTCTTGATTAGCAAATGTAATTCTTGTGTTTCCCTTTTTCCAGGCATCCTCAGGAAAACAATTCTTTCGGGCCAGATTGATATCTGCGCCGGTATCAACTAGGAAAGACAGAGGATAAGCTTGGATTCCTCTGAAATGGATTGTAAGTATGACGGCTGGACAAATAGAAGCAATTTTAGCACTTCTGACATACTTATGATCCTTTAACATATTAACATGGTGATCATCTTCAAGATTCACCACTTCAACAGGAGTAGGACCCTCGAAAGCTTCTGTAGCTAAAACAGACAAGGGATCTTCTGATAGTTCAAGCTTAGGTACTTGGATAGCAGAGGGTTTGCTAGGAGGAGGTCTCTGATTTGGTCTAAGGGATACAGACTTATCAACTGGACCATATATAGACACAGGACCATAATCTGGAGCCTTCGGAGGCTTTTCTACTGACTTTTGCAAAATAGGACTAAAGGAAGGTTCACTGCATCTTAAATCTTCAGATACTTCCTTCTGAGAATTTATCCTATTTATGTAACTTTCTAAGTCAGGAGACTTCTGCAATTCCTCATGAAGATTAAAATTTTCTTCTTCATCTAATTCATCAATTTCAGATTTAGCTTGAGCTATTACCTTTTGGAGGTACTCCTTTCGATGTCTACGCCATATGCGCCGAGCCATACTTCCTGGCGCAGGAGCTTCAACAAGTCCTCTTTGAGCTAGAGGGAGAGTAGATACCAAACTTGCTTGGCTGGGACTTTGCGGTGGAGATGGAGGCTTTCTTTGCCACGGAGCTGGATGATAGCCATGGCTCTCATGAAGAGAATGGCTGGAGGAAGAGCCTTGATAAGGGCCTTGAAAAGGCCTCTTGACTTCTTTAGGCTGTAACAGATACAGCTTCCTTGCCTTCAATTGTTCCAGCTGGGCCTTGAGCTTAGCCCAAGTTTCTGGACCCATGTCCATCTTGTTAAGCCGCACTTCTATCTCCATGATTTGCTCCACAATGGAGTTCAATTCATTTTGAACTGGCGTACTTCGAAACATTCTGCAATAGAAAGAAACTTCAGAACCTTCAGATGCTTCAGAATCTTCTTCAAAATTCTGTTCTGCTGATAACTTATTCAGCTTTGCAGCAACAGCTTCTTCTTCAGCAGACTGATATTCTTCTTCTGAGGATGACTCAGAATCTGAACTCAAAACTATGTCTTCAGAGTCTGATGGATAGTCATCTATATATATGTAATCAGGTTCTGTGATGCCGTGAGCTTGCATGCTACGCATCTTACCACGTCCTTTCTTCTTTTTTCTTTCCGGACACTTATTGGCAAAGTGGTTTCCTTTACATATGTAACAGGTTGGCTTCCACTTAGCTTTACCTTTGCCGGACTTATCCTTCTTTCTGAAGAAACCTTTTTTCTGTCGTTTCTTCAACTTTGGATCCTTTATGCCAAGACCTTTAAATTTCTTACGAAACTTTCTGTCATACTTATCTGGCTTTTCCTTTCGGCAGCCAGCACACGAATCTCCTTTTTCATCATCGAGACGATGACAAATAGTGCTTGACAGAATAGGCTGTACTTTTTTAACCTCTTTCTTCATCTTGGCTTCATCACAAATATCAGAGTTAATTTGTTCTAAAAACTGGATTAACTGAGGAAAAGTAATTTCCTTCATCTCAAGTCCATCACTGACCATATTTTCTAATACTTTCTTATGATAGAAATCCCCTATCGGATTACTGAAGCTTTTCAAGAAAGTAGTATACATTAAATCATGTTTTTGCTCATGGCCTGATAAATAAAAATGTTCATACTATTTTTTACAGTAAGACTTGAAATCTCTGAGATCTTTACACTTTCCCTTAATAAACTTATTATATTCCAGTTTTTCCATCACATCTCTTTTACCTACAAACATTCTGAGAAGTTGTGCACATACCTGATCAGTTCCTCTATCCAACAGGTTTTCTCTGTAATCATTTGGCAACCTTTCCCAAACATGTTTAGCCGTACCAGTCATGGCATTCAAAGCTTGCTTAATCACTTCCTTTTCTTCTACATCAGGGTTAGTAGAAGTGTAATTAGTAATCCATGACCTCATTGCATCAATAGCTCTAGTATTTTCTAGAATTTCTAGCTTATCAAAATTCACTAGAGGAGGTGTGTCAGCTTTGTATGTCTGGATATTTTTGAATGGGTCCTCTTTTGGAGAACTCCCATTTCCCCCCCGGGCCATATGAACTTGACCGTGGGACGGAGGCTGAGGCTGCTCATACTGGCCTGTCATAGGATTATATACAGCAGTGCTTTTGAGGCTGAGAGACGGACCTTCATATTGAGCATCAAGAAACCCTTTAGAGTTTCCTGGAAAATGCTTAACTTTTGACTTAGAGACGGTTGAGTGCTGAACCGTTACCGACTCTTGCCTAACAGTAGCCTGTATGTTACCAGACTCTGTAGTCACTAAATTATTTAATTCGGTTCTCAAAATACCGAAATCTTCTTTTACCTCTGTAAGTTTCTGACCATTATGCTTGACATGCATATCTAAAGAAGATACTCTAGATCCAGTCACATCAGTTTCTGTTTTAAGAGCTTCATAATATGCCTTAAAGACTTCATATTGGGCTCTTAATTCTGCAATTTCTGCATTAACCTGCTTAGTCCAATCTTCTGATAATCTCTGCTCTAACTTTTCTAAGAGTTGGACAACTGTATGGAAATTTTGCTGATGACTGAGATGTGCCTTTTGAAACCTTACAGATTCTATTTCTGCCCATTTCTTTCTATCTTCAAGGATTAACATAGTTTTCCTCATACACAGATTGGTATCAGAGCTTCTACTTCTAGTAACGATATTATAGCTGAGTGTTATCGTTGTCGCCAAACAATAACTCCATTATAATCTCTTATCTGTACTGCTCTCTGTATATGCTCCCTGTATTGTCTCAGGTCGCCAGTTACTGTCGTAAGTCCCAGTTGTAAGACCCGCTGAAGCCGTGTGCAGGCGTAAGGGCAGTGTGGGCGGTTATCAGATCTTTTGAGCGCAGGTTCCGAGCGCAGATTCAAGCGCAGATGGCATCTTCTTCTTCTTCCAGTTCTCAGTTTGTTGGTGGCATCGATCTCACAGCAGATCGTAACTCAGAGGTCAGATTTACTGATTTTTATGCAAATAATGAATCTATGTTCACAGAAGGTGAATTTAGTAGTAATACTTTGGATGAAATATCTGCAGTAGGTATAGAGTCTGAAAAGCCTTTTAAGGTCCCTAAGATACCTTCTCACGAAATTTACAGAGATATTCCTAAAGGTATCATAGATATGATAAATAATAAGGATGTAGGTTTACGTGATTGGTTTGGTTATAAGTCTTCTCAGAATTGCCATGTCGCGGAATTATCACATGTAGTTAAAGGTGGAAACCAAGGAAAACTCAATATTTTCTCTGATGAGTTAATTAAGAAATTCAGAAAAAGGGCATATGAAAGTAAGGCAAATCCCCAGTTCATGCATTTGTCATATATCAGAATTGGTATTTGTGGTCATTACCGAAAAGGTTTGCCGATAATAGTTTTGATGATGCTTAAAGATGCAAGGTTCTTAAAGCTGTCTCACTCACTGCTTGGTGCAGGGTGTGATTCTATGGCCAGAGGTCCTATTTTTGTTGACTGTTTGTTAGACTTTCCTGTTAGTCTAAAAGATGACAATCTACGAGATGTCCTAGAATACAAGTTTAAAACTATGAATCTGTTCATGAAGCAAGATTCTGTTGATCATTCTCTTGTATTTCTTGTTCATTATAGATTGTATAACAAGGTTATGCCTATGATGATAAATCCCAGAAAAAGTATGGGATTAGAAGGAATGTCTACCATATGGACCTCCAGTAGTGATAGTACTCAATTGACAGCCCCTAAGATCGTTCAGCATAAGGAAATCAAAATGCCTGAAGAATGGGCAGTAGAGCTTTGGGATTCTGAAGCCAGAGAATTACCAAAACAGAATAGGTTAAGAGGAATTTCCATAGAGGAATTAGATGATCAAGCTGTTATTAAGTTTGGAACTGTTCCAGGAAGTCAGCCTTCAAGTCAAGCCTCTAGCAGTAGGTCTACTCCCTCTGTTAGTAGAGAAACTTCCTTTAGACAACAATCCTCAGTTTTGCCTCAAGCCTCGTCTGTCAGAATTCAGCCCAATCAAGGTTTTGAAAGTCTGTTTAAGATTCCGAGAGCACCAGCTCCGTCTAGATCTTTCAGACATACTGAAACAACACCACCACCTGTTCAGTCAATGACTAGGTGTAATCATCAGAAGTACTCTGAATTAGACAATGGTTTATGTCAGTGTGAAGATTGTTCATTCGTCTTCCCTCAAAGTTCTGGTCATGTCCGTATGATGATGTCTCAAACTTCATTTGATTTTCCAGAACAAAATATAGACATTGAAGAGTCCAAGGTTGTGGATACCCCTGGTGGTAGTTGTACAATACCAGGACGTCTGCCTCCTTTCAAGGATTTTATGATCATTGAGCCTAAAGGTAATTATAAAATTCAGTGTTGGCCAATGCATGTTTTCCCAATAGGTGCTTCTGGTTCTAGCCAGAGTAATTTAATGAATTGGACCAATCTGTGTATGAGGAAAACTATGTTAATCCTTGAAGATAGAAAGAAATGGGCAGAAATAGAATCTGTAAGGTTTCAAAAGGCACATCTCAGTCATCAGCAAAATTTCCATACAGTTGTCCAGCTCTTAGAAAAATTAGAGCATAGATTATCAGAAGATTGGACTAAGCAGGTTAATGCAGAAATTGCAGAGTTAAGAGCGCAATATGAAGTCTTTAAGGCATATTATGAAGCTCTTAAAATGGAAACTGATGTGACTGGATCTAAAGTATCTTCTCTAGATATGCATGTGAAGCATAATGGTCAGAGACTTACAGAGATAAAAGAAGATTTCGGTCTTTTGAGAACCGAATTGAATAATTTAGTGACTACAGAGTCTGGTAACATACAGGCTACTGTTAGGCAAGAGTCGGTAACAGTTCAGCACTCAACCGTCTCTAAGTCAAAGGTTAAGCATTTTCCAGGAAACTCTAAAGGGTTTCTTGATGCTCAATATGAAGGTCCGTCTCTCAGCCTCAAAAGCACTGCTGTATATAATCCTATGACAGGCCACTATGAGCAGCCTCAGCCTCCGTCCCACGGTCAAGTTCATATGGCCCGGGGGGGAAATGGGAGTTCTCCAAAAGAGGACCCATTCAAAAATATCCAGACATACAAAGCTGACACACCTCCTCTAGTGAATTTTGATAAGCTAGAAATTCTAGAAAATACTAGAGCTATTGATGCAATGAGGTCATGGATTACTAATTACACTTCTACTAACCCTGATGTAGAAGAAAAGGAAGTGATTAAGCAAGCTTTGAATGCCATGACTGGTACGGCTAAACATGTTTGGGAAAGGTTGCCAAATGATTACAGAGAAAACCTGTTGGATAGAGGAACTGATCAGGTATGTGCACAACTTCTCAGAATGTTTGTAGGTAAAAGAGATGTGATGGAAAAACTGGAATATAATAAGTTTATTAAGGGAAAGTGTAAAGATCTCAGAGATTTCAAGTCTTACTGTAAAAAACAGTATGAACATTTTTATTTATCAGGCCATGAGCAAAAACATGATTTAATGTATACTACTTTCTTGAAAAGCTTCAGTAATCCGATAGGGGATTTCTATCATAAGAAAGTATTAGAAAATATGGTCAGTGATGGACTTGAGATGAAGGAAATTACTTTTCCTCAGTTAATCCAGTTTTTAGAACAAATTAACTCTGATATTTGTGATGAAGCCAAGATGAAGAAAGAGGTTAAAAAAGTACAGCCTATTCTGTCAAGCACTATTTGTCATCGTCTCGATGATGAAAAAGGAGATTCGTGTGCTGGCTGCCGAAAGGAAAAGCCAGATAAGTATGACAGAAAGTTTCGTAAGAAATTTAAAGGTCTTGGCATAAAGGATCCAAAGTTGAAGAAACGACAGAAAAAAGGTTTCTTCAGAAAGAAGGATAAGTCCGGCAAAGGTAAAGCTAAGTGGAAGCCAACTTGTTATATCTGTAAAGGAAACCACTTTGCCAATAAGTGTCCGGAAAGAAAAAAGAAGAAAGGACGTGGTAAGATGCGTAGCATGCAAGCTCACGGCATCACAGAACCTGATTACATATATATAGATGACTATCCATCAGACTCTGAAGACATAGTTTTGAGTTCAGATTCTGAGTCATCCTCAGAAGAAGAATATCAGTCTGCTGAAGAAGAAGCTGTTGCTGCAAAGCTGAATAAGTTATCAGCAGAACAGAATTTTGAAGAAGATTCTGAAGCATCTGAAGGTTCTGAAGTTTCTTTCTATTGCAGAATGTTTCGAAGTACGCCAGTTCAAAATGAATTGAACTCCATTGTGGAGCAAATCATGGAGATAGAAGTGCGGCTTAACAAGATGGACATGGGTCCAGAAACTTGGGCTAAGCTCAAGGCCCAGCTGGAACAATTGAAGGCAAGGAAGCTGTATCTGTTACAGCCTAAAGAAGTCAAGAGGCCTTTTCAAGGCCCTTATCAAGGCTCTTCCTCCAGCCATTCTCTTCATGAGAGCCATGGCTATCATCCAGCTCCGTGGCAAAGAAAGCCTCCATCTCCACCGCAAAGTCCCAGCCAAGCAAGTTTGGTATCTACTCTCCCTCTAGCTCAAAAAGGACTTGTTGAAGCTCCTGCGCCAGGAAGTATGGCTCGGCGCATATGGCGTAGACATCGAAAGGAGTACCTCCAAAAGGTAATAGCTCAAGCTAAATCTGAAATTGATGAATTAGATGAAGAAGAAAATTTTAATCTTCATGAGGAATTGCAGAAGTCTCCTGACTTAGAAAGTTACATAAATAGGATAAATTCTCAGAAGGAAGTATCTGAAGATTTAAGATGCAGTGAACCTTCCTTTAGTCCTATTCTGCAAAAGTCAGTAGAAAAGCCTCCGAAGGCTCCAGATTATGGTCCTGTGTCTATATATGGTCCAGTTGATAAGTCTGTATCCCTTAGACCAAATCAGAGACCTCCTCCTAGCAAACCCTCTGCTATCCAAGTACCTAAGCTTGAACTATCAGAAGATCCCTTGTCTGTTTTAGCTACAGAAGCTTTCGAGGGTCCTACTCCTGTTGAAGTGGTGAATCTTGAAGATGATCACCATGTTAATATGTTAAAGGATCATAAGTATGTCAGAAGTGCTAAAATTGCTTCTATTTGTCCAGCCGTCATACTTACAATCCATTTCAGAGGAATCCAAGCTTATCCTCTGTCTTTCCTAGTTGATACCGGCGCAGATATCAATCTGGCCCGAAAGAATTGTTTTCCTGAGGATGCCTGGAAAAAGGGAAACACAAGAATTACATTTGCTAATCAAGACAAAGAAGGCAGTGATGCATACTGTGTAGCTCCTGTAAGGTTGGGTACCGAAGATAATCCTACCCAAGTTGTTTTCATCCAGTATGAAGTTGAAGACTATGATGGTATTCTTGGTAGCAATGCTATCAGGGATTGGGAACCCTTCATAATTGATTCTGATTTCCTGACTTTCAGAAATTTCTATCAGATTCCCAGAGTTTATCAGCCTTTGTCTTTCACGCACAAAATTGACAAGCCAGGCAAGCCAAAAACAAGGCAAGTCAGTCATGCCTTTCTGATCCAGCAATATGCAGAGGCTCAAGAAGATATTGCTGAAATGAAGAAGGAATTCGAGGATGCTGTGTTCACCAAAGATCTCACAAAGCATCAGCGAAGGATCACCTGTGATCTCACTTTGAAACGCGATGCTAATAATCAGGAACTTCTTCCCAAAGGTAAGGCCAACTATTTTCTCATGTCTCCTCTAGAAACAGAAACATGTGCAAAAGAAATTGCTAGTCTATTAGAACAGAACCTTATTCAGGTGTCTGAGTCTCCATTTTCTTGTCATGCCATGTATGTCCCAAAAGTCGATGAGGAAGGTAATGAATTACCTGAGAAAAGATTAGTTGTCAATTATAAGCCTCTCAATGAGTGTCTAGTAGATCATCGTCATCCATTGCCCAGTAAAGATCATATCTGGCAAATTATCCAAGGTAGCAATATTTATTCCAAGTTTGATCTTACCAAAGGATACTGGCAAATTAGTTTGAAGCCCCAGGACTATTATAAAACGGCTTTCTCAGTACCTCAGGGTCTGTATGAATGGAAAGTCCTTCCATTCGGGATCAAAACTGCTCCCTCTATTTTCCAACAAAGAATGGATGCTTTGTTTCGACCCTATGCTAAATTTATCCAGCCGTACATTGATGATATTTTAGTTTTCAGTCCTGAAATGCAAACACATTTGCGACATCTTCAACAGTTCTTAGATATCTGTAAACACCATGGTCTTGCAGTTAATCCCACCAAATCAGTCTTTGCTCAGACTTCCATTGTTTTTATTGGGATCAAACTTCTTCCAGGGGGGAGAATGGAAGCACAACCACATATATTGAATAAAATTGCCCATTTACCTGTCACCAATGTAAAGGAACTTCAGAGATTCCTAGGTTTGGTCAATTACATTGCTGGTTTTTATCACAAGCTTGCAGAAGACCGAGTTGATCTGAATAAGTTGTTAGGCAAGAAACCTCCACCATGGACAAGTTATCATGATAAGTTGATTCAGAATATTAAGGATAAATGTGCCAAGTTGCCACCCTTGAAATTACCTGGTCCAGGATTTAAGATTGTAGAAACTGATGCTAGTGAATATGCATGGTCAGGGATTCTCAGAGAACAGAAAACTCTAGAATATAATCCGAAGGATAAGGGTGAAATTGTTAGAACAGTTTCTGGTGCCTTCAAGAATGCTGAAAAAGATTACCATAGTACTCACAAGGAAATCTTAGCAGTAGTAAATTCATTTGCAGCTTTTCAGATGTTTATTGCTGACAAGAGATTTTTACTAAAGAGTGATTTGCAGCATTTGAAGGGATTCTTCAAAAAAGAATCCAGGAATAAGATTACTCGAGGAAGGCTCCTCAGATGGGCACAACAGCTCAATACCTATGTATTTGATTTCATACACTTACCTGGTGTTGATAATATTTTTGCAGATTTTGAATCAAGAGAAGGTTTCATGATTAAGGAAAAATTGGAAGCAACAGCAAAAAGGGTTGAAGCCTCAAAGGTAAGAAAGTTTTCTGGTAAAGTAAATGTCATAAGAATCAGAGAACAGCGTTGGTCAGAACCAAGTGTGGAACAATGGAGTTGTAATCCATTCCCTCATAGGGATCTTCACAACCACCAAATGGCCGCTGATTTTCTAAGTGACCGGCATGAAATGCTTGTGTCCAAATTAAAGCTTACCACTCCAGGATTATGGTCTGAAAGTCCATTCTTCCAGTTTTCAGCCGAAGCAGTGCCAATTGATCCAGATATTGGTCATGCTCTTCAAAATTGGTGTGGTGATTTTGTATTACCAGTTAATTTCCTAAATCCAGAAATTGGTAACCCCTTTCAATGGCTTCATAATGAATTTGGTGTAACCACTATTCGTAAGATGTTTTCAGGTCCATACCCGCAAGCAGCAGAATTGCAATTCAATGGAACGACTGCCTATACGGGATGCATTTTCCGTCTGCAGTTTACCTCAAATGCTGAAAATGCTATCAGCCGACACATGATCCAAATGTATGGCCCTGGTGGACCTACCTCCAGATACAACAACTGGACTGTTGGGAATCGTCTCAATTATTTTGTGCAACATCAGACTCCCATATGGCTACATACGAAGACATACAGAATAGCCAGAGGTCTACCCTACACCAGTAATGCCGTGCTGGCTCACCCTCACAAGATTAAAGTAATGAGCATAATTTGGCGAGAAGATGACAGTTTGCCAGGCCGCATCCCGCACGCCTCAAATCAGGATTGTGCCAACTGTCATGATTACTCAATGGATGATCCAAGAGTGCCCCAGTATGATACGCAAGGTTTCTATCGTTCACCAACTTGCACTCATCCAGAAGGACACGTGTGTGAAGAATGCTTGAACTGGAGCCCATGGGATGGCGACAGTACCCCATCAAATAGTACGGGCTCACGATAAGGCTAATGAGTGGGCATGTCACTCATCGAGGGAATCTTTCACCTCGTGAATCCAACGAAAGACATGGACCCTACCATGTTCTAAAGGGGGCAACACGTCACCTTAGTGCGTGTACGAGTTATTCCACTCGTTTGTAAAAGGAAGTGTCGGTCGACCTTATCTTGTTCACGAGCAATTGGGTCCCACCTTTTGGGATGCTCTTCGGATAAGGTGTGTTCGTGTCAAGCTCTTGTGGTCAGATTTCAAAATGGAATCAAACGAATGAAGTGATCGGGGTCAAAAGATCTGCCCTCTACCGCCTATAAAAGGAAGTCAGGGCCGCCTGCATTTCACAAGCCATTCGGAGTATTTCCAAAGTTCCTAAGTGTAGCGACAGAGCAAGAGCTCTTCTGAGAATAAGTGTCAGTCTAGTCCAGTCTAGTCCAGTCTAGTAAAAGCTTTGTCCAAGCTTTAAAGTGTTGTAAAAGCTTGAGGTCTGCAAGCTTCTATGTCTGTAAGGCTCTATAAAGCGCGCCTTGTATTAGATGAACTACTTTGTAAGCTTCCTGTTTGTTAATAATAGAATATTAAATATCCGTGTTCATTCCAGAATATGGTACACCCTATGTTTGTCTATGGCAGCTCATATTATTCTGGAATGACAATATTACGAACACAGATATTTAATATTCTATTATTAACAAACAGGAAGCTTACAAAGTAGTTCATCTAATACAAGGCGCGCTTTATAGAGCCTTACAGACATAGAAGCTTGTAGACCTCAAGCTTTTACAACACTTTAAAGCTTGGACAAAGCTTTTACTAGACTGGACTAGACTGACACTTATTCTCAGAAGAGCTCTTGCTCTGTCGCTACACTTAGGAACTTTGGAAATACTCCGAATGGCTTGTGAAATGCAGGCGGCCCTGACTTCCTTTTATAGGCGGTAGAGGGCAGATCTTTTGACCCCGATCACTTCATTCGTTTGATTCCATTTTGAAATCCGACCACAAGAGCTTGACACGAACACACCTTATCCGAAGAGCATCCCAAAAGGTGGGACCCAATTGCTCGTGAACAAGATAAGGTCGACCGACACTTCCTTTTACAAACGAGTGGAATAACTCGTACACGCACTAAGGTGACGTGTTGCCCCCTTTAGAACATGGTAGGGTCCATGTCTTTCGTTGGATTCACGAGGTGAAAGATTCCCTCGATGAGTGACATGCCCACTCATTAGCCTTATCGTGAGCCCGTACTATTTGATGGGGTACTGTCGCCATCCCATGGGCTCCAGTTCAAGCATTCTTCACACACGTGTCCTTCTGGATGAGTGCAAGTTGGTGAACGATAGAAACCTTGCGTATCATACTGGGGCACTCTTGGATCATCCAATGAGTAATCATGACAGTTGGCACAATCCTGATTTGAGGCGTGCGGGATGCAGCCTGGCAAACTGTCATCTTCTCGCCAAATTATGCTCATTACTTTAATCTTGTGAGGGTGAGCCAGCACGGCATTACTGGTGTAGGGTAGACCTCTGGCTACTCTGTATGTCTTTGTATGTAGCCATATGGGAGTCTGATGTTGCACAAAATAATTGAGGCGATTCCCAACAGTCCAGTTGTGGAATCTGGAGGTAGGTCCACCGGGGCCATACATCTGGATCATGTGTCGGCTGATAGCATTTTCAGCATTTGAGGTAAACTGCAGACGGAAAATACATCCCGTATAGGCAGTTGTTCCATTGAATTGCAATTCTGCTGCTTGCGGGTATGGACCTGAAAACATCTTACGAATAGTGGTTACACCAAATTCATTATGAAGCCATTGAAAGGGGTTACCAATTTTTGGATTTAGGAAATTAACTGGTAATACAAAATCACCACACCAATTTTGAAGAGCATGACCAATATCTGGATCAATTGGCACTGCTTCGGCTGAAAACTGGAAGAATGGACTTTCAGACCATAATCCTGGAGTGGTAAGCTTTAATTTGGACACAAGCATTTCATGCCGGTCACTTAGAAAATCAGCGGCCATTTGGTGGTTGTGAAGATCCCTATGAGGGAATGGATTACAACTCCATTGTTCCACACTTGGTTCTGACCAACGCTGTTCTCTGATTCTTATGACATTTACTTTACCAGAAAACTTTCTTACCTTTGAGGCTTCAACCCTTTTTGCTGTTGCTTCCAATTTTTCCTTAATCATGAAACCTTCTCTTGATTCAAAATCTGCAAAAATATTATCAACACCAGGTAAGTGTATGAAATCAAATACATAGGTATTGAGCTGTTGTGCCCATCTGAGGAGCCTTCCTCGAGTAATCTTATTCCTGGATTCTTTTTTGAAGAATCCCTTCAAATGCTGCAAATCACTCTTTAGTAAAAATCTCTTGTCAGCAATAAACATCTGAAAAGCTGCAAATGAATTTACTACTGCTAAGATTTCCTTGTGAGTACTATGGTAATCTTTTTCAGCATTCTTGAAGGCACCAGAAACTGTTCTAACAATTTCACCCTTATCCTTCGGATTATATTCTAGAGTTTTCTGTTCTCTGAGAATCCCTGACCATGCATATTCACTAGCATCAGTTTCTACAATCTTAAATCCTGGACCAGGTAATTTCAAGGGTGGCAACTTGGCACATTTATCCTTAATATTCTGAATCAACTTATCATGATAACTTGTCCATGGTGGAGGTTTCTTGCCTAACAACTTATTCAGATCAACTCGGTCTTCTGCAAGCTTGTGATAAAAACCAGCAATGTAATTGACCAAACCTAGGAATCTCTGAAGTTCCTTTACATTGGTGACAGGTAAATGGGCAATTTTATTCAATATATGTGGTTGTGCTTCCATTCTCCCCCCTGGAAGAAGTTTGATCCCAATAAAAACAATGGAAGTCTGAGCAAAGACTGATTTGGTGGGATTAACTGCAAGACCATGGTGTTTACAGATATCTAAGAACTGTTGAAGATGTCGCAAATGTGTTTGCATTTCAGGACTGAAAACTAAAATATCATCAATGTACGGCTGGATAAATTTAGCATAGGGTCGAAACAAAGCATCCATTCTTTGTTGGAAAATAGAGGGAGCAGTTTTGATCCCGAATGGAAGGACTTTCCATTCATACAGACCCTGAGGTACTGAGAAAGCCGTTTTATAATAGTCCTGGGGCTTCAAACTAATTTGCCAGTATCCTTTGGTAAGATCAAACTTGGAATAAATATTGCTACCTTGGATAATTTGCCAGATATGATCTTTACTGGGCAATGGATGACGATGATCTACTAGACACTCATTGAGAGGCTTATAATTGACAACTAATCTTTTCTCAGGTAATTCATTACCTTCCTCATCGACTTTTGGGACATACATGGCATGACAAGAAAATGGAGACTCAGACACCTGAATAAGGTTCTGTTCTAATAGACTAGCAATTTCTTTTGCACATGTTTCTGTTTCTAGAGGAGACATGAGAAAATAGTTGGCCTTACCTTTGGGAAGAAGTTCCTGATTATTAGCATCGCGTTTCAAAGTGAGATCACAGGTGATCCTTCGCTGATGCTTTGTGAGATCTTTGGTGAACACAGCATCCTCGAATTCCTTCTTCATTTCAGCAATATCTTCTTGAGCCTCTGCATATTGCTGGATCAGAAAGGCATGACTGACTTGCCTTGTTTTTGGCTTGCCTGGCTTTTGAATTTTGTGCGTGAAAGACAAAGGCTGATAAACTCTGGGAATCTGATAGAAATTTCTGAAAGTCAGGAAATCAGAATCAATTATGAAGGGTTCCCAATCCCTGATAGCATTGCTACCAAGAATACCATCATAGTCTTCAACTTCATACTGGATGAAAACAACTTGGGTAGGATTATCTTCAGTACCCAACCTTACAGGAGCTACACAGTATGCATCACTGCCTTCTTTGTCTTGATTAGCAAAAGTAATTCTTGTGTTTCCCTTTTTCCAGGCATCCTCAGGAAAACAATTCTTTCGGGCCAGATTGATATCTGCGCCGGTATCAACTAGGAAAGACAGAGGATAAGCTTGGATTCCTCTGAAATGGATTGTAAGTATGACGGCTGGACAAATAGAAGCAATTTTAGCACTTCTGACATACTTATGATCCTTTAACATATTAACATGGTGATCATCTTCAAGATTCACCACTTCAACAGGAGTAGGACCCTCAAAAGCTTCTGTAGCTAAAACAGACAAGGGGTCTTCTGATAGTTCAAGCTTAGGTACTTGGATAGCAGAGGGTTTGCTAGGAGGAGGTCTCTGATTTGGTCTAAGGGATACAGACTTATCAACTGGACCATATATAGACACAGGACCATAATCTGGAGCCTTCAGAGGCTTCTCGACTGACCTTTGCAAAATAGGACTAAAGGAAGGTTCACTGCATCTTAAATCTTCAGATACTTCCTTCTGAGAATTTATCCTATTTATGTAACTTTCTAAGTCAGGAGACTTCTGCAATTCCTCATGAAGATTAAAATTTTCTTCTTCATCTAATTCATCAATTTCAGATTTAGCTTGAGCTATTACCTTTTGGAGGTACTCCTTTCGATGTCTACGCCATATGCGCCGAGCCATACTTCCTGGCGCCGGAGCTTCAAGCAGTCCTCTTTGAGCTAGAGGGAGAGTAGATACCAAGCTTGCTTGGCTGGGACTTTGCGGTGGAGATGGAGGCTTTCTTTGCCACGGAGCTGGATGATAGCCATGGCTCTCATGAAGAGAATGGCTGGAGGAAGAGCCTTGATAAGGGCCTTGAAAAGGCCTCTTGACTTCTTTAGGCTGTAACAGATACAGCTTCCTTGCCTTCAATTGTTCCAGCTGTGCTTTGAGCTTGGCCCATGTTTCTGGACCCATGTCCATCTTGTTGAGCCGCATTTCTATCTCCAAGATTTGCTCCACAATGGAGTTCAATTCATTCTGAACTGGCGTACTTCGAAACATTCTGCAATAGAAAGAAACTTCAGAACCTTCAGATGCTTCAGAATCTTCTTCAAAATTCTGTTCTGCTGATAACTTATTCAGCTTTGCAGCAACAGCTTCTTCTTCAGCAGACTGATATTCTTCTTCTGAGGATGACTCAGAATCTGAACTCAAAACTATGTCTTCAGAGTCTGATGGATAGTCATCTATATATATGTAATCAGGTTCTGTGATGCCGTGAGCTTGCATGCTACGCATCTTACCACGTCCTTTCTTCTTTTTTCTTTCCGGACACTTATTGGCAAAGTGGTTTCCTTTACATATGTAACAGGTTGGCTTCCACTTAGCTTTACCTTTGCCGGACTTATCCTTCTTTCTGAAGAAACCTTTTTTCTGTCGTTTCTTCAACTTTGGATCCTTTATGCCAAGACCTTTAAATTTCTTACGAAACTTTCTGTCATACTTATCTGGCTTTTCCTTTCGGCAGCCAGCACACGAATCTCCTTTTTCATCATCGAGACGATGACAAATAGTGCTTGACAGAATAGGCTGTACTTTTTTAACCTCTTTCTTCATCTTGGCTTCATCACAAATATCAGAGTTAATTTGTTCTAAAAACTGGATTAACTGAGGAAAAGTAATTTCCTTCATCTCAAGTCCATCACTGACCATATTTTCTAATACTTTCTTATGATAGAAATCCCCTATCGGATTACTGAAGCTTTTCAAGAAAGTAGTATACATTAAATCATGTTTTTGCTCATGGCCTGATAAATAAAAATGTTCATACTGTTTTTTACAGTAAGACTTGAAATCTCTGAGATCTTTACACTTTCCCTTAATAAACTTATTATATTCCAGTTTTTCCATCACATCTCTTTTACCTACAAACATTCTGAGAAGTTGTGCACATACCTGATCAGTTCCTCTATCCAACAGGTTTTCTCTGTAATCATTTGGCAACCTTTCCCAAACATGTTTAGCCGTACCAGTCATGGCATTCAAAGCTTGCTTAATCACTTCCTTTTCTTCTACATCAGGGTTAGTAGAAGTGTAATTAGTAATCCATGACCTCATTGCATCAATAGCTCTAGTATTTTCTAGAATTTCTAGCTTATCAAAATTCACTAGAGGAGGTGTGTCAGCTTTGTATGTCTGGATATTTTTGAATGGGTCCTCTTTTGGAGAACTCCCATTTCCCCCCCGGGCCATATGAACTTGACCGTGGGACGGAGGCTGAGGCTGCTCATACTGGCCTGTCATAGGATTATATACAGCAGTGCTTTTGAGGCTGAGAGACGGACCTTCATATTGAGCATCAAGAAACCCTTTAGAGTTTCCTGGAAAATGCTTAACTTTTGACTTAGAGACGGTTGAGTGCTGAACCGTTACCGACTCTTGCCTAACAGTAGCCTGTATGTTACCAGACTCTGTAGTCACTAAATTATTTAATTCGGTTCTCAAAATACCGAAATCTTCTTTTACCTCTGTAAGTTTCTGACCATTATGCTTGACATGCATATCTAAAGAAGATACTCTAGATCTAGTCACATCAGTTTCTATTTTAAGAGCTTCATAATATGCCTTAAAGACTTCATATTGGGCTCTTAATTCTGCAATTTCTGCATTAACCTGCTTAGTCCAATCTTCTGATAATCTCTGCTCTAACTTTTCTAAGAGTTGGACAACTGTATGGAAATTTTGCTGATGACTGAGATGTGCCTTTTGAAACCTTACAGATTCTATTTCTGCCCATTTCTTTCTATCTTCAAGGATTAACATAGTTTTCCTCATACACAGATTGGTCCAATTCATTAAATTACTCTGGCTAGAACCAGAAGCACCTATAGGGAAAACATGCATTGGCCAACACTGAATCTTATAATTACCTTTAGGCTCAATGATCATAAAATCCTTGAAAGGAGGCAGACGTCCTGGTACAGTACAACTACCACCAGGGGTATCCACAACCTTGGACTCTTCAATGTCTATATTTTGTTCTGGAAAATCAAATGAAGTTTGAGACATCATCATACGGACATGACCAGAACTTTGAGGGAAGACGAATGAACAATCTTCACACTGACATAAACCATTGTCTAATTCAGAGTACTTCTGATGATTACACCTAGTCATTGACTGAACAGGTGGTGGTGTTGTTTCAGTATGTCTGAAAGATCTAGACGGAGCTGGTGCTCTCGGAATCTTAAACAGACTTTCAAAACCTTGATTGGGCTGAATTCTGACAGACGAGGCTTGAGGCAAAACTGAGGATTGTTGTCTAAAGGAAGTTTCTCTACTAACAGAGGGAGTAGACCTACTGCTAGAGGCTTGACTTGAAGGCTGACTTCCTGGAACAGTTCCAAACTTAATAACAGCTTGATCATCTAATTCCTCTATGGAAATTCCTCTTAACCTACTCTGTTTTGGTAATTCTCTGGCTTCGGAATCCCAAAGCTCTACTGCCCATTCTTCAGGCATTTTGATTTCCTTATGCTGAACGATCTTAGGAGCTGTCAATTGAGTACTATCACTACTGGAGGTCCATATGGTAGACATTCCTTCTAATCCCATACTTTTTCTGGGATTTATCATCATAGGCATAACCTTGTTATACAATCTATAATGAACAAGAAATACAAGAGAATGATCAACAGAATCTTGCTTCATGAACAGATTCATAGTTTTAAACTTGTATTCTAGGACATCTCGTAGATTGTCATCTTTTAGACTAACAGGAAAGTCTAACAAACAGTCAACAAAAATAGGACCTCTTGCCATAGAATCACATCCTGCACCAAGCAGTGAGTGAGACAGCTTTAAGAACCTTGCATCTTTAAGCATCATCAAAACTATTATCGGCAAACCTTTTCGATAATGACCACAAATACCAATTCTGATATATGACAAATGCATGAACTGGGGACAAATATGAGCTGCCATAGACAAACATAGGGTGTACCATATTCTGGAATGACAATATTACGAACACGGATATTTAATATTCTATTATTAACAAACAGGAAGCTTACAAAGTAGTTCATCTAATACAAGGCGCGCTTTATAGAGCCTTACAGACATAGAAGCTTGTAGACCTCAAGCTTTTACAACACTTTAAAGCTTGGACAAAGCTTTTACTAGACTGGACTAGACTGACACTTATTCTCAGAAGAGCTCTTGCTCTGTCGCTACACTTAGGAACTTTGGAAATACTCCGAATGGATTGTGAAATGCAGGCGGCCCTGACTTCCTTTTATAGGCGGTAGAGGGCAGATCTTTTGACCCCGATCACTTCATTCGTTTGATTCCATTTTGAAATCCGACCACAAGAGCTTGACACGAACACACCTTATCCGAAGAGCATCCCAAAAGGTGGGACCCAATTGCTCGTGAACAAGATAAGGTCGACCGACACTTCCTTTTACAAACGAGTGGAATAACTCGTACACGCACTAAGGTGACGTGTTGCCCCCTTTAGAACATGGTAGGGTCCATGTCTTTCGTTGGATTCACGAGGTGAAAGATTCCCTCGATGAGTGACATGCCCACTCATTAGCCTTATCGTGAGCCCGTACTATTTGATGGGGTACTGTCGCCATCCCATGGGCTCCAGTTCAAGCATTCTTCACACACGTGTCCTTCTGGATGAGTGCAAGTTGGTGAACGATAGAAACCTTGCGTATCATACTGGGGCACTCTTGGATCATCCATTGAGTAATCATGACAGTTGGCACAATCCTGATTTGAGGCGTGCGGGATGCAGCCTGGCAAACTGTCATCTTCTCGCCAAATTATGCTCATTACTTTAATCTTGTGAGGGTGAGCCAGCACGGCATTACTGGTGTAGGGTAGACCTCTGGCTATTCTGTATGTCTTCGTATGTAGCCATATGGGAGTCTGATGTTGCACAAAATAATTGAGGCGATTCCCAACAGTCCAGTTGTTGTATCTGGAGGTAGGTCCACCAGGGCCATACATTTGGATCATGTGTCGGCTGATAGCATTTTCAGCATTTGAGGTAAACTGCAGACGGAAAATGCATCCCGTATAGGCAGTCGTTCCATTAAATTGCAATTCTGCTGCTTGCGGGTATGGACCTGAAAACATCTTACGAATAGTGGTTACACCAAATTCATTATGAAGCCATTGAAAGGGGTTACCAATTTCTGGATTTAGGAAATTAACTGGTAATACAAAATCACCACACCAATTTTGAAGAGCATGACCAATATCTGGATCAATTGGCACTGCTTCGGCTGAAAACTGGAAGAATGGACTTTCAGACCATAATCCTGGAGTGGTAAGCTTTAATTTGGACACAAGCATTTCATGCCGGTCACTTAGAAAATCAGCGGCCATTTGGTGGTTGTGAAGATCCCTATGAGGGAATGGATTACAACTCCATTGTTCCACACTTGGTTCTGACCAACGCTGTTCTCTGATTCTTATGACATTTACTTTACCAGAAAACTTTCTTACCTTTGAGGCTTCAACCCTTTTTGCTGTTGCTTCCAATTTTTCCTTAATCATGAAACCTTCTCTTGATTCAAAATCTGCAAAAATATTATCAA
Source organism: Cunninghamia lanceolata (assembly GCA_027924645.1). NCBI lineage: Eukaryota > Viridiplantae > Streptophyta > Pinopsida > Cupressales > Cupressaceae > Cunninghamia > Cunninghamia lanceolata. The sequence continues at coordinate 2,634,761 of BSBN01000639.1, forward strand.
CACCAGGTAAGTGTATGAAATCAAATACATAGGTATTGAGCTGTTGTGCCCATCTGAGGAGCCTTCCTCGAGTAATCTTATTCCTGGATTCTTTTTTGAAGAATCCCTTCAAATGCTGCAAATCACTCTTTAGTAAAAATCTCTTGTCAGCAATAAACATCTGAAAAGCTGCAAATGAATTTACTACTGCTAAGATTTCCTTGTGAGTACTATGGTAATCTTTTTCAGCATTCTTGAAGGCACCAGAAACTGTTCTAACAATTTCACCCTTATCCTTCGGATTATATTCTAGAGTTTTCTGTTCTCTTAGAATCCCTGACCATGCATATTCACTAGCATCAGTTTCTACAATCTTAAATCCTGGACCAGGTAATTTCAAGGGTGGCAACTTGGCACATTTATCCTTAATATTCTGAATCAACTTATCATGATAACTTGTCCATGGTGGAGGTTTCTTGCCTAACAACTTATTCAGATCAACTCGATCTTCTGCAAGCTTGTGATAAAAACCAGCAATGTAATTGACCAAACCTAGGAATCTCTGAAGTTCCTTTACATTGGTGACAGGTAAATGGGCAATTTTATTCAATATATGTGGTTGTGCTTCCATTCTCCCCCCTGGAAGAAGTTTGATCCCAATAAAAACAATAGAAGTCTGAGCAAAGACTAATTTGGTGGGATTGACTGCAAGACCATGGTGTTTACAGATATCTAAGAACTGTTGAAGATGTCGCAAATGTGTTTGCATTTCAGGACTGAAAACTAAAATATCATCAATATACGGCTGGATAAATTTAGCATAGGGTCGAAACAAAGCATCCATTCTTTGTTGGAAAATAGAGGGAGCAGTTTTGATCCCGAATGGAAGGACTTTCCATTCATACAGACCCTGAGGTACTGAGAAAGCCGTTTTATAATAGTCCTGGGGCTTCAAACTAATTTGCCAGTATCCTTTGGTAAGATCAAACTTGGAATAAATATTGCTACCTTGGATAATTTGCCAGATATGATCTTTACTGGGCAATGGATGACGATGATCTACTAGACACTCATTGAGAGGCTTATAATTGACAACTAATCTTTTCTCAGGTAATTCATTACCTTCCTCATCGACTTTTGGGACATACATGGCATGACAAGAAAATGGAGACTCAGACACCTGGATAAGGTTCTGTTCTAATAGACTAGCAATTTCTTTTGCACATGTTTCTGTTTCTAGAGGAGACATGAGAAAATAGTTGGCCTTACCTTTGGGAAGAAGTTCCTGATTATTAGCATCACGTTTCAAAGTGAGATCACAGGTGATTCTGCGCTGATGCTTTGTGAGATCTTTGGTGAACACAGCATCCTCGAATTCCTTCTTCATTTCAGCAATATCTTCTTGAGCCTCTGCATATTGCTGGATCAGAAAGGCATGACTGACTTGCCTTGTTTTTGGCTTGCCTGGCTTTTGAATTTTGTGCGTGAAAGACAAAGGCTGATAAACTCTGGGAATCTGATAGAAATTTCTGAAAGTCAGGAAATCAGAATCAATTATGAAGGGTTCCCAATCCCTGATAGCATTGCTACCAAGAATACCATCATAGTCTTCAACTTCATACTGGATGAAAACAACTTGGGTAGGATTATCTTCGGTACCCAACCTTACAGGAGCTACACAGTATGCATCACTGCCTTCTTTGTCTTGATTAGCAAATGTAATTCTTGTGTTTCCCTTTTTCCAGGCATCCTCAGGAAAACAATTCTTTCGGGCCAGATTGATATCTGCGCCGGTATCAACTAGGAAAGATAGAGGATAAGCTTGGATTCCTCTGAAATGGATTGTAAGTATGACGGCTGGACAAATAGAAGCAATTTTAGCACTTCTGACATACTTATGATCCTTTAACATATTAACATGGTGATCATCTTCAAGATTCACCACTTCAACAGGAGTAGGACCCTCGAAAGCTTCTGTAGCTAAAACAGACAAGGGATCTTCTGATAGTTCAAGCTTAGGTACTTGGATAGCAGAGGGTTTGCTAGGAGGAGGTCTCTGATTTGGTCTAAGGGATACAGACTTATCAACTGGACCATATATAGACACAGGACCATAATCTGGAGCCTTCGGAGGCTTTTCTACTGACTTTTGCAAAATAGGACTAAAGGAAGGTTCACTGCATCTTAAATCTTCAGATACTTCCTTCTGAGAATTTATCCTATTTATGTAACTTTCTAAGTCAGGAGACTTCTGCAATTCCTCATGAAGATTAAAATTTTCTTCTTCATCTAATTCATCAATTTCAGATTTAGCTTGAGCTATTACCTTTTGGAGGTACTCCTTTCGATGTCTACGCCATATGCGCCGAGCCATACTTCCTGGCGCAGGAGCTTCAACAAGTTGGCTTCCACTTAGCTTTACCTTTGCCGGACTTATCCTTCTTTCTGAAGAAACCTTTTTTCTGTCGTTTCTTCAACTTTGGATCCTTTATGCCAAGACCTTTAAATTTCTTACGAAACTTTCTGTCATACTTATCTGGCTTTTCCTTTCGGCAGCCAGCACACGAATCTCCTTTTTCATCATCGAGACGATGACAAATAGTGCTTGACAGAATAGGCTGTACTTTTTTAACCTCTTTCTTCATCTTGGCTTCATCACAAATATCAGAGTTAATTTGTTCTAAAAACTGGATTAACTGAGGAAAAGTAATTTCCTTCATCTCAAGTCCATCACTGACCATATTTTCTAATACTTTCTTATGATAGAAATCCCCTATCGGATTACTGAAGCTTTTCAAGAAAGTAGTATACATTAAATCATGTTTTTGCTCATGGCCTGATAAATAAAAATGTTCATACTGTTTTTTACAGTAAGACTTGAAATCTCTGAGATCTTTACACTTTCCCTTAATAAACTTATTATATTCCAGTTTTTCCATCACATCTCTTTTACCTACAAACATTCTGAGAAGTTGTGCACATACCTGATCAGTTCCTCTATCCAACAGGTTTTCTCTGTAATCATTTGGCAACCTTTCCCAAACATGTTTAGCCGTACCAGTCATGGCATTCAAAGCTTGCTTAATCACTTCCTTTTCTTCTACATCAGGGTTAGTAGAAGTGTAATTAGTAATCCATGACCTCATTGCATCAATAGCTCTAGTATTTTCTAGAATTTCTAGCTTATCAAAATTCACTAGAGGAGGTGTGTCAGCTTTGTATGTCTGGATATTTTTGAATGGGTCCTCTTTTGGAGAACTCCCATTTCCCCCCCGGGCCATATGAACTTGACCGTGGGACGGAGGCTGAGGCTGCTCATACTGGCCTGTCATAGGATTATATACAGCAGTGCTTTTGAGGCTGAGAGACGGACCTTCATATTGAGCATCAAGAAACCCTTTAGAGTTTCCTGGAAAATGCTTAACTTTTGACTTAGAGACGGTTGAGTGCTGAACCGTTACCGACTCTTGCCTAACAGTAGCCTGTATGTTACCAGACTCTGTAGTCACTAAATTATTTAATTCGGTTCTCAAAATACCGAAATCTTCTTTTACCTCTGTAAGTTTCTGACCATTATGCTTGACATGCATATCTAAAGAAGATACTCTAGATCCAGTCACATCAGTTTCTGTTTTAAGAGCTTCATAATATGCCTTAAAGACTTCATATTGGGCTCTTAATTCTGCAATTTCTGCATTAACCTGCTTAGTCCAATCTTCTGATAATCTCTGCTCTAACTTTTCTAAGAGTTGGACAACTGTATGGAAATTTTGCTGATGACTGAGATGTGCCTTTTGAAACCTTACAGATTCTATTTCTGCCCATTTCTTTCTATCTTCAAGGATTAACATAGTTTTCCTCATACACAGATTGGTCCAATTCATTAAATTACTCTGGCTAGAACCAGAAGCACCTATAGGGAAAACATGCATTGGCCAACACTGAATCTTATAATTACCTTTAGGCTCAATGATCATAAAATCCTTGAAAGGAGGCAGACGTCCTGGTACAGTACAACTACCACCAGGGGTATCCACAACCTTGGACTCTTCAATGTCTATATTTTGTTCTGGAAAATCAAATGAAGTTTGAGACATCATCATACGGACATGACCAGAACTTTGAGGGAAGACGAATGAACAATCTTCACACTGACATAAACCATTGTCTAATTCAGAGTACTTCTGATGATTACACCTAGTCATTGACTGAACAGGTGGTGGTGTTGTTTCAGTATGTCTGAAAGATCTAGACGGAGCTGGTGCTCTCGGAATCTTAAACAGACTTTCAAAACCTTGATTGGGCTGAATTCTGACAGACGAGGCTTGAGGCAAAACTGAGGATTGTTGTCTAAAGGAAGTTTCTCTACTAACAGAGGGAGTTGACCTACTGCTAGAGGCTTGACTTGAAGGCTGACTTCCTGGAACAGTTCCAAACTTAATAACAGCTTGATCATCTAATTCCTCTATGGAAATTCCTCTTAACCTACTCTGTTTTGGTAATTCTCTGGCTTCGGAATCCCAAAGCTCTACTGCCCATTCTTCAGGCATTTTGATTTCCTTATGCTGAACGATCTTAGGAGCTGTCAATTGAGTACTATCACTACTGGAGGTCCATATGGTAGACATTCCTTCTAATCCCATACTTTTTCTGGGATTTATCATCATAGGCATAACCTTGTTATACAATCTATAATGAACAAGAAATACAAGAGAATGATCAACAGAATCTTGCTTCATGAACAGATTCATAGTTTTAAACTTGTATTCTAGGACATCTCGTAGATTGTCATCTTTTAGACTAACAGGAAAGTCTAACAAACAGTCAACAAAAATAGGACCTCTTGCCATAGAATCACATCCTGCACCAAGCAGTGAGTGAGACAGCTTTAAGAACCTTGCATCTTTAAGCATCATCAAAACTATTATCGGCAAACCTTTTCGATAATGACCACAAATACCAATTCTGATATATGACAAATGCATGAACTGGGGATTTGCCTTACTTTCATATGCCCTTTTTCTGAATTTCTTAATTAACTCATCAGAGAAAATATTGAGTTTTCCTTGGTTTCCACCTTTAACTACATGTGATAATTCCGCGACATGGCAATTCTGAGAAGACTTATAACCAAACCAATCACGTAAACCTACATCCTTATTATTTATCATATCTATGATACCTTTAGGAATATCTCTGTAAATTTCGTGAGAAGGTATCTTAGGGACCTTAAAAGGCTTTTCAGACTCTACACCTACTGCAGATATTTCATCCAAAGCATTACTACTAAATTCACCTTCTGTGAACATGGATTCATTATTTGCATAAAAATCAGTAAATCTGACCTCTGAGTTACGATCTGCTGTGAGATCGATGCCACCAACAAACTGAGAACTGGAAGAAGAAGAAGATGCCATCTGCGCTCGAATCTGCGCTCGGAACCTGCGCTCAAAAGATCTGATAACCGCCCACACTGCCCTTACGCCTGCACACGGCTTCAGCGGGTCTTACAACTGGGACTTACGACAGTAACTGGCGACCTGAGACAATACAGGGAGCATATACAGAGAGCAGTACAGATAAGAGATTATAATGGAGTTATTGTTTGGCGACAACGATAACACTCAGCTATAATATCGTTACTAGAAGTAGAAGCTCTGATACCAAATATGAGCTGCCATAGACAAACATAGGGTGTACCATATTCTGGAATGACAATATTACGAACACGGATATTTAATATTCTATTATTAACAAACAGGAAGCTTACAAAGTAGTTCATCTAATACAAGGCGCGCTTTATAGAGCCTTACAGACATAGAAGCTTGTAGACCTCAAGCTTTTACAACACTTTAAAGCTTGGACAAAGCTTTTACTAGACTGGACTAGACTGACACTTATTCTCAGAAGAGCTCTTGCTCTGTCGCTACACTTAGGAACTTTGGAAATACTCCGAATGGCTTGTGAAATGCAGGCGGCCCTGACTTCCTTTTACCGGCAAATATGAGCTGCCATAGACAAACATAGGGTGTACCATATTCTGGAATGAACACGGATATTTAATATTCTATTATTAACAAACAGGAAGCTTACAAAGTAGTTCATCTAATACAAGGCGCGCTTTATAGAGCCTTACAGACATAGAAGCTTGCAGACCTCAAGCTTTTACAACACTTTAAAGCTTGGACAAAGCTTTTACTAGACTGGACTAGACTGGACTAGACTGACACTTATTCTCAGAAGAGCTCTTGCTCTGTCGCTACACTTAGGAACTTTGGAAATACTCCGAATGGCTTGTGAAATGCAGGCGGCCCTGACTTCCTTTTATAGGCGGTAGAGGGCAGATCTTTTGACCCCGATCACTTCATTCGTTTGATTCCATTTTGAAATCCGACCACAAGAGCTTGACACGAACACACCTTATCCGAAGAGCATCCCAGAAGGTGGGACCCAATTGCTCGTGAACAAGATAAGGTCGACCGACACTTCCTTTTACAAACGAGTGGAATAACTCGTACACGCACTAAGGTGACGTGTTGCCCCCTTTAGAACATGGTAGGGTCCATGTCTTTCGTTGGATTCACGAGGTGAAAGATTCCCTCGATGAGTGACATGCCCACTCATTAGCCTTATCGTGAGCCCGTACTATTTGATGGGGTACTGTCGCCATCCCATGGGCTCCAGTTCAAGCATTCTTCGCACACGTGTCCTTCTGGATGAGTGCAAGTTGGTGAACGATAGAAACCTTGCGTATCATACTGGGGCACTCTTGGATCATCCAATGAGTAATCATGACAGTTGGCACAATCCTGATTTGAGGCGTGCGGGATGCAGCCTGGCAAACTGTCATCTTCTCGCCAAATTATGCTCATTACTTTAATCTTGTGAGGGTGAGCCAGCACGGCATTACTGGTGTAGGGTAGACCTCTGGCTATTCTGTATGTCTTCGTATGTAGCCATATGGGAGTCTGATGTTGCACAAAATAATTGAGGCGATTCCCAACAGTCCAGTTGTTGTATCTGGAGGTAGGTCCACCAGGGCCATACATTTGGATCATGTGTCGGCTGATAGCATTTTCAGCATTTGAGGTAAACTGCAGACGGAAAATGCATCCCGTATAGGCAGTCGTTCCATTGAATTGCAATTCTGCTGCTTGCGGGTATGGACCTGAAAACATCTTACGAATAGTGGTTACACCAAATTCATTATGAAGCCATTGAAAGGGGTTACCAATTTCTGGATTTAGGAAATTAACTGGTAATACAAAATCACCACACCAATTTTGAAGAGCATGACCAATATCTGGATCAATTGGCACTGCTTCGGCTGAAAACTGGAAGAATGGACTTTCAGACCATAATCCTGGAGTGGTAAGCTTTAATTTGGACACAAGCATTTCATGCCGGTCACTTAGAAAATCAGCGGCCATTTGGTGGTTGTGAAGATCCCTATGAGGGAATGGATTACAACTCCATTGTTCCACACTTGGTTCTGACCAACGCTGTTCTCTGATTCTTATGACATTTACTTTACCAGAAAACTTTCTTACCTTTGAGGCTTCAACCCTTTTTGCTGTTGCTTCCAATTTTTCCTTAATCATGAAACCTTCTCTTGATTCAAAATCTGCAAAAATATTATCAACACCAGGTAAGTGTATGAAATCAAATACATAGGTATTGAGCTGTTGTGCCCATCTGAGGAGCCTTCCTCGAGTAATCTTATTCCTGGATTCTTTTTTGAAGAATCCCTTCAAATGCTGCAAATCACTCTTTAGTAAAAATCTCTTGTCAGCAATAAACATCTGAAAAGTTGCAAATGAATTTACTACTGCTAAGATTTCCTTGTGAGTACTATGGTAATCTTTTTCAGCATTCTTGAAGGCACCAGAAACTGTTCTAACAATTTCACCCTTATCCTTCGGATTATATTCTAGAGTTTTCTGTTCTCTGAGAATCCCTGACCATGCATATTCACTAGCATCAGTTTCTACAATCTTAAATCCTGGACCAGGTAATTTCAAGGGTGGCAACTTGGCACATTTATCCTTAATATTCTGAATCAACTTATCATGATAACTTGTCCATGGTGGAGGTTTCTTGCCTAACAACTTATTCAGATCAACTCGGTCTTCTGCAAGCTTGTGATAAAAACCAGCAATGTAATTGACCAAACCTAGGAATCTCTGAAGTTCCTTTACATTGGTGACAGGTAAATGGGCAATTTTATTCAATATATGTGGTTGTGCTTCCATTCTCCCCCCTGGAAGAAGTTTGATCCCAATAAAAACAATGGAAGTCTGAGCAAAGACTGATTTGGTGGGATTAACTGCAAGACCATGGTGTTTACAGATATCTAAGAACTGTTGAAGATGTCGCAAATGTGTTTGCATTTCAGGACTGAAAACTAAAATATCATCAATGTACGGCTGGATAAATTTAGCATAGGGTCGAAACAAAGCATCCATTCTTTGTTGGAAAATAGAGGGAGCAGTTTTGATCCCGAATGGAAGGACTTTCCATTCATACAGACCCTGAGGTACTGAGAAAGCCGTTTTATAATAGTCCTGGGGCTTCAAACTAATTTGCCAGTATCCTTTGGTAAGATCAAACTTGGAATAAATATTGCTACCTTGGATAATTTGCCAGATATGATCTTTACTGGGCAATGGATGACGATGATCTACTAGACACTCATTGAGAGGCTTATAATTGACAACTAATCTTTTCTCAGGTAATTCATTACCTTCCTCATCGACTTTTGGGACATACATGGCATGACAAGAAAATGGAGACTCAGACACCTGAATAAGGTTCTGTTCTAATAGACTAGCAATTTCTTTTGCACATGTTTCTGTTTCTAGAGGAGACATGAGAAAATAGTTGGCCTTACCTTTGGGAAGAAGTTCCTGATTATTAGCATCGCGTTTCAAAGTGAGATCACAGGTGATCCTTCGCTGATGCTTTGTGAGATCTTTGGTGAACACAGCATCCTCGAATTCCTTCTTCATTTCAGCAATATCTTCTTGAGCCTCTGCATATTGCTGGATCAGAAAGGCATGACTGACTTGCCTTGTTTTTGGCTTGCCTGGCTTGTCAATTTTGTGCGTGAAAGACAAAGGCTGATAAACTCTGGGAATCTGATAGAAATTTCTGAAAGTCAGGAAATCAGAATCAATTATGAAGGGTTCCCAATCCCTGATAGCATTGCTACCAAGAATACCATCATAGTCTTCAACTTCATACTGGATGAAAACAACTTGGGTAGGATTATCTTCGGTACCCAACCTTACAGGAGCTACACAGTATGCATCACTGCCTTCTTTGTCTTGATTAGCAAATGTAATTCTTGTGTTTCCCTTTTTCCAGGCATCCTCAGGAAAACAATTCTTTCGGGCCAGATTGATATCTGCGCCGGTATCAACTAGGAAAGACAGAGGATAAGCTTGGATTCCTCTGAAATGGATTGTAAGTATGACGGCTGGACAAATAGAAGCAATTTTAGCACTTCTGACATACTTATGATCCTTTAACATATTAACATGGTGATCATCTTCAAGATTCACCACTTCAACAGGAGTAGGACCCTCGAAAGCTTCTGTAGCTAAAACAGACAAGGGATCTTCTGATAGTTCAAGCTTAGGTACTTGGATAGCAGAGGGTTTGCTAGGAGGAGGTCTCTGATTTGGTCTAAGGGATACAGACTTATCAACTGGACCATATATAGACACAGGACCATAATCTGGAGCCTTCGGAGGCTTTTCTACTGACTTTTGCAAAATAGGACTAAAGGAAGGTTCACTGCATCTTAAATCTTCAGATACTTCCTTCTGAGAATTTATCCTATTTATGTAACTTTCTAAGTCAGGAGACTTCTGCAATTCCTCATGAAGATTAAAATTTTCTTCTTCATCTAATTCATCAATTTCAGATTTAGCTTGAGCTATTACCTTTTGGAGGTACTCCTTTCGATGTCTACGCCATATGCGCCGAGCCATACTTCCTGGCGCAGGAGCTTCAACAAGTCCTCTTTGAGCTAGAGGGAGAGTAGATACCAAACTTGCTTGGCTGGGACTTTGCGGTGGAGATGGAGGCTTTCTTTGCCACGGAGCTGGATGATAGCCATGGCTCTCATGAAGAGAATGGCTGGAGGAAGAGCCTTGATAAGGGCCTTGAAAAGGCCTCTTGACTTCTTTAGGCTGTAACAGATACAGCTTCCTTGCCTTCAATTGTTCCAGCTGGGCCTTGAGCTTAGCCCAAGTTTCTGGACCCATGTCCATCTTGTTAAGCCGCACTTCTATCTCCATGATTTGCTCCACAATGGAGTTCAATTCATTTTGAACTGGCGTACTTCGAAACATTCTGCAATAGAAAGAAACTTCAGAACCTTCAGATGCTTCAGAATCTTCTTCAAAATTCTGTTCTGCTGATAACTTATTCAGCTTTGCAGCAACAGCTTCTTCTTCAGCAGACTGATATTCTTCTTCTGAGGATGACTCAGAATCTGAACTCAAAACTATGTCTTCAGAGTCTGATGGATAGTCATCTATATATATGTAATCAGGTTCTGTGATGCCGTGAGCTTGCATGCTACGCATCTTACCACGTCCTTTCTTCTTTTTTCTTTCCGGACACTTATTGGCAAAGTGGTTTCCTTTACATATGTAACAGGTTGGCTTCCACTTAGCTTTACCTTTGCCGGACTTATCCTTCTTTCTGAAGAAACCTTTTTTCTGTCGTTTCTTCAACTTTGGATCCTTTATGCCAAGACCTTTAAATTTCTTACGAAACTTTCTGTCATACTTATCTGGCTTTTCCTTTCGGCAGCCAGCACACGAATCTCCTTTTTCATCATCGAGACGATGACAAATAGTGCTTGACAGAATAGGCTGTACTTTTTTAACCTCTTTCTTCATCTTGGCTTCATCACAAATATCAGAGTTAATTTGTTCTAAAAACTGGATTAACTGAGGAAAAGTAATTTCCTTCATCTCAAGTCCATCACTGACCATATTTTCTAATACTTTCTTATGATAGAAATCCCCTATCGGATTACTGAAGCTTTTCAAGAAAGTAGTATACATTAAATCATGTTTTTGCTCATGGCCTGATAAATAAAAATGTTCATACTGTTTTTTACAGTAAGACTTGAAATCTCTGAGATCTTTACACTTTCCCTTAATAAACTTATTATATTCCAGTTTTTCCATCACATCTCTTTTACCTACAAACATTCTGAGAAGTTGTGCACATACCTGATCAGTTCCTCTATCCAACAGGTTTTCTCTGTAATCATTTGGCAATCTTTCCCAAACATGTTTAGCCGTACCAGTCATGGCATTCAAAGCTTGCTTAATCACTTCCTTTTCTTCTACATCAGGGTTAGTAGAAGTGTAATTAGTAATCCATGACCTCATTGCATCAATAGCTCTAGTATTTTCTAGAATTTCTAGCTTATCAAAATTCACTAGAGGAGGTGTGTCAGCTTTGTATGTCTGGATATTTTTGAATGGGTCCTCTTTTGGAGGACCGAAATCCTCTGTCTCACAACTGAACATAGGCCCAAAGCTAGCCCCTTTGCACTTATCTCACAGTTTTGGTCTACATAAGAGAGGATTTATCTGCTTTGTGTCAACATCCCAGCTAATTTGTAGATGCATTTCATAGATGTTGAATAGGGAATACCCCCCTTGGTTTTGCAAAGCCTAAAGAAGAAGAGGAGATATTCTGGAATGACAATATTACGAACACGGATATTTAATATTCTATTATTAACAAACAGGAAGCTTACAAAGTAGTTCATCTAATACAAGGCGCGCTTTATAGAGCCTTACAGACATAGAAGCTTGCAGACCTCAAGCTTTTACAACACTTTAAAGCTTGGACAAAGCTTTTACTAGACTGGACTAGACTGGACTAGACTGACACTTATTCTCAGAAGAGCTCTTGCTCTGTCGCTACACTTAGGAACTTTGGAAATACTCCGAATGGCTTGTGAAATGCAGGCGGCCCTGACTTCCTTTTATAGGCGGTAGAGGGCAGATCTTTTGACCCCGATCACTTCATTCGTTTGATTCCATTTTGAAATCCGACCACAAGAGCTTGACACGAACACACCTTATCCGAAGAGCATCCCAAAAGGTGGGACCCAATTGCTCGTGAACAAGATAAGGTCGACCGACACTTCCTTTTACAAACGAGTGGAATAACTCGTACACGCACTAAGGTGACGTGTTGCCCCCTTTAGAACATGGTAGGGTCCATGTCTTTCGTTGGATTCACGAGGTGAAAGATTCCCTCGATGAGTGACATGCCCACTCATTAGCCTTATCGTGAGCCCGTACTATTTGATGGGGTACTGTCGCCATCCCATGGGCTCCAGTTCAAGCATTCTTCACACACGTGTCCTTCTGGATGAGTGCAAGTTGGTGAACGATAGAAACCTTGCGTATCATACTGGGGCACTCTTGGATCATCCATTGAGTAATCATGACAGTTGGCACAATCCTGATTTGAGGCGTGCGGGATGCAGCCTGGCAAACTGTCATCTTCTCGCCAAATTATGCTCATTACTTTAATCTTGTGAGGGTGAGCCAGCACGGCATTACTGGTGTAGGGTAGACCTCTGGCTATTCTGTATGTCTTCGTATGTAGCCATATGGGAGTCTGATGTTGCACAAAATAATTGAGGCGATTCCCAACAGTCCAGTTGTTGTATCTGGAGGTAGGTCCACCAGGGCCATACATTTGGATCATGTGTCGGCTGATAGCATTTTCAGCATTTGAGGTAAACTGCAGACGGAAAATGCATCCCGTATAGGCAGTCGTTCCATTGAATTGCAATTCTGCTGCTTGCGGGTATGGACCTGAAAACATCTTACGAATAGTGGTTACACCAAATTCATTATGAAGCCATTGAAAGGGGTTACCAATTTCTGGATTTAGGAAATTAACTGGTAATACAAAATCACCACACCAATTTTGAAGAGCATGACCAATATCTGGATCAATTGGCACTGCTTCGGCTGAAAACTGGAAGAATGGACTTTCAGACCATAATCCTGGAGTGGTAAGCTTTAATTTGGACACAAGCATTTCATGCCGGTCACTTAGAAAATCAGCGGCCATTTGGTGGTTGTGAAGATCCCTATGAGGGAATGGATTACAACTCCATTGTTCCACACTTGGTTCTGACCAACGCTGTTCTCTGATTCTTATGACATTTACTTTACCAGAAAACTTTCTTACCTTTGAGGCTTCAACCCTTTTTGCTGTTGCTTCCAATTTTTCCTTAATCATGAAACCTTCTCTTGATTCAAAATCTGCAAAAATATTATCAACACCAGGTAAGTGTATGAAATCAAATACATAGGTATTGAGCTGTTGTGCCCATCTGAGGAGCCTTCCTCGAGTAATCTTATTCCTGGATTCTTTTTTGAAGAATCCCTTCAAATGCTGCAAATCACTCTTTAGTAAAAATCTCTTGTCAGCAATAAACATCTGAAAAGCTGCAAATGAATTTACTACTGCTAAGATTTCCTTGTGAGTACTATGGTAATCTTTTTCAGCATTCTTGAAGGCACCAGAAACTGTTCTAACAATTTCACCCTTATCCTTCGGATTATATTCTAGAGTTTTCTGTTCTCTGAGAATCCCTGACCATGCATATTCACTAGCATCAGTTTCTACAATCTTAAATCCTGGACCAGGTAATTTCAAGGGTGGCAACTTGGCACATTTATCCTTAATATTCTGAATCAACTTATCATGATAACTTGTCCATGGTGGAGGTTTCTTGCCTAACAACTTATTCAGATCAACTCGGTCTTCTGCAAGCTTGTGATAAAAACCAGCAATGTAATTGACCAAACCTAGGAATCTCTGAAGTTCCTTTACATTGGTGACAGGTAAATGGGCAATTTTATTCAATATATGTGGTTGTGCTTCCATTCTCCCCCCTGGAAGAAGTTTGATCCCAATAAAAACAATGGAAGTCTGAGCAAAGACTGATTTGGTGGGATTAACTGCAAGACCATGGTGTTTACAGATATCTAAGAACTGTTGAAGATGTCGCAAATGTGTTTGCATTTCAGGACTGAAAACTAAAATATCATCAATGTACGGCTGGATAAATTTAGCATAGGGTCGAAACAAAGCATCCATTCTTTGTTGGAAAATAGAGGGAGCAGTTTTGATCCCGAATGGAAGGACTTTCCATTCATACAGACCCTGAGGTACTGAGAAAGCCGTTTTATAATAGTCCTGGGGCTTCAAACTAATTTGCCAGTATCCTTTGGTAAGATCAAACTTGGAATAAATATTGCTACCTTGGATAATTTGCCAGATATGATCTTTACTGGGCAATGGATGACGATGATCTACTAGACACTCATTGAGAGGCTTATAATTGACAACTAATCTTTTCTCAGGTAATTCATTACCTTCCTCATCGACTTTTGGGACATACATGGCATGACAAGAAAATGGAGACTCAGACACCTGAATAAGGTTCTGTTCTAATAGACTAGCAATTTCTTTTGCACATGTTTCTGTTTCTAGAGGAGACATGAGAAAATAGTTGGCCTTACCTTTGGGAAGAAGTTCCTGATTATTAGCATCGCGTTTCAAAGTGAGATCACAGGTGATCCTTCGCTGATGCTTTGTGAGATCTTTGGTGAACACAGCATCCTCGAATTCCTTCTTCATTTCAGCAATATCTTCTTGAGCCTCTGCATATTGCTGGATCAGAAAGGCATGACTGACTTGCCTTGTTTTTGGCTTGCCTGGCTTTTGAATTTTGTGCGTGAAAGACAAAGGCTGATAAACTCTGGGAATCTGATAGAAATTTCTGAAAGTCAGGAAATCAGAATCAATTATGAAGGGTTCCCAATCCCTGATAGCATTGCTACCAAGAATACCATCATAGTCTTCAACTTCATACTGGATGAAAACAACTTGGGTAGGATTATCTTCAGTACCCAACCTTACAGGAGCTACACAGTATGCATCACTGCCTTCTTTGTCTTGATTAGCAAAAGTAATTCTTGTGTTTCCCTTTTTCCAGGCATCCTCAGGAAAACAATTCTTTCGGGCCAGATTGATATCTGCGCCGGTATCAACTAGGAAAGACAGAGGATAAGCTTGGATTCCTCTGAAATGGATTGTAAGTATGACGGCTGGACAAATAGAAGCAATTTTAGCACTTCTGACATACTTATGATCCTTTAACATATTAACATGGTGATCATCTTCAAGATTCACCACTTCAACAGGAGTAGGACCCTCAAAAGCTTCTGTAGCTAAAACAGACAAGGGGTCTTCTGATAGTTCAAGCTTAGGTACTTGGATAGCAGAGGGTTTGCTAGGAGGAGGTCTCTGATTTGGTCTAAGGGATACAGACTTATCAACTGGACCATATATAGACACAGGACCATAATCTGGAGCCTTCAGAGGCTTCTCGACTGACCTTTGCAAAATAGGACTGAAGGAAGGTTCACTGCATCTTAAATCTTCAGATACTTCCTTCTGAGAATTTATCCTATTTATGTAACTTTCTAAGTCAGGAGACTTCTGCAATTCCTCATGAAGATTAAAATTTTCTTCTTCATCTAATTCATCAATTTCAGATTTAGCTTGAGCTATTACCTTTTGGAGGTACTCCTTTCGATGTCTACGCCATATGCGCCGAGCCATACTTCCTGGCGCAGGAGCTTCAACAAGTCCTCTTTGAGCTAGAGGGAGAGTAGATACCAAACTTGCTTGGCTGGGACTTTGCGGTGGAGATGGAGGCTTTCTTTGCCACGGAGCTGGATGATAGCCATGGCTCTCATGAAGAGAATGGCTGGAGGAAGAGCCTTGATAAGGGCCTTGAAAAGGCCTCTTGACTTCTTTAGGCTGTAACAGATACAGCTTCCTTGCCTTCAATTGTTCCAGCTGGGCCTTGAGCTTAGCCCAAGTTTCTGGACCCATGTCCATCTTGTTAAGCCGCACTTCTATCTCCATGATTTGCTCCACAATGGAGTTCAATTCATTTTGAACTGGCGTACTTCGAAACATTCTGCAATAGAAAGAAACTTCAGAACCTTCAGATGCTTCAGAATCTTCTTCAAAATTCTGTTCTGCTGATAACTTATTCAGCTTTGCAGCAACAGCTTCTTCTTCAGCAGACTGATATTCTTCTTCTGAGGATGACTCAGAATCTGAACTCAAAACTATGTCTTCAGAGTCTGATGGATAGTCATCTATATATATGTAATCAGGTTCTGTGATGCCGTGAGCTTGCATGCTACGCATCTTACCACGTCCTTTCTTCTTTTTTCTTTCCGGACACTTATTGGCAAAGTGGTTTCCTTTACATATGTAACAGGTTGGCTTCCACTTAGCTTTACCTTTGCCGGACTTATCCTTCTTTCTGAAGAAACCTTTTTTCTGTCGTTTCTTCAACTTTGGATCCTTTATGCCAAGACCTTTAAATTTCTTACGAAACTTTCTGTCATACTTATCTGGCTTTTCCTTTCGGCAGCCAGCACACGAATCTCCTTTTTCATCATCGAGACGATGACAAATAGTGCTTGACAGAATAGGCTGTACTTTTTTAACCTCTTTCTTCATCTTGGCTTCATCACAAATATCAGAGTTAATTTGTTCTAAAAACTGGATTAACTGAGGAAAAGTAATTTCCTTCATCTCAAGTCCATCACTGACCATATTTTCTAATACTTTCTTATGATAGAAATCCCCTATCGGATTACTGAAGCTTTTCAAGAAAGTAGTATACATTAAATCATGTTTTTGCTCATGGCCTGATAAATAAAAATGTTCATACTGTTTTTTACAGTAAGACTTGAAATCTCTGAGATCTTTACACTTTCCCTTAATAAACTTATTATATTCCAGTTTTTCCATCACATCTCTTTTACCTACAAACATTCTGAGAAGTTGTGCACATACCTGATCAGTTCCTCTATCCAACAGGTTTTCTCTGTAATCATTTGGCAACCTTTCCCAAACATGTTTAGCCGTACCAGTCATGGCATTCAAAGCTTGCTTAATCACTTCCTTTTCTTCTACATCAGGGTTAGTAGAAGTGTAATTAGTAATCCATGACCTCATTGCATCAATAGCTCTAGTATTTTCTAGAATTTCTAGCTTATCAAAATTCACTAGAGGAGGTGTGTCAGCTTTGTATGTCTGGATATTTTTGAATGGGTCCTCTTTTGGAGAACTCCCATTTCCCCCCCGGGCCATATGAACTTGACCGTGGGACGGAGGCTGAGGCTGCTCATACTGGCCTGTCATAGGATTATATACAGCAGTGCTTTTGAGGCTGAGAGACGGACCTTCATATTGAGCATCAAGAAACCCTTTAGAGTTTCCTGGAAAATGCTTAACTTTTGACTTAGAGACGGTTGAGTGCTGAACCGTTACCGACTCTTGCCTAACAGTAGCCTGTATGTTACCAGACTCTGTAGTCACTAAATTATTTAATTCGGTTCTCAAAATACCGAAATCTTCTTTTACCTCTGTAAGTTTCTGACCATTATGCTTGACATGCATATCTAAAGAAGATACTCTAGATCTAGTCACATCAGTTTCTGTTTTAAGAGCTTCATAATATGCCTTAAAGACTTCATATTGGGCTCTTAATTCTGCAATTTCTGCATTAACCTGCTTAGTCCAATCTTCTGATAATCTCTGCTCTAACTTTTCTAAGAGTTGGACAACTGTATGGAAATTTTGCTGATGACTGAGATGTGCCTTTTGAAACCTTACAGATTCTATTTCTGCCCATTTCTTTCTATCTTCAAGGATTAACATAGTTTTCCTCATACACAGATTGGTCCAATTCATTAAATTACTCTGGCTAGAACCAGAAGCACCTATAGGGAAAACATGCATTGGCCAACACTGAATCTTATAATTACCTTTAGGCTCAATGATCATAAAATCCTTGAAAGGAGGCAGACGTCCTGGTACAGTACAACTACCACCAGGGGTATCCACAACCTTGGACTCTTCAATGTCTATATTTTGTTCTGGAAAATCAAATGAAGTTTGAGACATCATCATACGGACATGACCAGAACTTTGAGGGAAGACGAATGAACAATCTTCACACTGACATAAACCATTGTCTAATTCAGAGTACTTCTGATGATTACACCTAGTCATTGACTGAACAGGTGGTGGTGTTGTTTCAGTATGTCTGAAAGATCTAGACGGAGCTGGTGCTCTCGGAATCTTAAACAGACTTTCAAAACCTTGATTGGGCTGAATTCTGACAGACGAGGCTTGAGGCAAAACTGAGGATTGTTGTCTAAAGGAAGTTTCTCTACTAACAGAGGGAGTAGACCTACTGCTAGAGGCTTGACTTGAAGGCTGACTTCCTGGAACAGTTCCAAACTTAATAACAGCTTGATCATCTAATTCCTCTATGGAAATTCCTCTTAACCTACTCTGTTTTGGTAATTCTCTGGCTTCGGAATCCCAAAGCTCTACTGCCCATTCTTCAGGCATTTTGATTTCCTTATGCTGAACGATCTTAGGAGCTGTCAATTGAGTACTATCACTACTGGAGGTCCATATGGTAGACATTCCTTCTAATCCCATACTTTTTCTGGGATTTATCATCATAGGCATAACCTTGTTATACAATCTATAATGAACAAGAAATACAAGAGAATGATCAACAGAATCTTGCTTCATGAACAGATTCATAGTTTTAAACTTGTATTCTAGGACATCTCGTAGATTGTCATCTTTTAGACTAACAGGAAAGTCTAACAAACAGTCAACAAAAATAGGACCTCTTGCCATAGAATCACATCCTGCACCAAGCAGTGAGTGAGACAGCTTTAAGAACCTTGCATCTTTAAGCATCATCAAAACTATTATCGGCAAACCTTTTCGATAATGACCACAAATACCAATTCTGATATATGACAAATGCATGAACTGGGGACAAATATGAGCTGCCATAGACAAACATAGGGTGTACCATATTCTGGAATGACAATATTACGAACACGGATATTTAATATTCTATTATTAACAAACAGGAAGCTTACAAAGTAGTTCATCTAATACAAGGCGCGCTTTATAGAGCCTTACAGACATAGAAGCTTGTAGACCTCAAGCTTTTACAACACTTTAAAGCTTGGACAAAGCTTTTACTAGACTGGACTAGACTGACACTTATTCTCAGAAGAGCTCTTGCTCTGTCGCTACACTTAGGAACTTTGGAAATACTCCGAATGGATTGTGAAATGCAGGCGGCCCTGACTTCCTTTTATAGGCGGTAGAGGGCAGATCTTTTGACCCCGATCACTTCATTCGTTTGATTCCATTTTGAAATCCGACCACAAGAGCTTGACACGAACACACCTTATCCGAAGAGCATCCCAAAAGGTGGGACCCAATTGCTCGTGAACAAGATAAGGTCGACCGACACTTCCTTTTACAAACGAGTGGAATAACTCGTACACGCACTAAGGTGACGTGTTGCCCCCTTTAGAACATGGTAGGGTCCATGTCTTTCGTTGGATTCACGAGGTGAAAGATTCCCTCGATGAGTGACATGCCCACTCATTAGCCTTATCGTGAGCCCGTACTATTTGATGGGGTACTGTCGCCATCCCATGGGCTCCAGTTCAAGCATTCTTCACACACGTGTCCTTCTGGATGAGTGCAAGTTGGTGAACGATAGAAACCTTGCGTATCATACTGGGGCACTCTTGGATCATCCATTGAGTAATCATGACAGTTGGCACAATCCTGATTTGAGGCGTGCGGGATGCAGCCTGGCAAACTGTCATCTTCTCGCCAAATTATGCTCATTACTTTAATCTTGTGAGGGTGAGCCAGCACGGCATTACTGGTGTAGGGTAGACCTCTGGCTATTCTGTATGTCTTCGTATGTAGCCATATGGGAGTCTGATGTTGCACAAAATAATTGAGGCGATTCCCAACAGTCCAGTTGTTGTATCTGGAGGTAGGTCCACCAGGGCCATACATTTGGATCATGTGTCGGCTGATAGCATTTTCAGCATTTGAGGTAAACTGCAGACGGAAAATGCATCCCGTATAGGCAGTCGTTCCATTGAATTGCAATTCTGCTGCTTGCGGGTATGGACCTGAAAACATCTTACGAATAGTGGTTACACCAAATTCATTATGAAGCCATTGAAAGGGGTTACCAATTTCTGGATTTAGGAAATTAACTGGTAATACAAAATCACCACACCAATTTTGAAGAGCATGACCAATATCTGGATCAATTGGCACTGCTTCGGCTGAAAACTGGAAGAATGGACTTTCAGACCATAATCCTGGAGTGGTAAGCTTTAATTTGGACACAAGCATTTCATGCCGGTCACTTAGAAAATCAGCGGCCATTTGGTGGTTGTGAAGATCCCTATGAGGGAATGGATTACAACTCCATTGTTCCACACTTGGTTCTGACCAACGCTGTTCTCTGATTCTTATGACATTTACTTTACCAGAAAACTTTCTTACCTTTGAGGCTTCAACCCTTTTTGCTGTTGCTTCCAATTTTTCCTTAATCATGAAACCTTCTCTTGATTCAAAATCTGCAAAAATATTATCAACACCAGGTAAGTGTATGAAATCAAATACATAGGTATTGAGCTGTTGTGCCCATCTGAGGAGCCTTCCTCGAGTAATCTTATTCCTGGATTCTTTTTTGAAGAATCCCTTCAAATGCTGCAAATCACTCTTTAGTAAAAATCTCTTGTCAGCAATAAACATCTGAAAAGCTGCAAATGAATTTACTACTGCTAAGATTTCCTTGTGAGTACTATGGTAATCTTTTTCAGCATTCTTGAAGGCACCAGAAACTGTTCTAACAATTTCACCCTTATCCTTCGGATTATATTCTAGAGTTTTCTGTTCTCTGAGAATCCCTGACCATGCATATTCACTAGCATCAGTTTCTACAATCTTAAATCCTGGACCAGGTAATTTCAAGGGTGGCAACTTGGCACATTTATCCTTAATATTCTGAATCAACTTATCATGATAACTTGTCCATGGTGGAGGTTTCTTGCCTAACAACTTATTCAGATCAACTCGGTCTTCTGCAAGCTTGTGATAAAAACCAGCAATGTAATTGACCAAACCTAGGAATCTCTGAAGTTCCTTTACATTGGTGACAGGTAAATGGGCAATTTTATTCAATATATGTGGTTGTGCTTCCATTCTCCCCCCTGGAAGAAGTTTGATCCCAATAAAAACAATGGAAGTCTGAGCAAAGACTGATTTGGTGGGATTAACTGCAAGACCATGGTGTTTACAGATATCTAAGAACTGTTGAAGATGTCGCAAATGTGTTTGCATTTCAGGACTGAAAACTAAAATATCATCAATGTACGGCTGGATAAATTTAGCATAGGGTCGAAACAAAGCATCCATTCTTTGTTGGAAAATAGAGGGAGCAGTTTTGATCCCGAATGGAAGGACTTTCCATTCATACAGACCCTGAGGTACTGAGAAAGCCGTTTTATAATAGTCCTGGGGCTTCAAACTAATTTGCCAGTATCCTTTGGTAAGATCAAACTTGGAATAAATATTGCTACCTTGGATAATTTGCCAGATATGATCTTTACTGGGCAATGGATGACGATGATCTACTAGACACTCATTGAGAGGCTTATAATTGACAACTAATCTTTTCTCAGGTAATTCATTACCTTCCTCATCGACTTTTGGGACATACATGGCATGACAAGAAAATGGAGACTCAGACACCTGAATAAGGTTCTGTTCTAATAGACTAGCAATTTCTTTTGCACATGTTTCTGTTTCTAGAGGAGACATGAGAAAATAGTTGGCCTTACCTTTGGGAAGAAGTTCCTGATTATTAGCATCGCGTTTCAAAGTGAGATCACAGGTGATCCTTCGCTGATGCTTTGTGAGATCTTTGGTGAACACAGCATCCTCGAATTCCTTCTTCATTTCAGCAATATCTTCTTGAGCCTCTGCATATTGCTGGATCAGAAAGGCATGACTGACTTGCCTTGTTTTTGGCTTGCCTGGCTTGTCAATTTTGTGCGTGAAAGACAAAGGCTGATAAACTCTGGGAATCTGATAGAAATTTCTGAAAGTCAGGAAATCAGAATCAATTATGAAGGGTTCCCAATCCCTGATAGCATTGCTACCAAGAATACCATCATAGTCTTCAACTTCATACTGGATGAAAACAACTTGGGTAGGATTATCTTCGGTACCCAACCTTACAGGAGCTACACAGTATGCATCACTGCCTTCTTTGTCTTGATTAGCAAATGTAATTCTTGTGTTTCCCTTTTTCCAGGCATCCTCAGGAAAACAATTCTTTCGGGCCAGATTGATATCTGCGCCGGTATCAACTAGGAAAGACAGAGGATAAGCTTGGATTCCTCTGAAATGGATTGTAAGTATGACGGCTGGACAAATAGAAGCAATTTTAGCACTTCTGACATACTTATGATCCTTTAACATATTAACATGGTGATCATCTTCAAGATTCACCACTTCAACAGGAGTAGGACCCTCGAAAGCTTCTGTAGCTAAAACAGACAAGGGATCTTCTGATAGTTCAAGCTTAGGTACTTGGATAGCAGAGGGTTTGCTAGGAGGAGGTCTCTGATTTGGTCTAAGGGATACAGACTTATCAACTGGACCATATATAGACACAGGACCATAATCTGGAGCCTTCGGAGGCTTTTCTACTGACTTTTGCAAAATAGGACTAAAGGAAGGTTCACTGCATCTTAAATCTTCAGATACTTCCTTCTGAGAATTTATCCTATTTATGTAACTTTCTAAGTCAGGAGACTTCTGCAATTCCTCATGAAGATTAAAATTTTCTTCTTCATCTAATTCATCAATTTCAGATTTAGCTTGAGCTATTACCTTTTGGAGGTACTCCTTTCGATGTCTACGCCATATGCGCCGAGCCATACTTCCTGGCGCCGGAGCTTCAAGCAGTCCTCTTTGAGCTAGAGGGAGAGTAGATACCAAGCTTGCTTGGCTGGGACTTTGCGGTGGAGATGGAGGCTTTCTTTGCCACGGAGCTGGATGATAGCCATGGCTCTCATGAAGAGAATGGCTGGAGGAAGAGCCTTGATAAGGGCCTTGAAAAGGCCTCTTGACTTCTTTAGGCTGTAACAGATACAGCTTCCTTGCCTTCAATTGTTCCAGCTGGGCCTTGAGCTTAGCCCAAGTTTCTGGACCCATGTCCATCTTGTTAAGCCGCATTTCTATCTCCAAGATTTGCTCCACAATGGAGTTCAATTCATTCTGAACTGGCGTACTTCGAAACATTCTGCAATAGAACGAAACTTCAGAACCTTCAGATGCTTCAGAATCTTCTTCAAAATTCTGTTCTGCTGATAACTTATTCAGCTTTGCAGCAACAGCTTCTTCTTCAGCAGACTGATATTCTTCTTCTGAGGATGACTCAGAATCTGAACTCAAAACTATGTCTTCAGAGTCTGATGGATAGTCATCTATATATATGTAATCAGGTTCTGTGATGCCGTGAGCTTGCATGCTACGCATCTTACCACGTCCTTTCTTCTTTTTTCTTTCCGGACACTTATTGGCAAAGTGGTTTCCTTTACATATGTAACAGGTTGGCTTCCACTTAGCTTTACCTTTGCCGGACTTATCCTTCTTTCTGAAGAAACCTTTTTTCTGTCGTTTCTTCAACTTTGGATCCTTTATGCCAAGACCTTTAAATTTCTTACGAAACTTTCTGTCATACTTATCTGGCTTTTCCTTTCGGCAGCCAGCACACGAATCTCCTTTTTCATCATCGAGACGATGACAAATAGTGCTTGACAGAATAGGCTGTACTTTTTTAACCTCTTTCTTCATCTTGGCTTCATCACAAATATCAGAGTTAATTTGTTCTAAAAACTGGATTAACTGAGGAAAAGTAATTTCCTTCATCTCAAGTCCATCACTGACCATATTTTCTAATACTTTCTTATGATAGAAATCCCCTATCGGATTACTGAAGCTTTTCAAGAAAGTAGTATACATTAAATCATGTTTTTGCTCATGGCCTGATAAATAAAAATGTTCATACTGTTTTTTACAGTAAGACTTGAAATCTCTGAGATCTTTACACTTTCCCTTAATAAACTTATTATATTCCAGTTTTTCCATCACATCTCTTTTACCTACAAACATTCTGAGAAGTTGTGCACATACCTGATCAGTTCCTCTATCCAACAGGTTTTCTCTGTAATCATTTGGCAACCTTTCCCAAACATGTTTAGCCGTACCAGTCATGGCATTCAAAGCTTGCTTAATCACTTCCTTTTCTTCTACATCAGGGTTAGTAGAAGTGTAATTAGTAATCCATGACCTCATTGCATCAATAGCTCTAGTATTTTCTAGAATTTCTAGCTTATCAAAATTCACTAGAGGAGGTGTGTCAGCTTTGTATGTCTGGATATTTTTGAATGGGTCCTCTTTTGGAGAACTCCCATTTCCCCCCCGGGCCATATGAACTTGACCGTGGGACGGAGGCTGAGGCTGCTCATACTGGCCTGTCATAGGATTATATACAGCAGTGCTTTTGAGGCTGAGAGACGGACCTTCATATTGAGCATCAAGAAACCCTTTAGAGTTTCCTGGAAAATGCTTAACTTTTGACTTAGAGACGGTTGAGTGCTGAACCGTTACCGACTCTTGCCTAACAGTAGCCTGTATGTTACCAGACTCTGTAGTCACTAAATTATTTAATTCGGTTCTCAAAATACCGAAATCTTCTTTTACCTCTGTAAGTTTCTGACCATTATGCTTGACATGCATATCTAAAGAAGATACTCTAGATCCAGTCACATCAGTTTCTGTTTTAAGAGCTTCATAATATGCCTTAAAGACTTCATATTGGGCTCTTAATTCTGCAATTTCTGCATTAACCTGCTTAGTCCAATCTTCTGATAATCTCTGCTCTAACTTTTCTAAGAGTTGGACAACTGTATGGAAATTTTGCTGATGACTGAGATGTGCCTTTTGAAACCTTACAGATTCTATTTCTGCCCATTTCTTTCTATCTTCAAGGATTAACATAGTTTTCCTCATACACAGATTGGTCCAATTCATTAAATTACTCTGGCTAGAACCAGAAGCACCTATAGGGAAAACATGCATTGGCCAACACTGAATCTTATAATTACCTTTAGGCTCAATGATCATAAAATCCTTGAAAGGAGGCAGACGTCCTGGTACAGTACAACTACCACCAGGGGTATCCACAACCTTGGACTCTTCAATGTCTATATTTTGTTCTGGAAAATCAAATGAAGTTTGAGACATCATCATACGGACATGACCAGAACTTTGAGGGAAGACGAATGAACAATCTTCACACTGACATAAACCATTGTCTAATTCAGAGTACTTCTGATGATTACACCTAGTCATTGACTGAACAGGTGGTGGTGTTGTTTCAGTATGTCTGAAAGATCTAGACGGAGCTGGTGCTCTCGGAATCTTAAACAGACTTTCAAAACCTTGATTGGGCTGAATTCTGACAGACGAGGCTTGAGGCAAAACTGAGGATTGTTGTCTAAAGGAAGTTTCTCTACTAACAGAGGGAGTAGACCTACTGCTAGAGGCTTGACTTGAAGGCTGACTTCCTGGAACAGTTCCAAACTTAATAACAGCTTGATCATCTAATTCCTCTATGGAAATTCCTCTTAACCTATTCTGTTTTGGTAATTCTCTGGCTTCAGAATCCCAAAGCTCTACTGCCCATTCTTCAGGCATTTTGATTTCCTTATGCTGAACGATCTTAGGGGCTGTCAATTGAGTACTATCACTACTGGAGGTCCATATGGTAGACATTCCTTCTAATCCCATACTTTTTCTGGGATTTATCATCATAGGCATAACCTTGTTATACAATCTATAATGAACAAGAAATACAAGAGAATGATCAACAGAATCTTGCTTCATGAACAGATTCATAGTTTTAAACTTGTATTCTAGGACATCTCGTAGATTGTCATCTTTTAGACTAACAGGAAAGTCTAACAAACAGTCAACAAAAATAGGACCTCTTGCCATAGAATCACATCCTGCACCAAGCAGTGAGTGAGACAGCTTTAAGAACCTTGCATCTTTAAGCATCATCAAAACTATTATCGGCAAACCTTTTCGATAATGACCACAAATACCAATTCTGATATATGACAAATGCATGAACTGGGGATTTGCCTTACTTTCATATGCCCTTTTTCTGAATTTCTTAATTAACTCATCAGAGAAAATATTGAGTTTTCCTTGGTTTCCACCTTTAACTACATGTGATAATTCCGCGACATGGCAATTCTGAGAAGACTTATAACCAAACCAATCACGTAAACCTACATCCTTATTATTTATCATATCTATGATACCTTTAGGAATATCTCTGTAAATTTCGTGAGAAGGTATCTTAGGGACCTTAAAAGGCTTTTCAGACTCTACACCTACTGCAGATATTTCATCCAAAGCATTACTACTAAATTCACCTTCTGTGAACATGGATTCATTATTTGCATAAAAATCAGTAAATCTGACCTCTGAGTTACGATCTGCTGTGAGATCGATGCCACCAACAAACTGAGAACTGGAAGAAGAAGAAGATGCCATCTGCGCTCGAATCTGCGCTCGGAACCTGCGCTCAAAAGATCTGATAACCGCCCACACTGCCCTTACGCCTGCACACGGCTTCAGCGGGTCTTACAACTGGGACTTACGACAGTAACTGGCGACCTGAGACAATACAGGGAGCATATACAGAGAGCAGTACAGATAAGAGATTATAATGGAGTTATTGTTTGGCGACAACGATAACACTCAGCTATAATATCGTTACTAGAAGTAGAGGCTCTGATACCAAATATGAGCTGCCATAGACAAACATAGGGTGTACCATATTCAGGAATGACAATATTACGAACACGGATATTTAATATTCTATTATTAACAAACAGGAAGCTTACAAAGTAGTTCATCTAATACAAGGCGCGCTTT
The DNA here is from genome assembly GCA_027924645.1 of Cunninghamia lanceolata. Taxonomy (NCBI): domain Eukaryota; kingdom Viridiplantae; phylum Streptophyta; class Pinopsida; order Cupressales; family Cupressaceae; genus Cunninghamia; species Cunninghamia lanceolata. The sequence goes on from BSBN01000639.1 coordinate 2,661,770, forward strand.
ATAGAGCCTTACAGACATAGAAGCTTGTAGACCTCAAGCTTTTACAACACTTTAAAGCTTGGACAAAGCTTTTACTAGACTGGACTAGACTGACACTTATTCTCAGAAGAGCTCTTGCTCTGTCGCTACACTTAGGAACTTTGGAAATACTCCGAATGGCTTGTGAAATGCAGGCGGGAAATGGGAGTTCTCCAAAAGAGGACCCATTCAAAAATATCCAGACATACAAAGCTGACACACCTCCTCTAGTGAATTTTGATAAGCTAGAAATTCTAGAAAATACTAGAGCTATTGATGCAATGAGGTCATGGATTACTAATTACACTTCTACTAACCCTGATGTAGAAGAAAAGGAAGTGATTAAGCAAGCTTTGAATGCCATGACTGGTACGGCTAAACATGTTTGGGAAAGGTTGCCAAATGATTACAGAGAAAACCTGTTGGATAGAGGAACTGATCAGGTATGTGCACAACTTCTCAGAATGTTTGTAGGTAAAAGAGATGTGATGGAAAAACTGGAATATAATAAGTTTATTAAGGGAAAGTGTAAAGATCTCAGAGATTTCAAGTCTTACTGTAAAAAACAGTATGAACATTTTTATTTATCAGGCCATGAGCAAAAACATGATTTAATGTATACTACTTTCTTGAAAAGCTTCAGTAATCCGATAGGGGATTTCTATCATAAGAAAGTATTAGAAAATATGGTCAGTGATGGACTTGAGATGAAGGAAATTACTTTTCCTCAGTTAATCCAGTTTTTAGAACAAATTAACTCTGATATTTGTGATGAAGCCAAGATGAAGAAAGAGGTTAAAAAAGTACAGCCTATTCTGTCAAGCACTATTTGTCATCGTCTCGATGATGAAAAAGGAGATTCGTGTGCTGGCTGCCGAAAGGAAAAGCCAGATAAGTATGACAGAAAGTTTCGTAAGAAATTTAAAGGTCTTGGCATAAAGGATCCAAAGTTGAAGAAACGACAGAAAAAAGGTTTCTTCAGAAAGAAGGATAAGTCCGGCAAAGGTAAAGCTAAGTGGAAGCCAACCTGTTACATATGTAAAGGAAACCACTTTGCCAATAAGTGTCCGGAAAGAAAAAAGAAGAAAGGACGTGGTAAGATGCGTAGCATGCAAGCTCACGGCATCACAGAACCTGATTACATATATATAGATGACTATCCATCAGACTCTGAAGACATAGTTTTGAGTTCAGATTCTGAGTCATCCTCAGAAGAAGAATATCAGTCTGCTGAAGAAGAAGCTGTTGCTGCAAAGCTGAATAAGTTATCAGCAGAACAGAATTTTGAAGAAGATTCTGAAGCATCTGAAGGTTCTGAAGTTTCGTTCTATTGCAGAATGTTTCGAAGTACGCCAGTTCAGAATGAATTGAACTCCATTGTGGAGCAAATCTTGGAGATAGAAATGCGGCTTAACAAGATGGACATGGGTCCAGAAACTTGGGCTAAGCTCAAGGCCCAGCTGGAACAATTGAAGGCAAGGAAGCTGTATCTGTTACAGCCTAAAGAAGTCAAGAGGCCTTTTCAAGGCCCTTATCAAGGCTCTTCCTCCAGCCATTCTCTTCATGAGAGCCATGGCTATCATCCAGCTCCGTGGCAAAGAAAGCCTCCATCTCCACCGCAAAGTCCCAGCCAAGCAAGCTTGGTATCTACTCTCCCTCTAGCTCAAAGAGGACTGCTTGAAGCTCCGGCGCCAGGAAGTATGGCTCGGCGCATATGGCGTAGACATCGAAAGGAGTACCTCCAAAAGGTAATAGCTCAAGCTAAATCTGAAATTGATGAATTAGATGAAGAAGAAAATTTTAATCTTCATGAGGAATTGCAGAAGTCTCCTGACTTAGAAAGTTACATAAATAGGATAAATTCTCAGAAGGAAGTATCTGAAGATTTAAGATGCAGTGAACCTTCCTTTAGTCCTATTTTGCAAAAGTCAGTAGAAAAGCCTCCGAAGGCTCCAGATTATGGTCCTGTGTCTATATATGGTCCAGTTGATAAGTCTGTATCCCTTAGACCAAATCAGAGACCTCCTCCTAGCAAACCCTCTGCTATCCAAGTACCTAAGCTTGAACTATCAGAAGATCCCTTGTCTGTTTTAGCTACAGAAGCTTTCGAGGGTCCTACTCCTGTTGAAGTGGTGAATCTTGAAGATGATCACCATGTTAATATGTTAAAGGATCATAAGTATGTCAGAAGTGCTAAAATTGCTTCTATTTGTCCAGCCGTCATACTTACAATCCATTTCAGAGGAATCCAAGCTTATCCTCTGTCTTTCCTAGTTGATACCGGCGCAGATATCAATCTGGCCCGAAAGAATTGTTTTCCTGAGGATGCCTGGAAAAAGGGAAACACAAGAATTACATTTGCTAATCAAGACAAAGAAGGCAGTGATGCATACTGTGTAGCTCCTGTAAGGTTGGGTACCGAAGATAATCCTACCCAAGTTGTTTTCATCCAGTATGAAGTTGAAGACTATGATGGTATTCTTGGTAGCAATGCTATCAGGGATTGGGAACCCTTCATAATTGATTCTGATTTCCTGACTTTCAGAAATTTCTATCAGATTCCCAGAGTTTATCAGCCTTTGTCTTTCACGCACAAAATTGACAAGCCAGGCAAGCCAAAAACAAGGCAAGTCAGTCATGCCTTTCTGATCCAGCAATATGCAGAGGCTCAAGAAGATATTGCTGAAATGAAGAAGGAATTCGAGGATGCTGTGTTCACCAAAGATCTCACAAAGCATCAGCGAAGGATCACCTGTGATCTCACTTTGAAACGCGATGCTAATAATCAGGAACTTCTTCCCAAAGGTAAGGCCAACTATTTTCTCATGTCTCCTCTAGAAACAGAAACATGTGCAAAAGAAATTGCTAGTCTATTAGAACAGAACCTTATTCAGGTGTCTGAGTCTCCATTTTCTTGTCATGCCATGTATGTCCCAAAAGTCGATGAGGAAGGTAATGAATTACCTGAGAAAAGATTAGTTGTCAATTATAAGCCTCTCAATGAGTGTCTAGTAGATCATCGTCATCCATTGCCCAGTAAAGATCATATCTGGCAAATTATCCAAGGTAGCAATATTTATTCCAAGTTTGATCTTACCAAAGGATACTGGCAAATTAGTTTGAAGCCCCAGGACTATTATAAAACGGCTTTCTCAGTACCTCAGGGTCTGTATGAATGGAAAGTCCTTCCATTCGGGATCAAAACTGCTCCCTCTATTTTCCAACAAAGAATGGATGCTTTGTTTCGACCCTATGCTAAATTTATCCAGCCGTACATTGATGATATTTTAGTTTTCAGTCCTGAAATGCAAACACATTTGCGACATCTTCAACAGTTCTTAGATATCTGTAAACACCATGGTCTTGCAGTTAATCCCACCAAATCAGTCTTTGCTCAGACTTCCATTGTTTTTATTGGGATCAAACTTCTTCCAGGGGGGAGAATGGAAGCACAACCACATATATTGAATAAAATTGCCCATTTACCTGTCACCAATGTAAAGGAACTTCAGAGATTCCTAGGTTTGGTCAATTACATTGCTGGTTTTTATCACAAGCTTGCAGAAGACCGAGTTGATCTGAATAAGTTGTTAGGCAAGAAACCTCCACCATGGACAAGTTATCATGATAAGTTGATTCAGAATATTAAGGATAAATGTGCCAAGTTGCCACCCTTGAAATTACCTGGTCCAGGATTTAAGATTGTAGAAACTGATGCTAGTGAATATGCATGGTCAGGGATTCTCAGAGAACAGAAAACTCTAGAATATAATCCGAAGGATAAGGGTGAAATTGTTAGAACAGTTTCTGGTGCCTTCAAGAATGCTGAAAAAGATTACCATAGTACTCACAAGGAAATCTTAGCAGTAGTAAATTCATTTGCAGCTTTTCAGATGTTTATTGCTGACAAGAGATTTTTACTAAAGAGTGATTTGCAGCATTTGAAGGGATTCTTCAAAAAAGAATCCAGGAATAAGATTACTCGAGGAAGGCTCCTCAGATGGGCACAACAGCTCAATACCTATGTATTTGATTTCATACACTTACCTGGTGTTGATAATATTTTTGCAGATTTTGAATCAAGAGAAGGTTTCATGATTAAGGAAAAATTGGAAGCAACAGCAAAAAGGGTTGAAGCCTCAAAGGTAAGAAAGTTTTCTGGTAAAGTAAATGTCATAAGAATCAGAGAACAGCGTTGGTCAGAACCAAGTGTGGAACAATGGAGTTGTAATCCATTCCCTCATAGGGATCTTCACAACCACCAAATGGCCGCTGATTTTCTAAGTGACCGGCATGAAATGCTTGTGTCCAAATTAAAGCTTACCACTCCAGGATTATGGTCTGAAAGTCCATTCTTCCAGTTTTCAGCCGAAGCAGTGCCAATTGATCCAGATATTGGTCATGCTCTTCAAAATTGGTGTGGTGATTTTGTATTACCAGTTAATTTCCTAAATCCAGAAATTGGTAACCCCTTTCAATGGCTTCATAATGAATTTGGTGTAACCACTATTCGTAAGATGTTTTCAGGTCCATACCCGCAAGCAGCAGAATTGCAATTCAATGGAACGACTGCCTATACGGGATGCATTTTCCGTCTGCAGTTTACCTCAAATGCTGAAAATGCTATCAGCCGACACATGATCCAAATGTATGGCCCTGGTGGACCTACCTCCAGATACAACAACTGGACTGTTGGGAATCGCCTCAATTATTTTGTGCAACATCAGACTCCCATATGGCTACATACGAAGACATACAGAATAGCCAGAGGTCTACCCTACACCAGTAATGCCGTGCTGGCTCACCCTCACAAGATTAAAGTAATGAGCATAATTTGGCGAGAAGATGACAGTTTGCCAGGCTGCATCCCGCATGCCTCAAATCAGGATTGTGCCAACTGTCATGATTACTCAATGGATGATCCAAGAGTGCCCCAGTATGATACGCAAGGTTTCTATCGTTCACCAACTTGCACTCATCCAGAAGGACACGTGTGTGAAGAATGCTTGAACTGGAGCCCATGGGATGGCGACAGTACCCCATCAAATAGTACGGGCTCACGATAAGGCTAATGAGTGGGCATGTCACTCATCGAGGGAATCTTTCACCTCGTGAATCCAACGAAAGACATGGACCCTACCATGTTCTAAAGGGGGCAACACGTCACCTTAGTGCGTGTACGAGTTATTCCACTCGTTTGTAAAAGGAAGTGTCGGTCGACCTTATCTTGTTCACGAGCAATTGGGTCCCACCTTTTGGGATGCTCTTCGGATAAGGTGTGTTCGTGTCAAGCTCTTGTGGTCGGATTTCAAAATGGAATCAAACGAATGAAGTGATCGGGGTCAAAAGATCTGCCCTCTACCGCCTATAAAAGGAAGTCAGGGCCGCCTGCATTTCACAAGCCATTCGGAGTATTTCCAAAGTTCCTAAGTGTAGCGACAGAGCAAGAGCTCTTCTGAGAATAAGTGTCAGTCTAGTCCAGTCTAGTCCAGTCTAGTAAAAGCTTTGTCCAAGCTTTAAAGTGTTGTAAAAGCTTGAGGTCTGCAAGCTTCTATGTCTGTAAGGCTCTATAAAGCGCGCCTTGTATTAGATGAACTACTTTGTAAGCTTCCTGTTTGTTAATAATAGAATATTAAATATCCGTGTTCATTCCAGAATATGGTACACCCTATGTTTGTCTATGGCAGCTCATATTTGGGGAAAACTCTTTTGGATAAAAAATACCCACACTCCAAAGCATCAAACCAATGTATTAATCTACAACAATAAACATGTTACAATACACTTAAAAGTTCAAAGCCTTAACATGGAGATTTACATCTTGCTTCTCTGGAGGAAAATGGACAGTATAACCTTGCATAAAACTCTTCTCAATGCCTCCATCTCAAGCCTTAAATATATAGACTCATGGGGGGCCAAAAAACAACTATAAGGTATTACCATGGGCCCAAACAAGGTCCAAAAATACCATGGTAAAAAATCCAAATGACCCACATTTCCATGACCTGTAATTCCAATGCCTAGGATAAGTTTGGGCTTCCAAACTATTAATAGAATATTCCTTACAGATGTAAGATGTTGTCATAAGTTGTCATAGTCAACCCACCAACTTAGGAACCCAAAATATAGCATTTACCTCCTTTAGAAAGATGTCTGACATACATCATAAACTGTCATAATGTTGGTCAAGATTCTTTTCACAATTAGTAACGCATATAATCATGCTCTTACACATCATAAGAATCTATCATAGAAGTTTATATAAAATCAGTCATAAGAATTTGCTATGAATAAACCTTTTGATGACACATTACAACTCACCACAAGATGCTGACACATGGAAAATAGTGCCACCTTGGAAATCCCACACCCCATTTTAGTGGAGCATAATTATTAAATAAAATACATTATAACAAATTTTCAAATAATTATAGGAAAATGATTAATAATAAATTCAAGAACTGAAAGGTTGAGACACCTTAATTCTGACATTCTCCCACTTGTCAAACACCTTGCAAGAGTAAAAGAGAAACACAACCAATCTGTGAACCACCAAAGTTACCATACTATCCCAACTGAACTCTATTGTGCTCAAGAGCTTTACAAAAGCCCCTGTAACATCTTCCTAGTGATCACCAACATTACAAAAGATTAGGATTCCAAAAACATGATAAAACACTAAGTGTTACATAGACACACCAATGTATCCAACTTCAAACTTGTTACTAGAACACAACTCTAAAGTCCAAACACCTCCAAACAAATTGAGTGTGAATGCTCTAGAATAGTTAGAACAACAACCACATCTGGTTGTTTACATCCAACTAAAAAACCCACCATTGATAGACCTTCTTCACATGACCTATCCAACCCTTATTGCAAGAGCAATGTCAACCGAAGAAACTCAAAGTCTATCAATTACAACTTACATAAAAGGTGTGGCTAATAATCAAATCATGTAATACAGAGAACATTTACAATGGTCTGCAAACTACAACCAACTTGCTACAAAATAGAGCATACTTCCACAAACAACTTTTTTCACATTCTCTCACCTTTGATCTCTTTCACTTATCCCAAGTCCTCCACATCTCAAATCATAAACATTAAAAGAACACATATTGTTGCTAATAAATAATAAAGTATGACAATAGTAGATGACCAGAAACCCAGTGATCATACTAGATGAATAAGAACCTCTAGGAAGAAACATAAGAACATAAAGAGAAATTACAAACCATATCACATCCTTCTAGCAACACTACCAAGTGCTAATTTGTGCCAAGTAAGACCTCCTTCACAAAAACCCAATTGAAAATCCTTAACAACACCCAAATGTTCAATCTCATTAGATCAAACAAAACATATATATCTCATATAACTAAAATAGATGTAAGGTTCTATAACCAAAGAAGATCAAAACTCAAAATTCATTCCACAAATAGGAATTCAACCCAATAACATCTCCAAAACTTTTCATAAATCAAACCATATATCCAAGGAGATAACCATGCCAAATACTCATCAAATGAACCCTCCAGAACTAGAAACTATAGCTCAAGATCCATATCCATGAGAAAGCATAAAACAAAATGAATCTGAAATATGGGCAATACCTATCAGATTACTTTTTTTCGAGTGGACTAAGAATGGGGAATGAGAATGGTCCACTAATATACACTAATACTCATAGACTCACTCCAAGAACAATCTCCTCTCAAGTTCAAACATGAACTCATGTCCATACCTAGCTGAAGGCTCCTTGATCTTTTTGCTGAAATTTCACCATTCCAACACATGATCCTCACAATAAGATATCTCTAGCCTCACCTCAAATCACTCTAGTATCCATGAGCATCCAACAATCAATCCATGCTAACTTCAAATACATGAATCTTCAAGCAAATGATTAATACTCAAAACCAAAGAGAACTTCACCAGACGGCTATCAAAACACCCACTACATGTCTACAAAATCTAGGAACACACATGACATCATGATCTAACATCTCCTCCTAGGAGATCACACGCTCCAAAGAAAATAACATGCCAAAGAGGCATCGTCATGCCAAAACTTAAATCTAGAATCAAGAGTTTATCATGGCAGAATACCAAAATAATCTGAAATAAGATTTATCTATTAAAAATAACAAGTCTCAATACCATCTCCAATCACATGAAGATAACCATCCCCTCATAATGGAATTCAAGATGTCAAAATACTTTCAAAGCATACAAGAATCATAATCCAATAACCTTACCATGACACCTACAACCACTATAGAAGATCATCCATCGTGACCAAGTGATAGATCCACATCAATACCAAAACTCCAACTAAATTTGTGATATTGAGTTATCCAAGGAATCATGATAACCATCCTTTGAATGAAGATCATATATGGCTCTTACATAATCAAATACTTCACCTACAATATCAGCAACACAAGAATAATGTCGAGCCAAGATCTCCAAGTTAAGAAGATACACAATGTAACATCACATTCTAAATGCTCAATAATTAACATAAGCATCATCTTAACCAAGAATTAGAATACATCATGATTACCCAAATCAGAGTTAAACAAGAATGAATCATTAACATTTCAATAATTAAGCATCTTATTCTAAACTAGAATATAAAAAAACTTACAATTACAATGTCCAATTACATCTCATTAGTGAATAACCTACACTGTGCATGTACAAAGCTATACTTAAGGCATCAAATATCAAATTATACATAATAATTGACTATCAAGTCATATAATGAAAAAACACTACATTTAGAACTCTTGACATTTGTCTTCATAAGCCTCGGCTTGTCTCATGCTTGGAAAGGAGAGCATCATCCGAGTTCTTTTCCTCCAACCACAGACTGACGGTCCCCCGCACAACTTCCTACCTATAAGTGGCCCTACCCTTCATAGAAGGTATGAATATAAGGAACCATTAGGTTTGTCATCTGAGTATCTAGTGTTGTGTCCTTCATAATGCCTCTCAAGCATGCAACTATAGATCCACTCTAACTATGCATGACACTACTGGAGACATTATGCCATCTAGAGCACTATGGACCGACAATGCATGCAGAGACAGATGCATTACTTTGGCCAAAGATTTACATAGATGTACATTACACAATGAATGTTGTCATATGTCCACCACCCTAACTTGACTTAGAAGTTTTCTCATCATACATTCTGCTTAATTCAACCTCTCTTTAGGTCTATTATAAGTGGGCTCAGTTCAATTCATAGTCCTATACCATGATGATTGAATCCCATCTTAGGAGTATATCAAACATAATAGGTTACTTTTGTAAGGAGGAACCTATGGCTGCTCGCCACTCTATTCCATTTTTTAACCATGTTAAAATTCAAACCAAGTTTTCCAACCTAGGTCTTCCATGGTTTATAGTTTCAATGTGATCTATCATATAGGTTAAATTCAAGATCATAGTACCATAGGCATACATTTCCTTAACCAATTAAAATGGTTTTAGTTATTTAGACAATAACACAAATACCAATGTGAGTTTTTAACATTAAATACTCCCTTCATGGAGTTCGATCACAAGTAAAGAAGAGGTTTTGATTCACATTATAATACTTATTAGAGTTAAACTAATTATACTTCTCATCTCATAATTTTATAGACAGCAAGAAGAGAATCCTCTCTAATATACTGTTATGCATGCAAAGCTGCCATAGAGTTAAACAATAATCTTTTATATTGCAATCCTCCTCCTTAATTGAGGGGTCAAAAAATACTGTCATTGGTTATCTTAATATCCCTTTGAAAGTAATTGAGTTCAATGTATGATGTTTCAAGATTGTAGTTAAGTGCTCTTGGCATAGTCTAAGATTAAAGTTTCAAAAGATCACCATAACAATTCAAGGTTGATGCCTCGGCCACATGCAAGATGAGCATTCAAACATATAACTTACACAGTGGTTTTATACATGATATGTCATGAGCACTATCGGCTCAAGCTCATCATAACAACTTTAGTGTCATCTTTAAACTTATTAGCGATTATGCCATGTCGGCACTCAACATGAGTTTTCTATAGTAGCTTTGAGCTCAGTCTTAAAGGCCTTAATCAACAACCATAGGAATTACAGTCAATATTAACTTGTTGTATGGATAATGCTTCTTGATTTGACTGTGTTATTGTTTTTCCTTGACGTTTTGGATCACACTACATGATCCATCATGTTATATCCCTAATTTTGGCTTTGTTTTTACTATTTACTTTTACGTGAATAGAAGTGAGTTCATGGAAAAATAATTTGATGTTATGATTTAATGTCATAGAAAAATATCGATTTTATTGTATATCAGTATATGTGATTAGGGATAATGCATATAATTGAATGATTTAGTAAATTATATTATGAGAATTTGATTAGTTAATTCATAAGGTTTATGAATGGACTAACAATGCACTGATCATGATCTGGTGATGGCAAGATGTATGCAGAAAAATAGGTTTTTGATTACTCTCCAAGAAAGAGAGAGAGTATCTTCTAAGGAGAGGAGAATAGACCTTGGGTTATAAACAGTCATTTGCCAACTGAGTATAGTTTAGCACAGTTAGTTAACTCTTGTCAATTGAAGTAAGTTGCATTTAAGTGGTTAATTTGTTGATTGGCTCAACAGGTTCTCAATGTCTTTTAGAACCCTTTTGAGCTATTATTACATCAATCTAGTCATTTTGTGAAATTGACATCGGCAAGGGAAACTAAGACGACTTTATGTCAAACACGTCATTCATGATGTCATAAATGATTTTGTGATTATGTCTTCAATGGCATAGTTAGTAGAAGTGTTAAGTGTTTCTTGTTTATTGTTTAAATATCGAAAGTCTTGTTCGTTATCAAACAAAATCAACGTAATTTTCTTGTATACGTGAAGGGGAGACTAGATTGACCCAATCACACTTGTGCATAAGTTTATGTTACATTATTAGTATCCTTGTTGATTAATAATTTTTATGTTTTTAAATTATCATATGTAAATACATTGAATGGTTAGTTCAAGATTGCTAATGGTCTTTTATGATAACCACTTTCCTTAGTGAAGAGGCTTCCTCTCTTATAACTATTTCGACAATAAAGGATAACTTAAAGGACGTGGTTAAGATGAAGTGGAGTGGTATTTAATGACCACATTCCCCTCGACTTTGGATGCTCAAGCTAGAGCATTTAGAGGCTTATAAAATGGAGATTTTTGTGGCTTAAGGGAATTTGAATAATAACTTATTTGAGTGGAGTCTTTAATGTCATAAAGCAAAAGTTGATAAGATTGGTAAGGCTTTGGTGGTCGAGGAGAAGAAATTTCATTTGCAAAAGGAGAGAGAGAGAGAAAGAGAGAGAGAGAGAGAGAGAGAATTCATTGTAAGTGTCCTTTTAATGAAAACCACTTGTTGGTTATATTTTTGCTCGACTCCATAATTGTTATGGAGGAGCTTACTAATAAGCAAGGAAGTGGTCATTAAAACCCACTACATGATTTTTTTGCATGCGAGTGTAAACATGTTTTTAGGCCTTGAAACTGCCTAAGACCTTGTGGTAAGGGCGTTGTCGAGCTTTATGACCATCACCTCTTTCTTTATTATGCATGCCTTCGTAGAAGGACGAGACGATAAATAGAATGGAGTTCTATGAGACTGGGGTGGTCATTCTCGGTGGGAGATATCACAAGGGGTTGACAACAGAATGAGGGTTCTTGTTCTTTTGAGTGCTTTGCATCAAGGATAACTTTAAGGAACCCCCCAAAAAAAATACCTATAAAATCCTAGCAAACCTAGCTAAGTGCCATAATTTTCCTAGCAAATCTTTCCTTCTTTTGAAATAAATATTAATTTTCCTGGTGAATCTATGCACATTATTAGAAATTTTTAAAAAATCCTAGTGAATTGTAGTGAATAATACACAAAAAAATTAATTACAATGGAGAATCCTTCCTTTAAAATTTTACATAGTTGGTCGGTGTAGTCCCCCCATATATTCTTTTATTTTTTATAATTTGAAAGTAGGGGCTCGAGGGTAGTACCCACCGATGAGGTAAAGGGCTAACTCCCCTTATGGGAGTCGAGGGGGTAGAGCCCCCTCGCAGGGTCTAGACATAGTAGCATTGGAACACATAAAAATTTGATATTTTTAAACATCCCAAAAATAAATTTTGTGGATTGAATCCCACAGCCCAAAAGCAATTCTAAGCTCCTTTCAGCATGTGCCTTTTTAAAGGCATGTTGAGTCCAGAATTACTTTTGGGCCGTGGGATTAGATCCTAATCCCACGGCCCAAAATCAATTTCAGGCTCAACATGTCATTAAAAAGGCACATGCTTAAATGACCCATGGAATTTAATTACAACTATTAGATTAAAATGGAAATCAATGGATATAAATAAAATACGGACCCCTATTCCATAATATAAGAAGAAATTTAATACATTAATGGTGAAATCGGTCCTCATACATGGTAAATAGTTTAATGCTATTGGCCAATATGTAGGTGAATTAAAACATGTCTCTAAAATTTTAGACGAATCACCATTAGAACTACATAGATAACTGTGGTGAAAATAATAATTCTAAATGCCTCATAAATAAATTGGTGGCAAATTTAAATGCATTTGATTGAAAATTTGAAAAATCTAGATGAACTGGCCCCCCGACACTTGCAATTTTTTCACCAATTCGTAATTTGAAAATATAAACTATTCACCAATTGGCAAAGATTCCCCACTAAAAAAATCCCTACTTTGCATCGAAAGAAATTACAGGCTTACGAGAAGCTACACGGGTTATTAGTCTTCAACAAGAGTTTTTTTCTAAGTGAGAATACATTGTAACAAAGGTAGAAGAGGGAGTTTAGCTATTTCTGAAGAGCTTGGCTCTTATTAAAAAGTTCATAGACCAAGAATGTAGGGTCTTTTAAGTAGAAAGTTTGATTAAGGAAGTGAACTCAATAGTTCAGGATCAATGAGTATATAGAGCTACGTTGTCCAGCTGAGACTCCAAGTCATGTTGGCATCATCATAGCTATCTGCAAGATATTTCACATCCTTAATAAGAAGCACCTATTGATACCTAGATATCAGTCTGAGGAGGAAAATAGGAGGTAGTGTATGCCAGGAATCATACGCGCAACATAGCAAATTGTAGTACGACATAAGAGGTTGCATATCTCATTTTAATTATTTCTTTGTTCTCCAACTGTGAGTAAATGTTTGGTTTTAGGTGGCACAGATGCTCTTATAAAGATTAAAGTGTTTCTTTTTACTCATGTAAGCATCAAACTTTCTAACACAACAGCTAAACAATCAAAGTTCATGGAGAATAGATAAATTGTCTTAATTAGTTTTGTTTCAATGTTTAAGATGTATGCATAAGTAGAGCTTGTAATAAGATAGGAAGAATGCTCTTACTCAGTAGCTTAAACCATGTTGATAAAATTGTAAAATGAATCAAATTTTATCTGAAAGGCTATAGAAGATTTCATTTTATGACTTTATATTATATTCTTGAACCTTCAAAAAGGTAGGTTTCTTAGCTTGACATAGAATATGGTTGTGTCTATAAGCAACATTATATCTGAAGCTTTTAGAAACTCAAATTCTTCTTAGGATTTGTGAGGAGAAATATTGTTGAAAGCTTCTGTCAGGTATAGCTTATTCTTCTCAAAGGTTTATACATATGAGTTTAATGGTATAAGTTTTATACCTCGAGATTAAAGATTTTGCATTTGATTTATTCATTTATGTTAGAATGATACTGTTATCATTAAGAACAACTTGAATGGTGATATGATATCACTTGCATATTCATCAGTAGTGATAAGTATTATCATGATTGTTCTAATTAAGATTATTGATATAGGTTTATTGAAATGTATTTGAAGGATGAATATACATATGAGTCTGTTACCTATTTAAATGAAAAGTCGGTAGACTTAAGTAGACCAAGAGGTCGAAAGTATTTTATTATCCTTTATGACTCAAACCTATTAGGTTTGATAGGTTGAACTAATTGAAAGTCTAGTTTTGAAAAGTGATAATGTCCACTAAGTTACTATATGAATGAGAATATACCTCTTGTACTATGTTTGTTCATTTATGAGAAGAGTGAATTCAAGCAATGCCAAGTCGTCTAGGAAAGACTAGAAGTATTTGTTCTCATGTTTTTTCATACTTATGCTATTACCTTTGGAAAACAAGGATGTGTGATTTTTTCCATGTATTGGGTTAGAGAAGTTAAACCCTAGTATTAAAAACAAGGAGGATATAGGAAAACTATAACTCTTATGTTGGATTTGACATTGTCTATATATATTGGTCGATAGTGAAAGGTTGAGAAAACCATAGGGCAAGACAAGAAGAGTCTTTATAATACCTTTTCAAATTTAAGTGATTCTATGATAATGTTGAAACCCGATTTAATGCATCAAGATGTTTGATATTTGAATCAAAGAGTAGAATGACAAAAAGTCATAAACCCTAGAAAGTGTAAGTATGCAATGAGGGACTCCGTAAAAGGTTAGAAATGCCTAAATCTTAATGTTGCAAATATATCCTAGATTAAGGATTGTTCTAAGTCAGATTGACTAGAATGGATTTATAGTACAGTCAAGTTTGTGTCTAGAGTTACTAAATGAAGGGGTAAGTACCCTAACTATGTTTATTTCTTCTTACTTGTAAGAAAGGAAATAATTGCCTAGACTATGATGCTTAACCTAGGTAAGGTAACCATTTTAGTTGTTAAAGAATCGACTTAAAGTTCTTTAAGTGTCGATAAGTTTTAGATTTCTAGTATTGCAAAGTTCTAATGAGTATCCTTGTATAGAAAGTTAATGTATAAGGTTTATAGAACAAAGACAGTGTTTTGAAAACCTGTCGAAGTCGGGAAGACTAAATTAGAGTTGATAAAACTTTAGAACTTCAAACATAGTTGACCAAGTCAAACTAAAGGATGTGATAGTATCTAGGTCGAGTTGGGGTGGGTGAACATTATAACCACATTCATTATGAATGTCTATTCATATTGAAACTTTGACCAAAGTAATGCATATGTCTCTTCGTGCATTGCCAGTTCACTGTATTTGGATTACATAACCTATTGGAATGATCATACTTAGCTAGAGGGTATCTAGGGTTTTATGATCGATAGAGTTATGTAGGATACAACACTATGTACTCAAATGGCAAATTACCGTTGGTCACCTTGGGTCTATACTCTTCATGAAGGGTAGGGCCACATCCTATGTGGAAGATGTGTGGGGGACCATAGGTCTATAGTTGGAGGAAAAACACTGGGAAGATGATCTCTCTCTCTAGAAGAAGACATGTTGAGGCTTATGATAAGGATGTCAAAATTCTAGAAGAAACATATCCATTGGATATGTGACTTGTGTTACTTACACTATGTAAAACTTTATCTATTGCAAATGTGTTTAAATTGAAAAGACAGAATCTCGTCTTTGTATATTTTATCATGATGTGTATTTCAAAAAAAGAAATTATGTAAATTGTTGTATCTTGATATTTTTCTAATAAAAAAAATTCTATCTTTTTCATCTTATGTCTTTTGTCTCATGGTAAATATTTCATTTTTGTCTTGATGAGATTTGTTGATGTTACACATCATCAGGAGAAAAGAGAGCAAGAGAACAAAAATGATAAATTGCAGACATAAAACTACCTTAAAAAGGAGGGGTTGAGGTGATGCGGGAACAAAGAAGTCAAAAGGGGGGAAAAAATGAACAACCTATTAGACCATAGGAAACAAAGGGAAGAGTATACAGGTAATATTAACTTGTATAGATAATGCTTCTGGATTTGACTGTGTTGTTTGTTTTTCCTCAACGTTTTGGATCACACTATGTGATCGATCATGTTACATCCCTAATTCTGGCTTTTTTTTTACTATTTACTTTTACATGAATAGAAGTGAGTTCATGGAAAAATGATTTGATGTTATGATTTAATGTCATTGAAAAATATCAATTTTATTGTATATTAGTATATGTGATTATGGATAATGCATATAATTGAATGATTCAGTAAATTATATTATGAGAGTTTGATTACTTAATTCATAAGGTTGATGAATGGACTAATGATGCACTGATCATGATCTGGTGATGGCAAGATGTATGCAAGAAAATAGGTTTTTGATTACTCTCTGAGAAAGAGAGAGAGAGAGAGTATCTTCTGAGGAGAGGAGAATAGACCTTGGGTTATAAACAGTTATTTGCCAACTAATTATAGTTTACCACATGTTAGTTAACTCTTGTCACTTAAAGTAAGTTGCATTTAAGTGGTTAATTTGTTGATTGGCTCGATAGGTTTTCGATGTCTTTTAGAACCCTTTTGAGCTATTATTACGTCAATCTAGTCATTTTGTGAAATCCATGTCGACAAGGGAAAAGATAGTCGATCTAAGACTAAGACGACTTTATGTCAAACACGTCATTCATGACATCATAAATGAGTTTGTGATTATGTCTTCAATGGCATAGTTATTAGAAGCATTAAGTGTTTCTTGTTTATTATTTAAACATCGAAAGTCTTATTCATTGTCAAACAAAATCGACGTAATTTTCTTGTATACGTGAAGGGGAGACTAGCTTGACCCAATCGCACTTGTACGTAAGTCTATGTTACATTATTAGTATCCTTATTTATTAATAATTTTTATGTTTTTAAATTATCATATGTAAATATATTGAATGGTTAGTTCAAGATTGCTAATGGTCTTTTACGATAACCATTTTCTTTAATGAAGAGGCTTCCTCTCTTATAACTATTTTGACAATAAAGGATAACTTAAAGGACGTGGTTAAGATGAAGTGGAGTGGTATTTAGTGACCACATTCCCCTCGACTTTGGATGCTCAAGCTAGAGCATTTAGAGGCTTATAACATGGAGATTTCCGTGGCTTAAGGGAAGTTGAATAATAACTCATTTGAGTGGAGTCTTTAATGTCATAAAGCAAAAGTTGATAAGAGTGGGGAGGCTTTGGTGATCAGGGAGAATAGATTTCATTCATGGAAGGGGACACACACAGAGAGAGAGAGAGAGAGAGAGAGAGAGAGAGAATTCATGTAAGTGTCCTTTTAATGCAAACCACTTGTTGGTTATATTTTTGCTCAACTCCATAACTGTTATGGAGGAGCTTATTAATAAGTGAGGAAGTGGTCATTAAGACTAACTACATGATTTTTTTGCATGCGAGTGTAAACATGTTTTTAGGCTTGATACTGCCTAAGACCTCATGGTAAGGGAGTGGTCGAGCTTTATGACCATCACCTCTTTCTTTATTATGCATGCCTTCCAAGAAGGAGGAGACGATAAATAGAATGGAGTTCTATGAGACCAAGATGGTCATTCGTGGTGGGAGATATCACAAGTGGTTGACAATAAAGTGAGGGTTCCTATTCTTTTGACTGCTTTGCATCAAGAATAACTTTAAGGAACCCTCCAAAAAAAATACCTATAAAATCCTAGCAAACCTAGGTAAGTGCCATAATTTTTCTGGTGAATCTTTCCTTCTTTTGAAAAAAATATTAATTTTCCTAGTGAATCTATGCACATTATTAGAAATTTTTAAAAAATCCTGGTGAATCATAGTGAATAATAGATGAAAAAATCAATTACAATGGAGAATCCTTCCTTTAAAATTTTACATAGTTGGTCGGTGTATTCCCCCCATTTATTCTTTTAGTTTTTATAATTCTAAAGAAGGGGCTCAAGTGCAGTAGACACAGACGAGGTCAATGGGTAACCCCCCTTGAGGGGGTCGACGGGGGAGAGCGCCCTCGCAGGGTCTAGGGATAGTAGCATTGGAACATATAAAAATTCAATATTTTTAAAAATCCCAAAAATAATTTTTTTGGATTGAATCCCACAGTCCAAAAGCAATTCTGAGCTCCTTTAAGCATGTGCCTTTTTAAAGACATGTTGAGCCCGGAATTGCTTTTTAGCCATGGGATTAGATCCTAATCCCACGGCCCAAAAGCAATTCTGGGCTCAGTATGTCGTTAAAAAGGCACATGCTTAAATGACCCATGGAATTTAATTATAACCGTTAGATTAAAATGGAAGTCAATGGATATAAATAAAATACGGACCCCTATTCAATAATATAAGAAAAAATTTAATACATTAATGGCAAAATTAGTCCTCATACACCGTACACAGATTAATGCTATTGGCCAATATGCAGGTGAATTAAAACATGCCTCTGGAATTTTAGGTGAATCACCATTAGAACCACATAGAATACTGTGGCAAAAATAATAATTATAAATGCCTCATAAATAAATTGGTAGTGAATTCAAATGCGTTTGACTGAAAATTTGAAAAATCTAGATGAATTGGCCCCCCGACACTTGCAATTTCTTCACCAATTTACAACATGAAAATATAAACTATTCACCAATTAGCGAAGATTCCCCACTAAAAAAATCCCTACTTTGCATCGAAAGAAATTATAGGCTTATGAGAAGCTACGCAGGTTATTAGTCTTCAACAAGAGTTTTTGTCTAAGTGAGATTACATTGTAACGAAGGTAGAAGAGGGAGTTCATCTATTACTGAAGAGCTCGGCTCTTATTAAAATGTTCACTAACCAAGAATGTAGGGTCTTTTGAGTAGAAAGTTTGATTAAGGAAGTGAACTCAATAGTTCAGGATCAATGAGTATATAGAGCTACGTTGTCTAGCTGAGACTCCAAGTCATGTTGGCATCATCATAGCTATCGAAAAGCTGTTTCACATAGTCAAAATGAAGCACCTATTGATACCTAGATATCAGACTGAGGAGGAAAATAGGAGGCAGTGTACTCCAAGAATCATACACGCAAGATAGCAAATTGTAGTACGACATAAGAGGTTGGATATCTCATTTTAATTATTTCTTTGTTCTCCAACTATGAGTAAATGTTTGGTTTTAGGTGGCATAGATGCTCTTATAAATATTAAAGTGTTTATTTTTACTCATGCAAACATCAAACTTTCCAACACAACAACTAAACAATCAAAGTTCATGGAGAATAGATAAACTCTCTTAATTAGTTTTGTTTCAATGTCTAAGATGTATGCAATAGTAGGGCTTGAAATAAGATAGGAAGAATTCTCTTACTCAGTAGCTTAAACCATGTTGATAAAATTGTAAAATGAATCAAATTTTATCTCAAAGGGTATAGAAGATTTTATTTTATGACTTTATATTATATTCTTGAACCTAGAAAAAGTTGGGTTTCTTAGAATGACATAGAATATGGTTGTGTCTATAAGAAACATTATATCTGAAGCTTTTAGAAGCTCAAATTCTTCTTAGGATTTGTGAGGAGAAACACTGTTGAAAGTTTCTGTCAGATATATCTTATTCTTCTCAAAGGTTTATATGTATGAGTTTAATGGTATAAGTTTTATACCTTGAGATTAAAGATTTTGCATTTGATTTATTCATTTATGTTAGAATGATATTGTTATCATTAAGAACAACTTGAATGGTGATATAATATCACTTGCATATTCATCAGTAGTGATAAGTATTATCATGATAACCCTAGGAGATTAAACTTATTTCTTTTATCTTCTTAACGTAAGTTAGTTGACTTGAGAAGACCTAGAGGTTTGACAATTTTATTTCTTAAACTCATCAGGAATTGATTGAGTCATAAGTGAATATCCTTGATAGAACCATAGATGTGTTCTTCCTTTTGGAAGCATTTAATCACTATCTTTCAGAATAGAGACCTTGGCGAGCTAATGTCAGTACGATATTGAAATGACTATGAGATGACATAGATATAGATTTCCTTTTCAGAAATACTTTTCTTCTTGTCATATTGTAATACAAATTCAGAGAAGTATGTGTTCCAAGAATCTGGAAACCTAGATAGCCTTTGGTTAGCATCCATTGCTTATGTTATATTTTCTCAAGAAAGAGAGTGGATTAGGATATGGAAAGATATAGTTATCTTAGTTTATGTTCATTAGAACTTATTTCAAGTGCCTTTTGCAAAATGGATAAAATTAACCCAGTGTGGGGTATTCTTGATATGAACTATTCAAGTTGAGTATGTTGGGAGATTGGTATCTCGACTCCTCATGATTGTTGTAATTAAGATTGTTGATATAGTTTTATTGAAATGTATTTGAAGAATGAATATACATATGAGTCTATTACCTATTTAAATGAAGAGTTGGTAGACTTAAGTAGATCAAGAGGTCAAAAGTATTTTATTATCCTTTATGACTCAAACCTATTAGGGTTGATAGGTTGAACTTAATTGAAAGTCTAGTTTTCAAAACTGATAATGTCCACTAAGTTACTATATGGATGAGGATATACCTCCTATACTATGTTTGTTCATTTATGAGAAGAGTGAATTCAAGCAATGCCAAGTGGTCTGGGAAAGACTAGAAGTATTTGTTCTCATGTTTTTTCATACTTATGCTATTACCTTTGGACAACAAGGATGTGTGATTTTTTCCATGTATTGGGTTAGAGAAGCTAAACCCTAGTATTAAAAGCAAGGAGGATATAGGAAAACTATAACTCTTATGTCAGATATGACATTGTATATATATATATATATATTGTTCGACAGTGAAAGTTGGAGAAAACCATAGAACAAGACAGGAAGAGTCTTTATAATACCTTTTCATATTTAAGTGATTGTATGATAATGTCGAAACTCAATTTAATGCATCAAGATGTGTGATATTTGAATTAGAGAGTAGAATGACAGAAATTCATAAACCCTAGAGAGTGTAAGTATGCAATGAGGGACTCTTTAAAAGGTAAGAAATGCCTAATCTTAATGTTGCAAATATATCCTAGATTAAGGATTGTTCTAAGTCAGATTGACTAGAATGGATTTATAGTACGTCAAGTTTGTGTCTAGAGTTACTAAATGAAGGGGTAAGTGCCCTAACTATGTTTATTTATTCTTACTTGTAAGAAAAGAAATAATTGCCTAGACTATGAGGCTTAACCTAGGTAAGGTAACCATCTTAGTTGTTAATGAATCGACTTAAAGTTCTTTAAGTGTTGATAAGTTCTGGATCTCACGCATTGCAAAGTTGCAATTAGTAACCTTGTATAGAAAGTTAGTCTATAAGGTGTATAGAACAAAGACAGCATTTTGAAAACCTGTCGAAGTTGGGAAGACTAAATTAGAGTTGATAAAACTTTATAACTTCAAACATAGTTGACCACGTCAAACTGTAGGATGTGATAGTATCCAAGTCGAGTTGGGGTGGGCGAACATTATAACCACATTCATTATGAATGCCTATTCATATTGAAACTTTGGCCAAAGTAATGCATATGTCTCTTAGTGCATTTTCGGTTCACTGTATATGGATTGCATAACCTATTGGAATGATCATACTTAGCTAGAGGATATCTAGGGTGTTATGATCAATAGATAATGTAGGATACAACACTATGTACTCAAATGGCAAATTACCATTGGTCACCTTGGGTCTATACTCTTCGTTAAGGGTAGGGCCACATCCTATGTGGAAGATGTGTCTGAGACCATAGGTCTGAAGTTGGAGGAAAAACACTAGGAAGATGATCTCTCTATCTAGAAGGAGACATGTCGAGGCTTGCGATAAGGATGTCAAAATTCCAAAAGCAACATATCCATTGGATATGTGACTTGTGTTACTTACACTATGTAAAAATTTATCTATTGCAAATGTGTTTAAATTGAAAAGACAGAATCTCATCTTTGTATATTATATCATGATGTGTATTTCAAAAAAAGGAATTATGTAAATTGTTGTGTCTTGATATTTTTCTAATAAAAAAAATTCTATCTTTTTCATCTTATGTCTTTTGTCTCATGGTAAATATTTCATTTTAGTCTTGATGAGATTTGTTGATGTTACACATCATCAGGAGAAAACAGAGCAAGAGAACAAAAATGACAAATTGCAGACTTAAAACTACCTTTAAAAGGAGGGGTTGAGGTGATGCGGGAACAAAGAAGTCAAAAGGGGCAAAAAAAGGAACAACCTATTAGACCATAGGAAACAAAGGGAAGAGTATATAGGTAATATTAACTACTTGTATAGATAATGCTTCTAGATTTGACTGTGTTGTTTGTTTTTGCTCAACGTTTTGGATCACACTACGTGATCGATCATGTTACATCCCTAATTTTGGCTTTGTTTTTACTATTTACTTTTACGTGAGTAGAAGTGAGTTCATGGAAAAATGATTTGATATTATGATTTAATGTTATTGAAAAATATTGATTTTATTATATATCAGTATATGTGATTATGGATAATGCATATAATTGAATGATTCAGTAAATTATATTATGAGAATTTGATTAGTTAATTCATAAGGTTTATGAATGACTAATGATGCATTGATCATGATCTGGTGATGGCAAGATGTATGCAAGAAAATAGGTTTTTGATTACTCTTTGAGAAAGAGAGAGTATCTTCTGAAGAGAGGAGATTAGACCTTGGGTTATAAATAGTCATTTGCCAATTAAGTATAGTTTACCACAGTTAGTTAACTCTTGTCAATTGAAGTAAGTTGCATTTAAGTGGTTAATTTGTTGATTGGCTCGATAGGTTGTTGATGTCTTTTAGAACCCTTTTGAGCTATTATTACGTCAATCTAGTCATTTTGTGAAATCGACGTCGGCAAGGGAAAAGGATAGTCGATCTAAGACTAAGATGACTTTATGTCAAACACGCCATTCATGACATCGTAGATGAGTTTCCGATTATGTCTTCAATGGCATAGTTAGTAGAAGCCTTAAGTGTTTCTTGTTTACTGTTTAAACATCGAAAGTCTTGTTTGTTGTCAGACAAAATCGACATAATTTTCTTGTATACGTGAAGGGGAGACTAGCTTGACCCAATCACACTTGTGCATAAGTTTATGTTACATTATTAGTATCCTTATTGATTAATAATTTTTATGTTTTTAAATTATCATATGTAAATATATTGAATGGTTAGTTCAAGATTGCTAATGGTCTTTTATGATAACCACTTTCTTTAATGAAGAGGTTTCCTCTCATATAACTATTTTGACAATAAAGGATAACTTAAAGGATGTGGTTAAGATGAAGTGGAGTGGTATTTAGTGACCACATTCCCCTCAACTTTGCATGCTCAAGCTAGAGCATTTAGAGGCTTATAACATGGAGATTTCTGCGGCTTAAGGGAAGTTTAATAATAACCTATTTGAGTGGAGTCTTTAATGTCATAAAGGAAAAGTTGATAAGAGTGGGGAGGCTTTGGTGATCGGGGAGAAGAGATTTCATTAATGGAAGGAGAGAGAGAGAGAGAGAGAGAGAGAGAGAGAGAGAGAGAGAGAGAGAGAGAGAGAGAGAGAGAATTCATGGTAAGTGTCATTTTAATGCAAACCACTTGTTGGTTATATTTTTGCTCGACTCCATAACTGTTATGGAGGAGCTTATTAATAAGTGAGGAAGTGGTCATTAAGAATGACTACATGATTTTTTTGCATGTGAGTGCAAACATGTTTTTAGGCCTTGAAACTACCTAAGACCTCGTGGTAAGGGAGTGGTCGAGCTTTATGACCATCATCTCTTTCTTTATTATGCATGCCTTCATAGAAAGAGGAGACGATAAACAGAATGGAGTTCTATGAGACCAGGATGGTCATTCTTGGTGGGAGATATCACAAGTGGTTGACAACAAAGTGAGGGTTCCTATTCTTTTTTGACTGCTTTGCATCAGGGATAACTTTAAGGAACCCCACCAAAAAAAACCTAAAAAATCCTAGCAAACCTAGCTAAGTGCCATAATTTTCCTGGAGAATCTTTCCTTCTTTTGAAAAAAATATTAGTTTTCCTGGCAAATCTATGCACATTATTAGAAATTTTTAAAATATCTTGGTGAATCGTAGTGAATAATAGATGAAAAAAATAATTACAATGGAGAATCCTTCCTTTAAAATTTTACATAGTTGGTCGGTGTAGTCCCCCCATATATTCTTTTATTTTTTATAATTCTAAAGTAGGGGCTAGGGGGCAGTAGCCACAGACGAGGTTAAGGGGTAAACCCCCTTGCATGAGTCGAGGGGGCAGCGCCCCCTTGCGGGGTCCTGGGATAGTAGCATTGGAACACATAAAAATTTAATATTTTTAAAAATTCCAAAAATAAATTTTGTGGATTGAATCCCACGGCCCAAAAGAAATTCTGAGCTCCTTTAAGCATGTGCCTTTTTAAAGGCATGTTGACCCTAGAATTGCTTTTCGGCCATGGGATTAGATCCTAATCCCATGGCCGAAAAGCAATTCCAGACTCAGCATGTCGCTAAAAATGCACATGCTTAAATGACCCATGGAATTTAATTACAACCATTAGATTAAAATGGAAATCAATGGATATAAATAAAATACGGACCCATATTCCATAATATAAGAAGAAATTTAATACATTAATGGAAATCGATCCTCATACACCGTAAAAGGTTTAATGCTATTGGCCAATATGTAGGTTAATTAAAACATGCCTCTAAAATTTCAGGTGAATCACCATTAGAACCACAGAGAATACTGTGGTGAAAATAATAATTATAAATGCCTCATAAATAAATTGGTGGCGAATTGAAATGAGTTTGACTAAAAATTTGAAAAATCTAGACGAATTGGCCCTCGACACTTGTAATTTATTCACCAATTTGCAACTTGAAAATATAAACTATTTGCCAATTAGCGAAGATTTCCCACTAAAACATCCTTGCTTTGCATCGAAAGAAATTACAAGCTTACGAGAAGCTATGCGGGTTATTAGTCTTCAACAAGAGTTTTTGTCTAAGTGAGATTACATTGTAAAGAAGGTAGAAGACGGAGTTCATCTATTACTGAAGAGCTCGACACTTATTAAAAAGTTCACAGACCAAGAATGTAGGGTCTTTTGAGTAGAAAGTTTGATGAAGGAAGTGAACTCAATAGTTCGGGATCAATGAGTATATAGAGCTATGTTGTTCAGCTGAGACTCCAAGTCATGTTGGCATCATCATAGCTATCGACAAGATGTTTCACATCCTCAAAAAGAAGCACCTATTGATACCTAGATATCAGTCTGAGGAGGAAAATAGGAGACAGTGTATGCCAGGAATCATACACGCAAGATAGCAAATTGTAGTATGACAGAAGAGGTTGGATATCTCATTTTAATTATTTCTTTGTTCTCAAACTGTGAGTAAATGTTTGGTTTTAGGTGGCACAGATGCTCTTATGAAGATTAAAGTGTTTATTTTTACTCATGCAAACATCAAACTTTCTAACACAACAGCTAAATAATTAAAGTTCATGGAGAATAGATAAACTATCTTAATTTGTTTTGTTTTGATGTTTAAGATGTATGGAATAGTAGGGCTTGGAATAAGATAGGAAGAATTCTCTTACTCAGTAGCTTAAACCATGTTGATAAAATTGTAAGATGAATCAAATTTTATCTGAAAGGTTATAGAAGATTTCATTTTATGACTTTATATTATATTCTCGAACCTGGAAAAAGTTGGGTTTCTTAGCTTGACATAGAATATGGTAGTGTCTATAAGAAACATTATATCTAAAGCTTTTAGAAACTCAAATTCTTCTTAGGATTTGTGAGGAGAAACACTGTTGAATGTTTGTGTCAAATATAGCTTATTCTTCTCAAACGTTTATACGTATGAGTTTAATGGTATAAGTTTTATACCTTTAGATTAATGATTTTGCATTTGATTTATTCATTTATGTTAGAATGATATTGTTATCATTAAGAACAACATGAATGGTGATATAATATCACTTGCATATTCATCAGTAGTGATACATATTATCATGATAATCCTAGGAGATTAAACTTAGTTCTTTTATATTCTTGACGTAGGTCAGTTGACTTGAGAAGACCTAGAGGGTTGACAATATTATTTCTTAAACTCATCAGGAATTGATTAAGTCGTAAGTGAATATCCTTGATAGAACCATAGATGTGTTCTTCCTTTTGGAAGCATTTAATCACTATCTTTCAGAATAGAGACCTTGGCGAGCTAATGTTAGTACGATATTGAAACGACTATGAGATGACATAGATATAGATTTCCTTTTGAGAAATACTTTTCTTCTTGTCATATTGTAATACAAATTTAGAGAAGTAGGTGTTCCAAGAATGTGGAAACCTAGATAACCTTTGGTTAGCATCCATTGCTTATGTTATATTTTCTCAAGAAAGAGAGTGGATTAGGATATGGAAATATATAGTTATCTTAGTTTATGTTCATTAGAACTTATTTCAAGTGCCTTTTACACAATGGATAAAATTAACCCAATGTGGGGTATTCTTGATATGAACTATTCAAGTTGAGTGTGTTGGGAGATTGGTATCTCAATTCCTCATGATTGTTGTAATTAAGATTATTGATATAGTTTTATTGAAATGTATTTGAAGGATGAATATACATATGAGTCTGTTACCTATTTAAATGAAAAGTTGGTAGACTTAAGTAGACCGAGAGGTTGAAAGTATTTTATTATCCTTTATGACTCAAACCTATTAAGATTGATAGGTTGAACTTAATTGAAAGTCTAGTTTTGAAAAGTGATAATGTCCACTAAGTTTTTATATGGATGAGGATATACCTCCTATACTATGTTTGTTCATTTATGAGAAGAGTGAATTCAAGCAGTGCCAAGTGGTCTAGGAAAGACTAGAAGTAGTTGTTCTCATGTTTTTTCATACTTATGCTATTACCTTTGGAAAACAAGGATGTGTGATTTTTTCCATGTATTGGGTTAGAGAAGCTAAATCATAGTATTAAAACCAAGGAGGATATAGGAAAACTATAACTCTTATCTTAGATATGACATTGTATATATATATATATATATATTGGTCGATAGTGAAAGGTTGAGAAAACTATAGAGCAAGACAAGAAAAGTCTTTGTGATACCTTTTCAAATTTAAGTGATTCTATGATAATGTCGAAACTCGATTTAATGCATCAAGATGTTTGATATTTGAATTAGAGAGTAGAATGACAGAAAGTCATAAACCCTCGAAAGTGTAAGTATGCAATGAGGGACTCTTTAAAAGGTTAGAAATGCCTAATCTTAATGTTGCAAAAATATCCTAGATTAAGGATTGTTCTAAGTCAGATTGACTAGAATGGATTTATAGTACAGTCAAGTTTGTGTCTAGAGTTACTAAATGAAGGGGTAAGTACCCTAACTATGTTTATTTATTCTTACTTGTAAGAAAAGAAATAATTGCCTAGACTATGATGCTTAACCTAGGTAAGGTAACCATCTTAGTTGTTGATCAATCGACTTAAAGTTCTTTAAGTGTCGATAAGTTCCTGATCTCTATTATTACAAAGTTACAATGAATATCCTTATATAGAAAGTTAATCTATAAGGTTTATAGAAAAAAGATAGCATTTTGAAAACCTGTCGATGTCGAGAAGACTAAATTAGAGTTGATAAAAATTTATAGTCAGGTTCTACCACAATAATGGGTTACACTTTCTGGGACATCCTGATTTTTACTGAAATCACATATTTTTAGGAAATATAATTATTTAAGCCTTGAAAGACTCCATTTAAAGGATTTTAAAGAAAAGTGTTTGATCAAACCCCCTTAGATTCAAAGCCCGTTGAATATAACCCCACTAGTTTTAAACCATACCTATAATGGAGTCTCCTCTACACCTATCAAAATGCTGATAAAAAGCTACATTTGATTTACCTTTTGGGGGATCAAATAAATTCATTTAAATTTTGTGTTTTGTAAGTATGTAGTCCTTATTATAAGCTTCCCAAAAAGTATAATTCTAAATATATTTAATTTGATTATTATATTTATTTTTTATTTCTTGTGAATGTAGGTTTTTCACTAAACATCAAGTTCTTGTTTGTAAGAGACACATTGGAGCTTCATGATTGTTGTCATTGATGGCAACAAAGATCATCCCACACATTCGTAGGATATGGTGTGTCTCTACTGGAAGTCAGATTGAAGAGCTTATAGGTCCGGTAAGCAAGAGCAGAGCATACAGAAGGTCTGACAATCAGGTCCAGATCTATTAGAGGAAGTACCCTTGTAAAGTGCGGACTTGGGAAAGTCAAGAGGAGCATCTTGACTGATAGATTCTAGGGTTTAAGCCTCCGGTGTGGAAAGGATAAAGAGATATGAATACTTGAGTGTCGTGTTCCGAAGTGACAGTGTGAACAGAGGAAGAACTAACCGGCAAAACATCAGACATTATTCCAGATGTGTTACTGATGATGGAAAAGGATCTTAAGGCATAAGTTATGATTGGCTGACATGATTGATTACTTCTACAAGTATATCCTTGATCCATATTACTTGGTATGCAATAATTCAGCCGACAGATTAGAGTTTGAGGAAATTATTGACTGTTCCGAATGCCGACTAGAAAGATGATGAAATCACTTGTGTGGATATATATACATGATTGATTTAGACGTGAGGGTGTGTGTTGTGTTATGTAGTGTGAAGAAAGGTAGAAGAGTAGAGTGAAGATAGTAGAAGAGGTCCAGAATGTGACAGTACAGCTGCATCAAGAAAGAGTAAGAATGAAGTGTAGCAGATTAGTTTATTGAGCTTAATCAAAACTAAACCTCAGCATGTGTGGATGCTTCTCATCAGTTCAAACATTGTGTTATCTTCCTTTCTTATGGACAGTGAGTCTCTTGTAGGCAGTGAGCCTCTTGTGAGCATTGTTCTCAGGTAGTAAGCCCTAATTGGCATGTGCCATTTTGTTCTATCTATTCTTCTAATAGAGAATAATATCTTGGGTTAATCACCCCATGGTTTTTCCCTTAATAGGGTTTCCAGATCAAAATCATTGTGTCATATGCATTTGTGTTATCTCCATTTCATGGTTATGTTTGCATACTTGATTTGATGTTGTACTAACTGCTAAGAAAATTTAGAAAGTGGAAATTATTTGGATAACTGATTCACCCCCCCTCTTAGTTATCAACAATTGGTATTAGAGCCAAGTTCCTCTAAACAGAGCCTAACAGTTTGAGGAAGATCTGGGAATTCAAATGGATATGTATGGTTTGAAGGAACAACTTCAGTTTGCCCTAGATGATCTTGAACATTCCAACTCTGAAGTTAATGAATTGAAGGAAAGACTTAAACAGGCTGATGATTTCATAAATGAATTAAAAGGGAAACTAAGCATCTCTATGAATAAGAGAAAGGAACTACTTTAGCAATTAGCAAGTCAAGGTGAAGCAAATAATACAAATGAAGACCTGAAAGAGAAAACCAAGTTATGTGAAAAATTGTCAAAAGAAGTCATTATGATAAGACATGAAATGGAATCAAGAGTTATGAAATTCACCCAAGAAATTGAATAGAAAAGAAAGACTAAAGATGATCTAAGAAAATCTCTCAAGATGGATAGAATAATTAGACATCTTGAATCTGATCTTGAAGATGCTAAAGATAATGAGGAAAAACTTGAGGATCAAATTGACACTCTTAAAAAGGATCTTCAAACAGCAAATGAATACAAAGAGAAATTCAAGATAAGTTCTGCTCAACTTGAAGTTCTCCTTGAAAGCCAAAAGAGGGTAGATGACAAGTGTGTCTTAGGGTATGAGAAAGGTGAAAGCTCCGGATCCGGTCAGAAGAATTTTGGATCAGGAGATCTAAGGGACAAGCCTAGAAGACCTTTGGTAAGGCAACCCAAGGCTCAAAGATATCCATCTTTCAATGGATACTACCACAACTACAATAACTTTGGGCACAAAGCTAATCAATGCAAAAAGAGAATGAATCAAACTAATTCACCATTCTCTGGACAATGCTTTAACTGCAAAAGGTATGGTCACAAATCTCATGAATGTAGAAATATGCAAATGAACACTTCATTCAATGGCAGATGCTATGCATGCAATAGAGTAGGTCATATGGCTAGTCAATGCAGATCAAAAGGATATCAATCAAATATGCAAAGAAATGTTGTTTACTATAATTGCAATAGATCTGGTCATATTGCCAAATTCCGTAGAAGCAAGAATCAAGACAAAAGGGGTCCAGTGCATCATAATCAGAATCAAAACAAAGGAAAAGAAAAAGTGAATGTGGATGAAGTTAAAAGTGAGATGAACAAGATTTGGGTGAAGAAAAGTACAGAGAATATAGGGGATGGATCCGCGCCATACTTTGGTGCTGATATTCCTTCTAGAAATTAAAAAGGGTGAGCTCTGGCTCAGGGGGGAGACACAAAGAGAAACACTATCCCCTAGCCAGTCAATTGGTGCCGGAATTGGCACAAAGAAAATTATGGATTAAAGGGCTCTTAGAAAAACATCCAAGTAAATTGTGATTAAGATATGAAAGATCCACAGGAAGTTTTAAATAGGTAGAGGACTAATCCAATTCCTCATTCATCTGGTGAGAAGTAGGTTTCTCACAGTTAAACCTGAAATGATTCAAACTATGGAATTTTGATCTGCGGATAGAGTAAATGATTAGTGAAAGGAAGATAGATTATCACTATTCTCCAAGAATAACTTTAAAGTTTGTCTCAGTGATCCAGAAAGGATATGTCTCCCAATAAGATAAACAAGGCAAACTGGAATTAGTTAGGTTGCACATTTATTGTAGGGTGAAAATTAGGGCTTATCAGAAATAAAAGAATGCATTCGCTTGTCATTTACAAATTTGCACTCAAGAAGAAAAGAAAAAGGAACTCTGCGTCAAATTGTCTCAACTCTCAAAGATCAGCCATTGAAATTGTTTCATCCAGCTAATCAAATCTGGCTCTTTCAGCGAAGTCTTTAAATGAAAAAGGTATTTTTCATTGCTGAATATCTCTTAGTAAAATCCTTTTGGAAATGACTACTCCAAATATTGTGAAGATCTCTGATAGACCTTGTCCTAAATTTAAGAAGCATCCATATAAATCTCTAGAAGTTGATCCCCTAGGCACCTTTTCAAGCATTCCGCATGGGGTTCTGCATGTAGAAGATGTTAGGGTTTACATTCATGCAAACATTGAAGATTTTGGTGAATCAAAGTTAATGGATATCTATCACAAGTAGTTAATAGATGATTCTTTTGAGATCAAACCTCAGTATAAAGCCATCTGGGAGAAGCATTTTGCACAGTGCATTCATTTCTCCT
This sequence comes from Cunninghamia lanceolata, assembly GCA_027924645.1. Classification (NCBI taxonomy): domain Eukaryota; kingdom Viridiplantae; phylum Streptophyta; class Pinopsida; order Cupressales; family Cupressaceae; genus Cunninghamia; species Cunninghamia lanceolata. Next base: position 2,692,966 of record BSBN01000639.1, read on the forward strand.
ATTTTGAAGAAGATGAATGGGTCCGGTATGTGTTAAGCAGAGTGCATGACAATTTCTTATGGTTGAATAGACCATTTAAAATCACCAAAGATGCAATTAAGGCAGTAATTGGTCTGCACTCATCCGGTGGGATACCTGTTCTCAAATCTGTCAAGAATCAGACAGTAAGTGATGCAACTAGATCAAAATTTGACAAGAGAGCTATAACAATTGAAGATATCACTAATCTAGATGTCAAATTTGCATCCATGATAATTGGTTACAAGATTTATCACTCCAGTAGGGAAAACACAATACCGGGAAATGTAGTTTATATAGCCTATCAGATGCTAAAAGAAAATGCTGACTATGATCTGTGTGAACTTCTTCTAACCCAACTTTTGGAAAATATGCAAAAGATAAAGAAGGACAAGAAGAACTCCTTCAAGTATGGTGGCTTGATACTCTGCCTATTCTTTTATTACATGAATGAGCTTCCCGGATCTAGTGGCTGGGTATGGTAGAATGATAGACCAGTAGCTATTCAAATAAGAGATTATATACATACGCTTGGTGATTCCAAGGCACAGAATACAGCTCTCTGGGGCTATTTCAAGAATTTTTAGAGCATGATGCAATCAAGAGAAAGAATCCCCAAATTGGTGGTTGAGAAATACAAAGATACAATGTGTTTTATGGTAGATACTAATAAAAATGCCTAATGGAGGCAGTAGAAACAAGGACAGTTTGGATCATGCCCATGGGGTATGAAGTTGATGAACAAATTGTGGAGTTGCATGTTCAACACATGCTCAGTCAGCCAAAGGATCTAAAGGAAAAAAGATTTGGAACCTTTGAAGAACTAAGTGTGAAAATTCATATAGAGCTAAGGTAGCCAGAGATCAAAAGGAAGGTGAGAAAGCCAAAGGCTTTGGCATCTAAAAAGAGGCACTTGATGCCAACAGGGATAAGATGGAAAGGGTTGAAGAAGAAAAGAAGAAGGCAGAAAAGAAAAGTGAGGAAAGTGTTCCTGTAAAATCTTCCACCTGAACCAGATCATCAAAGAGATCTACACCTATCACTGCTAAAAGCTCAAGGACATCAAAATCAGAAGCAAAATCATCTGGCAAATGAGAGAAAAGAACAAAGACAAAAGCCACAAGAGCTTATGCTAGTCAAAGGGATGAAGAGGAGACCGAATCTGATGAAGAAGTCAGGAAAATGAAGAAAAAGAAGAAAACATCTGGTGAACCCTCTACAGGTCAAGGTGAAGAAGAAAAGGTAGAGGAATATGTTGAAAAACCCACTCTTCACATTGATGACATAATCAAATTAGTCACTATGGACAAAAATCTACAGCCAATGGTTGAATACTATGATGAATGTAGTGAAGTTGATTAGAAGATTCTGCAGGATGCCACAGTTAAGTATCTAAACATTTACAACAAGGCTTTCATTGAGATTGTATCTTTAATTCCTAAAAGCCTTGAGAAGGAACTTGAATTGAGGAAGAATAATGCGAAGGAGAAGGATATGGAGATCTGAGAATAGATAGCTATTCAGCTCTATCCCTCCATCACTACTAAGCAGAAGAGCATGATCTTCAAAGATTGTAAGGATGAATTTTAGAGCAATGCAAGAATGAACCAACTCATGCTCGGAGAGACTGACAAAGTCACAAAAGAGATAGAAGAGATCCTCTGAAATGCATACAAAAGATTCAACATTCTGATTATAGAGGACTTGGGTATTAATCCCTCAGCCTCAAGTGTTGCAGAAGAATCTACTGAGAAAATGGCAGAAGAAGTAATGGACACCAGTGCAGCAAAAGCTAAGGATTTGGAATCCTCTTCTTTGAAAGAGGAAATCCTTGCACAAGCAAACATCTCTCCTCTAGTTTCCCCTTCAGACTCTAGATATAAAGGAGAAGAAAGAGTAGAAGAGAAAATCAGCCAAGTAGAAGTGAAGGAAAAAGAAGATATCAATACTAAGGTTGTGGAAGGAGAGAAAGCTCTAAGAGATAGTTCTATGACTGCAAAAGAAAAGAAGAATCTGTCTTCGGCAAGAGACACTACCAAATCTGTCAAGGACTTCTTGACTAAAGAAACCATGGAAATTGATGAACCAGAATTGCTAAAAGGGCCACTTGATTTTGACTCTGTTTCTCTGGTACAAACAATGAAGATAGCTTCATTTGCAAATGCAAAGGCCAAAGAGAAATTACTAAAATCTCACATGGAAGATTGTGAGCTTATAGCAGTTGCATCCAGAGCGTTAGAAAAGATCATGCCATCTTTTCAGAAGGATCCTGCAGCCTCCTCTTCTGGTAATCTCAAAACTCTAGTCAATAGTGTTAGCACACATTTTGATTCTCTAGAGAAATTAGCTGAGGAGATTCTCTAAGCTACAAGGGATAATATCAAATGATAGGAGACTTATGGGTATTGGGATAAAAAGTTTGAAAAATGCTTTCAAGGATGGAGGAGATGTATACAAATTTTGTATATCCTGGTCCAAAACAACAGTGGAGATTGAGAAGAAAATAAAGAAATAGGAGGACAAACTAATAAAACTTTCTCAAAATTTTGATCCACTTGCCACATCCATAATAAATCAAGAATGTCAGATGGTTGCAGTTTTGAATGAAATTACAAAGCTTGAAAAAGAGAAGAAAAATAGAATTAGTAGGTTGGGTGAACTCAGAGGGATAATTGTCCCTAAAGGCCATGCATGAGGCCATAAAAGAAGCTTAGATCACAACCTAGACCAATGATCTGACAGATCTGAAAAGGGCAGATGTATTTGCATTCTTGTTGAGCGGTCATATATCAATTTTGGACAGAATGAAGCAGAGTTGGGCTACAAAATTCATCCAATTGAAGACAACTTTTGCAGATATACTTCAATATATGTAAGAATGCTATATGTATATACTTATGTGGCCAAGTATAGTTGAAATTTTGACAATTTTGGTTAGCGGACCCTACCCTTTTCCATTGATGTTAAAGAGGGAGTGAGGAATAGTGAAAAATGTCAAATCCAGCTAAGGCGGAGCTCCGGTAAAGTGTACATTAGAAGAAAGCATTAACAAAGGGGGAGTATAGTATAACACAGTCATTTTTCACTAAGTGTTACCATCAATGCCAAAGGGGGAGATTGTTGGCAAGAGACACATTGGAGCTTCATGATTGTTGTCATTGATGGCAACAAAGATCATCCCACACATCCATAGGATATGGTGTGTCTCTACCAGAAGTCAGATTGAAGAGCTTACAGGTCTGGTAAGCAAGAGCAGAGTATACAGAAGGTCCAACAATCAGGTCTGGATCTGTTAGAGGAAGTACCCTTGTAAAGTGCAGCCTTGGGAAAGTCAAGAGGAGCATCTTGACTGATAGATTCTAGGGTTTGAGCCTCCGTTGTGGAAAGGATAAAGAGATATGAATACTTGAGTGTCGTGTTCCCAAGTGACAGTGTGAACAAAGGAAGAACTCACTGGCAGAACATCAGACATTATTCCGAATGTGTTACTGATGATGGAAAAGGATCTTAAGGCATAAGTTATGATTGACCAACAAGATTGATTACTTCTACAAGTATATCCTTCATCCGCATTACTTGGTATGCAAGAATTCGGTTGACAGATCAAAGTTTGAGAAAATTATTGACTATTCTGGATGCCGACTAGAAAGATGATGAAATCACTTGTGTGGATATATATACATGATTGATTTAGATGTGAAGGTGTGTGTTGTGTTATGTAGTGTGAAGAAAGGCAGAAGAGTAGAGTGAAGATAGTAGAAGAGGTCCAGAATGTGACAATACATCTACATCAAAAAAGAGTAAGAATGAAGTGTAGTAGATTAGTTTATTGAGCTTAACCGGAACTAAACCTCAGCATGTGTGGATGCTTCTCATCAGTTCAAACATTGTGTTATCTTCATTTCTTATAAATAGTGAGGCTCTTGTAGGTAGTGAGCCTCTTGTGAGTAGTGTGCTCAGGTAGTAAGCCCTAATTGGCATGTGCCATTTTGTTCTATCTATTCTTCTAACAAAGAATAATATCTTGGGTTAATCACCATGTAATTTTTCCCTTAATAGGGTTTCCACATCAAAATCATTGTGTCATGTGCATTTGTGTTATCTCCATTTCATGGTTATGTTTGCATACTTGATTTGATGTTGTACTAACTGTTAAGAAAATTTAGAAAGTGGAAATTATTTGGATAACTGGTTCACCCCCCCTCTCAGTTATCAAGAGTTCTTTGTTCTACACACATGAAAAATTAGTAAATTAGTGAAAAATAATTCTAAAAAAATATCTATGCTCTAGGTATTGATGTCCTTGTTTCAACAAAAAAAATTTAAAAAAATTGATACATACAGAAAAAGTTATGTTTTATAGAGTAAGCCTATGTCTAAATTATAATTGGTTTGACTTCAAAAATTAATTAAAAAAATATTCAACGAAACATTATAAAACCAAATGCATGCCCTATATATTAGTGTTACCAATCTAAATTAAAAAGAATCATAATTTTATCCTTTGTAGAAAAAAACTTATGTGCTACGGAATACACATCACTTTAAAAAATGTTGTTTACTATTAAAAACTAGTTATCAAAGGAGACGCAAAAAAAATTACAATTTAACTCCAAATTTTTTTAAAAATATATATTTAGAATCTAAAAACAAAACCTCACAAATCACTAGTTTTTTTCATCTTCAAATTCCTAATGGTTTAGCGGCTATAGGTGTCAGAAAGTGAAGATTTAGTTCAAAATATTAATTTCAATGTCAAATTTGGCCAAAAAGTGTAACCCATTATTGTGGGATGACCTAGTCAAACATAGTTGACCAAATCAAACTGCAGGATGTGATAGTATCCAAGTGGAGTTGGGGTGGGTGAACATTATGACCACATTCATTATGAAAGTCTATTCATATTGAAACTTTGGCCAAATTAATGCATATGTCTCTCCGTGCATTGTCAGTTCAATGTATCTAGATTGCATAACCTATTGAAATGATCATACTTAGCTAGAAGGTATCTAAGGTTTTATGATCGATAGAGTTATGTAGAATACAACACTATGTACTCAAATGGAAAATTACCATTGGTCACCTTGGGTCTATACTCTTCCTGAAGGGTAGGGCCACTTCCTATGTGCAAGATGTGGGAGACCATAGGTCTGTAGTTGGAGGAAAAATACTGGGAAGATGATCTCTCTCTAGAAGAAGACATGTCGAGGCTTGTGATAAGGTTGTCGAAATTCCAAAAACAACATATCCATTGGATATGTGACTTGTGTTACTTACACTATGCAAAACTTTATCTATTCCAAATGTGTTTAAATTGAAAAGACAGAATCTCATCTTTGTATATTATATCATGATGTGTATTTCAAAAAAAGAAATTATGTAAATTGTTGTATCTTGATATTTTTCTAATAAAAAAAATTCTATATTTTTCATCTTATGCATTGTGTCTCATGGTAAATATTTCATTTTAGTCTTGATGAGATTTGTTGATGTTACACATCATCAGGAGAAAAGAGAGGAAGAGAACAAAAATGATAAATTGCAGACTTAAAACTACCTTAAAAAGGAGGGGTTGAGGTGATGCGGGAATAAAGAGTCAAAAGGGGGGAAAAATGGAACAACCTATTAGACCATAGGAAACAAAGGGAAGAGTATACAGATAATTTTATATACAAAGACAACATATATCTGAAACATTGAGGAAAAACAAATAACACAGTCAAATCCAGAAGCATTATCTATACAACATCATGGACTATGGAAAATTAATGACTCCCAATATTAACTTGTGTTATATATATATATATATATATATATATATATATATATATATATATATATATATATATATATATATATATATATATATATATATATATATATATATATCATTATCGGCCCCGTCACCTGGAGTATACCTCCAAATGAATACATTAACAAGTTTAAACACAGTAACTTAGACATGAAGGTTTGAGATATAAAGTTTGGCTTATTGATGGATTGTTGCCTGAAAGCTTCAAATGATTAACACAACAATTATATCATAAAAAACTTGACACTACTGACACTATACTACAAGGAATCATTAATGAGAACAATCAAAATTAATTAAGTCTTTCCAAGGTGAAAATTCAAAGCTATGTCACACTTTTATAAAAGGAAACAACCAACACTGATCTAACTTTTTAACTTGAATCACTACAAAGTGATGTATATGTTTTGAATTTAAAATAATGTAAACTAATAAGATGTTGATGTTTTAGTGTATTTTATGTTTGTATTTTTAAAAATAAATTAAAAAATTATTTAAACATAGTATTTTATAAAATTGACACTATATTTTAGTTGTTGATAAAATGTTGAAAATTAAGGTTGAATGGGACATCGCACTTTATGTAGTAAATTTCATTTATTTTCCTTCTATATTTTTTTGTGTATTCATAACTCAAAATTTTAGTGCATGCATAAATTTTTTCCCCAATTTGATAAATATATTTTTTTAAGTAAATCCCAAACGCTGCATGCAATGAAAACACAACTGTTTCAATGGGACATCAACTTTTGTCTTCATTATTTATCTAAAATAGGAAAAATATTATATCAACTTGACAAGGAATCTCTCCTCTAGTGCATCATATTTTTTTCAAAAAATTTTAATAAACTTCACTATTTTCTCTTGAGAGGGAAATCAACACCATATTTTGATGTTGATGGCCTACTTTTAGTAGAAATAAAAATAAAATATAAACACTAATTGAAATATTTAAAAAATTATATTTTTATATTTAGTAGATTTATTGATCTACAAAAGGGTATTTTTAAATTCTTTTAAAAAGATTATTTGCACACGTAGGAGTTGTTAGAACATCAAATTTTTCAAATAATTTCATTTTTTTGGTAAATGAGCCCCAAAGTGATGCTACATATGTTTTTAGTGGATGATTGCAATTGGAAAAGTTGTGGCCTAGATATAATTTATCTAGAATGAATCTAGATAGAACATAAGCTTCACCAAAATTGACTTTAGTTGGAAATACTAAAATTTGTTTATGTTGATAAGTTGGCCCAAAGTGTAACACAACTTTGAACTTTTATCCTCCAGACTTTGATTGTAACCTGAATGAAGTCATTTTGGTGTTGTCAACACAATCTATTGAGACTCATAGCTGAGTGTTAACATGCCACTTCCTGTGGTCTCCCAAAGGTTTTAGCCAACTGAAAATTTCCTTGTTCTTGCTCTATCTCTCGAGCGCAAAGAACAACAAAATGATCATTGATGAAGATAAGAATGAATAATGATAATAATCAATAGACACAAGACATACCATAGCTAGGTTTCAGTTTTCTTGGCATACTGAGCATGCAAGGTAACTACCACCCACGCCCATGAAGTGGTGGGTGGTTTCTCCACTCCACCACACGTGCTTTCTAAGGAGACTCTCAATCCAATACTTGCTATATGCAGGTAGGTAGTGAGCATAAAGCTCCCATTGTTCCAAAAAGACATTTCATCATTCCACTATCATGGGTGATGTCAGCCTAAATATGAAACAAATAACCATATTATTATTAACATGGGATTCGATATTAGGTTTAAATAGTCATAGCATAATATTATTTCCATACATCTTCTTGATGTATGAAGATACTTTTAACAATCAAGATGTCGTCATATGACATCATCACCAACACAGTGGCATAGCCAACATGTGGTTTAGGAGTCAAGCACTACTCCCCCTTCTTCGCTATAAACCCAAAGCATATTATACCAAGAATAAAAAGTTCAAAATCCTGGTTCGGGAATAAATAGAGAAATAAGAAGGTACTCCGCCACTTGGTGAGACTATCTCTCGACTCGCATTGACATTCTAAGAATTTTGTTTGGTCGAGTCGACGCAAACATTGTTGAAATGACTCAATCGACAAGACAACACATATAGATAATCGACTAGCAAAGAAAAGACGTAACTTATGCAAACTTACAAGAGTTCATAAGGACATAAAGTTTGATACTCAGATGGCAATTGGACCCATTTCTTGACATCTATGACTTCCTCTCGGATGATACTCTCCTTTTGTCTTCGAAGAAAGATTCATTTCTTGTTCACACTCACCATCATAAAACCATGATCAGTGCATCATCATCTAATTCACAATTCATAATAATCAAATATTCATATGAACATGTAATTTCATAACTAACTATCATTAGTCAGTGTTCTCATAATCAATGATTAAATCAAATATTTCCACAACATCTACTCATTGAACTATGGTTAATCCTTCTGATTACCACACAAAGTTAAAATTAAGTCAAATCATAAGTTGGGGATGTAACACACAACATGCTACAAGTCTAAATAATTGACTATCCAGTTACTCAAAACATCCATCCTCTCATCCCAAAGAAACATACCAATGCACAAATGACCACAGACAAGGCCAACTGACTAAATCTGCATAAATAATAAAAAGATATATGGATATAGACTGTCCACATCCGAGTCATCCCACTGTAGCCAATGGGTAGCTAATCCATAAAATTGCATAACTCATAGATCCCAAAGAAACATGCAAACCCAACATCACAATAGTAACTTACAAAATGAGATTAAAAAGAAGATACCATGTAGATTTCAAGACTCAAACACCAGATCAACTCCAAATCTGATTTTCCAATCAAATCTATAATGAGTAACCATAATCAAGGAATCCTTCAAGCAAATATTGTAGAAATGATGAGTGGCTAATTACATACCAACATCTCCACACTGAGAAACATGCAAAAACCATGCATGAAGCATACCTAGAAACTTGCAACTATCTTGAATCCAAAAAGACCTCTAAAGATTCATAATCTAAAAAATAGCTTATCAACAAATCTACAAAACCACAAGTTTTGATTAACCATGTAAAACTTGTAAAATCACCATGTCCCTGACACACATGCAAATCCATATCCACATTTCATTTGGAAAACCCACAAGTTTGAAAATCACCAAAATAGTTAAACCAGAATGATGGAATAGCACCAAAAGCATAACCATATATTTTGAATGGAAAATCTATAAAACCTTTAGATCAAATTGATATGAAACTAAGACATGCAAGTACAACCAACCAAAAAGAAGAAGAGGTCCGGGAAATCCAAACCCACTTGTAGGCCAACTCCACAAACACCACCATGTACAAGCATACAGACAAGCTAAGCTATTCCAGAAGCTTTTAGATCATCTAATGACCAACTCCACAACCTACATGCATTTGAGGTTAACAAAATAGTGCCTTCAATGTCAATGACTAAAACCAAGCACCCAACATAAGCACATCAAACCATAGTCATGACAACCCAATTTTCTCCATGTGATCAGAGAGCCAAGAACAAACACCCAACATGAATACTCTATTGTAAACAACCATAGAATGAAAGAACACAACCACCATGCATGAGGGTTATTACAAACTATCAAATAAGATCTCTAGATCAATAGCATATTAAATGTAACCACATGATCAACTCTGAAAAAATTTGGACATCTTCTTCATCCTTCAAATACATGTTGTACCCTAAAAAATAAGATCAACTACAAAACTTCCACTCAAACAAGGATTAAAAATCAGCCAATTCCTTCCTACAGATTCCCTCATGCTTACCAGGATAAGATATCACAAAAGAAGAAATACCTAGAACATTAAACACCATGGAACCAATACATAACATGGAACAACTATAGCTCTGATACCAATTGAAAAGGAAAGAGAGTTCACCCAATATGCACCTTGCACCATCCTATATTTTTCTTAATCAAATATTCAATAACTTGATACAAGCACATACTATTGTGCCCTTAAAGAAGAAATGGACATAGTTAACTTCCCATCACATTAACCATTAGAGGAAAGATAATGTAGCTTATAGATCTAAGTAAATTTTTGTAGCATAACAGCATGTTGTAGGGTAGGTTTTTATTTCCTAGTTGCTTATTTTATTTTCCTATTCTTAGGTTTTTCCTACACATATAATTAAGCTTTCTTAGGATTAATTAAGTATTAGTGTGAGTGGGTGCAAAGTGTCAGCATCTTCCATGGGAGTTACACTTTGCCTATTTTAGGCTATTATGGTGGACTCTTCCCATTGGCCATATTTTCCACCTCTCCCCTCTCTCATATTCTATATATACTCATGTCCTAGCTAGTCTTTTACATTGTATTATGCAACTTTTTTCTTTTGTATTCTCCTAATGCTATTTTTCTTTATGAGCATTTGCATTTATCTCTTGGAGATTAACTCTGTGTTGTTATTCTAATCTCGTATCATTTTCTTTCATAGCTTGATATCTATTCATTCGTACTAGATTTTTGGGTTATTAATCTTCTCATAATCTAATGTGGTATCAGAGCTATTCTAGTGAAACATAGATTTTAGTATCCTTATTTGAGAGATCTTGAATGCAAATCTTGGTAGATCTTGAAAAGTTGAGTATGTTCTTCTCTTGCATCAAATTCTAACCTGGAGAATCAAAAAACCTTGATAGAAATACCAAATTTATGAGGGTTTCCTCTTTGTGGCCTTGTATCGCAGGTTGTAGTGTGCCTTTTCTTGTCTTAGGTGGTTGATTCAACTTCTACATGCCATTTTTTGTTTCTAGAGGTGTTTTTTGCTTTAGATTCACATCTTCTACATGTTAGATAGAGAAACAATGTTTGGGTTTTGTTAGCAGCATCGAAAAATTTTATGGGTATCTATTAGTTTTTGCATGCAGCAAAAAAATCTTATGGAAATTTAATCAAAAAACTTTACAAGCCCCCGCTCCATTGGCAGGATTGATTTTCCAAGAAAACTTTGGAGGCTCATATCTTGGGCTCATGACCTCCTTTTCTCAAGAATTTTTTTATTTTAGCTAGAATTTTGCAAGATTCATAGTGGTGTAGATGGATTTTGATTTTAGTGCTTGGTTTTTCTAGAAATTACATTTTGTCATCACTGTTGTTGAGTAATTCCCATTTTCAGACCTTATGGGGCTCCATTCAGGCTCATATAGTAACATTTTTTGGTGATTTTTTTTCAAAGTGCATAATTTTTTAGTAATTCTCAAATCTAAAATCATTTTGATCTAGTTTTGCTCAGAAATTATACTTTCAATTATAGCCCAGTTTTGGCATTTGCATTGTACCAAAATCAAAGACCACTTTGTTGTTTTGTCTTGTAGCAATTGTAATTGCACTAAATTATAAAGTGTTGACATTGTAACTTCTGTGGGCCAATTTCTTATACTAGTGAAAAGGGGATGTTTTGACATTCTTGTGTTCACTTCTTTTTAACACTTCATTTCTACATTTTTTTGCATCATGGATCAAAAAATAATTCTTATCTTAAATCCTTACAATTATTTTGAGTAGAAATCATGCATGACAATCTACTTAAGAAAATCTAGCTTGCATAGGATAACAATGGGACTGGAAACTGAACCTGCTAAAGATGAACAAAAGCCTAAGTGCTTTAACAAGTGTGATGAGGCCTATGGTACTTTGTGTTTCTTTGTTTCTCCTAGTTTTCTCTTTCATATCAAATCTTTGAATTCACCAAATAAAATCTTAACAAATCGAGAAACACTATTTTGCATACAAGATTCAATGAGGGGTCATATGTTGAAAAATGATCTAACTAGTTTGAGTCCAGGCAACTTCAACACAATCTAGGATTTCTTCACCAAATTGAAATCACTAAGGTTGCAATTAAAATAGTGTGGAATTGAATAGAAAGATGAACAACTAATTCTTAGTATTCTCTCTAACCTAAGTTCATAATATTCAGTGTTTATTTCTACCTTCTATGCTACTAAGGGTGCCATTGGGACACAATTCACTATGTTATCTTTGGATGATTTTGCTCTCTCTCACATGGGAGCAAGATAAGCTAATTCAGATGGACACTCTAAATCCTCTAAGTCACATGCCCTGGCTACCAACAAAGGCACAAAATAATAGAAAGGACAAAGTAGTAACAATAAGGATAAGAAACAAAAGAAAAGAAAGGAGCAGAAGGATCAAAAATAAGCTGCTCCAAAAGCAACTAATGAGACCCAATCTTCTAATGGCAACAAGCCTAAGAAAGAGAAGGTCAAATGTGCCTTTTTTAAATGACCTGGTCATGATGAGCATATATGTTTGAAGAAACAAATTGATCACTTGATTCACATTCTTGAAAAGAATAATATCAGTGTTCCTAAATCTATAAAATAGAGTTTAAATGAGGGGTCTAACAAGGAGAAAGATAAAAACAAAGGGAAAGGGAAGGGTAAAGCTTGTAGCTAAGTTGTTTCACAACCATCCACTTGGGTTCTTGATTCAGGTGCTTTACACCACATGGCTTCATCTAAGGATGAACTTGCATCTTTGGAGACGTGTACTATGCCTTCTATATTGATGAGTGATGACACTCATGTTGAGGTGTGTGGGAGAGGGTCTATTGATGTGGGGGTTGGCACGTTCCATGATGTTCTTTGTGTCCCATCATTATCAACTAATATCCTATCAATTTATCAGATCACTCACACTGGTTAAGGCAAACAAGGTGAGTTCACTCCTGATTCAATGATGATTCATGAATTGCATAGTGATTCTACAGTTGCATTTGGGAAAGAAGATCATCAATCTTAACTATATTTTTTTCTCACTTTGTTCCCAATCCTCCTTCATCTATTTTTCTCACTAATTTTGATGATGTGAGTAGATTATGGCATGAGTGGTTTGGCCATCTTAACTTTTGCCATTTGCAACAACTATACTAGTAGAGCATGGTCACAGGGTTGCCTTCAATTTAGTTTTCAAGAGGTGTTTGCCAAGGCTACATTCTTGGTAAGCATCCTAAGGAAATTTTTGACAAAGGCATGGAGAGCTTCACAGATATTGGAGTTAGTTCACAGTGATTTGGCTAGTCCACTTCCTTGTCAATCCTTCAGCAAGTCCAAATTTTTTCTAACTTTCATTGATATTTTTTCTTGATATACTTGGGTGTACTTTCTCAAATAGAATTCTAAGGTACTTGATCATTTTTAGCACTTCAAAACTTTTGTGGTGAATATGTCAACCATCATTTTGAGTAGTTTTGCACTTCAGAGGGGATTGATTTGCTGCATTTAGTTCCATACGCTCCCTAGCAAAATGGTGTGGCAGAATGAAAGAATAGGTCCTTGAAGGAAATGGCGAACTACATGATTCACTCTAGATCTCTTGTACCATAGTATTGGGTAGAGGCCATTAACTATGCTTGTTAAATCTAGAACCATGTTTCTAACTGATCCTTGAAGGGAGCCACTCCTTTTGAAGTTTGGAGCAGTTGAAAACCATCAGTTAAGCACTTTTGTGTTTTTGGTTCTCCTACATGGGCCCACATTCCTACAGAGAAATATAAGGCTATGGATCCATAGAGTAGGCCTTGCATATTTGTCAGGTGTCCTAATAGTGTAAAGGGTTATCGGTTGCTCCACCCTACTACACACAAGTTGTTCATATCACTTCTCCACCTCCTTGGATAATCTTGTGAATAGATTTGGGGTTGAGGTAAAATGGTGGGATATGTAGGTGGAAGATCTTGGGGTAGGGATTGATATGGATGTTTTTGGGATGTGAATTGAAATGGATGTTGGTTAACATTGAAAGAAGTGGGATAGGTTGATGTAGAATGAACTTGATATGAGGATGGACTAGGTTGGTATGATGATGAAGGTGACACATAAGATTGAGGTGGAATTTGTTGATATTGTAGTTGTGTTTGTTGGGTTTGGGATTGGTTGGTGGCTAGGAGTTGTTGAATGAGGGCTTGTTGTTCAAAATATGCATCATGATCTACAAGATCCTCATCATCATTGGAACTAGAAGGAGGGTCTCCTCACAGTATGAGTTTGGGTCTCTTTATTTTTTGCATCATTAGAGCTAAGAGGAGGGTCTCCTCAAAGTATGAGTTTGGGTCTTGCATTTTTTACATCATTGGAGCTAGAAGGAGGGCCTCCTCGGAGTATGAGTTTGGGTCTTGGATTTGACCTAGGCTTGTTAATGATCACAACCATTTTTGACAAGTGATGGATTAGAAGGTGCTCAAGAATGGGGTGTAATGAAGATTATGTGAATGAAGTTGGATTATGATTAGGATTAACCTAGGATGATAAAGGCTAAGTAGAAAATGCAAGATAAACTAGGAAAATGCAATGGAAGAACTACTTGATCTCAATAAGTCTCAGGTCTGAATGTATGGTTGTCTACTATAGTGGGCTTACCTCACCTTTCAGTGATTTTAGAAATGGGTAAATGGAGTGGTAACTAGAGTATGCCAAGGTCCTAGACCACCTTGACACCTCTCACCTTGAAAGGATGAGTCCAAACAAGGAACTGTGTCACCTCAACCAAGAACCATATGTGGTAAGTAACTTCAAGGTATCATTTGCATTCCTTGCACCACTATAGTAAATGGCAAATAGGTCTTAGGCTTCTAAAATAATGGTTCATAGTGGAGGAACTCCTAAGAACACCACAACATAGTAGCAATGGGAGATCAAAATCTCTTACTCGCATATGGAATCACCCAGGACTGCAAGACCCACCCCCTATGGCACAAGTGGATTGAGCTCACCATTCAATTTTTTACCCATTTATATATCCCACTGGAGATGCGTGCTTGTGGTTGAACCCTGGGGTGAACTCCTAGGAAAGCCACCTACTAAAAAAGGGAAATCTTGTGTATTGCTCTTTCTCTGCACCCAGGATCACACGTAGCGCAAGGGGAGAGGATACTCAAGACAATACTATGCCTCTATTTCTCATTCACCCAAGATCGTAGCACAAGGGAAGTACTCAAGACAACATGGTGTTGCTATTTATCATCACCCAAGAATCACATGTAGTGCAAGGAGAGCGGATACTCAAGATAACAAAATGTGTTATTTCCGTTACCCAAGACTCGTATACAAGGGGAGAGGATACTTTAGACAAACACACTTTTGATAAATTGACTCACATGCATGCAAGTGCACAAGACATTGAAGACAATTGTTCTTTTTAAGAACCAAACCCAAATGTTCCTACTTTAAAAATCAAAAACACAATAGGAACCCTACAAGAAATTGGATTAGTAGTTTGATTTAATGTCTTCTCCCAATAATTGCCACACAATTGGAAATCAAATATCAGTAATAGAAAAACCTTTGCCCTAATGAATGCAACAGTAGAAATGAAAAATGATAGGTTTAAACCCCATTTTTATTTGACAGATGATTACGGTGCAAGAAGGATCAAATATGGTTCAGGACCTAACACTTGTGTCATAGGAACTTGTAGATGCATAACACTATCAAATGATTGCTGCGCAAGATATGGCGACTGCATTGCAAAACCTATTGACTGTAGTGCGGGATCTCACGATTGCATCGCACTATTCCTTGGATGTCAAAAACACATGAAATCTGATAAAAAGTAACCTGAGCATGAAACCCTAATGATGTAAAAAATTCACTGTCATGATGTCAGAGGAATAGATAAACATTGTAAAATGATCAGAAAAGCAATCAGATCCCTGTAAACAAGATTAAACAACCATGTTTCAAAGACTAAAATCTGTCAAACAACAGTCAAATGTAGTGTTGTAGGATATGAATGTGTTGGTCTGTGCGACAAATCTGGTTGTCTGGAAAATGAATGTGTCACACTATGGAGTATATACATCATAGGAAACTGTGATTATGGCTCGAGATTTAATGATTGCAGCGTAAGACCTCGCAATTGCGGTGCAGAGTCTAATAGATTTATCGCACTTCCTACAAAACCCTAAATTCACAAAATTTGCACAAAATTTGGTCAGTTCACATCAGGTTCACCAAATGTAGATCATGGAAAATATGGGTACATGCATGAATCATCAATAGAAACCACAAAATTATCTAAATTCAAGCTACAAAGCCCTAATCCAACAATGAAGCACAAGATGAACATAGAAATTAAAAGATAAAAGCAACAATATCTAAATTCCTATGCCAAAGATGACTCTCCTCCATTTCTCTTCTCCATTTTGCTTTGATTTCTCTCACATTTGCAACATGCAAGAGATAGGATAAGCTCCATGTGAATGATAGAAAAATCTTCAAGATTATGATTGTGGTTAACCTTGAAATGAAGGTGAATGCTTGCTTTTATAGAAGGCTTGGATTTGAATGAAGGGTGAGGATTGAAAGGTGAATTGTGTGATGTGGACGGCTAAGATAAAAAGGTGATTTAAGATAAACCCTTTCATTTAATAAAAGATAATGGTATGACAAGTGTGTGGATAAGAATAGAGGTGACCTAATTTAAATAATAAAATTATTTAAATTAGTTTGTAGTGTGACAAAGCATTGAAAGAAAGTTGTAGTATGGTTGTAGTATGACACATAATTCAAATAAAAAATTACTTAAATTATGAGAGAGGGACATGTGTTTTGATGAGAATAAAGGTGAGGGCTAATTCAAATATTTTATTTAAATTAGTTAGATGATGGAGATAATAGATAATGACTAATGAAATAATTAAAAATAATTTTTTAATTATAGAAGAAAATAGAGATGAATAATTAAATAAATAAAAAATTATTTAATTATAGATTAGAAAATATAAAATGTGAATTAATTAAATAATTAAAAATTATTTAATTAATATAAGAATGCGACATTAGGGAATAATTAGTGTGAAAATGTTGTTCGCACGCTTAAGACATTTTTAAGTGTCTACATAATCAAATGAAATTATAACTAATATAAATGAAATGAAACAAAATTAATCTAAGAAAGTAATTGAAACTAATCTAAGAAATTCAAATGCAAAAATTACACTAGGAAAGAAAATTAAATTTCCTATCAAGAGAAAAACAAGTAATGTGTTACTTTATGAATAGTAAAATTTGATAACTAATTACTACTAAAAACTTAAATAACCTAATATGAATTGGGTGGTAGTGCCTAGCATGAGTCCTCAAAAGTCCTTTTGGCAACTATTCCTTCCTCTATAGTAGTGGAGTCCTCCTCTTGCCAACAAGGATAAAATGAAGATAAAAGCAAGTGGCTATGAGCTATGAAGTTAGGAAATTGAAAAAAAATGATTTGAGAAAATGGATACTATTGAGAAGTGAATGGCTTGAGCTATGAAGCTATGAATGACAACAAAAAAACACACAAGGTCCTACAATAAGCATACAAATGCTATGGAGTCAACTATTTTCAAAAAAATTGAATGAAATAATGAATTTACCTTCCCAATGCATAGAGAAGGGGGTATTTACAGGACAAAAATCCACACCAAAGGTAGTGGTGATTGGGGAGTTAATAGAATTGATTGAAGAGTGATCTAGATTTTATTGGAAGTGAATAATGGTTGGAGAGTAGATCATAGAAGAAAAAATGGAGATAACAAAATACTTATTAAGAGATAAGAATAGACTGATTGGAAGTCAAGAATATATTAATTAGGAGTCTAGACCAAGTTAGGGGGAGTGAAAAGTCATTTTTACATGAAGGAGCTCGCCATTACTAGCTAAAAATGGAGCCAAATTGGGATAAAACTAGAAGAAATCATGCATGGAAAAGATGACAAGGTTTTGTCTTTTGGGAAGTAGGTCACCCCTTTTAGTAGGGCAGGTCATCCCTAGAGACTCAAGTTAAGTTGTGGGGTGACCTATGGAGAGTCTCAAGATAATAGGGGTGACCTAGGCATAATGGTTTGAATAGGTGGTTTTAAAGTGGAAAAGTGGTCTTTGAGGGCTAAAGTTGGTTTCAAAGGCTTGAAACAAGGAAGAAAACATAAGGAAGTGGGTCACCCCTTTTAGTACAATAGGCCACCCTTAGAGACCACACTTTAACTATAGGATGGACTAGGGAGACCATGAAGTCAATAAGTGTGACCTAGATAGAAAGGTTTAGATGACCGGATAGAGGGTACAGAGGACTTTGAGAAGTCAATTAAATGGTCACAAAAGAAAGAATGATGAAAAAGTCTCCAAGGAAAATAAATTCCCCCTCTTGTGAGGTGGACAAATCATGTCATCTAGGTTGGAAAGCCATAGGAGTGGTTTGTCAAAGATAGATTTTCTAGTCAACAAGAAAGCTCATGCAATACCTTAGATGTGCAAGTATAAGTTTCACTACATGATGTATTTTGAAATAAGCATTGAAATGAGAATTAGGAAACTTACCATCGATGTGTGATTTTTTAGTATATCTAAGTTAGCTCAGCTCGTCATGAAGACCTATAATGATGAAGAAACACAAAATAAAGACATAGAAAGCACTAGAAAAGATAATCTAAAAAAATAAAGCTCATTAATGAAAACTTAGCTAAGAGGAGAAGAGAGGGGGAAATCTAGAGAAAGAGAGAAAATGGTGACAAAATTACGCAAGTATATAGTTGATAGAGAGAAATTGATGTAAGGAGATCAACAAAATAGCTAATGACCTCTATCATGTTGATAACCAGGTATGGGAAATGATAAAACCCTCTCTTTAAACCCTAGATTTTCTTTTTTAAATCTCTCTTGAAAATTTTCATCCTTTTTGGTTTTTCATTATTGGATTTGTCTAGGTTTTAGTCATTTATCATTATGTGAGTTTCTATTTACTTGATTTTAGTTGTTTTCCCTATTTTCTAGACCTCCTTGGGTATGCTAGGGCATGGAGTAGCATTCCCCCTAGAGATCTACCATGCCATCTTGGGTTTCCATTGGAGATTTACCCTAGTAAAAGGGGTGACCCAACCAAAAATTTCTAGGTGGAAACTAATACAATATGATGCTTTTGACATTTAATTATCTCTATTTTTTAAAATAACTTCTCCATTTATTGAAATTTTAAATAAAGTATTTGATTTTTAGGATTTGTAATGTTTTATGAATTTCTTTGGTGATTTTCTAAGTTTTCAATGATCTAATATGTTATTCTTTATATTTGATAGGATATGCGCATCTGATAGAATATTACTCATGAGTAATGTTGGTACATGGAGGCCCTTGAGGCAATGTTGGATAGATATCATTCTATTATGTAGAGGATGGGTCAAACAAAGTAGTTCACATTCCTATTGTTCACCCCTCATCTCATATATGTTACAACATCTTGACTTATTGGGATGCTAATTGAAAGACATTTCAATTTCCTCAGGCTTCTAGAGAGAGGACCATCACTATGTATGACATCTATCATATCTTAGGAGTTATTATTAAAGGTGAGTGACTTACACTTCTTGAGAGAAAATATGAGAGAGACTATCTTCGGCTATGATCGAGTTAGTCATGCTAGGCATTGTCTCAGGGTTCAACTTACTTTGGTTCCTAGTTTCACTATTCTTTCCCTTGTACATTTCCATTGGGTTGATTTCCCCTAACTTTGGGGGGGACAAAAAGGCTCCTAAAATTAGGTGGTGTTGGGCACCAATCATTTAGTGACTCGAGTTAGGAATAAATTTTTCTTAGTGGATTGATAAGTTTTTGCCTTGGTTTGCTAGAGGATGTAGTGATAGTTTCCTTTGGCACTCTTCTCTGGACTATGCTCAAACATTAACATCACCTGATACCTGATCCTTCATCTAGGCAAGTATGGCTAATAACATCTCCCCATAATATGCATGGAGATCTCCTAATGACTGTCTAATGGTGACTAAACTCTGTAAAATCATATAACAATTACTCCTATACACCCCAATGGTAGAAGGATCAACTAGAATCTGTCTCAATCTTTGAATCTTAGAATCAGTACATGTCTAAAGCATATCCATATCAGTGTGCACTGTGCACAAAAATTAATTAATTTCTTTAATTTAAATTCAAGAACATGTACATAGGTCTAAATAATATTGCATCCTTTCCTAAATCTAAAAATAATAATGATGCATAATTTTAGAAAGCATAAATCTAATTTAAAACCTAAAACTAATGAAGAAAAATTTAAACCCTAAAGTGAAACTAGAGGTATGATGTTAAATCAAATAAATTTTCATACTTAAAATATGAATAGAAATATGACCGTACTATGGTACTAGGCCAAGTCTTTAATAGATATCATATGGCATCACACTTATGAATGTGCCTAAATCAGTTCAAGGTAGACAAGATTAAATTCTTTCCAAATATCATAATGCTAGGAAAGAGTAGAGGTGACTAAATTTTTCTCAAGTATATTTATGATCATATAAATATTCAGTTTTATATATTTTGGTTGATTCCTTAGGTCATATGAATATTCAATGTTTTATATATTTTGGTTTATTCCTTAGGTCATGTCAGTACTTAAAATTTTAGAATTTTCTTTTTATTGGAGTTGAATTACATTAAATAATGATACATTTTCTTTAGTTCATTTTATGTCCTCAACTATGTCCCAATATCTTCCTCATGTTCCTACCACAACCAATATGTACCATTTGGCACATCATCTATTTCTTATGAATATCTTTCTCCTTTCCAATTTTCATATCTTTCATCTATTCTTCATCCTTCTTATGAGTCACCACCTTATCATTCTACCCCTCACGATGTCTTACAATTGCCACCTTCTCACCTTATAATCCCTTATTCCATTATTTTATTTATTTATTTTGAATCTTCCTCTCTTTCTACTCTTATTTGATGTAGTACCCTTACCTACTTCACCTCCTAAACCAAGTGAACCCTTGTTTCTTCCTTCCTACAACTTGTCACATCCCTCCACCCTCATAGCAATAAGCATACACCTCCACTATACATATCAAATATTAAATATGAGGATTCCAATGAATGGAAGCAAAACAATATTGTTGAAGCTTTCATAAATAATACATTAGATTCATGTTTTGAAGAAGAGTTGAGCATATCTCCTCCTATGAATAATAATAATTTCATGTATTAAGGGTCTTCTCCCCTCTCTACATATATGGTATTGTCTAATTAAAAGGATACTAAACTAAACGTGCAATCTTATATGATTCTTGTAATAAACCTAGTGCAATGTCTTATTTTTATCCTTTAAATGATAACATGCTCAGTAGGTTTCATTCATATGCATTGATATTTCCTTCTTTTTATGAGAATCTATGGACTTTTATCACTCATTATCCATCTATAAATCAAACATGTCCTTCCCTTCCTAGGATAAATTTGATAAGTCCCTCTCCTTTGGCCTCTTCTTGTAATCATGTGATTACACATGCACTTAAAGGTCCCCCTAGAAAACTTAGAGAGATCTCTAAGCTGAAGTATGATATTCCCATATCTCATGTTAATCTTATAACTATGACACACCATCTTTCTACCCCTAAGCTTGTCTTACATGATACTCCTACCTTGACAATGGATGTAAGAGATTAATCTTATTTCCCCTCTCTCAAGGTCTAAAACTTAAAACCTCTCCTACAACTTTTACTCCAATAATGGCACATTATTTCCATCCTCCTACTTCTACTCCTATTATGGTTCATGTTTCTTTCATGGTTATCACATTGTTAGTTGAATAGCCACAATACTTGTTGAAATATAGAAAAAATGTGACAATACCAATTTCACTTCCCATACCACTATCAATCTTTCCTCTCCACCTCATGTTATCACTAAGAGACCTAAAGATCAGGATTTTGTGGATCCTCTATAGCCCACCCAAGCTAAGATAACTCTTTTGGATCTCCGTCAAACATCTTCTCTTAAGAAACATCATTCAACAAGCCTTAAAAAAAATATTCATTCAATCATCTTAGACCCTACTAAACTTGCCTCCAAATCTATGTAGGACATTTCTTTTTCCCCATCTAAATTTCAACCCCTTTCAATTCTTCAAAAAACTCTCCCATTAATTATTGTTGGATGATATAAGAACTTGGGAATTAAGAGGGTTCTTGTTGATAATGGGTCTAGGTAAACATCTGTGGTATATTTTTCATAACTCTGCTCATCTTAATTGTTCATAATTAGAAAAATTTGAGCTCTCCATTTGTGGTTTTGATAATTTTAATTGGGAACCTTTAGCAAACCATTATCTTTCCTATTATAGTGGGTCCTATCACTCTTAATAATGTTTTCATGTCATGCCTAGTAAACTTTCTTATAATCTTCTTCTTGGATGGCCATGGCTCAATGCAATGCATGTTATTTCCTCCAACCTTCATTGTTTAAAATTCATTCATAATAATAGGATCATGTATGTACTATCTATGATGATGAATCCAAAAGTTTTAGTCTATTGAATCTCAAGATCTCTTTAACCTAGCCAATTTATTTCACCCCTTTGCTAGAATTTTACCTAAGAGAGCTTTCCTAAATCATCTCTTGATAATTCTTCAAAGGATTCTAATTCATTTGATCCTTCTCTGAATGATATTGAACCTCTTCTTCCTCCAGCTTCTACAACTTTACATCTACAATTGATCCCCCTTTCTCAACATTTTAACCCCTTTCTTGGGGATGACTAAAGTTCTTTAGACTTCACCCCTTGTTATTGTAACAAAGGTTAAACTCCACTCAATATTTCCACTTTATATTTTTATTTCTTTTAATTTCGGTAGTAAAATTTCATGGGATCATAACTTTAGATCTGACCATTGGATTTTCAATCATAATATACTATTGGAAAGTTTTCAAAGAGACGTGTGTCAACAAAATAACATGTTAGGGTACACTTTGATTTTTGGCCAATTTTCGGGCCCATCCAGAGCCTCTAAGTGCCTCAAATTTGACTTCAAACATTTTATCAGGATTTTTAAAAAATGAAAATATTAATATCCCACAAATGACATTGAAGATATTTCTTCACCATTGACTTCAATTCACCATTCTAGAGGTCTATGTAAGATTTTGTGTTCATACGTGCACAAATGTCAACTTACTAAAAAAAATAACCCTGCCAATTTTAGCCCTTATTGAAAAAGAAACAATAATTTTGGGTGATGCAAGATTGCTCTTACACCCTGGATGCTCATGCATCAGAATATAAGGTATATTTTGTATATTGCTATATTCTTACATCACTTGTTTACCAATACACTCAAAATTAGTCCCCCCAAAGCCCCTCTTTGTCCTCTCCTTCCCCTTCCCATAAATATGTTAGTTCAACCAATCATACTATCTCAAACCTCCCATTTTCTTCTTCACATGACAAATGCATTATTAATCATGACATTAATTAGTTGCTTTGAGTTATATAGTCCCCCCTTCATCCTCTTCTCCTTCACATAAAGTTGTCCATTCAACTAAGCATATTGTCTTAGATTCCCCTTCCTCTTCCCTCAAAAAATGTTACTAATCATAACATTAATTTAGTTACACCTAGAACTATAGTTCCTCTTTTATCTTCTCCTAAACTTGAAAGATTACATGAAAAAGGGTTCAAGATCCTAACACATTTTGGATATAAAGGAAAAGGCCTTGGCCATCATGAGGATGGTATGATTGAATTTATTTACCTTTGTTCCACCTATACAAAATTTTCATATTGAATCCAACTTTAAACTAAAATTGGTCATTTTCCTAAATGGAAATTATGTTTTAGGTCTCATTTAATTCATGTTCTTTTGTTGTCCTTTGTCCTTTTTTTATGTTTGCAGGCAGAAACAAAGTATTCCAAGTCATACATAATGGTAGAAAGAAAATGGATTTCTAATTATGAGGTGTGCACCTCAACACAAGGGTGCACATGCATATAGGAGATTTCAAACTATCATATATATGTGCATGTCTATGGGGTTCTGTCTATGGGGTTGGTATGCACCTAAAATAAGGAATTCAAAGTTTAAATTGAAACTTGATATACTACCCACACCAGTACACGTTTGAGGGACGGGAGTGCACTAGAAAATGAAAGATGGGATTTCAAAATTTAAAGCATAAATAAACGCACACTTGATCAAGGAGAATTATTTTCAAATAAAATTCACAACTTTCATGTATAGGTGTATACTTGGGGAGAAGAGCAACCCTCATTATCTGGACAAATCTCACTTTCAATTTGAAGTTCATATCTAAGCTATATGTGCACTTGTGTAGTAGAATATGTAGGTGAACGTCTAAATTTGAAAGGATGGATGTAGAGTGCACTTTAAACACAAGTCAAATTCAAACAATTTTGTTGACAGGCGTGCACCTAAAATAAGGCCATGCACCTCACAATGAAGAAACAACAGTTCTGAGCATGATCAAAGACGCCTCTAGAATTTGAAAGCATATTTGCTAATGGAAGATAGACCTCACTATATAGGTGTATTTTGAAGTGAGCAAAGCATGCTTGAAAGAAGGATGCAAATTTTAGTCCAAAAGTTTAATGGCATGTAAGACAGTGTACATAAACATTAGGAAATGCCCTTAAATGAAGAAAACAGAGAAGTGGAGGTGCGAAGGTGCACGTCTCAAACAAGGGCACATGCCTTGTCTAAGGCATTTCAGAAATCAAAATTTTTTAAGGTGCTGAATAGATGCACGTTTGGCAGAGAAGTTCACACCTATGCATATTAGCAAGTCTTCTATAAATATCAGATCAACACCAAAGTTGAAAGTTAGATGTATTAGCAAACAAAAGATAAAACTCTTATTTTAGGAAGATGCACCACTTTGAAATGTCTCATCCTTTCAAACCAATCAGCTATTTATAAATGATAGCTCCAAATAAACACAAGTCAAAAAAAAACAAATAGAGTTGTCTTTTCTAAAAGAAACACAGCTATTATTAGAGGAAAGGTGTACTCAACTGGAAAGAGGATTTAACTTTTTAAAAGCTTCATTTTTCTTTTACTTCTCACAATATGATAGCATCAATAGTAAAGACAACTCAAAAGAACAAATAGAGTTACACTTTTCTAAAAGAAACATAGCTATCCTTAGAGGAAAGGTGTGCTCTAGAAAGAGGATTTAACCTTTTGAAAGATTCATTTCTCTTTTACTTCTCACAACATGATAGCATCAATAAGAATAATAAGCAACAATCATTTTTATTTTTGTAGGGTGTCTAATAGTCACAACAACAATTGTAGGAGATCAATTTCAAAGAAAAATATCATAGAATTAGCTATATTAGACATATCAACCTCAAATCTTCCTTAAATTCTTCTATTTTTCTCTCAAACATCTATAAAATTCAAGTCAAAATTAATCAAAGGAGTTAGCTATTGTCATAACAACATAGTGTAGTGCATCCATATTTTATTTGTAAAGAAGAATGAATCAACATATTTTATGAAAAGGAAAGAGAACCCAGTATGCACCTTATAGCGTCCTATATTTTTCTTAAACAAATATTCAATAACTTTATACAAGCACATACTACTATGCCCTTAAAGCAAAAACAAACGTAATTAATTTCCCATCACATTAACCATTAGAGAAAAGATAAAGTAGCTTACATATCTAAGTAAATTTTAGCAACATAACAACATGTAAATCAATACTTTAAGAACATGAAAGAAGAAGAATAGAAAAAAGATAGATAGAAAAGAAGATACACCAATATACATGGGGAAAACTCTTTTGGATAAAAAATACCCACACTCCAAAGCATCAAACCAATGTATTAATCTACAACAATAAACATGTTACAATACACTTAAAAGTTCAAAGCCTTAACATGGAGATTTACATATTGCTTCTCTAGAGGAAAACAGACAGTATAACCTTGCATAAAACTCTTCTCAATGCCTCCATCTCAAGCCTTAAATATATAGACTCATGGGGGGCCAAAAAAAAACTATAAGGTATTACCATGGGCCCAAACAAGGTCCAAAAATACCATGGTAAAAATTCCAAATGACCCACATTTCCATGACCCGTAATTCCAATGCCTAGGATAAGTTTGGGCTTCCAAACTATTAATAGAATATTCCTTACAGATGTAAGATGTTGTCATAAGTTGTCATAGTCAACCCACCAACTTAGGAACCCAAAATATAGCATTTACCTCCTTTAGAAAGATGTCTGACATACGTCATAAACTGTCATAATGTTGGTCAAGATTCTGTTCACAATTAGTAACGCCTATAATCATGCTCTTACACATCATAAGAATCTATCATAGAAGTTTATATAAAATCAGTCATAAGAATTTGCTATGAATAAACCTTTTGATGACACATTACAACTCACCACAAGATGTTGACGCATGGAAAATAGTGCCACCTTGGAAATCCCACACCCCATTTTAGTGGAGCATAATTATTAAATAAAATACATTATAACAAATTTTCAAATAATTATAGGAAAATGATTAATAATAAATTCAAGAACTGAAAGGTTGAGTCACCTTAATTCTGACATTCTCCCACTTGTCAAACACCTTGCAAGAGTAAAAGAGAAACACAACCAATCTGTGAACCACCAAAGTTACCATACTATCCCAACTGAACTCTATTGTGTTCAAGAGCTTTACAAAAGCCCCTGTAACATCTTCCTAGTGATCACCAACATGACAAAAGATTAGGATTCCAAAAACACGATAAAACACTAAGTGTTACATAGACACACTAATGTATCCAACTTCAAACTTGTTACTAGAACACAACTCTAAAGTCCAAACACCTCCAAACAAATTAAGTGTGAATGCTCTAGAACAGTTAGAACAACAACCACATCTAGTTGTTTACATCCAACTAAAAACCCCACCATTGATAGACCTTCTTCACATGACCTATCCAACCCTTATTGCAAGAGCAATGTCAACCAAAGAAACTCAAAGTCTATCAATTACAACTTACATAAAAGGTGTGGCTAATAATCAAATCATGTAATACAAAGAAAATTTACAATGGTCTACAAACTACAACCAACTTGCTACAAAATAGAGCATACTTCCACAAACAACTTTTTTCACATTCTCTCACCTTTGATCTCTTTCACTTATCCCAAGTCCTCCACATCTCAAATCATAAACATTAAGAGAACACATATTGTTGCTAATAAATAATAAAGTACGACAATAGTAGATGACCAGAAACCCAGTGATCATACTAGATGAATAAGAACCTCTAGGAAGAAACATAAGAATATAAAGAGAAATTACAAACCATATCACATCCTTCTACCAACACTACCAAGTGCTAATTTGTGCCAAGTAAGACCTCCTTCACAAAACCCCAATTGAAAATCCTTAACAACACCCAAATGTTCAATCTCATTAGATCAAACAAAACATATATATATCTCATATAACCAAAATAGATGTAAGGTTCTATAACCAAAGAAGATCAAAACTCAAAATTCATTCCACAAATAGGAATTCAACCAAATAACATCTCCAAAACTTGTCATAAATCAAACCATATATCCAAGGAGATAACCATGCCAAATACTCATCAAATGAACCCTCCAGAACTAGAAACTATAGCTCAAGATCTATATCCATGAGAAAGCATAAAACAAAATGAATCTGAAATATGGGCAATACCTATCAGATTATTTTTTTTCAAGTGGACTAAGAATGGGGAATGAGAATGGTCCACTAATATACACTAATACTCATAGACTCACTCCAAGAACAATCTCCTCTCAAGTTCAAACATGAACTCATGTCCATACCTAGCTGAAGGCTCCTTGATCTTTTTGCTGAAATTTCACCATTCCAACACATGATCCTTACAACAAGATATCTCTAGCCTCACCTCAAATCACTCTAGTATCCATGAGCATCCAACAATCAATCCATGCTAACTTCAAATACATGAATCTTCAAGCAAATGATTAATACTCAAAACCAAAGAGAACTTCACCAAACGGCTATCAAAACTCCCACTACATGTCTACAAAATCTAGGAACACACATGACATCATGATCTAACATCTCCTCCTAGGAGATCACATGCTCCAAAGAACATAACATGCCAAAGAGGCATCATCATGCCAAAACTTAAATCTAGAATCAAAAGTTTATCATGGTACAATACCAAAATAATCTGAAATAAGATTTATCTATTAAAAATAACATGTCTCAATACCATCTCCAATCACATGAAGATAACCATCCCCTCATAATGGAATTCAAGATGTCAAAATACTTTCAAAGCATACAAGAATCATAATCCAAAAGCCTTACCATTGCACCTACAACCACTATAGAAGATCATCCATCGTGACCAATTGATAGACCCACATCAATACCAAAACTCCCACTAAATTTGTGATATTGAGTTATCCAAGGAATCATGATAACCATCCTTTGAATAAAGATCGTATATGGCTCTTACATAATCAAATACTTCACCTACAATATCAGCAACACAAGAATAATGTCGACCCAAGATCTCCAAGTCAAGAAGATACACAATGTAGCATCACATTCTAAATACTCAATAATTAACATAAGCATCATCTTACCCAAGAATTAGAATACATCATGATTACCCAAATCAGAGTTAAACAAGAATGAATCATTAACATTTCAATAATTAAGCATCTTATTCTAAACTAGAATATAAAAAAACTTACAATTACAATGTCCAATTACATCTCATTAGTGAATAACCTTCACTGTGCATGTACAAAGCTATGCTCAAGTCATCAAATATCAAATTATACGTAATAATTGACTATCAAGTCATATAATGAAAAAACACTACATTTAGAACTCTTGACATTTGTCTTCATAAGCCTCGGCTTGTCTCATGCTTGGGAAGGAGAGCATCATCCGAGTGCTTTTCCTCCAACCATAGACTGACGGTCCCCCACACAACTTCCTACCTATAAGTGGCCCTACCCTTCACAGAAGGTATGAATATAAGGAACCATTAGGTTTGTCATCTGAGTATCTAGTGTTGTGTCCATAATGCCTCTCAACCATGCAACTATAGATCCACTCTAACTATGCATGACACTACTAGAGACATTATGCCATCTAGAGCACTATGGATCGACAATGCATGCAGAGACAGATGCATTACTTTGGCCAAAGATTTACATACATGTACATTACGCAATGAATGTTGTCGTATGTCCACCACCCTAACTTGACTTAGAAGTTTTCTCATCATACAGTATGCTTAATTCAACCTCTCTTTAGGTCTATTATAAGTGGGTTCAGTTAAATTCATAGTCCTATACCATGATGATCGAATCCCATCTTATGAATATATCAAACATAATAGGTTACTTTTGTAAGGAGGAACCTATGGCTGCTCGCCACTCTATTCCATTTTTCAACCATGTTAAAATTCAAACCAAGTTTTCCAACCTAGGTCTTCCATGGTTTATAGTTTCAATGTGATCTATCATATAGGTTAAATTCAAGATCATAGTACCATAGGCATACATTTCCTTAACCAATTAAAATGGTTTTAGTAATTTAGACAATAACTCAAATACCAATGTGAGTTTTTAACGTTAAATACTCCCTTCATGGAGTTTGATCACAAGTAAAGAAGAGGTTTTGATTCACATTATAATACTTATAAGAGTTAAACTAATTATGCTTCTCATCTCATAATTTTATATACAACAAGAAGAGAATCCTCTCTAATATACCGGTACGCATGCAAAGTTGCCATAGAGTTAAACAATAATCTTTTATATTGCAATCCTCCTCCTTAATCGAGGGGTTGAAAAATACTGTCATTAGTTATCTTAATATCCCTTTGAAAGCAATTGAGTTTAATGTATGATGGTTTCAAGATTGTAGTTAAGTGCTCTTGGCACAGTCTAAGATTAAAGTTTCAAAAGATCATCATAAAAATTCAAGGTTGGTGCCTCGGCCACATGCAAGATGAGCGTTCAAACATATATCTTACACAGTGGTTTTATACATGATATGTCATGAGCACTATCGGCTCAAGCTCATCATAAGAGCTTCAGTGTCATCTTTAAACTTATTAGTGATTATGCCATGTCAGCACTCAACATGAGTTTTCTACAGTAGTTTTGAGCTCAGTCTTAAAGGCCTTAATCAACAACCATAGGAATTACAGTAAATATTAAATTGTTGTATGGATAATGCTTCTCGATTTGACTATGTTATTTGTTTTTCCTCAATGTTTTGGATCACACTACATGATCCATCATGTTATATCCCTAATTTTGACTTTGTTTTTAGTATTTACTTTTACGTGAATAGAAGTGAGTTCATGGAAAAATAATTTGATGTTATGATTTAATGTCATAGAAAAATATCGATTTTATTGTATATTAGTATATGTGATTAGGGATAGTGCATATAGTTGAATGATTTAGTAAATTATATTATGAGAATTTGATTAGTTAATTCATAAGGTTTATGAATGGACTAACAATGCACTGATCATGATCTGGTGATGGCAAGATGTATGCAGGAAAATAGGTTTTTGATTACTCTCCGAGAAAGAGAGAGAGTATCTTCTAAGGAGAGGAGAATAGACCTTAGGTTATAAATAGTCATTTGCCAACTGAGTATAGTTTAGCACAGTTAGCTAACTCTTCTCAATTGAAGTAAGTTGCATTTAAGTGGTTAATTTGTTGATTGGCTCAACAGGTTCTCAATGTCTTTTAGAACCCTTTTGAGCTATTATTACATCAATCTACTCATTTTGTGAAATCAACATCGGCAAGGGAAACTAAGATGACTTTATGTCAAACACGTTCTAAATGATTTTGCGATTATGTCCTTAATGGCATAGTTAGTATAAGTGTTAAGTGTTTCTTGTTTATTGTTTAAATATCGAAAGTCTTGTTTGTTTTCAAACAAAATTGATGTAATTTTCTTGTATATGTGAAGGGGAGACTAGATTGACCCAATCACACTTGTGCATAAGTTTATGTTACATTATTAGTATCCTTGTTGATTAATAATTTTTATGTTTTTAAATTATCATATGTAAATACATTGAATGGTTAGTTCAAGATTGCTAATGGTCTTTTATGATAAACACTTTCCTTAGTGAAGAGGCTTCCTCTCTTATAACTATTTCAACAATAAAGGATAACTTAAAGGACGTGGTTAAGATGAAGTGGAGTGGTATTTAATGACCACATTCCCCTCGACTTTGGATGCTCAAGCTAGAGCATTTAGAGGCTTAAAAAATGGAGACTTTTGTGGCTTAAGGGAATTTGAATAATAACCTATTTGAGTGGAGTCTTTAATGTCATAAAGCAAAAGTTGATAAGAGTGGTAAGGCTTTGGTGATCGAGGAGAAGAAATTTCATTTCTGGAAGGAGAGAGAGAGAGAGAGAGAGAGAGAGAGAGAGAGAGAGAGAGAGAGAGAGAGAGAGAATTCATTGTAAGTGTCCTTTTAATGAAAACCACTTGTTGGTTATATTTTTGCTCGACTCCATAACTGTTATGGAGGAGCTTATTAATAAGCAAGGAAGTGGTCATTAAAACCCACTACATGATTTTTATGCATGCTAGTGTAAACATGTTTTTAGGCCTTGAAACTGCCTAAGACCTTGTGGTAAGGGTGTTGTCAAGCTTTATGACCATCACCTCTTTCTTTATTATGCACGCCTTCGTAGAAGGACAAGACGATAAATAGAATCGAGTTCTATGAGACTGGCGTGGTCATTCTCGGTGGGAGCTATCACAAGTGGTTGACAACAAAATGAGGGTTCTTGTTCTTTTGAGTGCTTTGCATCAAGGATAACTTTAAGGAACCCCCCCAAAAAAATACCTATAAAATCCTAGCAAACCTAGCTAAGTGCCATAATTTTCCTAGCGAATCTTTCCTTCTTTTGAAAAAAATATTAATTTTCCTTGCGAATCTATGCACATTATTAGAAATTTTTAAAAAGTCCTAGTGAATTGTAGTGAATAATAGACAAAAAAATTAATTACAATGGAGAATCCTTCCTTTAAAATTTTACATAGTTGGTCGGTGTAGTCCCCCCATATATTCTTTTATTTCTTATAATTCTAAAGTAGGGGCTTGAGGGTAGTACCCACCGACGAGGTAAAGGACTAACTCCCCTTGTGGGGGTCGAGGGGGTAGAGCCCCCTCACGGGGTCTAGACATAGTAGCATTGGAACACATAAAAATTAAATATTTTTAAAAATCCCAAAAATAAATTTTGTGGATTGAATCCCACAGCCCAAAAGCAATTCCGAGCTCCTTTCAACATGTGCCTTTTTAAAGGCATGTTGAGTCCAGAATTACTTTTGGGCCGTGGGATTAGATCCTAATCCCACGGCCCAAAATCAATTTCGGGCTTAGCATGTCATTAAAAAGGCACATGCTTAAATGACCCATGGAATTTAATTACAACTGTTAGATTAAAATGGAAATCAATGGATATAAATAAAATACAGACCCCTATTCTATAATATAAGAAGAAATTTAATACATTAATGGTGAAATCGGTCCTCATACATGGTAAATAGTTTAATGCTATTGGCCAATATGTAGGTGAGTTAAAACATGCCTCTGAAATTTTAGATGAATCACCATTAGAACCACATAGATAACTATGGTGAAAATAATAATTATAAATGCCTCATAAATAAATTGGTGGCGAATTTAAATGCATTTGATTGAAAATTTGAAAAATCTAGATGAACTGCCCCCCCGACACTTGCAATTTTTTCACCAATTCGCAATTTGAAAATATAAACTATTCACCAATTGGCAAAGATTCCCCACTAAAAAAATCCCTACTTTGCATCGAAAGAAATTACAGGCTTACGAGAAGCTACACGGGTTATTAGTCTTCAACAAGAGTTTTATTCTAAGTGAGAATACATTGTAACAAAGGTAGAAGAGGGAGTTCAGCTATTTCTGAAGAGCTTGGCTCTTATTAAAAAGTTCACAGACCAAGAATGTAGGGTCTTTTAAGTAGAAAGTTTGATTAAGGAAGTGAACTCAATAGTTCGGGATCAATGAGTATATAGAGCTACGTTGTCCAACCGAGACTCCAAGTCATGTTGGCATCATCATAGCTACCGGCAAGATATTTCACGTCCTCAATAAGAAGCACCTATTGATACCTAGATATCAGTTTGAGGAGGAAAATAGGAGGTAGTGTATGCCAGGAATCATACGCGCAAGATAGCAAATTGTAGTATGACATAAGAGGTTGGATATCTCATTTTAATTATTTCTTTGTTCTCCAACTGTGAATAAATGTTTGGTTTTAGGTGGCATAGATGCTCCTATAAAGATTAAAGTGTTTCTTTTTACTCATGCAAGCATCAAACTTTCTAAGACAACAGCTAAACAATCAAAGTTCATGGAGAATAGATAAATCATCTTAATTAGTTTTGTTTCAATGTTTAAGATGTATGCATAAGTAGAGCTTGGAATAAGATAGGAAGAATGCTCTTACTCAGTAGCTTAAACCATGTTGATAAAATTGTAAAATGAATCAAATTTTATCTGAAAGGCTATAGAAGATTTCATTTTATGACTTTATATTATATTCTTGAACCTTCAAAAAGTTAGGTGTCTTAGCTTGACATAGAATATGGTTGTGTCTATAAGCAACATTATATCTGAAGCTTTTAGAAACTCAAATTCTTCTTAGGATATGTGAGGAGAAATATTGTTGAAAGCTTATGTCAGATATAGCTTATTCTTCTCAAAGGTTTATACGTATGAGTTTAATGGTATAAGTTTAATACCTTGAGATTAAAGATTTTGCATTTGATTTATTCATTTATGTTAGAATGATATTGTTATCATTAAGAACAACTTGAATGGTGATATAATATCACTTGCATATTCATCAGTAGTGATAAGTATTATCATGATAACCCTATGAGGTTAAACTTTGTTCCTTTATCTTCTTAACATAAGTCAGTTGACTTGAGAAGACCTAGAGGGTTGGCAATTTTATTTTTAACTTAAACTCATCAGGAATTGATTAAGTCGTAAGTGAATATCCTTGATAGAACCATAGAGGTGTTCTTCCTTTTGGAAGCATTTAATCACTATCTTTCGGAATAGAGCCCTTAGCGAGCTAATGTCAGTATGATACTGAAATGACTATGAGATGACATAGATATAGATTTCCTTTTGAGAAATACTTTTCTTCTTGTCATATTGTAATACAAATTCAGAGAAGTAGGTGTTCCAAGAATGTGGAAACCCAGATAGCCTTTGGTTAGCATCCATTGATTATGTTATATTTTCTAAATAAAGAGAGTAGATTAGGATATGGAATGATATAGTTATCATAGTTTATGTTCATTAGAACTTATTTCAAGTGCCTTTTGCAGAAAGGACAAAATTAACCCAGTGT
Organism: Cunninghamia lanceolata; assembly: GCA_027924645.1. NCBI lineage: Eukaryota > Viridiplantae > Streptophyta > Pinopsida > Cupressales > Cupressaceae > Cunninghamia > Cunninghamia lanceolata. The sequence goes on from BSBN01000639.1 coordinate 2,727,129, forward strand.
GGGGTGTTCTTGATATGAACTATTCAAGTTGATTATGTTGGGAGATTGGAATCTCAACTCCTCATGATTGTTGTACTTAAGATTATTGATATAGGTTTATTAAAATGTATTTGAAGGATGAATATACATATGAGTCTATTACGTATTTAAATGAAAAGTCGGTAGACTTAAGTAGACCGAGAGGTCGAAAGTATTTTATTATCCTTTATGACTCAAACCTATTAGGGTTGATAGGTTGAACTAATTGAAAGTCTAGTTTTGAAAAGTGATAATGTCCACTAAGTTACTATATGAATGAGGATATACCTCCTATACTATGTTTGTTCATTTATGACAAGAGTGAATTCAAGCAATGCCATGTGATCTAGGAAAGATTAGAAGTATTTGTTCTCATGTTTTTTCATACTTACGCTATTACCTTTGGAAAACAACGATGTGTGATTTTTTCCATGAATTGGGTTAGAGAAGCTAAACCCTAGTATTAAAAACAAGGAGGATATAGGAAAACTATAACTCTTATGTTGGATATGACATTGTATCTATATATATTGGTCGATAGTGAAAGGTTGAGAAAATCATAGGGCAAGACAAGAAGAGTCTTTATAATACCTCTTTAAATTTAAGTGATTCTATGATAATGTTGAAACCCGATTTAATGCGTCAAGAAGTTTGATATTTGAATCAGAGAGTAGAATGACAAAAAGTCATAAACCCTAGAAAGTGTAAGTATGCAATGAGGGACTACTTAAAAAGTTAGAAATGCCTAAATCTTAATGTTGCAAATATATCCTAGATTAAGGATTGTTCTAAGTCAGATTAACTAGAATGGATTTACAGTACAGTCAAGTTTGTGTCTAGAGTTACTAAATGAAGGGGTAAGTACCCTAACTATGTTTATTTCTTCTTACTTGTAAGAAAGGAAATAATTGCCTAGACTATGATGCTTAACCTAAGGTAACCATTTTAGTTGTTAATGAATTGACTTAAAGTTCTTTAAGTGTCGATAAGTTCTGGATCTCTGGTATTGCAAAATTCTAATGAGTATCCTTGTATAGAAAGTTAATCTATAAGGTTTATAGAACAAAGACAGCATTTTAAAAACCTGTCGAAGTTGGGAAGACTAAATTAGAGTTGATAAAACATTATAACTTCAAACATAGTTGACCAAGTCAAACTAAAGGATGTGATAGTATCCAAGTTGAGTTGGGGTGGGTGAACATTATAACCACATTCATTATGAATGTCTATTCATATTGAAACTTTGGCCAAAGTAATGCATATGTCTCTTCGTGCATTGCCAGTTCATTGTATTTGGATTGCATAACCTATTGGAATGATCATACTTAGCTAGAGGGTATCTAGGGTTTTATGATCGATAGAGTTATGTAGGATACAACACTATGTACTCAAATGGTAAATTACCATTGGTCACCTTGGGTCTAGACTCTTCGTGAAGCGTAGGGCCACATCCTATGTGGAAGATGTGTTCGAGACCATAGGTCTGTAGTTGGAGGAAAAACACTGGGAAGATAATCTCTCTCTCTAGAAGAAGACATGCCGAGGCTTGTGATAAGGATGCCAAAATTCCAGAAGCAACATATCCATTGGATATGTGACTTGTGTTACTTACACTATGTAAAACTTTATCTATTGCAAATGTGTTTAAACTAAAAAGACAGAATCTCGTCTTTGTATATTTTATCATGATGTGTATTTCAAAAAAAGAAATTATGTAAATTGTTGTATCTTGATATCTTTTAAATAAAAAAAAATTCTATCTTTTTCATCTTATGTCTTTTGTCTCATGGTAAATATTTCATTTTAGTCTTGATGAGATTTGTTGATGTTACACATCATCAGGAGAAAAGAGAGCAAGAGAACAAAAATGATAAATTGCAGACATAAAACTACCTTAAAAAGGAGGGGTTGAGGTGATGCGGGAACAAAGAAGTCACAAGGGGGAAAAAAGGAACAACCTATTAGACCATAGGAAACAAAGGGAAGAGTATACAGGTAATATTAACTTGTATAGATAATGCTTCTGGATTTGACTATGTTGTTTGTTTTTCCTCAACGTTTTCGATCATACTACGTGATCGATCATGTTACATCCCTAATTTTGGCTTTTTTTTATGATTTACTTTTATGTGAATAGAAGTGAGTTCATGGAAAAATGATTTGATGTTATGATTTAATGTCATTGAAAAATATCAATTTTATTGTATATCAGTATATGTGATTATGGATAATGCATATAATTGAATGATTCAGTAAATTATATTATGAAAATTTGATTAGTTAATTCATAAGGTTGATGAATGGACTAATGATGCACTGATCATGATCTGGTGATGGCAAGATGTATGTAAGAAAATAGGTTTTTGATTACTCTCTGAGAAAGAGAGAGAGAGAGTATCTTCTGAGGAGAGGAGAATAGACCTTGGGTTATAAATAGATATTTGCCAACTAAGTATAATTTACCACATGTTAGTTAACTCTTGTCAATTGAAGTAAGTTGCATCTAAGTGGTTAGTTTGTTGATTGGCTCGATAGGTTTTCAATGTCTTTTAGAACCCTTTTGAGCTATTATTACGTCAATCTAGTCATTTTGTGAAATCCATGTTGACAAGGGAAAAGATAGTCGATCTAAGACTAAGACGACTTTATATCAAACACGTCGTTCATGACATCGTAAATGAGTTTGTGATTATGTCTTCAATGGCATACTTAGTAGAAGCGTTAAGTGTTTCTTGTTTATTATTTAAACATCAAAAGTCTTGTTCATTGTCAAACAAAATCGACGTAATTTTCTTGTATACGTGAAGGGGAGACTAGCTTGACCCAATCACACTTGTGCGTAAGTTTATGTTACATTATTAGTATCCTTATTGATTAATAATTTTTATGTTTTTAAATTATCATATGTAAATATATTGAATGGTTAGTTCAAGATTGCTAATGGTCTTTTACGATAACCACTTTCTTTAATGAAGAGGCTTCCTCTCTTATAACTATTTTGACAATAAAGGATAACTTAAAGGACGTGGTTAAGATGAAGTGGAGTGGTATTTAATGACCACATTGCCCTCAACTTTGGATGCTCAAGCTAGAGCATTTAGAGGCTTATAACATGGAGATTTCCGTGGCTTAAGGGAAGTTGAATAATAACTTATTTGAGTGGAGTCTTTAATGCCATAAAGAAAAAGTTGATAAGAGTGGGGAGGCTTTGGTGATCGAGGAGAATAGATTTCATTCATGGAAGGGGAGAGAGAGAGAGAGAGAGAGAGAATTCATGTAAGTGTCCTTTTAATGCAAACCACTTGTTGGTTATATTTTTGCTCGACTCCATAACTGTTATGGAGGAGCTTATTAATAAGCAAGGAAGTGGTCATTAAGACTAACTACATGATTTTTTTGCATGCGAGTGTAAACATGTTTTTAGGCCTTGAAACTGCCTAAGACCTCATGGTAAGGGAGTGGTCGAGCTTTATGACCATCACCTCTTTCTTTATTATGCATGCCTTCCAAGAAGGAGGAGACGATAAATAGAATGGAGTTCTATGAGACCAGGATGGTCATTCTTGGTGGGAGATATCACAAGTGGTTGACAACAAAGTGAGGGTTCCTGTTCTTTTGACTGCTTTGCATCAAGAATAACTTTAAGGAACCCCCCCAAAAAAATACCTATAAAATCCTAGCAAACCTAGCTAAGTGCCATAATTTTTCTGGCGAATCTTTCCTTCTTTTGAAAAAAGTATTAATTTTCTTGGTGAATCTATGCACATTATTAGAAATTTTTAAAAAATCCTGGTGAATCGTAGTAAATAATAGATGAAAAAATCAATTAGAATGGAAAATCCTTCCTTTAAAATTTTACATAGTTGGTCGGTGTAGTCCCCCCATTTATTCTTTTATTTTTTATAATTCTAAAGCAGGGACTCGGGGGCAGTAGCCACAGATGAGGTCAAGGGGTAACCCCCCTTAAGGGGGTCGATGGGGCAGAGCACCCTTGCGGGGTCCAGGGATAGTAGCATTGGAACACATAAAAATTCAATATTTTTAAAAATCCCAAAAATAAATTTTGTGGATTGAATCCCATAGTCCAAAAGCAATTCTGAGCTCCTTTAAGCATGTGCCTTTTTAAATGCATGTTGAGCCCAGAATTGCTTTTCAGCCATGGGATTAGATCCTAATCCCACGGTCCAAAAGCAATTCTGGGCTCAGAATGTCATGAAAAAGACACATGCTTAAATGACCCATGGAATTTAATTAAAATTGTTAGATTAAAATTGAAATCAATGGATATAAAAAAAATACAGACCCCTATTCCATAATATAGGAAGAAATTTAATACATTAATGGCAAAATCGGTCCTTATACACCGTAAATAGTTTAATGCTATTGGCCAATATGTAGGTGAATTAAAACATGCCTCTAGAATTTTAGGTGAATCACCATTAGAACCACATAGAATACTGTGGCAAAAATAATAATTATAAATGCGTCATAAATAAATTGGTGGCGAATTCAAATGTGTTTAACTGAAAATTTGAAAAATCTAGATGAATTGGCCCCCTGACACTTGCAATTTATTCACCAATTTGCAACATGAAAATATAAACTATTCACCAATTGGCGAAGATTCCCCACTAAAAAAATCCCTACTTTGCATCGAAAGAAATTATAGGCTTATGAGAAGCTACGCGGGTTATTAGTCTTCAACAAGAGTTTTTGTCTAAGTGAGATTACATTGTAATGAAGGTAGAAGAGGGAGTACATCTATTACTAAAGAGGTCGGCTCTTATTAAAAAGTTCACTAACCAAGAATGTAGGGTCTTTTGATTAGAAAGTTTGATTAAGGAAGTGAACTCAATAGTTCGGGATCAATGAGTATATAGAGCTACGTTGTCCAGATGAGACTCCAAGTCATGTTGGCATCATCATAGCTATCGACAAGATGTTTCACATACTCAAAATGAAGCACCTATTGATACCTAGATATCAGACTGAGGAGGAAAATAGGAGGCAGTGTACACCAAGAATCATACACGCAAGATAGCAAATTGTAGTATGACATAAGAGGTTGGATATCTCATTTTAATTATTTCTTTGTTCTCCAACTATGAGTAAATGTTTTGTTTTAGGTGGCACAAATGCTCTTATAAAGACTAAAGTGTTTATTTTTACTCATGCAAACATCAAACTTTCCAACACAACAGCTAAACAATCAAAGTTCATGGAGAATAGATAAACTCTCTTAATTAGTTTTGTTTCAATGTTTAAGATGTATGCAATAGTAGGGCTTGAAATAAGATAGGAAGAATTCTCTTACTCAGTAGCTTAAACCATGTTGATAAAATTGTAAAATGAATCAAATTTTATCTGAAAGGATATAGAAGATTTTATTTTATGACTTTATATTATATTCTCAAACTTGGAAAAAGTTGGGTTTCTTAGCTTGACATAGAATATGGTTGTGTCTATAAGAAACATTATATCTGAAGCTTTTAGAAGCTCAAATTCTTCTTATGATTTCTGAGGAGAAACACTGTTGAAAGTTTCTGTCAGATATATCTTATTCTTCTCAAAGGTTTATACATAGGAGTTTAATGGTATAAGTTTTATACCTTTAGATTAAAGATTTTGCATTTGATTTATTCATTTATGTTAGAATGATATTGTTATCATTAAGAACAACTTGAATGGTGATATAATATCACTTGCATATTCATCAGTAGTGATAAGTATTATCATGATAACCCTAGGAGATTAAACTTATTTCTTTTATCTTCTTAACGTAAGTCAGTTGACTTGAGAAGACCTAGAGGGTTGACAATTTTATTTCTTAAACTCATTAGGAATTGATTAAGTCATAAGTGAATATCCTTGATAGAACCATAGATGTGTTCTTCCTTTTGGAAGCATTTAATCACTATCTTTCAAAATAGAGACCTTGGCGAGCTAATGTCAGTACAATATTGAAATGACTATGAGATGACATAGATATAGATTTCCTTTTGAGAAATACTTTTCTTCTTGTCATATTGTAATACAAATTAAGAGAAGTAGGTGTTCCAAGAATGTGGAAACCTAGATAGCCTTTGGTTAGCATCCATTGCTTATGTTATATTTTCTCAAGAAAGAGAGTGGATTAGGATATGGAAAGATATAGTTATCTTGGTTTATGTTCATTAGAACTTATTTCAAGTGCCTTTTGCAAAATGGATAAAATTAACCCAGTGTGGGGTATTCTTGATATGAACTATTCAAGTTGAGTATGTTGGGAGATTGGTATCTCAACTCCTCATGATTGTTGTAATTAAGATTATTGATATAGTTTTATTGAAATGTATTTGAAGGATGAATATACATATGAGTCTATTACATATTTAAATGAAAAGTTAGTAGACTTAAGTAGATCGAGAGGTCGAAAGTATTTTATTATCCTTTATGACTCAAACCTATTAGGGTTGATAGGTTGAACTTAATTGAAAGTCTAGTTTTGAAAAGTGATAATGTCCACTAAGTTACTATATGGATGAGGATATACCTCCTATACTATGTTTGTTCATTTATGAGAAGAGTGAATTCAAGCAATGCCAAGTGGTCTAGGAAAGACTAGAAGTATTTGTTCTCATGTTTTTTCATACTTATGCTATTACCTTTGGACAACAAGGATGTGTGATTTTTTCCATGTATTGGGTTAGAGAAGCTAAACCCTAGTATTAAAAGCAAGGAGGATATAGGAAAACTATAACTCTTATGTCGGATATGACATTGTATATATATATATATATATATATATATATATATATATATATATATATATATATATATATATATATATTGTTCGATAGTGAAAGTTTGAGAAAACCATAGAGTAAGACAGGAAGAGTCTTTATAATACCTTTTCAAATTTAAGTGATTCTATGATAATGTCGAAACTCAATTTAATGCATCAAGATGTGTGATATTTGAATCAGAGAGTAGAATGATAGAAATTCATAAACCCTAGAAAGTGTAAGTATGCAATGAGGGACTCTTTAAAAGGTTAGAAATGCCTAAATCTTAATGTTGCAAATATATCCTAGATTAAGGATTGTTCTAAGTCAGATTGACTAGAATGGATTTATAGTACGTCAAGTTTGTGTCTAGAGTTACTAAATGAAGGGGTAAGTACCCCAACTATGTTTATTTATTCTTACTTGTAAGAAAAGAAATAATTGCCTAGACTATGAGGCTTAACCTAGGTAGGGTAACCATCTTAGTTGTTAATGAATCGACTTAAAGTTCTTTAAGTGTTGATAAGTTCTAGATCTCACGCATTGGAAAGTTGCAATGAGTAACCTTGTATAGAAAGTTAATCTATAAGGTATATAGAACAAAGACAGCATTTTGAAAACTTGTCAAAGTTGGGAAGACTAAATTAGAGTTGATAAAACTTTATAACTTCAAACATAGTTGACCATGTCAAACTACAGGATGTGATAGTATCCAAGTCAAGTTGGGGTGGGCGAACATTATAACCACATTCATTATGAATGTCTATTCATATTGAAACTTTGGCCAAAGTAATGCATATGTCTCTTAGTGCATTGTTGGTTCACTGTATATGGATTGCATAACCTATTGGAATGATCATACTTAGTTAGAGGATATCTAGGGTTTTATGATCAATAGATGATGTAGGATACAACACTATGTACTCAAATGGCAAATTACCGTTGGTCACCTTGGGTCTATACTCTTCGTTAAGGGTAGGGCCACATCCTATGTGGAAGATGTGTGGGAGACCATAGGTCTGAAGTTGGAGGAAAAACACTAGGAAGATGATCTCTCTCTCTAGAAGGAGACATGTCAAGGCTTGAGATAAGGATGTCAAAATTCCAAAAGCAACATATCCATTAGATATGTGACTTGTGTTACTTACACTATGTAAAACTTTATCTATTGCAAATGTGTTTAAATTGAAAAGACAGAATCTCATCTTTGTATATTATATCATGATGTGTATTTCAAAAAAAGGAATTATGTAAATTGTTGTGTCTTGATATTTTTCTAATAAAAAAAATTCTATCTTTTTCATCTTATGTCTTTTGTCTCATGGTAAATATTTCATTTTAGTCTTGATGATATTTGTTGATGTTACACATCATCAGGAGAAAAGAGAGCAAGAGAACAAAAATGATAAATTACAGACTTAAAACTACCTGTAAAAGGAGGGGTTGAGGTGATGCAGGAACAAAGAAGTCAAAAGGGGCAAAAAAAGGAACAACCTATTAAACCATAGGAAACAAAGGGAAGAGTATACAGGTAATATTAACTTGTTGTATAGATAATACTTCTAGATTTGACTGTGTTGTTTGTTTTTCCTCAACGTTTTGGATCACACTACGTGATCGATCATGTTACATCCCTAATTTTGGCTTTGTTTTTACTATTTACTTTTACGTGAATAGAAGTGAGTTCATGGAAAAATGATTTGATGTTATGATTTAATGTTTTTGAAAAATATTGATTTTATTATATATCAGTATATGTGATTATGGATAATGCATATAATTGAATGATTTAGTAAATTATATTATAAGAATTTGATTAGTTAATTCATAAGGTTTATGAATGGACTAATGATGCATTGATCATGATCTGGTGATGGCAAGATGTGTGCAGGAAAATAGGTTTTTGATTACTCTCTGACAAAGAGAGAGTATCTTCTGAAGAGAGGAGAATAGACCTTGGGTTATAAACAGTCATTTGCCAATTAAGTATAGTTTACCATAGTTAGTTAACTCTTGTCAATTGAAGTAAGTTGCATTTAATTGGTTAATTTGTTGATTGGCTCGATAGGTTGTTGATGTCTTTTAGAACCCTTTTGAGCTATTATTACGTCAATCTAGTCATTTTGTGAAATCGACATCGGCAAGGGAAAAGGATAGTCGATCTAAGACTAAGATGACTTTATGTCAAACATGCCATTCATGACATTGTAGATGAGTTTCCGATTATGTCTTCAATGGCATAATTAGTAGAAGCCTTAAGTGTTTCTTGTTTATTGTTTAAACATCGAAAGTCTTGTTTGTTGTCAAACAAAATCCACATAATTTTCTTGTATACGTGAAGGGGAGACTAGCTTGACCCAATCACACTTGTGCGTAAGTTTATGTTACATTATTAGTATCCTTATTGATTAATAATTTTTATATTTTTATATTATCATATGTAAATATATTGAATGGTTAGTTCAAGATTGCTAATGGTCTTTTATGATAACCAGTTTCTTTAATGAAGAGGCTTCCTCTCTTATAACTATTTTGACAATAAAGGATAACTTAAAGGATGTGGTTAAGATGAAGTGGAGTGGTATTTAATGACCACATTCCCCTTGACTTTGCATGCTCAAGCTAGAGCATTCAGAGGGTTATAACATGGAGATTTCCGCGGCTTAAGGGAAGTTGAATAATAACTTATTTGAGTGGAGTCTTTAATGTTATAAAGGAAAAGTTGATAAGAGTGGGGAGGCTTTGGTGATCAGGGAGAAGAGATTTCATTAATGGAAGGAGAGAGAGAGAGAGAGAGAGAGAGAGAATTCATGGTAAGTGTCATTTTAATGCAAACCACTTGTTGGTTATATTTTTGCTCGACTCCATAACTGTTATGGAGGAGCTTATTAATAAGTGAGGAAGTGGTCATTAGGAATGACTACATGATTTTTTTGCATGCGAGTGCAAACATGTTTTTAGGCCTTGAAACCACCTAAGACCTCGTGGTAAGGGAGTGGTCGAGCTTTATGACCATCACCTCTTTCTTTATTATGCATGCTTTCATAGAAGGAGGAGACAATAAACAGAATGGAGTTCTATGAGACCAGGGTGGTCATTCTTGGTGGGAGATATCACAAGTGGTTGACAACAAAGTGAGGGTTCTTGTTCTTTTGACTGCTTTGCATTAGGGATAACTTTAAGGAACCCCACCCAAAAAAACCTAAAAAATCCTAGCAAAACTAGCTAAGTGCCATAATTTTCCTGGAGAATCTTTCCTTCTTTTGAAAAAAATATTAATTTTCATGGCAAATCTATGCACATTATTAGAAATTTTTAAAAAATCTTGGTGAATCGTAGTGAATAAGAGATGAAAAAAATAATTACAATGGAGAATCCTTCCTTTAAAATTTTACATAGTTGGTTGGTGTAGTCCCCCCATACATTCTTTTATTTTTTATAATTCTAAAGTAGGGGCTCGGGGGCAGTAGCCACAGATAAGGTCAAGTGGTAACCCCCCTTGCAGGGGTCGAGGGGGTAGAGCCCCCTCGTGGGGTCCAGGGATAGTAGCATTGGAACACATAAAAATTCAATACTTTTAAAAATTCCAAAAATAAATTTTGTGGATTGAATCCCATGGCCCAAAAGAAATTCTGAGCTCCTTTAAGCATGTGCCTTTTTAAAGGCATGTTGAGCCCAGAATTGCTTTTTGGCCATGGGATTAGATCCTAATCCCATGGCCCAAAAGAAATTCCGGACTCAGCATGTCGCTAAAAATGCACATGCTTAAATGACCCATGGAATTTAATTACAACCATTAGATTAAAATGGAAATCAATGGATATAAATAAAATACGGACCCCTATTCCGTAATATAAGAAGAAATTTAATACATTAATGGAAATCGATCCTCATATACACCATAAAAAGTTTAATGCTATTGGCCAATATGTAGGTTAATTAAAACATGCCTTTGAAATTTTAGATGAATCACCATTAGAACCACATAGAATACTGTGGTGAAAATAATAATTATAAATGTCTCATAAATAAATTGGTGGCGAATTGAAATGCGTTTGACTAAAAATTTGAAAAATCTAGACGAATTGGCCCCCAACACTTGTAATTTATTCACCAATTTGCAACTTGAAAATATAAACTATTTGCCAATTGGCAAAGATTTCCCACTAAAACATCCCTGCTTTGCATCGAAAGAAATTATAGGCTTACGAGAAGCTACGCGGGTTATTAGTCTTCAACAAGAGTTTTTGTCTAAGTGAGATTACATTGTAATGAAGGTAGAAGAGGGAGTTCATCTATTACTGAAGAGCTCGACACTTATTAAAAAGTTCACAGACCAAGAATGTAGGGTCTTTTGAGTAGAAAGTTTGATTAAGGAAGTGAACTCAATAGTTCGGGATCAATGAGTATATAGAGATACGTTGTTGAGCTGAGACTCCAAGTCATGTTGGCATCATCATAACTATCAACAAGATGTTTCACATCCTCAAAAAGAAGCACCTATTGATACCTAGATATCAGTTTGAGGAGGAAAATAGGAGGCAATGTATGCCAGGAATCATACACGCAACATAGCAAATTGTAGTACGACACAAGAGGTTGGATATCTCATTTTAATTATTTCTTTGTTCTCGAACTGTGAGTAAATGTTTGGTTTTAGTGGCACAGATGCTCTTATGAAGATTAAAGTGTTTATTTTTACTCATGCAAACATCAAACTTTCTAACACAACAGCTAAATAATCAAAGTTCATGGAGAATAGATAAACTATCTTAATTAGTTTTGTTTCGATGTTTAAGATGTATGGAATAGTAGGGCTTGGAATAAGATAGGAAGAATTCTCTTACTCAGTAGCTTAAACCATGTTGATAAAATTGTAAGATGAATCAAATTTTATCTGAAAGGCCATAGAAGATTTCATTTTATGACTTTATATTATATTCTCGAACTTGGAAAATGTTGGGTTTCTTAGCTTGACATAGAATATGGTTGTGTCTATAAGAAACATTATATCTGAAGCTTTTAGAAACTCAAATTCTTCTTAGGATTTGTGAGGAGAAACACTGTTGAAAGTTTGTGTAAAATATAGCTTATTCTTCTCAAAGGTTTATACGTATGAGTTTAATGGTATAAGTTTTATACCTTTAGATTAAAGATTTTGCATTTGATTTATTCATTTATGTTACAATGATATTGTTATCATTAAGAACAACTTGAATGGAGATATAATATCACTTGCATATTCATCAATAGTGATACATATTATCATGATAACCCTAGGAGATTAAACTTAGTTCTTTTATATTCTTGACGTAGGTCAGTTGACTTGAGAAGACCTAGAGGGTTGACAATTTTATTTCTTAAACTCATCAAGAATTGATTAAGTCATAAGTGAATATCCTTGATAGAACCATAGATGTGTTGTTCCTTTTGGAAGCATTTAATCACTATCTTTCAGAATAGAGACCTTGGCGAGCTAATGTCAGTACGATATTCAAATGACTATGAGATGACATAGATATAGATTTCCTTTTGAGAAATACTTTTCTTCTTGTCATATTCTAATACAAATTTAGAGAAGTAGGTGTTCCAAGAATGTGGAAACCTAGATAGCCTTTGGTTAGCATCCATTGCTTATGTTATATTTTCTCAAGAAAGACAGTGGATTAGGATATGGAAATATATAGTTATCTTAGTTTATGTTCATTAGAACTTATTTCAAGTGCCTTTTACGCAATGGATAAAATTAACCCAGTGTGGGGTATTCTTAATATGAACTATTCAAGTTGAGCATGTTGGGAGATTGATATCTCAACTCCTCATGATTGTTGTAATTAAGATTATTGATATAGTTTTATTGAAATGTATTTGAAGGATGAATATACATATGAGTCTGTTACCTATTTAAATGAAAAGTCGGTAGACTTAAGTAGACCGAGAGGTTGAAAGTATTTTATTATCCTTTATGACTCAAACCTATTAGGGTTGATAGGTTGAACTTATCTAGTTTTGAAAAGTGATAATGTCCACTAAGTTTTTATATGGATGAGGATATACCTCCTATACTATGTTTGTTCATTTATGAGAAGAGTGAATTCAAGCAGTGCCAAGTGGTCAAGGAAAGACTAGAAGTATTTGTTCTCATGTTTTTTCATACTTATGCTATTACCTTTGGAAAAGAAGGATGTGTGATATTTTCCATGTATTGGGTTAGAGAAACTAAATCCGAGTATTAAAAGCAAGGAGGATATAGGAAAACTATAACTCTTATCTCGGATATGACATTGTATGTATATATTGGTTGATAGTGAAAGCTTTAGAAAACCATAGAGCAAGACAGGAAGAGTCTTTATAATACCTTTTCAAATTTAAGTGATTGTATGATAATGTTGAAACTCGATTTAATGCATCAAGATGTTTGATATTTGAATCAGAGAGTAGAATGATAGAAAGTCATAAACCCTAGAAAGTGTAAGTATGCAATGAGGGACTCTTTAAAAGGTTAGAAATGCCTAATCTTAATGTTGCAAATATATCCTAGATTAAGGATTGTTCTAAGTCAGATTGACTAGAATGGATTTATAGTACAGTCAAGTTTGTGTTTAGAGTTACTAAATGAAGGGGTAAGTACCCTAACTATGTTTATTTATTCTTACTTGTAAGAAAAGAAATAATTGCCTAGACTATGATGCTTAACCTAGGTAAGGTAACCATCTTAGTTGTTAATCAATCGACTTAAAGTTCTTTAAGTGTCGATAAGTTCTGGATCTCTGTTATTACAAAGTTACAATGAATATCCTTATATAGAAAGTTAATCTATAAGGTTTATAGAACAAAGATAGTGTTTTGAAAACCTGTCGATGTCAGGAAGACTAAATTAGAGTTGATAAAACTTTATAGTCAGGTTCTACCACAATAATGGGTTACACTTTCTGGGAAATCCTAATTTTTACTAAAATCACATATTTTTAGGAAATATAATGATTTAAGCCTTGAAAGACTCCATTTAAAGGATTTTAAAGAAGAGTGTTTGATCAAACCCCCTTAGATTCAAAGCCCCTTGAATATAACCCTGCTACTTTTAAACCATAACTATAATGGAGTCTCCTCTACACCTATCAAAATGCTGATAAAAAGCTACATTTGATTTACCTTTTGGGGGATCAAATAAATTCATTTAAATTTTGTGTTTTGTAAGTATGTAGTCCTTATTATAAGCTTCCCAAAAAGAATAATTCTAAATATATTTAATTTGATTATTATATTTATTTTTCATTTCTTGTGAATGTAGGTTTTTCACTAAACATCAAGTTCTTGTTGGTAAGAGACACATTGGAGCTTCATGATTGTTGTCATTGATGGCAACAAAGATCATCCCACACATCCGTAGGATATGGTGTGTCTCTACTGGAAGTCAGATTGAAGAGCTTACAGGTCCAGTAAACAAGAGCAGAGCATACAGAAGGTCTGACAATCAGGTCCAGATCTGTTAGAGGAAGTACCCTTGTAAAGTGTGGACTTGGAAAAGTCAAGAGGAGCATCTTGACTGATAGATTCTAGGGTTTGAGCCTCGAGTGTGGAAAGGATAAAGAGATATGAATACTTGAGTGTCGTGTTCCCAAGTGACAGTGTGAACAAAGTAAGAACTAACTGGCAGAACATCAGACTTTATTCCAAATGTGTTACTGATGATGGACAAGGATCTTAAGGCATAAGTTATGATTGGCCAACATGATTGAGTACTTCTACAAGTATATCCTTGATCCATATTACTTGGTATGCAAGAATTTAGCCAACAGATTAGAGTTTGAGGAAATTATTGACTGTTCTAAATGCTGACTAGAAAGATGATGAAATCACTTGTGCGGATATATATACATGATTGATTTAGATGTGAAGGTGTGTGTTGTGTTATGTAGTGCAAAGAAAAGTAGAAGAGTAGAGTGAAGATAGTAGAAGAGGTCCAGAATGTGACAGTACAGTTGCATCAAGAAAGAGTAAGAATGAAGTGCAGCAGATTAGTTTATTGGGCATAATCGAAACTAAACCTCAGCATGTGTGGATGCTTCTCATCAGTTCAAACATTGTGTTATCTTCCTTTCTTATAGACAGTGAGTCTCTTGTAGGCAATGAGCCTCTTGTGAGCAGTGTGCTCGGGTAGTAAGCCCTAATTGGCATGTGCCATTTAGTTCTATCTATTCTTCTAATAGAGAATAATATCTTGGGTTAATCACCCCATGGCTTTTCCCTTAACACGGTTTCCACATCAAAATCATTGTGTCATGTGCATTTGTGTTATCTCCATTTCATGGTTATGTTTGCATACTTGATTTGATGTTGTACTAACTGTTAAGAAAATTTAGAAAGTGGAAATTATTTAGATAACTGATTCACCCCCCTCTCAGTTATCAACAATTGGTATTAGAGCCAAGTTCCTCTAAATAGAGCCTAACAGCTTGAGGAAGATCTGGGAATTCAAATGGATATGTATGGTTTGAAGGAACAACTTCAGTCTGCCCTAGATGATCTTGAACATTCCAACTCTGAAGTTAATGAATTGAAGGAAAGACATAAACAGGCTGATGATTTCATAAATGAATTAAAAGGGAAACTAAGCATCTCTATGAAGAAGAGAAAGGAACTACTTCAGCAATTAGCAAGTCAAGGTGAAGCTAATGATACAAATGAAGACTTGAAAGAGAAAACCAAGTTATGTGAAAAATTGTCAAAAGAAGTCATTATGATAAGACATGAAATGGAATCAGGAGTTATGAAATTCACCCAAGAAATTGAATAGAAAAGAAAGACTGAAGATGATCTAAGAAAATCTCTCAAGATGGATAGAATAATCAGACATCTTGAATCTGATCTTGAAGATGCTAAAGATAATGAGGAAAAACTTGAGGATCAAATTGACACTCTTAAAAAGGATCTTCAAACAGCAAATGAATACAAAGAGAAATTCAAGATAAGTTCTGCTCAACTTGAAGTTCTTCTTGAAAGACAAAAGAGGGTAGATGACAAGCGTGGCTTAGGGTATGAGAAAGTTGAAAGCTTTGGATCCAGTCAGAAGAATTTTTGATCAGGAGATCTAAGGGACAAGCCTAAAAGACCTTCGGTAAGGCAACCCAATGCTCAAAGATATCCATCTTTCAATGGATACTGCCACAACTACAATAACTTTGGGCACAAAGCTAATCAATGCAGAAAGAGAATGAATCAAACTAATTCACCATTCTCCGGAGAATGCTTTAACTGCAAAAGGTATGGTCACAAATCTCATGAATGTAGTAATATGCAAATGAACACTTCATTCAATGGCAGATGCTATGCATGCAATAGAGTAGGTCATATGGCTAGTCAATGCAAATCAAAAGGATATCAATCAAATATGCAAAGAAATGTTGTTTGCTATAATTGCAATAGATCCGGTCATATTGCCAAATTCTGTAGAAGCAAGAATCAAGACAAAAAGGGTCCGGTGCATCATAATCAGAATCAAAACAAAGGAAAAGAAAAAGTGAATGTGGATGAAGTTAAAAGTGAGATGAACAAGATTTAGGTGAAGAAAAGTACAGAGAATATAGGGGATGGATCCACACCAGACTTTAGTGCTGATATTCCTTCTGGAAATTAAAAAGGGTGAGCTTTGGCTCAGGGGGGAGACACAAAGAGAAACATTATCCCCCAGCCAGTCAATTGGTGCCAGAATTGGCACAAAGAAAATTATGGATTAAAGGGCTCTCAGAAAAACATCCAAGTAAATTGTGATTAAGATATGAAAGATCCACAAGAAGTTTTAAACAGGTAGAGGACTAATCCAATTCCTCATTCATCTAGTGAGAAGTAGGTTTCTCACAGTTAAACCCGACATGATTCAAACTATGGAATCTTGATCTATGGATAGATCAAATGATTAGTGAAAGGAAGATAGATTATCACTATTCTCCAAGAATAACTTTAAAGTTTGTCTCAGTGATCCGGAAAGGTTATTTCTCCCAATAAGATAAACAAGGCAAACTAGAATTAGTTAGGTTGCGCATTTATTGTAGGGTGAAAATTAGGGCTTATCAGAAATAAAAGAATTCATCCGCTTGTCATTTACACATTTGCACTCAAGAAGAAAAGAAAAAGGAGCTCCGCGTCAAATTGTCTCAACTCTCAAAGATCAGCCATTGAAATTGTTTCATCCAGCTAATCAAATCTGGCTCTTTTAGCGAACTCTTGAAATGAAAAAGGTATTTTTCATTGCTGAATATCTCTCAGTAAAATCCTTTTGGAAATGACTACTCCAAATATTGTGAAGATCTCTGATAGACCTTGTCCTAAATTTAAGAAGCATCCATATAAATCTCTAGAAGTTGATCCCCTAGGCTCCTTTTCAAGCATTCCGCATGGGGTTCTGCATGTAGAAGATGTTAGGGTTTACATTCATGCAAACATTGAAGATTTTAGCGAATCAAAGTTAATGGATATCTATCACAAGTAGTTAATAGATGATTCTTTTGAGATCAAACCTCAGTTTAAAGCCATCTGGGAGAAGCATTTTGCACAGTGCATTCATTTCCCATGTTTTGAAGAAGATGAATGGGTCCGGTATGTGTTAAGCAGAGTGCATGACAATTTCTTATGGTTGAATAGACCATTTAAAATCACCAAAGATGCAATTAAGGTAGTAACTGGTCTGCACTCATCTGGTGGGATACGTGTTCTCAAATCTGTCAAGAATCAGACAGTAAGTGATGCAACCAGATCAAAATTTGACAAGAGAGCTATGACAATTGAAGATATCACTAATCCGGATGTCAAATTTGCATCCATGATATTTGGCTACAAGATTTATCACTCCAGTACGGAAAACTCAATACTGGGAAATGCAGTTTATATAGCCTATCAAATGCTAAAAGAAACTGCTGACTATGATCTGTGTGAACTTCTTCTAACCCAACTTTTGGAAAATCTACAAAAGATAAAGAAGGACAAGAAGAACTCCTTCAAGTATGGTGGCTTGATACTCTGCCTATTCTTTTATTACATGAATGAGCTTCCTGGATCTAGTGGCTGGGTATGGCAGAATGATAGACCAGTAGCTATTCAAATCAGAGATTATATACATACGCTTGGTGATTCCAAGGCATAGAATACAGCTCTCTGGGGCTATTTCAAGAATTTTTAGAGCATGATGCAAGCAAGAGAAAGAATCCCCAAATTGGTGGTTGAGAAATACAAAGATACAATGTGTTTTATGGTAGATACTAATAAAAATGCCTAATGGAGGCAGTAGAGCCAAGGACATTCTAGATCATGCCCATGGGGTATGAAGTTGATGAACAAATTGTGGAGTTGCATGTTCAACACATGCTCAGTCAACCAAAGGATCTAAAGGCAAAAAGATTTGGAACCTTTGAAGAACTAAGTGTGAAAATTCATATAGAGCTAAGGCAGCTAGAGATCAAAAGGAAGGTGAGAGAAAAAGTTGAAAAAGTTGCCAAAGGCTTTGGCATCTCAAAAGAGGCACTTGATGCCAACAGGGATAAGATGGAAAGTGTTGAAGAAGAAAAGAAGAAGGCAGAAAAGAAAAGTGAGGAAAGTGTTCTGGTAAAATCTTCCACCTGAACTAGATCATCAAAGAGATCTGCACCTACCACTGCTAAAAGCTCAAGGACATCAAAACTGGAAGAAAAATCATCTGGCAAATGAGAGAAAAGAACAAAGACAAAAGCCACAAGAGCTTATGCTAGTCAAAGGAATGAAGAGGAGACTGAATCTGATGAAGAAGTCAGCAAAATGAAGAAAAAAAAGAAAACATCTAGTGAACCCTCTACCAGTCAAGGTGAAGAAGAAAAGGTAGAGGAATATGTTGAAAAACCCACTCTTCACATTGATGACATAATCAAATCAGTCACTGTGGACAAAAATCTATAGCCAATGGTTGAATTCTATGATGAATGCAGTGAAGTTGATTAGAAGATTCTGCAGGATGCCACAGTTAAGTATCTGAACATTTACAACAAGGCTTTCATTGAGATTGTATCTTTAATTCCTAAAAGCCTTGAGAAGGAACTTGAATTGAGGAAGAATAATGCCAAGGAGAAGGATATGGAGATCTGAGAACAAATAGCTATTCAGCTCTATCCCTCCATCACTACTAAGTAGAAGAGCATGATCTTCAAAGATTGTAAGGATGAATTTCAGAGCAAAGCAAGAATGAACCAACTCATGCTCGGAGAGACTGACAAAGTTGCAAAAGAGACAGAAGAGATCCTCTGAAATGAATACAAAAGATTCAACATTCTGATTATAGAGGACTTGGGTATTAATCCCTCGGCCTCAAGTGTTGCAGAAGAATCTACTGAGAAAATGGCAGAAGAAGTAATGGACACCAGTGCAGCAAAAGCTAAGGATTTGGAATCCTCTTCTCCGAAAGAGGAAATCCTTGAACAAGCAAACATCTCTCCTCTAGTTTCCCCTTCAGTCTCCGGATATAAAGGAGAAGAAAGAGTAGAAGAGAAAATCAGCCAAGAAGCAGAAGTGAAGGAAAAAGAAGATATCAATACTAAGGTTGTGGAAGGAGAGAAAGCTCCAAGAGACAGTTCTATGACTGCAGAAGAAAAGAAGAATCTGTCTTCAGTAAGAGACACTACAGAATCTATCAAGGACTTCTTGACAAAAGAAACCATGGAAATTGATGAATCGGAACTACTAAAAGGGCCACTTGATTTTGACTCTCTTTCTCTGGTACAAACAATGAAGATAGCTTCATTTGCAAATGCAAAGGCCAAAGAGAAATTACTAAAATCTCACATGGAAGACTGTGAGCTTATAGTAGTTGCATTTGGAGTGTTAGAAAAGATCATGCCATCTTTTCAAAAGGATCCTACAGCCTCCTCTTCTGGTAATCTCAAAACTCTAGTCAATAGTGTTAGCACACATTTTGATTCTCTCTAGAAATCAGCTGAGGAGAAGGTCAGGAAAGAGTTTTTGGATAAGAGATTCTCTAAGCTATAAGGGATAATATCAAATGATAGAAGACTTATGGGTATTGGGATAAAAAGTTTGGAAAATGCTCTCAAGGATGGAAGAGATGTATACAAATTTTGTATATCTTGGTCCAAAACAATAGTGGAGATTGAGAAGAAAATAAAAAAATAGGAGGACAAACTAATAAAACTTTCTCAAAATTTTGATTAACTTGCCACATCCATAATAAATCAAGAATGTCAGACGGTTGCAGTTTTGAATGAAATTAAAAAGCTTGAAAAAGAGAAGAAAAATAGAATTAGTAGGTTGGGTGAACTCAGAGGGATAATTGTCCCTAAGTTAAAGGCCATGCATGAGGCCATAAAAGAAGCTTAGATCATAGCCTGGACCAATGATCTGACAGATCTAAAAAGGGCAGATGTATTTTCATTCTTGTTGAGCGGTCATATATCAATTTTGGACAGAATGAAGCAGAGTTGGGCTACAAAATTCATCCAATTGAAGACAACTTTTGCAGATATACTTCAGTATATGTAAGAATACTATATGTATATACTTATGCAGCCAAGTATAGTTGAAATTTTGACAATTTTGGTTAGCGGACCCTACCCTTTGCCATTGATGTTAAAGAGCGAGTGAGGAATAGTGAAAAATGTGGAATCTAGCTAAGGGGGAGCTCTGGAAAAGTGTACATTAGAAGAAAGCATTAACAAAGGGGGAGTATAGTATAACACTTAGTCATTTTTCACTAAGTGTTGCCATCAATGCCAAAGGGGGAGATTGTTGGCAAGAGACACATTGGAGCTTCATGATTGTTGTCATTGATGGCAACAAAGATCATCCCAAACATCTGCAAGATATGGTGTGTCTCTACCAGAAGTCAGATTGAAGAGCTTACAGGTCCGATAAGCAAGAGCAGAGCATACAGAAGGTTCTACAGTTAGGTCTGGATCTATTAGAGGAAGTACCCTTGTAAAGTGCAGACTTGGGAAAGTCAAGAGGAGCATCTTGACTGATAGATTCTAGGGTTTGAGCCTCTGTTGTCGAAAGGATAAAGAGATATGAATACTTGAGTGTCGTGTTCCCAAGTGATAGTGTGAACAAAGGAAGAACTCACTGGCAGAACATCAGACATTATTCTGGATGTGTTACTGATGATGCAAAAGGATCTTAAGGCATAAGTTATGATTTTCTGACATGATTGATTACTTCTACAAGTATATCCTTGGTCTGCATTACTTGGTATGCAAGAATTCAGCTGACAGATCAGAGTTAGAGGAAATTATTGACTGTTCTGGATGTCGACTAGAAAGATGATGAAATCACTTGTGTGGATATATATACATGATTGATTTAGATGTGAAGGTGTGTGTTGTGTTATGTAGTGTGAAGAAAAGCAGAAGAGTAGAGTGAAGATAGTAGAAGAGGTCCAGAATGTGACAATACAGCTGCATCAAAAAAGAGTAAGAATGAAGTGCAGTAGATTAGTTTATTGAGCTTAACTGGAACTAAACCTCAGCATGTGTGGATGCTTCTCATCAGTTCAAACATTGTGTTATCTTCCTTTCTTATAAACAGTGAGGCTCTTGTAGGTAGTGAGCCTCTTGTGAGCAGTGTGCTCAGGCAGTAAGCCCTAATTGGCATGTGCCATTTTGTTCTATCTATTCTTCTAACAAAGAATAATATTTTGAGTTAATCACCATGTGGTTTTTCCCTTAATAGGGTTTCCACATCAAAATCATTGTGTCATGTGCATTTGTGTTATCTCCATTTCATGGTTATGTTTGCATACTTGATTTGATGTTGTACTAACTGTTAAGAAAATTCAGAAAGTGGAAATTATTTGGATAACTGATTCAGCCCCCCTCTCAGTTATCAATAGTTCTTTGTTCTACACACATGAAAAATTAGTAAATTAGTGAAAAACAATTCTAAAAAATATCTATGCCCTGGGTATTGATGTCCTTGTTACAACAAAAAAAATGAAAAAAAATTGATACATACAGAAAAAGTTATGTTTTACAGAATAAGCCTATGTCTAAATTATGATTGGTTTGACTTCAAAAATTAATTAAAAAAATATTCAACGAAACATTATAAAACCAAATGCATGCCCTATATATCAATGTTACCAATCTCAATTAAAAAGAATCATAATTTTATCCTTTGTAGAAAAAAAGTTATGTGCTACGGAATACACATCACTTTAAAAAATGTTGTTTACTATTAAAAACTAGTTATCAAAGGAGACGCAAAAAAATTTACAATTTAACTCCAAATTTTTTTAAAAATATATATTTAGAATCTACAAACAAAATCTCACAAATCACTAGTTTTTTTCATCTTCAAATTCCTAATGGTTTAGCGGCTGTAGGTGTCAGAAATTGAAGATTTAGTTCAAAATGTTAATTTCAATGTCAAGTTTGGCCGAAAAGTGTAACCCATTGTTGTGGGATGACCCAGTCAAACATAGTTGACCAAATCAAATTGCAAGATGTGATAGTATCCAAGTCGAGTTGGGGTGGGTGAACATTATGACCACGTCCATTATGATAGTCTATTCATATTGAAACTTTGGCCAAAGTAATGCATATGTCTCTTCGTGCATTGTCAGTTCAATGTATCTAGATTGCATAACCTATTGAAATGATCATACTTAGCTAGAAGGTATCTAGGGTTTTATGATCGATAGAGTTATGTAGAATACAACACTATGTACTCAAATAGAAAATTACTGTTGGTAACCTTGGGTCTATACTCTTCGTGAAGGGTAGGGCCACTTCCTATGTGCAAGATGTGAGAGACCATAGGTCTGTAGTTGGAGGAAAAACACTGGGAAGATGATCTCTCTCTAGAAGAAGACATGTCGAGGCTTGCGATAAGGATGTCGAAATTCCAAAAACAACATATCCATTAGATATGTGACTTGTGTTACTTACACTATGTAAAACTTCATCTATTCCAAATGTGTTTAAATTGAAAAGATAGAATCTCGTCTTATGCATTGTGTCTCGTGGTAAATATTTCATTTTAGTCTTGACGAGATTTGTTGACGTTACACATCATCAGGAGAAAAGAGAGCAAGAGAACAAAAATGATAAATTGCAGACTTAAAACTACCTTAAAAAGGAGGGGTTGAGGTGATGCGGGAATAAAGAAGTCAAAAGGGGGGAAAAATGGAACAACCTATTAGACCATAGGAAACAAAGGGAAGAGTATACAGATAATTTTATATACAAAGACAACATATATCTAAAACATTGAGGAAAAATAAATAACACAGTCAAATCCAGAAGCATTATCTATGCAACATCATAGACTATGGAAAATTAATGACTCCCAATATTAACTTGTGCTATATATATATATATCATTATCGGCCCTGTCACCTGGAGTATACCTCCAAATGAATACATTAACAAGTTTAAACACAGTAACTTAGACATGAAGGTTTGAGATATAAAGTTTGGCTTATCGATTGATTGTTGCCTGAAAGCTTCAAACGATTAACACAACAATTATATCATAAAAAATTTGACACTACTAACACTATACTACAAGGAATCATTAATGAGAACAATCAAAATTAATTAAGTCTTTCCAAGGTGAAAATTCAAAGCTATGTCACACTTTTATAATAAGAAACAACCAACACTGATCTAACTTTTTAACTTGAATCACTACAAAGTTACGTATGTGTTTTGAATTTAAAATAATGTAAACTAATAAGATGTAGATGTTTTAGTGTATTTTATGTTTGTATTTTTTTAAAAAAATTAAAAAATTATTTAAACGTAGTATTTTATAAAATTGACACTATATTTGAGTTGTTGATAAAATGTTGAAAATTAAGGTTGAATGGGAGATCGCACTTTATATAGTAAATTTCATTTATTTTCCTTCTATATTTTTTTGTATTCATAACTCAAAATTTTAGTGCATGCATAAATTTTTTCCCCAATTTGATACATATATTTTTTTTAAATAAATCCCAGAAGCTGCATGCAATGAAAACACAACTGTTTCAATGGGACATCAACTTTTGTCTTCATTATTTATCCAAAATAGGAAAAACATTATATCAACTTGACAAGGAATCTCTCCTCTAGTGCATCATATTTTTTTCAAAAAATTTTAATAAACTTCACTATTTTCTCTTGAGAGGGAAATCAACACCATATTTTGATGTTGATGGCCTACTTTTAATAGAAATAAAAATAAAATATAAACACTAATTGAAATATTTAAAAAATTATATTTTTATATTTAGTAGATTTATTGATCTACAAAAGGGTATTTTTAGATTCTTTTAAAAAGATTATTTGCACACGTAGGAGTTGTTAGAATATCAAATTTTTCAAATAGTTATATTTTTTAGGTAAATGAGCCCCAAAGTGATGCTACATATGTTTTTAGTGGATGATTGCAATTGGAAAAGTTGTGGCCTAGATATAATTTATCTAGAATGAATCTAGATAGAACATAAGTTTCACCAAAATTGACTTTAGTTGGAAATACTAAAATTTGTTTATGTTGATAAGTTGGCCTAAAGTGTGACACAACTTTGAACTTTTATCCTCCATACTTTGATTGTAACCTGAATGAAGTCATTTTAGTGTTGTCAACACAATCTATTGAGACTCATAGCTGAGTGTTAACATGCCACTTCCTGTGGTCTCCCAAAGGTTTCAGCCAACTAAAAATTTCCTTGTTCTTGCTCTATCTCTCGAGGGCAAAGAATAACAAAATGATCATCGATGATGATAAGAATGAATAATGAAAATAATCAATAGAGACAAGACATACCATAGCTAGGTTTCAATTTTCTTGGCATACCGAGCATGCAAGGTAACTACCACCCACGCCCATGAAGTGGTGGGTGGTTTCTCCACTCCACCACACGTGGTTTCTAAGGAGACTCTCAATCCAATCCTTGCTATATGCAGGTAGGCAGTGAGCATAAAACTCCCATTGGTCCAAAATGACATTTCATTATTCCACTATCATGGGTGATGTCAGCCTAAATATAAAACAAATAACCATATTATTATTAACATGGGATTCGATATTAGGTTTAAATAGTCATAGCATAATATTATTTCCATACATCTTCTTGATGTATGAAGATACTTTTAACAATCAAGATGTCATCATATGACATCATCACCAACACAGTGGCACAGCCAACATGTGGTTTAAGGGTCAAGCACTGCTCCCCCTTCTTCGCTATAAACCCAAAGCATATTATACCAAGAATAAAAAGTTCAAAATCCTGGTTCGGGAATAAATAGAGAAATAAGAAGGTACTCCACCACTTGGTGAGACTATCTCTCGACTCGTATTGACATTCTAAGAATTTTGTTTGGTCGAGTCGACGCAAACATTGTTGAAATGACTCAATCGACAAGACAACACATATAGATAATCGACTAGCAAAGAAAAGACGTAACTTATGCCAACTTACAAGAGTTCATAAGGACATAAAGTTTGATACTCAAATGGTAATTAGACCCATTTCCTGACATCTATCTCTTCCTCTCGGATGATACTCTCCTTTTGTCTTCGAAGGAAGATTCATTTCTTGTTCACACTCACCATCATAAAACCATGATCAGTGCATCATCATCTAATTCACAATTCATAATAATCAAATATTCATATGAACATGTAATTTCATAACTAACTATCATTAGTCAGTATTCTCATAATCAATGATTAAATCAGATATTTCCACAACATCTACTCATTAAACTATGGTTAATCCTTCTGATTACCACACAAAGTTAAAATTAAGTCAAATCATAAGTTGGGGATGTAACACACAACATGCTACAAGTCTAAATAATTGACTATCTAGTTACTCAAAACATCCATCCTCTCATCCCAAAGAAACATATCAATGCACAAATGACCACAGACAAGGCCAACTGACTAAATCTGCATAAATAATAAAAAGATATATGGATATAGACTATCCACATCCGAGTCATTCCACTGTAGCCAATGGGTAGCTAATCCATAAAATTGCATAACTCGTAGATCCAAAAGAAACATGCAAACCCAACATCACAATAGTAACTTACAAAATGAGATTAAAAAGAAGATACCGTGTAGATTTCAAGACTCAAACACCAGATCAACTCCAAATCTGATTTTCCAATCAAATCTATAATGACTAACCATAATCAAGGAATCCTTCAAGCAAATATTGTAGAAATGACGAGTGGCTAATTGCATATGAGCATCTCCACACTGAGAAACATGCAAAAACCATGCATGAAGCATACCTAGAAACTTGCAACTATCTTGAATCCAAAAAGACCTCTAAAGATTCATAATCTAAAAAATAGCTTATCCACAAATCTACAAAACCACAAGTTTTGATTAACCATGTAAAACTTGTAAAATCACCATGTCCCTGACACACATGCAAATCCATATCCACATTTCATTTGGAAAACCCACCAGTTTGAAAATCACCAAAAATAGTTAAACCAGACTGATGGAATAGCACCAAAAGCATAACCATATATTTTGAATGGAAAATCTATAAAACCTTTAGATCAAATTGATATGAAACTAAGACATGCAAGTACAACCAACCAAAAAGAAGAAGAGGTCCGGGAACTCCAAACCCACTTGTAGGCCAACTCCACAAACACCACCATGTACAAGCGTACAGACGAGCTAAGCTATTCCAGAAGCTTTTAGATCATCCAATGACCAACTCCACAACCTACATGCATTTGAGGTTAACAAAATAGTGCCTTCAATGTCAATGACTAAAACCAAGCACCCAACATAAGCACATCAAACCATAGTCATGACAACCCAATTTTCTCCATGTGATCAGAGAGCCAAGAACAAACACCCAACATGAATACTCTATTGTAAACAACCATAGAATGAAAGAACACAACCACCATGCATGAGGGTTATTACAAACTATCAAATAAGATCTCTAGATCAATAGCATATTAAATGTAACCACATGATCAACTCTGAAAAACTTTGGACATCTTCATCCTTCAAATACATGTTGTACCCTAAAAAATAAGATCAACTACAAAACTTCCACTCAAACAAGGATTAAAAATCAGCCAATTCCTTCCTACAAATTCCCTCATGCTTACCAGGCTAAGAAATCACAAAAGAAGAAATACCTAGAACATTAAACACCATGGAACCAATACGTAACATGGAACAACTATAGCTCTGATACCAATTGAAAAGGAAAGAGAGTTCACCCAATATGCACCTTGCACCATCCTATATTGTTCTTAATCAAATATTCAATAACTTGATACAAGCACATACTATTGTGCCCTTAAAGAAGAAATGGACATAGTTAACTTCCCATCACATTAACCATTAGAGGAAAGATAATGTAGCTTATAGATCTAAGTAAATTTTTGTAGCATAACAGCATGTTGTAGGGTAGGTTTTTATTTCCTAGTTGCTTATTTTATTTTCCTATTCTTAGGTTTTTCCTACACATATAATTAAACTTTCTTAGGATTAATTAAGTATTAATGTGAGTGGGTGCAAAGTGTCAGCATCTTCCATGGGAGTTACACTTTGCCTATTTTAGGCTATTATGGTGGACTCTTCCCATTGGCCATATTTTCCACCTCTCCCCTCTCTCATATTCTATATATACTCACGTACTAGCTAGTCTTTTACATTGTATTATGCAACTTTTTTCTTTTGTATTCTCCTAATGCTATTTTTCTTTATGAGCATTTGCATTTATCTCTTGGAGATTAACTCTTTGTTGTTATTCTAATCTCGTATCATTTTCTTTCATAGTTTGATATCTATTCATTCGTACTAGTTTTTTGGGTTATTAATCTTCTCATAATCTAATGTGGTATCAAAGCTATTCTAGTGCAAAATAGATTTTAGTATCCTTATTTGAGAGATCTTGAATGCAAATCTTGGTGGATCTTGAAAAGTTGAGTATGCTCTTCTCTTGCATCGAACGATGACCTAGAGAAACAAAAAACCTTGATAGAAATACCAAATTTATGAGGGTTTCCTCTTTGTGGCCTTGTATCGCAGGTTGTAGTGTGCCTTTTCTTGTCTTAGGTGGTTGATTCAACTTCTACATGCCATTTTTTGTTTCTAGAGGTGTTTTTTGCATTAGATTCACATCTTCTGCATGTTGGATAGAGAAACAATGTTTGGGTTTTGTTAGCGGCATCGAAAAATTTTATGGGTATCTATTAGTTTTTGCATGCAGCAAAAAAATCTTATGGAAATTTAATCAAAAAACTTTACAAGCCCCCTCTCCATTGGCAGGATTGATTTTCCAAGAAAACTTTGGAGGCTCATATCTTGGGCTCATGACCTCCTTTTCTCAAGAATTTTTTTATTTTAGCTAGAATTTTGCAAGATTCATAGTGGTGCAGATGGATTTTGATTTTGGTGCTTGGTTTTTCTAGAAATTACATTTTGTCATCACTGTTGTTGAGTAATTCCCATTTTTAGACCTTATGGGGCTCCATTCAGGCTCATACAGTAACATTTTTTGGTGATTTTTTTTGAAAGTGCATAATTTATTAGTAATTCTCAAATCTAAAATCATTTTGATCTAGTTTTGCTCAGAAATTATACTTTCAATTATAGCCCAGTTTTGGCATTTACATTGTACCAAAATCAAAGACCACTTTGTTGTTTTGTCTTGTAGCAATTGTAATTGCACTAAATTATAAAGTGTTGACATTGTAACTTCTGTGGGCCAATTTCTTATACTAGTGAAAAGGGGATGTTTTGACATTCTTGTGTTCACTTCTTTTCAACACTTCATTTCTATATTTTTTTGCATCATGGATCAAAAAATAATTCTTATCTTAAATACTTACAATTCTTTTGAGTAGAAATCATGCATGACAATCTACTTAAGAAAATCTAGTTTGCATAGGATAACAATGGGATTGGAAACTAAACCTGCTAAAGATGAATAAAAGCCTAAGTGGTTTAACAAGTGTGATGAGGCCTATGGTACTTTGTGTTTATTTGTTTCTCCTATTTTTCTCTTTCATATCAAATCTTTGAATTCACCAAATAAAATCTAAACAAATCGAGAAACACTATTTTGCATACAAGATTCAATGAGGGGTCATATGTTGAAAAATGATCTAACTAGTTTGAGTCCAGGCAACTTCAACACAATCTAGGATTTCTTCACCAAATTGAAATCACTAAGGTTGCAATTAAAATAGTGTAGAATTGAAAAGAAAGATGAACAACTAATTCTTAGTATTCTCTCTAACCTAAGTTTAGAATATTCAGTGTTTGTTTCTACCTTCTATGCTACTAAGGGTGCCCTTGGGACACAATTCACTATGTTATCTTTGGATGATTTTTCTCTCTCTCACATGGGAGCAAGATAAGCTAATTCAGATGGACACTCTAAATCCTCTAAGTCACATGCCCTGGCTACCAACAAAGGCACAAAATAATAGAAAGGACAAAGTAGTAACAATACGGATAAGAAACAAAAGAAAAGAAAGGAGAAGAAGGATAAAAAATAAGCTACTCCAAAAGCAACTAATGAGACCCAATCTTCTAATGGCAACAAGCCTAAGAAAGAGAAGGTTAAATGTGCCTTTTTTAAATGACCTGGTCATGATAAGCATATATGTTTGAAGAAACAAATTGATCACTTGATTCACATTCTTGAAAAGAATAATATCAGTGTTCCTAAGTCTATAAAATAGAGTTTAAATGAGGAGTCTAACAAGGACAAAGATAAAAACAAAGGGAAAGGGAAGGGTAAAGCTTGTAGCTAAGTTGTTTCACAACCATCCACTTGGGTTCTTGATTCGGGTGCTTTACACCACATGGCTTCATCTAAGGATGAACTTGCATCTTTGGAGACGTGTACTATGCCTTCTATATTGATGGGTGATGACACTCATGTTGAGGTGTGTGGGAGATGGTCTATTGATGTGGGGGTTGGCACGTTCCATGATGTTCTTTGTGTCCCATCATTATCAACTAATATCCTATCAGTTTATCAGATCACTCACACTAGTTAAGGCAAACAGGGTGAGTTCGCTCCTGATTCAATGATGATTCATGAATTGCACAGTGATTCTACAGCTGCATTTGGGAAAGAAGATCATCAATCTTAACTATATTTTTTTCTCACTTTGTTCCCAATCCTCCTTCATCTATTTTTCTCACTAATTTTGATGATGTGAGTAGATTATGGCATGAGTGGTTTGGCCATCTTAACTTTCCCCATTTGCAACAACTATACCAGTAGAGCATAGTCACAGGGTTGCCTTCAATTTAGTTTTCAAGAGGTGTTTGCCAAGGCTGTATTCTTGGTAAGCATCCTAAGGAAATTTTTGACAAAGGCATGGAGAGCTTCACAGATATTGGAGTTAGTTCACAGTGATTTAGCTAGTCCACTTCCTTGTCAATCCTTCAGCAAGTCTAGATTTGTTCTAACTTTCATTGATATTTTTTCTCGATATACTTGGGTGTACTTTCTCAAATAGAATTCTAAGGTAGTTGATCATTTTTAGCACTTCAAAACTTTTGTGGTGAATATGTCAACCATCATTTTGAGTAGTTTTTCACTTTAGAGGGGATTGATTTGCTGCATTTAGTTCCATACGCTCCCTAGCAAAATGGTGTGGCAGAATGAAAGAATAGGTCCTTGAAGGAAATGCCGAACTACATGATTCACTCTAGATCTCTTGTACCATAGTATTGGGTAGAGGCCATTAACTATGCTTGTTAAATCCAGAACCATGTTTCTAACTGATCCTTGAAGGGAGCCACTCCTTTTGAAGTTTGGAGCAGACGAAAACCATCAATTAAGCACTTTTGTGTTTTTGGTTCTCCTACACGGGCCCACATTCCTACAGAGAAATATAAGGCTATGGATCCATAGAGTAGGCCTTGCATATTTGTCAGGTGCCCTAATAGTGTAAAGGGTTATCAGTTGCTCCACCCTACTACACAGGAGTTGTTCATATCACTTCTCCACCTCCTTGGATAATCTTGTGAATAGATTTGGGGTTGAGGTAAAATGGTGGGATATGTAGGTGGAAGATCTTGGGGTAGGGATTGATATGGATGTTTTTGGGATGTGAATTGAAATGGATGTTGGTTAACATTGAAAGAAGTGGGATAGGTTGATGTAGAATGAACTTGATATGAGGATGGACTAGGTTGGTATGATGATGAAGGTGACACATAAGATTGAGGTGGAATTTGTTGATATTGTAGTTGTGTTTGTTGGGTTTGGGATTGGTTGGTGGCTAGGAGTTGTTGAATGAGGGCTTGTTGTTCAAAATATGCATCATGATCTACAAGATCCTCATCATCATTGGAACTAGAAGGAGGGTCTCCTCACAGTATGAGTTTGGGTCTCTTTATTTTTTGCATCATTAGAGCTAAGAGGAGGGTCTCCTCAAAGTATGAGTTTGGCTCTTGCATTTTTTGCATCATTGGAGCTAGAAGGAGGGCCTCCTCGGAGTATGAGTTTGGGTCTTGGATTTGACCTAGGCTTGTTAATGATCACAACCATTTTTGACAAGTGATGGATTAGAAGGCGCTCAAGAATGGGGTGTAATGAAGATTATGTGAATGAAGTTGGATTATGATTAGGATTAACGTAGGATGATAAAGGCTAAGTAGAAAATGCAAGATAAACTAGGAAAATGCAATGGAAGAACTAGTTGATCTCAATAAGTCTCAAGTCTGAATGTATGGTTGTCTACTATATTGGGCTTACCTCACCTTTCAGTGATTTTAGAAATGGGTAAATGGAGTGGTAACTAGAGTATGCCAAGGTCCTAGACCACCTTGACACCTCTCACCTTGAAAGGATGAATCCAAACAAGGAACCGTGTCACCTCAACCAAGAACCATATGTGGTAAGTAACTTCAGGGTATCATTTGCATTCCTTGCACCACTATAGTAAATGGCCAATAGGTCTTAGGCTTCTAAAATAATGATTCATAGTGGAGGAACTCCTAAGAACACCACAACATAGTAGCGATGGGAGATCAAAATCTCTTACCCGCATCTGGAATCACCCAGGATCGCAAGGCCCATCCCCTATGGCACAAGTGGATTGAGCTCACGATTCAATTTTCTGCCCATTTATATATTCCACTGGAGATGCGTGCTTGTGGTTGAACCCTGGGGTGAACTCCTAGGCAAGCCACCTACTAAAAAAGGGAAATCTTGTGTATTGCTCTTTCTCTGCACCTAGGATCACACATAGCACAAGGGGAGAGGAAAATCAAGACAATACTATGCCTCTATTTCTCATTCACCCAAGATTGTAGCACAAGGGAAGTACTCATGACAACATGGTGTTGCTATTTATCATCACCCAAGAATCACACGTAGTGCAAGGAGAGAGGATACTCAAGACAACACAATGTGTTATTTCTGTTACCCAAGACTTGTATACAAGGGGAGAGGATACTTTAGACAAACACACTTTTGATAAATTGACTCACATGCATGCAAGTGCACAAGACATAGAAGACAATTGTTCTTTTTAAGCACCAAACCCAAATGTTCCTACTTTAAAAATCAAAAACACAATAGGAACCCTACAAGAAATTGGATTAGTAGTTTGATTTAATGTCTTCTCCCAATAATTGCCACACAATTGGAAATCAAATATCAGTAATAGAAAAACCTTTGCCCTAATGAATGCAATAGTAGAAATGAAAAATGATAGGTTTAAACCCCCTTTTTGTTTGACAGATGATTACGATGCAGGAAGGATCAAATATGGTTCAAGACCTAACACTTGTGTCATAGGAACTTGTAGATGCGTCACACTATCAGATGATTGCGGCTCAAGATATGGCGACTACATTGCAAAACCTATTGACTGTAGTGCACGATCTCACGATTACATCGCACTATTCCTTGGATGTCAAAAACACATGAAATCTGATAAAAAGTAACCTGAGCATGAAACCCTAATGATGTAAAAAACTCACTGTCATGATGTCAGAGGAATAGATAAACATTGTAAAATGATCAGAAAAGCAATCAGATCCCTGTAAACAAGATTAAACAACAATGTTTCAAAGACTAAAATCTGTCAAACAACAATCAAATGTAGTGTCGTAGGATATGAATGTGTTGGTCTGTGTGACAAATCTGGTTGTCTGCAAAATGAATGTGTCACACTATGCAGTAGATACATCACAGGAAGCTGTGATTGTGGCTCGAAATTTAATGATTGTAGCACAATACCTCGGAATTGCGGTGCAGAGTTTAACAGATTTATTGCACTTCCTACAAAACCCTAAATTCACAAAATTTGCACAAAATTTGGTCAGTTCACATTAGGTTCACCAAATGTAGATCATGGAAAATCTGGGTACATGCATGAATCATCAATAGAAACCATAAAATTATCTAAATTCAAGCTACAAATCCCTAATCCAACAATGAAGCACAAGATGAACATAGAAATTAAAAGATAAAAGCAACAATATCTAAATTCCTATGCCAAAGTTGACTCTCCTCCATTTCTCTTCTCCATTTTGCTTTGATTTCTCTCACATTTGCAACATGCAAGAGATATGATAAGATCCATGTGAATGATAGAAAAATCTTCAAGATTATGATTGTGGTTAACCTTGAAATGAAGGTGAATGCTTTCTTTTATAGAAGGCTTGGATTTGAATGAAGGGTGAGGATTGAAAGGTGAATTGTGTGATGTGGACGGCTAAGATTAAAAGGTGATTTAAGATAAACCCTTTCATTTAATAAAAGATACTGGTATGACAAGTGTGTGGATAAGAATAGAGGTGACCTAATTTAAATAATAAAATTATTTAAATTAGTTTGTAGTGTGACAAAGCATTAAAAGAAAGTTGTAGTATGGTTGTAGTATGACACATAATTCAAATAAAAAATTACT
Source organism: Cunninghamia lanceolata (assembly GCA_027924645.1). Classification (NCBI taxonomy): domain Eukaryota; kingdom Viridiplantae; phylum Streptophyta; class Pinopsida; order Cupressales; family Cupressaceae; genus Cunninghamia; species Cunninghamia lanceolata. The sequence goes on from BSBN01000639.1 coordinate 2,760,811, forward strand.
TAAATTATGAGAGAGGGACATGTGTTTTGATGAGAATAAAGGTGAGGGCTAATTCAAATATTTTATTTAAATTAGTTAGATGATGGAGATAATAGATAATGACTAATGAAATAATTAAAAATAATTTTTTAATTATAGAAGAAAATAGAGATGAATAATTAAATAAATAAAAAATTATTTAATTATAGATTAGAAAATATAAAATGTGAATTAAATTAAATATAAAATTAATTAATTATAGATGGTCACGAGGTCCAGTCTCCCCCCTGCCCACCTGATAATTGTAACCGGTTCATAGCTCCGGTCAAAAGCGTTTACCCATGAATAAAAAAAAATAAAATAAAATGTGAATTAATTAAATAATTAAAAATTATTTAATTAATAGAAGAATGCGACATTAGGGAATAATTAGTGTGAAAATGTTGTTCGCATGCCTAAGACATTTTTAAGTGTCTATATAATCAAATGAAATTATAACTAATATAAATGAAATGAAACAAAATTAATCTAAGAAAGTAATTGAAACTAATCTAAGAAATTCAAATGCAAAAATTACACTAGGAAAGAAAATTAAATTTCCTATCAAGAGAAAAACAAGTAATGTGTTACTTTATGAATAGTAAAATTTGATAACTAATTACTACTAAAAACTTAAATAACCTAATATGAATTGGGTGGTAGTGCCTAGCATGAGTCCTCAAAAGTCCTTTTGGCAACTATTCCTTCCTCTATAGTAGTGGAGTCCTCCTCTTGGCAACAAGGATAAAATGAAGATAAAAGCAAGTGGCTATGAGCTATGAAGTTAGGAAATTGAAAAAAAATGATTTGAGAAAATGGATACTATTGAGAAGTGAATGGCTTGAGCTATGAAGCTATGAATGACAACAAAAAAACACACAAGGTCCTACAATAAGCATACAAATGCTATGGAGTCAACTATTTTCAAAAAAATTGAATGAAATAATGAATTTACCTTCCCAAATGCATAGAGAAGGGGGTATTTATAGGACAAAAATCCACACCAAAGGTGGTGGTGATTGGGGAGTTAATAGAATTCATTGAAGAGTGATCTAGATTTTATTGGAAGTGAATAATGGCTGGAGAGTAGATCATAGAAGAAAAAATGGAGATAACAAAATACTTATTAAGAGATAAGAATAGACTGATTGGAAGTCAAGAATAGATTAATTAGGAGTCTAGACCAAGTTAGGGGGAGTGAAAAGTCATTTTTACATGAAGGAGCTCGCCATTACTAGCTAAAAATGGAGCCAAATTGGGATAAAACTAGAAGAAATCATGCATGGAAAAGATGACAAGGTTTTGTCTTTTGGGAAGTAGGTCACCCCTTTTAGTAGGGTAGGTCATGCCTAGAGACTCAAGTTAAGTTGTGGGGTGACCTATAAAGAGTCTCAAGATAATAGGGGTGACCTAGGCATAATGGTTTGAATAGGTGGTTTTAAAGTGGAAAAGTGGTCTTTGAGGGCTAAAGTTGGTTTCAAAGGCTTGAAACAAGGAAGAAAACATAAGGAAGTGGGTTACCCCTTTTAGTACAATAGGCCACCCTTAGAGACCACACTTTAACTATAGGGTGGACTAGGGAGACCATGAAGTCAATAGGTGTGACCTAGATAGAAAGGTTTAGATGACCGGATAGAGGGTACAGAGGACTTTGAGAGGTCAATTAAATGGTCACAAAAGAAACAATGATGAAAAAGTCTCCAAGGAAAATAAATTCCCCCTCTTGCGAGGTGGACAAATCATGTCATCTAGGTTGGAAAGCCATAGGAGTGGTTTGTCAAAGATAGATTTTCTAGTCAACAAGAAAGCTCATGCAAGACCTTAGATGTGCAAGTATAAGTTTCACTACATGATGTATTTTGAAATAAGCATTGAAATGAGAATTAGGAAAATTACCATCGATGTGTGATTTTTTAGTATATCTAAGTTAGCTCAGCTCGTCATGAAGACCTATAATGATGAAGAAACACAAAATAAGGACATAGAAAGCACTAGAAAAGATAATCTAAAAAAACAAAGCTCATTAATTAAAACTTAGCTAAGAGGAGAAGAGAGGGGGAAATCCAAAGAAAGAGAGAAAATGGTGACAAAATTACGCAAGTATATAGTTGACAGAGAGAAATTGATGTAAGGAGATCAAAAATATAGCTACTAACCTCTATCATGTTGATAACCAGGTATGGGAAATGATAAAACCCTCTCTTTAAACCCTAGATTTTCTTTTTTCAATCTCTCTTGAAAATTTTCATCCTTTTTGGTGTTTCATTATTGGATTTGTCTAGGTTTTAGTCATTTATCATTTTGTGAGTTTCTATTTACTTGATTTTAGTTGTTTTCCCTATTTTCTAGACCTCCTTGGGTATGCTAGGGCATGGAGTAGAATTTCTCCTAGAGATCTACCATGCCATCTTGGGTTTCCATTCGAGACTAACCCTAGTAAAAGGGGTGACCCAACCAAAAATTTCTAGGTGGAAACTAATACAATATGATGCTTTTGACATTTAATTATCTCTATTTTTTACAATAACTTCTCCATTTATTGAAATTTTAAATAAAGTATTTGATTTTTAGGATTTGTAATGTTTTATGAATTTCTTTTGTGATTTTATAAGTTTTCAATGATCTGATATGTTATTCTTTATGTTTGATAGGATATGCGCATCTGATAGAATGTTACTCATGAGTAATGTTGGTACATGGAGGCCCTTGAGGCAATGTTGGATAGATATCATTCTATTGTGCAAAGGATGGGTCAAACAAAGTAGCTCACATTCCTATTGTTCACCCCTCATCTCATATATGTTACAACATCTTGACTTATTGGGATGCTAATTGAAAGACATTTCAATTTCCTCAGGCTTCTAGAGAGTGGACCATCACTATGTATGACATCTATCATATCTTAGGAGTTATTATTAAAGGTGAGTGACTTACACTTCTTGAGAGAAAATATGAGAGAGACTATCTTTGGCTATGATAGAGTTAGTCATGCTAGGCATTGTCTCAGGGTTCAACTTACTTTGGTTCCTAGTTTCACTATTCTTTCCCTTGTACATTTTCATTGGGTTGATTTCCCCTAACTTTGGGGGGGACAAAAAGGCTCCTAAAATTAGGAGGTGTTGGGCACCAATCATTTAGTGACTCGAGTTAGGAATAATTTTTTCTTAGTGGATTGATAAGTTTTTGCCTTGGTTTACCAATATTTGTATTAGATTTTTTGATGAGGGGCATTTGCTTGGAGTCACCCTTCACTCATCATGACTTGTATTCTCAAGCATATTGTACTATTTTAGAAAGTCATGCTCCCTTTGGATCCTACATTACCAATATCTATGCAGTGGTGATGCCTTGTTCATTTTTATGCCTCTACGTGAGTTGTGGATACACTTGTAGATGTAGATTTCATTTCAGACACCTATACCAATTTGGAGGGGTTAGTTCAAGTGACAAGATATTTCAAGATCACTATCTAAAGTTAAGCCATTTGAAGGATAGAAATAGCTTAGTTGAGGCTCACCATATCACACAAGTGATCTAGTAGTTAGGAGAGGACTAGCTAGACAACATTCCCTGGGTACCTACATGTTACAAATCTACAGTGGATACAGTCGGTACTCAGCATAGGGCTCTTCTTTAGGTTTTAGTACTTCCTAGGGTCTTGATCACAAGAATTGTTCAAGACATTTCCCATGCTAACAGAAAAGAGGAAAATAATCTTAAAGACTTGTTTTAGTTGAGGGGGAGATCAATGATACCATAGATGAGGACTATGACCCTATGGAGGAGGATTGATAAGGTGGCTCTTAGAGTAGATGAGGAGATTACTGAGGATTAAGAAGTAGTGCCAAAGGATGTAGTGATAGTTTCCTTCAGCACTCTTTTCTGGACTATGCTCAAACATTAACATCACCTGATACCTGATCCTTCATCTAGGCAAGGATGGCTACTAACGTCTCCCCATAATATGCATGGAGATCTCCTAATGACTGTCTAATGGTGACTAAACTCTATAAAATCATATAACAATTACTTCTATATACCCCAATGGTAGAAGGATCAACTAGAATCTATCTCAATCTTTGAATCTCAGAATCAGTACATGTCCAAAGTATATCCATATTGGTGTGCACTGTGCACAAAAATTAATTAATTTCTCTAATTTAAATTCAAGAAAATGTACATAGGTCTAAATGATATTGCATCCTTTCCTAAATCTAAAAATAATAATGATGCACAATTTTAGAAAGCATAAATCTAATTTAAAACCTAAACATAATGAAGAAAAATTTAAACCCTAAAGTGAAACTAGAGGTATGATGTTAAATCAAATAAATTTTCATAATTAAAATATGACTAGAAATATGACCGTACTATGGTACTAGGCCAAGCCTTTAATAGATATCATATGGCATCACACTTATGAATGTGCCTAAATCAGTTCAAGGTAGACAAGATTAAATTCTTTCCAAATATCATAATGCTAGGAAAGAGTAGAGGTGACTGAATTTTTCTCAAGTATATTTATGATCATATAAATATTCAGTTTTATATATTTTGGTTGATTCCTTAGGTCATATGAATATTCAATGTTTTATATATTTTAGTTTATTCCTTAGGTCATGTCAGTACATAAAATTTTAGAATTTTCTTTTCATTGGAGTTGAATTACATTAAATAATGACACATTTTCTTTAGTTCATTTTATGTCCTCAACTATGTTATAACATAGGTCTTTTATTGATCTAAGGTGTTATCCATATTGGGTGGTTGTATATTTCTTTTTATTCTCGGGATACATTCGATCCCTTTGGTGGGGTTGATTTTTTTCATGCATTAAGATTTAGATGAAACATGAGGGAAATTCACTAGGGTTAATGTTGTTAATGGTTTATTTTTGTTTCTTCTCATTTAGTATAATTTGCACCCTTATGGTATTAATCATAACCATGAATGTATCATATATGTTCCTCAAGTTCATATTATTCTTATTGAAGTGGGATCACCCTAGCGCACATGCAATCGGCATCACCCAAAAAGATTTGTAGTTATTTATTTTAGTTTTAGTCTGCTTAGGTTTTATTTTGGCCTCTCATAGCATTGGCCACTCATGGTGTGGTCAGATTGGCAAGAAGCTAGATAATGTTAATATGCACATCTATGCAAGCTTCTAGAAGAATTTGAGCTCCTGGTAAGAAGTTACACCAAAAGTCAATTTTTTGTTCTATGTATTCATTCTGTTGGCGACAGGATGTTATTGGTATATGTTGGCACTAGCAACATTATTAAGGTATAGATAATGTATATTGGTGAGTTTTTTGCATATGATTTGACTTCTTCTGAATCAAAGCAATGTAGACTCTGTCTTGCATTACTCTGCTCATTTCCTGATCACCGAAAGGTTCCATTGGCAACGTGCTATCTCCTGGCAGGGCATGTTTTATTTCATCATAGATATAGACTTGTTAAATTATCCCATTTAGACCTCACCAAGAGAGGGCAATGCTTTTAAAAGTGCTTGTGTGACACAAGTGTGAACTAACTTTGTAATTAGAAAGGAAGAATTTTTCACAAATAATGAAGCATTTGTAGAGCCATCACAATCATCATTTAAAAGATCCATATTATCATCATGTAAAAGAAATGAAGTATCATCAATATGATACCCTAATAAATCATCATTATCAATCCATGAGAAATCATGTGTAGGAACATGAATAGAAATAGAGCCAAAAAAAACTCATCATCATCATGCAAAATGTGGACAACACATCAAAATTACATAAATTTGGGTTATCATGGCATTGTAAGGATATGTTACTGTAAGGCATGCTAGTGTAATGGATAGGTAGGGTACTTGATAGATCCGTGCTAAAAGAATGATTGTCAATATTGCAAAGCAAGAGATTGTCATGAATGGAATGACCAAAGGAAGTTAGGATCTCCAAAAGCATAGGATTTGCATTCACTAACAATATCAAGGAGGAAAAAGGTAAGACATGATAAAACAAGAGCTACAAAGCATAGAATAGCATGATTGAATCAAGGACATGGGTGTCATGTGAAACAAATGAAGGAATGTATCAAAATCTAAAACAAATGCATGCAAATCAACTAAAGAAGAACCCCTAATACCTTTCTATTCTTTCATTCAAATCAAATACCAAAATATAATAATTTTAATGTACCATAAAATACTTTAACTAAATACACAACATATGTGTTCCAATTTGTATGCCAATTATAAGATAATAATTTTAACATTTAATAAAAAAAATATTGTTAAATATCAAATCATAATTAATGCATTTAAGTTACTAATATATTTATTTTCATAAGGGTGAAACCCTTGCACTTTTAAAGATGCAAGTGCTACTTATATCTCTCAATAAAATAATATATAAGTAAATTAATAAATTATTCTATAAAAGTACACTATCATCTTCATATAAAACTATTGAAATTATAAACTTTTATTTAATATACTTTCATCTTCAAATATATTTTTAATTAAATTTTAAAAAATATAAGAAATTAATAAAAAAATATTTAAAATAAAATTAAAAAGTTAATTTTTAGGTATATAAAATATTGTGTAATAAAAAATTATTATATATATAAAACAATTTTATTATTAACTTCTTTTACCAAATATCTATTAATATTTAATTTTAATGTAAAGTAATTTATTGATATACAAAACTAAATTATTTAAAAGATAATCTAATTGAATTATTATTTTAATTTATAAAATAAAATAAAAGTAAAGTACATAAATATCAGATTAAAGCACAATGTCCAAAACAATATCAAATTAAACACACAAAAAAGGGTAGGGTGCTAGAAAGGCACACCCACAAAGTCTTAACATAAAGTCTAACATGACAATGTCCAAAACAATATCAGATTAACACACAAATTGATCTCAAGCCATCCAACTCTGCCATCCAACTCTACATGTAGGCTTGTGATCTTCAATGAAGTTTAGAATGACAGTTTTAGATCACACTCCATAAGCCATGCAAATTCAATAGAGGTATTACCATTAGCAAAAGCAAAAGGCCCGTCATACCAACCATCACCTGAAAGAGAGTGCACACCCATCTTGGAAGGAACACTGTTCAATGTGTTTGTCATGTGGCTTTTGGACAACCACATTGTCCTATATTCATTGCTGGGTCTGGTTGTGTTGTTTATCCAACTGGTGATGTTTTGTTGGCCACCAAATTGTTAGTTTGCTGGTTTTTGTTGTTTCATGGTTGTTGCTTAGTGCAGCTTGGTCATATGTAACTGTTATTGCTTGCTATTACACTTACTATTTGTAATCTTTTGTTTTTGTAAGTCTTCTTAATCTTATATATATATATATATATATATATATATATATATATATATATATATATGAATGAAAAAAAATGCATCATACATAACTTTACATTATAAGGATAATATATAGAAAAAGAAAACAATAATTTTTGTGTCTCCATGGGCCAATAACTTTTTTATCACTTAATGAAATAATGTAACCTACTTTTGGAAGTTTCTTTCAAATATGTAACAGGTCCATATTTATGATTGACAAAAATTTAAGTGGGTGGTTGCCTAAAGAATCCGGACGATATGGAGACTCTGACCACACCATCGTAATTGAAACATAATTCACATTAGGATTGAAATAATTTTCTTTTTAACCAATACATGAGAACAAATAGTAGAGAAAACAAGCATGAAATTTGGTCCCTCCTCTTTGTAACTAATCCTTTTTTGGCATCACAACGGAACATATGGAGATATCCATCACGATTATGGTCGGTAGAATCTCGATCAACGTGAATCGCGATACTTCTATCAATCACGGCACTGCCTGGGGATCTAACTATTTGCAAAGACGGATAGATATCCATCATGATCATGGTTGGTAGAAATCTCCATCTTTATTCTAACGTGAATCGCAATACGTCTATCTACCACGACGGCATGGGGATCTAACTAAAAATAGACAATTAAAAGGGCTGCTGCGTGTAATTTGTTTCAGAAATGTGTATAAATTTACGATGACTATTACTACTTGTGCTTAGAGTATTATTGTAATCAAAATCATTTAATTAGTGATTAATAGTCTCTTTGTGAATTGTTGTTCTAGTCAAATATCATTCTTGTATGCATTTGTGTTATGAGTTTCAATATGGCTCCGAACCAGGGATAATCTGCAGCTATAAAACGAAAAATTTAAGTCAGTTGGGAATCGCAGGGCTTATATTTGATGGATGTATGGTCGTATTTGAAATTTTTACCTAAAATACAATCAAAATTTTTGGAAAATTGTATCACATGAAAGAGTAGATTTTAAAAAGAATGTCAAAATTTCTATAGAGTTATTCTGATATATCGATTTAATTTATATATTATTTTTTAACATAAATTTGAGTAGATAACTGTCATAAAAAATTTGCAAAGGTTGACCGTCAAATTTAGGCCTTACTTGGGAGGTCTAAATGTGGGAGGGGGCATGTTTATCTTGTGCGTCCATGAACCATTGCCCCCTGTAGATAATAGTTCTGCACAAGAATAAATAAACAACAATCCTGCCGCTAGGTATTGGAAATCCAATTGGAATGATACTGGTTTAATTTGAACAGAATCTTTTTAACGGTGCAATTTTGTTGAAAATGGCTCTTTACTTGCCTGTTGTGTAGAAAAAGTATCTGAATTCCCAATTATAAATGAAGGTTTGCTAATGGAAAGGTGGAAAGTAGTTTCTCAAGGTTATATTTATCTGTTGTAATTGGTTTATGCCAATAAATGGAACAATTCCCTTATTTTAGTTTGTTCTGGAAAAGGATTGGTCAATTTTTAAATCTGTTGTTGAAGCTCATGAATGCCAAGAACACCATGGATATTGGCGTGTAAACTGGTTACTTGCTTCTCAACACTGCTCTTGTCCTACCTGATGATGGAAAGGTACTCTTATGATATGGTGACAATTGTGTAAAATTCAATCTCTACCAATTTTGCTTATTGTATTTGTAGGTATATTTGTGCTTGTAGGTGGGTAAAATCATAATACTCGGTCCCAAACTTGGGACATGAAAAAATTGGGAGGGTGGGGACAAAAAGTATAATCTTGTTTGAAGAAATATCTTTAAAGGAAGGTTCTTGATTATTTTCAAAAAAATTAAAATAATACCTTCCAACGAAGAAAATTTTCATTCGAAGGTATTATTTTAATATATTTTTTGCGAGTTTAGGACAAACTAGGATAGGTGAAGGCGAAAGACTTGGCGGCACCTGCGACATTTGAGGGAGCTATAGGGGGATTCGTTGGAAGATTCTACAACATTTTAAGGTAAGAACAATCCGCAAATTTATTAGCATTTTTTAAGCTCTGTTGCACCTTAAATTTATTAGCATTTTTGAGTCTATGGAACGAAGCTCTAAGCTTCCAGGCAACATATGAAGTTCAATGTTTGCATCCATCCAATTGAGAAATTATTAACATGGCAGACTGCATTTACCCTAAATATACCTTGGCGTAAACCCTAATTGCAATGTAAACATGATATATACATTCAATGATATATATTGTGTCAAAATTTATATACTTGATTACATGATTATAAATATGCATACTGTCAAAATTTATATAGTTGATCTTAATATGATTTTATATATATATATATATGGTTATTCTTCCTTCTGACCATCGACCTCTCCACATTACGCCTCTGCAAATTTAATATATCTTCTTCATGGAGGATTCTGGACAATTATATGTCCCTTTCTTGGCGTTGAAATGCCAAAAGATATGGCACTTTCTTCTTCTAATTTAGTCACCTAAAGAATAGCAAAATCTACCTTTAAAAGAAGGCGTTACACACCTCTTTTAGTGCTTTGCTCTCACATGCTACGTAGGTATGAAGGTGAAAATGAAAAGTTTGTGTTCAAATAATAAAGGGCAGCCTTTAGATAAGGTGCCACACTTCATTTCTTTTCCCTCTAAAATATGCAATTTGCAAGGCTTCTAAGTAGTCTTCATTATGGTGCTTTATTCCCATGCTTATGTCCCTCTTCTTCTTTTTTTATATTTTTACTTTTGAAATCTGTAAAGTATTTTTAATTGGCGTTGAATCTCCCTATTATTGCTTTTCAAAGCATTGCCCTCTCTTGGTGAGGTCTAAATGGGATAATTTAATAAGTCCATATCTATGATGAAAGAACACATGTCCTTCCACGAGATAGCACATTGCCAATGGAACCTTTCAGTGATCACGAAATGAGCAGGATAATGCAATACGAAGTCTACACCACTTCGATTCAGAACATGTCAAATCATATGCAAAGAAATCACCAATATACATTATGTAACATCTCGCTACATAACCCTGAAGGGTAAGAGCCAAAAGAGGACAAGATAATTTTTTTTTTTGACATAAGTAGATAACATACACATGATGCAGTTGTCAATTCGATAGATCAACAGCATTCGTGGCCAAGTATGGCCGAATGAGCAACCCACGGGAGAGAACTAAATCACTCTCCAAAGGAAACATAGATAATACTACATTCATTTTAAACACCAAATAAAATATTCCTAAAACCCATATCCAAATATAAACGTGAATCCATAATCATCATAAAACAAGTGGATCTGATACCCACACCAGAATCCATAAACCAAATAGGAAACATCTCATTTCATCTCATTAACTTACATGATTACATCTTCTCTCTTAAGAGAGTATAATTACATAAAAGAATATACAGTGAAATGGTATAGCCATGAATATGATACAAAAATTGAAAGAGCACAATAATTGAATGAAGTAATGAAGAGAGAGAACATCTCCAACTAGTGCTCCAAAAACCTGATTGCCGGTCCCCAATGGTGGTAGCAACGCCTCCCAACCATGTGGACTCATAAGAAACCATCCCACCATACTCAGAGATAACCACAAGGCCCAAACGGAAGAACAACAACAAGACAAGGGAATACATGATAGCCAACACACACATCAATCACGGAGCAAACACAGAAAACATTGCATAAAGCTGATGTCATAACATAGAGGTACTTATCCAAGTCATAGATTGGGTACTACTCATGAAAACTAAGGTACTAGATACTAGAGTGTAATCAGATGGAGTGTCATCATGTGTTCTTGAAGGGATGGCAGCACATGAAACCAAGTACTCCTCTCATGCAAACAAGAAGACTCAATCATGCCCAGATCAATGCCCCACAGATGGATTATTCAACGCCCCACTGACGGATAGGCCTTCCCATTGCATCCTTAGCCTTTACAAGTGCTAAAGGCCATGCATGAGGACTAATTATCTTATTAATGTTTTTAACCCAATGTTTTCATTTAGTTATCACTTATTAATGTAACTCTGCTACTAGTTCCCTTGGCAACCACTTGCGAGCCCCAGGCCTGTAGAGAGCCACTCCAAAAGACAACTCTAATTACCTAGACCATTGTCATCTCGTTTAACCAAATGAAGTATCCTAAATAGACTGTAATACTGAAGTATAAATTAGAAATAGAAAAATGTGATCTATAAGACAAAAGCTTTCATGGACAATGTAATTTGTTAAAAATGGCCTTTTTCCAATTAGATTAGTTTTTTAATAACTCCCGTGACCCCAACTTGATCACTCTTCACAAAGGATTGCAAGGATATTATAAGAAAAGCACGGCAAATGGCATTGCAAGCCTTCTCATAGCCTAATATTGACATAATGACTGCCATATTTAATATAATGAAATAGAATGCTACAAAAACTTACAAAATGGAAACCTTAATTTCTCCCTCCTATAGTAATTCACTTTTTCCATGACAAATATTCTTAATTAAAAATTATGTGACCAAATTTCAATGCACAACATAGCATGATGGATCTAATGTATTTTAGTGTTGTAACATGCTTTACTCAAAGTCGATGGTTTTCCCAAGGCTGGTGTTTTTTTTTTGCAGAAAAAGAATGACTGAAATGACCAAATAGAGGCCGCTAAGTTTTTTTTGTTTAGGATAGGGGCCACATAGGATAACTACATAAAAAGGGGCATTATATGTCCACCCTTCCTAAAACTACTTTCCCCTAAGCAACGTTGAGTTGGGTGCTCAAGAATCTTTGGTCCCTCCTATGTATCATCTTTTGTGAGTAGGTTCCCCCAACAAACTATGTATTTTGTGATTTTTCCATTCTTTAGCTTCTTCACCCATGTTTCAGTAGTTTTCGGTGAAATAGTGTCACCTAAAAGGTTTTCGAGTGAAATAGTTTCACCTGAAAGCTTTTCGAGTGAAATAGTTTTTCCTAAAACTATGTGGCACAAAGGGTTTCAGCTGAAACTCTTTCACCCAAAAACTTTAAATTGATATCAAATTGTATAGCAAGGTTTCAATCTTGAAACCATTTTGTATGAAAGTATCCAAAACACTTTCACTCAAAATGACCAAGCTAGCAACCTAACCCATCTTTTGTGGGAAATTCAACAAAAGAAGATCTTCAACTCCACATTTCTCTAACCAAGGATATTTTCATGAAAATATATAAATACCCTTTTCTAGGGATCAAAGCCAAGAATTTGAGAATTTTTTTTAATATTTTAGTTAGTTTTATTCTTTTTTTATTAATTTACTACAAGTAGGTCATTATAATCAAACATGTATAAGGTTGATTAGAAATTTAAAAAAGTATACTAAAATTTATTTTTTTAAAATTAAGAAAAATATTGTACACTGAAGGAGAGAATGCTCTCCAAAAGGGTATAATTTTTTTTTCTAATGATATATATTTAAGACATAAAATTGCATCCCCATCAAAACTATTACATTTTGAGTAAATTTGACTTTAAAAAATAAAATAAAAATTAATATGTTTTCTCAATGCAAGAGATATTCAAGTTAGCTAAGGGTGAAGAAAATCAAAGGAAAAAAATATTTACTATATTAAAAGCTACATCCCATCGACCTCATTTTTTAATTATTCTTCCACAAGTAAAATATTCTCTTAAATTTATAAAAAAAAATAAAAATCTCTAACTAATTTTTTAAAAATTAAGAAAATTAGAAACATCAACTACACTAAAAGTTTCACATTTAATTATTTTATATCATTTTAAAATTAAAAACATATATGTCACTTTAAGGCACTCCAAGTTGAAAAACTATATTTGTGTTGGCATTTCCTTTATAAAAGTGGGACACAATTCTAAACTTTCACATAGGGTGATGTGTTTTCCAAGTGTTTTTTTTGAAGCAATACATATGGAAAACATTATGAATTATATTGTCTACTAGCGATTCCAACCCATAAGGAAATCCACCAATAATTTTCACAACTCTGTAAGGTCCATAGAAGTGAGATTTGAGATTTTTAACCCCTCTTCACTTAATGAAATTTTTCCTATAAGGTTGAAGGCATAGAAAAACCATGTCTCCAGCCTTAAATGACCTCTAAATGAGGCACTAATCTATATATAGCTTTGGATTATTGTGAACGGAGCCCATTGTAGGTGATCCTTGAGTGACCTCAAAATGTCTTTGCTATGCTCTAGCAAATCACTATCTATTGGTCCTTTTCTATTAATGAATACCAAATATGTGAATATTGGTGCATCATATCCTACAAAGCCATAAAATAAGTTATATTGATGGGCATTAATGGGTGCTATTATAGAAATATTCTCCAAGGCTTAACCACTTAAATTTCTATGTAATCAGTTATGTAACTAAGTGCAAAGATCCATATAAATTTATGAAATAATGTGAGCATAGTCTTATTTTGAGTATGATTTAGTTTGCATCTCTATTTTAAGATCTTCATATAAACCTACTATAACAAAACTACTCCAAAGGAACTCACAAATGATTTCATATTCTTCATCATTAGGGCATGGACCTTTGTCCTTCTTAGAATCAATATATTTAGAATCAACACATTTAGTAAATGAACATAAAAATGAATTCTCAACATTTCTTGCATCTATAAAGGGCAACGCCTCCAACCCATGCTCTAAAAAATTGCCAAGGTAGAAAACTTGTTTGGTCATAGGCAAGCATGTGTCCTTATCAGCATTTGCATTAGTACATTCTTCTTGTGAACTAGAAATCTCCTGTAGTGCCCCTCATCTCATCGTCCATCAGATTGATGTTGCTTAGACTTTATGATAGTGTCTTAGACCGTAGATGATGGATCTCTTGTTATCTTGTTACTTCATTATGAACCTGATTGTTATGATAACAGTTATTGATGTTGGATTCTATTATTTTATGCTTTAGAATTTGATAAATAAACTAGATGTTACAGATGTTTGATGTTAATTGCGATATTAGATTGTAAGAGGATTGAATGTTTTATGTTGTTGATTAATATCAGATACCTTGTTCAACATAGTTAATCATTTATTCATAAACGTGAATGGAACAGTGTTGTATTACTCGCTCTCAAGTACCCTACACCACTGTGATTTCCATTCACTATAGGACTGTATGTGGATATACATCTTGTTATGTTTAACCGTGTGTTGTTGCAGGAATGCAGGTACTAGGCATCGACTCCACCTGATTACAGGTCTGAGCGTGCCTTCACCAATGGTTTAGTTGTTGGAGTTAACGTGAGGTCCCATGACAGTGTGGTCTGGTTGTCAGTTTATCCTTTTGGTCTTTGTCTGTCATTCGATCATGATTTGCAGACAGGTAATATTGCACCTTGGAGTCTAACTAGGTTAGAAAGTGTCTAAGTGTGTAAGGTGTCGTTGTGCTTTTATTAGAATCATATTACGGAAAGTATAATGTCGATAATTGTTGATTATTGTTGTAAATAAATTATTATTTTATTAGTAGTATAGTTGTTAAATAAAGATTGTAAGAGGTTTTGTATTATTTAATATAATATTATTTACAATAAATATTTAAATAAATAAAATAATCGTAAGTTATGTTGTAATTAGTGATTTACAACTAAATTAATAAAATAAATTAATATATAGTTATATAATTATAGATAGTTGTAATATTATAACTTTATTAAATGCTTTATGCTTGGTCGGCTATAAAATAATTAAATGTTGCCGGAATTGTGTGTTAGTATTTAAAAAAGGAATAACCTCTTGGGAGTATGAAATTAAATAAAAGTCTTTCTCGAGGAGGGAGATGCACGGGATCGCGTGCCGAGTTCCTTGGATGATAGAAGGGATTGTGTTATAAAAGGGAAGCTTGTAGAGGCAAAGAGGATAGCATTGCAGGTAGAAGAAGAAAGTAGAAGGCTGGGAAAAGAAGCGTGGAACTTCCGCAATTGAAACGGACTCGGCGATTCGATAATCAATCCAGGTTCCACTGAATGCATAATTCCTTTCCTCTGAATCTGTGGGTGTTGATCGTTTCCTTGTTTCTAAATGGATTGTTTAGTTGAATTTCTGCTTCAAGAGATATTTTAGTTTGCAATTAAATTGTTTTCTGCATCCCTCCGATATTTGATCTGAGATATATATCTTAACATTTCCACTAAACGGTTTATCATTAGTTTTTTTATTACTGGTTGCGGCAATGTGGTAGTCGTTTCCATACTGTGCAACAGCTAGTTGTAGTCATTTCCACCGTCGACGGATGTCTGAAAATTTTGTTGCTAAGACGTGTAATATTTAAAAAGGCGAGGTTGGACATTGTGTGCTTCTGGGTGGAGATTTCCATCCCTCTGTAGATAGGGCGTATTCAAACATAAAACGCAGCAAATTTGTAAGATTTCATCTTCGCCCCTTTGAGAAATTATTCAAAGTAACAACTGACCGATTACTCTGCAACAGAAGGGAAACAAAAAAAATGAGATGGGGGAGTCAGAAATAGAAAATGCAGTATTGGCGCATTTGAAGAGGAAGGGTTTCCATCGAACAGAGCTTGCGCTTCAGAAAGAGCAAAATCATGAGGTCGAGGACCCTCAGCATGTTATCTAAACTGGAGACTCCACCGCCAGTGGCCGGTTATTTTCCTGGCAACAGCTGGTAGCATGCAGCCTTCATGATATTTGCTTTCCTCTACAACATCTCTATGGCAAAAATAGACAGCAAGATCATCTTCGACAGTCAATTCTGCGTCACTTTCCTCTCGTCCATGTATGAAATAAATACTCGCCGCCATAACACATACATTTATGTCAAAGTTTTGTCGAAAATATTTATGACTTAATTTTGCGGAGACTTATAAGATTTACCAAATGATTTCTGTTCAAATTTTGCAATCCCAAATGCAAGCGATTGACGACGTTGAAGATACTTGCTTCAGCTATTTTTCTTATTAAGTAAAAATCTGGCAGTTGAGGGTGTAATTCAATGGCGCTGTCTACAACATTCTTGGGTGGAATTTTGTGTACTCTTCATAATCCAAGAGTTACAACTGCTATGCAACACAATGCTCTATTAACTACTTCAATTTCTCATACTAAGCGCAGTACCATTATTGTACGTGCTACTCAGGATGGGTATGCTATCACAAGATCCAGTAAAAGTGTAAAATCTGATTCTTTGTCCAATATCCATACAGATAGTGCTGGAAAGGCCTCTGCTGTGGAAGATGCTAAAAGTTTCAAGTTCATAGAAAGTTTTAGATTGCCAGAATTCCTACTACCAATTACATCCAGAGAAGCACACTAGGGTTTTGTTAAGCAAGCTGAACAATCAATTGAACGAGCTTTCAGAAGGTTCCGCATGGCAATACTTTATACTCTGGTGGCCCGTGGCTCGGTGGTTCTTGTGGAGTTTAGCGCTACGCAGACAAATGCAAGCTCAATTGCCCGTCAAATACTGGAGAAGATAACTGCTGATTGCCACATCTCGTATTCTCAGGATCGGTATATTTTCCATGTCAAAGGACCGATGGATTAACTATCTTGTGTATGGCAGACGATACTGTAGGGAGGAGGATCCCATTTGCATTCTAGAGGATATTCATGGGAGATTTGTGAAGACATATGGACGAGCTGTTCATACAGCTCTTGCTTATGCTATGAATGATGAATTCTCTAGAGAGCTAAGCCAACAGATAGAATATTATTCTAATGACCCAAATGCAGACGAAATTAATTGTATCCAGGGAGAGATGTCCCAGGTTCGCAATGTAATGGTGGAAAATATTGACAAAGTGCTAGAGAGAGGTGACAGGTTGGAATTGCTGGTAGATAAGACAGCAAACATACAAGGGAACACTTTCAGATTTAAGAAGCAAGCTCGTCATTTTAAGAATAGCATGTGGTGGAGGAATGTCAAGCTTACTGGTGGATCTCACAGCAGTGCCTGATTTAGACACAACAGAGAAGCATGCATAATAACTGCGCAGAATCTGATGCACTTCACTGAGCAGAAGTCACATTTTGGAGGAAGAAACAGAGTTTTCTTATTTACTTTCAGTGCATTAAGGTTTATCGTTTCAACTCTAGTCTGCAGAAGCCCGTCATTGTTAAACCAGGTTAGTTGTGCTTTCTTGTATGCATTTCGTCTGATTGGCTTAGATTAACCCTAAGGAATGTTTATTCTCTTTACAATGTGTTTGAATGCATGTGTGTATTAATAGTAGTACTATTGATATCCATGCTATTATTAGTATCATTGTTATAATTATAGTTATTATTATTATCATTATTGTTATTATTACAATAATAATAATTATTATTATTTTTACTATTCTTATTATTAAGTCAAAACGGAAAGATGATGGTCAAATACCTAATTTAATAATAATGTTATTGCTATTCCATTGTAGGAACGATTAGGTTTTATGGTAGGATAATTTGTTTTGTATTATTGCTTTCTAGAGCCAATTCAAGGAAAGGATTTATCGAGGATTTAGTGAGCAACATGATTTGGAAGTTATGAATAATTAATTCATAATGTTCTTGATTAGTGCAATAATACTTTTAATGCTTCAACCGTATAATTGATCCATAATCCTTTTAGATCTAGCTATTAGCATTCTCTATAAGTTCAATTTCTTATAACCTTGAAACTTTAGAAATCTTTGGAGTATATGATAATCGAGTGCATGAGTACTAGGGAACTATGGAGAAATGATATAGGATACTTCAATTATTGTTGTGTTATGAGTTTTATACTATAGAAGGATTTGTATAATCTAATGAGCTATTTTAATAGATGGAGTTGTTTAATTTAAATATTTATTGGTGATGAATCAATTGTTGAATGTTTTGAAGTTATTGATCATTATTATTATTATTAATATTATTATTATTATTATTATTATTTCAAAAGTATAGTTGATTGTTTAAAAGCCAAATGGAATTGGGAATTTAGAATAATGTTGTCATTATGTATTTAAAAGAAAATCGCTGTGATTATATATTATGGTTAATGAAATTCAATTTAGATTGACATCGGTTTTAATTTGGTTTCTTCATTTTGTAAAGATAATGGATTAAGGATTAGGTATATGATTATTGCATTGGAAATGTTATTTAAAGGTATTAGATAATTAGTTAGTGTGAATTGATATTGTATGAAATGGTCAAAGTGTAAGTTGTCAAGGGTTCATTTCTAGAGGCCAAGGTTGTTGTGTTTTGACTTCATGTAATGTGTTGATAAGTGTCCTAAGTTATGGAAGTCATGTCTCCTTTTGTCATGTATAAGGAATTTGGTTGGTATTGTGAAAGAATGTAAATATTCTAAATGCATCATGATGTGTAGAAAGGCTCTTCGTGAATGTTGTGATTGATTTATTTATTTGTTTGGGATGTTGTATTGGATTAGACAATGGGGAGACGTCGGTATTCATGAAAAAGTATTTTTCTTATGAGTTACTTCATTGGAAGTCATGGAAAATGTATTAAGAGTATGCCCTGGTAATTGAGATGATATGCAAGAAGGTGAATGCCTTGCATTATTACATGTATATGTTCATATCAGAATAATGGTTATGCAAGATGGTTAATGCCTTGCATGGTTTATGTATCATCATCGTCATGATGATGTTTGCTGTGTTTGTTGAGTAGGGTCTTCTAGATGCAAGTAGGGGAGTGGCTTTCAACGTGGGGCCGGCGCCCAAAGTGGCAGTTAGGATAACCCGTTGGAAGTAGATTAATCAAGTGATAACCTAAATAATGAATTTGGGGGTTGGGTAGTTAGGCACACTAAACAAGATAAGTGGATGCCTCACTCATGGCTCAAGTGCTTGTTTAGGCTTGAGATGAGATGAGAAGGCCTGGAATGGCAAGATCAACTACCTTGTCCTCATGAAAGGTATGTTGATTTCCGCATGAGCGTTGTATGGGGGCCGGGAGTCGGGAGAGGCTACCAGGACAACCCAAGATGGGGGCCAGGGCCTAGGAAAGCTTGCCAGGACAACCCATGACAAGCCATGTGATGACACTTCTCCCTACTACAGCCTAGCATTCCCTAGTTGTACTCTCCCCATTAGTTATGTGTTGCCTCTGGAAGACAAGTTAAGTCAAGTTAAGTTGTGTTGTGTTGTATTGTTATTGCCATGTGTTGTATTGGCGTTTGGTTGACCTTTGTTCTTGGTTATCTTTTGTCTACCTGACTGTTATTGTTTGGGACCTCATGTTAACTCCTAGCTCGGGGGGTGGACCTTAGGGTTCCACATGGTCAGGTGGAAGAGCTATTTTATCCATTGGTTATTCTTCATCAAGTTCATATGCAGAAAGGATTTATTCCAGATTTGTGTTACAGAACATTCATTGTGTATGTAATTCTGATGTAGTCTGAAAATGGCAATGTAATGATGTCATGATGTATTTATATGAAAGCATTTCAGTTATGTATCTAATCATGCAGATTCCGTTATTTGATAATATGCAATGAGTATGAATAAGTTATTTAATTGTGCTTTGGATTCAGATTAGTTACTGATGAATGTTAAATTATGTTAGTAGGTTTGTAAAGTAATGCAGCCTTGTATCCTTAGAGAATATGTCGTAGTTAGTTACGTTAACATTATTTGTTATCTTAAACATTTTTAAAAAAAAATGTTCCTGTTTCATGTAGCATAAATGTGTATTTCTTTGAGGTGTACAAGGCGGTTACATCTCCACCTCATCCTTATGAAATAAATCAAATACAACAAGATTCCATTAGAATCATTATCATTATAGTCCATGAAGAAAGTAATATTATGCATAAAACCATGTTCATGTACCTCAAGTTCAATGCCTACACACTCATCTCCAACAGCATCATTGTCATGCTAAAAATTAATGTCCATAACACTATCATTATTAGCATGATTAGTTTCAAGTACAAACCTATTCATCTTTTTCTCATGTGTGCAAATGTTTGTAGTAGAATGAGTAATAGCATTACATTCCTCAAATGGAGGAAAGACTTTAGTAAATAATCAAGTGTTTTCTCTAATGACTAAACATTTGCTTTCATTACTTAAGTACTATCATCCATATGAGTTGATTCATTACACTGTTTAAACACTTGTGCACACATAAGATGTAACTGCACATATATCAACCTCTTTACCATGACATGTATTTGTATCTTCTTTTATATATTCCTTATCAGTACTTAGTCTATCCTCAAGATGATCCCCTGCCCTAATTCTTTCATCATGGGATGCATTTTCATTTTGTGCTTTACAAGCTACACCAACATACATTGCATTGTTCTTTTACTCATTTAGAACAACAAAGCAATTACTACCACCATTTAAAGACATAGGGGTTTTTTCGTATCCTTGTCTTATTTCCTCAAGAAGAAAAACTCACTCGTATACTTGATCAAGCTTAATAGGTTTCACCAATTAAGGTGCATCAATTCTATAATTCTCTTTTCTATGGGTATCATTTGAAACCTAAAATTCTTTTTTACCTTCCTTTGTTAATGCATCCTCATAACAACTTGACCCACATTCAACCATATTGTAACTAAACTCTATATTGACTCCATCCTTATATGTCATATCATCAACTTCTAATTCTACATCATATTCATTATCTTCAACTAAAACTTCTTCCTTCTCATATTCTCCTTGAATTCCTTTAGATCTTGAAATATCTCAATGGTTTCTAACTATACCTATAGATTTATTTCTATCATGGTATTTATCCTTATTCATTTTAGTAGATTGTTCATTCAAAGGAAATGTTTCAACATTATCAATTCCCATAGATATAATACCTTTCATTGTTGAAAAATTTATGTTATCATCAATATCAATTCCTATGATGTACACTTGTTGAAGTTATGTAGAATTTTTATCTCTCAACATTAAACCCATTTGGATTTTCATGTGGATCCAAGTTTGAATACCCACTATGGATTTCGTTGAGTAGCTTACCCTTTAACCTAACAATTTTTTATGTTTTTTTCTATACAAAATCTATCTTGTAGATGGAATATGGGAGAATCAATTCATATTTTGATAGGTGTGATAGTTACAAGAAGTGATTAGAATCTAGTGGTGAATAAACCCTAAAAATTCTAGGAAACTAATCACTTTCATTTGTGCCCCTAGGATAACATTCAAGTGTATGACATTTGAATTTTGTCTATAGGACAAAGTTCTTGTGCC
Organism: Cunninghamia lanceolata; assembly: GCA_027924645.1. Taxonomy (NCBI): domain Eukaryota; kingdom Viridiplantae; phylum Streptophyta; class Pinopsida; order Cupressales; family Cupressaceae; genus Cunninghamia; species Cunninghamia lanceolata. The sequence continues at coordinate 2,782,369 of BSBN01000639.1, forward strand.
CAAAGCATTTATCCCTACCCTAGTGTGATCCTTATAAACTCAAAATTATATAGGGAGTTTTTTTTTGTCATTTTTAGCTTAGCTATGTAATTTTTATCAGTTTCTAACAAGTTTTAAGGTTTCAAGTTTTAGCTTCTATTTCTCCTCCTTCATTTGGACTACTTTTGGATAATAAACTTCCACTAAATTTTCCATTTTATTCTATTGTAGGTAGTTGGAAAAACTTGAGAAGGCCTTTTCATCACTGTAACTATCTATTTTGAAGTTTTTACTAATTTTTAATGTAGGGAAAATATTTGAGAACCTAGCTCCTGAATTGTATCCTTAAGGCAATAATATAGCACCCAATGCATTTGTCCCTACCTCTTCATGTCTCAAGTTTTGGTTTTCAATTCTCTAGAGTCACCTATAGTCAATATTCAATTATTCTTTTGTCATCTTCTAGGTGCATTAGCCTCTATTTTTCATTTTCCTCTCTTTTTGGCACATTTCATTTCTATTTGTAGTTTTTAATTTCCTACATCAATCACTTGTCTTTTGTCAATCCCAACTTAGTGTTTGTTTATTAGTGTTAGAATAGTTTAAAAATCCTTCATTTCGCTAGTTCACATACAAATTTAAAAAGGAGAAAACTAACACCTTTTATTTCTCTTATTTTCTTTCATTTGGTGAACTCAATACTCATCCATTTCAACTTCTTATTTGTTTTTAGATTATCATTGCACTTATTTTCCTTTCTTAAACCTATCTTCTCTAGTTTTTCTTCTTACCCAATCTCCTAGACCTCTTATCCAATTACAAGAACTTATACTATGACTCATGCCTCTCTTTCCCCATTTATTCATACTAACCTTTTTTACCCTAATTCTTTCCCTATCTTTCTCCCAATCACTAGGTTCTATGGTCACTTATCTCTATGTCTTATACAAACATGCATTTTCTTCTAATTCTCGTGATCATATCTTACTTTTTCCTATCAAAAATAATTCTTCTCTACCTCACTTAGCCAAGCTCAATTGTTCTAATTGCTTTATCATCTTCTCACAAGTGCATCCCTTTGTCTCTAAATCATGATGATAATGTGAACAACTCTATGCCCATTCTACCTTTGGCCTACTTAGCACCTATAAATATTCCACATTAATGACTCTTGTATCATTCTTAAAGACCACTTAACAAATTTTTATGATGTGCCTACCTTAGATCCTCTCTTTTATACTTCTTTCCATATTACATCGCCTTCCAAACCTACAAAAGATGGATCAAATTTCAATATCAACTCTCACCCTTTTATCTCTCTTACCACTCGTTCTCGTCTCTCTAAAATCATTTCCATCAATATGGGTCTACTTCATGTTCTTCTATTTCCCTTACTTTCTGTCCCTACCATTATGTCCCCGTATCTTCCTCATGTTCCTACCACAACCAATATGTACCATTTGGCACATCATCTATTTCTTATGAATATCTTTTTCCTTTCCAATTTTCATATCTTTCATCTATTCTTCCTCCTTCTTATGAGTCACCACCTTATCATTCTACCCCTCATGATGTCTTACAATTGCCACCTTCTCACCTTATAATCCCTTATTCCATTATTTTATTTATTTATTTTGAATCTTCCTCTCTTTCTACTCTTAGTGATGTACTACCCTTACCTGCTTCATCTCCTAAACCAAGTGAACCCTTGTTTCTTCCTTCCTACAACTTGTCACATCCCTCCACCCTCATAGCAATAATCATACACCTCCACTATACATATCAAATATTAAATATGAGGATTCCAATGAATGGAAGCAAAACAATATTGTTGAAGCTTTCATAAATAATACATTAGATTCATGTTTTGAAGAAGAGTTCAGCATATCTCCTCCTATGAATAATAATAATAATTTCATGCATTAAGGGTCTTCTCCCCTCTCTACATATATGGTATTGTCTAATTAAAAGGATACTAAACTAAACGTGCAATCTTATATGATTCTTGTAATAAACCTAGTGCAATGTCTTATTTTTATCCTTTAAATGATAACATGCTCAGTAGGTTTCATTCATATGCATTGATATTTCCTTCTTTTTATGAGAATCTATGGACTTTTATCACTCATTATCCATCTCTAAATCAAACATGTCCTTCCCTTCCTAGGATAAATTTGATAAGTCCCTCTCCTTTTGCCTCTTCTTGTAATCATCTGATTACACATGCACTTAAAGGCCCCCCCTAGAAAACTTAGAGAGATCTCTAAGCTGAAGTATGATATTCCTATATCTCATGTTAATCTTATAACTATGACACACCATCTTTCTACCCCTAAGATTGTCTTACAAGATACTCCTACCTTGACAATGGATGTAAGAGATTAATCTTATTTCCCCTCTCTCAAGGTCTAAAACTTAAAACCTCTCCTACAACTTTTACTCCAATAATGGCACATTATTTCCATCCTCCTACTTCTACTCCTATTATGGTTCATGTTGCTTTCATGGTTATCACATTGTTAGTTGAATAGCCACAATACTTGTTGAAATATAGAAAAAATGTGACAATACCAATTTCACTTCCCATACCACTATCAATCTTTCCTCTCCACCTCATGTTATCACTAAGAGACCTAAAGATCATGATTTTGTGGATCCTCTACAGCCCACCCAAGCTAAGATAACTCTTTTGGATCTCCTTCAAACATCTTCTCTTAAGAAACATCATTCAACAAGCCTTAAAAAAAATATTCATTCAATCATCTTAGACCCTACTAAACTTGCCTCCAAATCTATGTAGGACATTTCTTTTTCCCCGTCTAAATTTCAACCCCTTTTAATTCTTCAAAAAACTCTCCCATTAATTATTGTTGGATGATATAAGAACTTGGGAATTAAGAGGGTTCTTGTTGATAATGGGTCTAGGTAAACATCTGTGGTATATTTTTCTTAACTCCACTCATCTTCATTGTTCATAATTAGAAAAATTTGAGCTCTCCATTTGTGTTTTTGATAATTTTAATTGGGAACCTTTAGCAAACCATTATCTTTCCTATTATAGTGGGTCCTATCACTCTTAATAACGTTTTCATGTCATGCCCAGTAAACTTTCTTATAATCTCCTTCTTGGATGGCCATGGCTTAATGCAATGCATGTTATTTCCTCCAACCTTCATTGTTTAAAATTCATTCATAACAATAAGATCATGTATGTACTATCTATGATGATGAATCCAAAAGTTTTAGTCTATTGAATGTCAAGATCTCTTTAACCTAGCCAATTTATTTCACCCCTTTGCTAGAATTTTACCTAAGAGAGCTTTCCTAAATCATCTCTTGATAATTCTTCAAAGGATTCTAATTCATTTGATCCTTCTCTAAATGATATTGAACCTCTTCTTCCTCCAGCTTCTACAACTTTACATCTATAACTGATCCCCCTTTCTCAACATTTTAACCCCTTTCTTGGGGATGAATAAAGTTCTTTAGACTTCACCCCTTGTTATTGTAACAAAGGTTAAGCTCCACTCAATATTTCCACTTTAAACATGGACCCACAATCTTATTGTTTACCTCCTTATTGTCACACCTCTTAATCCCCTCTTAATCAAAATACCATTTCCCACACTTCAACTATCAATCCATCTTCTTCAACGTCTACTGATTACTTGTCTTATTTCAAGATCATTCCCTTTGGTTTTGGTGAATATGATAAAGGATACTCCCCTTACCAACCCAAACACACAACAATAATAGAGAATAAAATAACAAATGCAAGAAAGAAACACATTCTTTATATTATCTCAATATAATGACATTACAATATTGAGGAAATTTTTCTAATAACATGGGCTTTCTAATTACAAAAATCTGCAACCCAGAGCCACCATCTACACTATTGAACCCCATGTAATTCCCATTCACCTTCTTTATCTGGAATATGTAACCACCCTAGTATATTCTTGAAATTGTAATTCCCACCAAAAAGATATTTTTATATTTTTATTTCTTTTAATTTCGGTAGTAAAATTCCATGGGATCATAACTTTAGATCTGACCATTGGATTTTCAATCATAATATATTGTTGGAAAGTCATTGAAGAGACGTGTGTCAACAAAATGACATGTTACCGTACACTTTGATTTTTGGCCAATTTTCGGGCCCATCCGGAGCCTCTAAGTGCCTCAAATTTGACTTCAAACATTTTATCAGGATTTTTGAAAAATGAAAATATTAATATCCCACAAATGAAAAATGACATTGAAGATATTTCTTCACCATTAACTTCAATTCACCATTCTGGAGGTCTATGTAAGATTTTGTGTTCATATGTGCACAAATGTCAACTTACTAAAAAAATAACCCTGCCAATTTTAGCCCTTATTGAAAAAGAAACAATAATTTTGGGTGATGCAAGATTGCTCTTACACCCTGGATGCTCATGCATCAGAATATAAGGTATATTTTGTATATTTCTATATTATTACATCACTTGTTTACCAATACACTCAAAATTAGTCCCTCCAAAACCCCTCTTTGTACTCTCCTTCCCCATCCCATAAACATGTTAGTTCAACCAATCATACTATCTCAAACCCCCCATTTTCTTATTCACATGACAAATGCATTATTAATCATGACATTAATTAGTTCCTTTGAGTTATATAGTTCTCCCTTCATCCTCTTCTCCTTCACATAAAGGTGTCCATTTAACTAAGCATATTGTCTTAGATTCCCCTTCCTCTTCCCTCAAAAAATGTCACTAATCATAACATTAATTTAGTTACCCCTAGAACTATAGTTCCTCTTTTCTCTTCTCCTAAACTTGAAAGATTACATGAAAAAGGGTTCAAGATCCTAACACATTTTGGATATAAAGGAAAAGGCCTTGGCCATCATGAGGATAGTATGATTGAATTTATTTACCTTTGTTCCACCTATACGAAATTTTCATATTGAATCCAACTTTAAACTAAAATTGGTCATTTTCCTAAATGGAAATTATGTTTTAGGTCTCATTTAATTCATGTTCTTTTGTTGTCCTTTGTCCTTTTTTTAATGTTTGTAGGTAGAAACAAAGTATTTCAAGTCATACATAATGGTAGAAAAAAAATGGATTTCTAGTTATGAGGTGTGTACCTCAACACAAGGGTGCACATGCATATAGGAGATTTCAAACTATCATATATATGTGCATGTCTATGGGGTTGTGTCTATGGGGTTGGTATGCACCTAAATAAGGAATTCAAAGTTTAAATTGAAAATTGATATACTACCCATACCAGTACACGTTTGAGGGATGGGAGTGCACTAGAAAATGAAAGATGGGATTTCAAAATTTAAAGCATAAATAAACACACACTTGATCAAGGAGAATTATTTTCAAATAAAATTCACAACTTTCATGTATAGGTGTATACTTGGGCAGAAGAGCAACCCTCATTATCTGGCCAAATCTCACTTTCAAGTTGAAGTTCAAATCTAAGCTATATGTGCACTTGTGTAGTAGAATATGTAGGTGAACGTCTAAATTTGAAAGGATGGATGTAGAGTGCACTTTAAACACAAGTCAAATTCAAACAAGTTTGTTGACAGGCGTGCACCTAAAATAAGGCTATGCACCTCACAATGAAGAAACAATAGTTTTGAGCATGATCAAAGACGCCTCTAGAATTTGAAAGCATATTTGCTAAGGGAAGATAGACCTCACTATATAGGTGTATTTTGAAGTGAGCAAAGCACACTTGAAAGAAGGATGCAAATTTTAGTCCAAAAATTTAATGGCATATAAGACAGTGCACATAAACATTAGGAAATGCCCTTAAATGAAGAAAACAGAGAAGTGGAGGTGCGAAAGTGCACATCTCAAACAAGGGCACGTGCCTTGTCTAAGGTATTTCAGAAATCAAAAAATTTTAAGGTGCTGAATAGATGCACGTTTGGCGGAGAAGTTCACACCTATGCATATTAGCAAGTCTTCTATAAATATCAGATCAACACCAAAGTTGACAGTTAGACGTATTAACAAACAAAAGATAAAACTCTTATTTTAGGAAGATGCACCACTTTGAAATGTCTCATCCTTTCAAACCAATCAGCTATTTATAAATGATAGCTCCAAATAAACACAAGTCAAAAAAAAACAAATAGAGTTGTCTTTTCTAAAAGAAACACAGCTATTGTTAGAGGAAAGGTGTGCTCAACTGGAAAGAGGATTTAACCTTTTAAAAGCTTCATTTTTCTTTTACTTCTCACAATATGATAGCATCAATAGTAAAGACAAGTCAAAAGAACAAATAGAGTTACACTTTTCTAAAAGAAACATAGCTATCCTTAGAGGAAAGGTGTGCTCTAGAAAGAGGATTTAACCTTTTAAAAGATTCGTTTCTCTTTTACTTCTCACAACATGATAGCATCAATAAGAATAATAAGGCAACAATCATTTTTATTTTTGTAGGGTGTCTAATAGTCACAACAACAATTGTAGGAGATCAATTTCGAGGAAAAATATCATAGCATTAGCTATACTAGACATATCAACCTCAAATCTTCCTTAAATTCTTCTATTTTTCTCTCAAACATCTATAACATTCAAGTCAAAATTAGTCAAAGTGGTTAGATATTGTCATAACAACATAGTGTAGTGCATCCATATTTTATTTGTAAAGAAGAATGAATCAACATATTTTATGAAAAGGAAAGAGAACCCAGTATGCACCTTATAGCATCCTATATTTTTCTTAAACAAATATTCAATAACTTGATACAAGCACATACTACTATGCCCTTAAACCAAAAATAGACATAATTAATTTCCCATCACATTAACCATTAGAGAAAAGATAAAGTAGCTTACATATCTAAGTAAATTTTAGCAACATAACTACATGTAAATCAATACTTTAAGAACATGAAAGAAGAAGAATAGAAAAAAGATAGATAGAAAAGAAGACACACCGATATACGTGGGGAAAACTCTTTCAGATAAAAAATACCCACACTCCAAAGCATCAAACCAATGTATTAATCTACAACAATAAACATGTTACAATACACTTGCAAGTTCAAAGCCTTAACATGGAGATTTACATCTTGCTTCTCTGGAGGAAAATGGATAGTATAACCTTGCATAAAACTCTTCTCAATGCCTCCATCTCAAGCCTTAAATATATAGACTCATGGGGAGCCAAAAAACAACTATAAGGTATTACCATGGGCCCAAACAAGGTCCAAAAATACCATGGTAAAAAATCCAAATGACCCACATTTCCATGACCTGTAATTCCAATGCCTAGGATAAGTTTGGGCTTCCAAACTATTAATAGAATATTCCTTATAGATGTAAGATGTTGTCATAAGTTGTCATAGTCAACCCACCAACTTAGGAACCGAAAATATAGCATTTACCTCCTTTAGAAAGATGTCTGACATACGTCATAAACTGTCATAATGTTGGTCAAGATTCCATTCACAATTAGTAACACCTATAATCATGCTCTTACACATCATAAGAAACTATCATAGAAGTTTATATAAAATCAGTCATAAGAATTTGCTATGAATAAACCTTTTGATGACACATTACAACTCACCACAAGATGCTGACACATGGAAAATAGTGCCACCTTGGAAATCCCACACCCCATTTTAGTGGAGCATAATTATTAAATAAAATACATTATAACAAATTTTCAAATAATTATAGGAAAATGATTAATAATAAATTCAAGAACTGAAAGGTTGAGACACCTTAATTCTAGCATTCTCCCACTTGTCAAACACCTTGCAAGAGTAAAAGAGAAACACAACCAATCTGTGAACCACCAAAGTTACCATACACTCCCAACTGAACTCTATTGTGCTCAAGAGCTTTACAAAAGCCCCTATAACATCTTCCTAGTGATCACCAACATGACAAAAGATTAGGATTCCAAAAACATGATAAAACACTAAGTGTTACATAGACACACCAATGTATCCAACTTCAAACTTGTTACTAGAACACAACTCTAAAGTCCAAACACCTCCAAACAAATTGAGTGTGAATGCTCTAGAACAGTTAGAACAACAACCACATCTGGTTGTTTACATCCAACTAAAAAACCCACCATTGATAGACCTTCTTCACATGACCTATCCAACCTGTTAGCACTAATTTTGGTCTGGATCTAAGCGCAGGATGTTGGAGGGTTTTTTCCTTTTTGGGCCCTAAGTTTCCTTGTTCATCGCTGTGATTTTCTCTATCGGCGAAACTTCTTTTTCGGTACTTAGATTTTTCTTGAACCATCGCGTTGAACCCTTTTGGTTCAAGGTTCAACGGTTCATGGGCTTAGGCTCCATCTTTTCCCATCAATGAATTCTTTGTTCATCTATGTTATCGGCGTTGAACTTCTCAGTTGAACTTCTCTTTTGAACCATCCGGTTGAACTGGTTTAGGGTTCAATGGTTCAAAGCCTTATGATTTTGGTCTTATTGGCGTAACGTTCATCATCAGGTGGACGGTGGAGTGTAGGCCCGATAGTTTGCCTCTGGCCGATGGAAGGTTAGCGGTTTGCATGGTTGGTTTCGGTGTGACATGTTCTATCAGGCTAACCGTTGGAGGGTTCACCGATATACAATGTTTGGCCGATGGATGTCTATCAGCGAGAGTTGTATTGTCGGCCTGAGTGTTTTGGGTTGTGCCAAAGATGGGAGGTTTGGCCAATGAGGAGTCATCAGCGTGTGTTTGGCCAACGGAGATGGGAGGCCGATGTCTAACAGCGAGGCTAGTAAGATCAGCCAGAGGAATTTCAGGTTGGTCGATGGCGTGGGTCTAGCCGATGAAGGGGCAGGGCCTAGCCTGTTGATGTATCGGTGAGAGTTGGTCTGTCAGTGAAGGAGCTTTTGGCTAGGCCGATGGTTCTTCTCTGGCCGATGGGGATGTTGGAGGCTTTCAAGAGTTGTTCATCGGCGTGATTGGCTGTGTCGGCCGAGGGGTTTTTTGCTTGGCTGACGATATTGGTCTGGCCGATGGTGGTAGGATGGTAACTACTAACGGGGTGCAAGCTAGTCATCGGAGAGACTCATACTATTGGTGGAGATCTGAAGAGTTGGCCCGATGGTGCATCTCTGGCCGATGGAGGGGATTGTAATGTAGCGGTCGGCAGGACAATTGAGGTCGGCAGGAGATTCATGGGCTTGGCCGATGGTGTTGATCTCGGCGATGGGCTTTGGGTGGAGGAGCGTGTGTCGAGCATGGCAAAAGTGCTCGACACCTATTATGCAAGTGACTATGCTTTTAAACTACTAAGGTAGTCTCCTCACCGTGCATGTGGGACTAATCTCCCTGTATAATTTGAAACTGCGATAGAACGCGTTTTGGCAAGAATTTCTTTTTTGAAGTGCTGCGATAGTTTTCAAGCGGCCGCGGGTGGTTGAGCCATCAATGGCGACTGTAGCAGGGGCATGGGTGAGTTGTTAAACAGTCATGTACCCAATTTTTGGCATGAGGACTTCCAGATGGCGGCACAAGGCTCGAGGCCTCCCTTGTTTGCTGCATTGATAAATTTTGAGCACCATTCCTTTAAAGGATCTGTATCTGGCAGATTTTTGTAAAAGCCTTGTAATTAATTGCTGTGGTACACTTTCTGGCTAATATAAGCAGACTGTGTCACCATTGTTTAGGTTGTTGAAAGTTGAACATTTGGCTCTGTAATACAATACAGCTGATTTGGTTGCTCTGTACAGCAAAACTTGTGAGTTTATGTATCTCTTGTTGTACGTTTTTGCATGAATCCACTGATTTCATGGTTCATTCTATATGAGAAATGCTATGTTAGCATGTGTTTTGTTAATTCTGTCTCCAGTATTGCATGTATCTTTCTTCTGAGTATGGATATTTAAGCAATGTTTGAGACTCTAGAACATAGAATTCCTGTGTTGAATGTCTAATCTCTTAACTTCTGTTCAAGGGTAGATTAAACTATTTTCAGATTGAACATTAGGAAGGGTATACTATAATAGGGATGCCATAAGTATAGATAGCTTAACACTCTATATTGGGAGATATCTGTAAGGCAGGTATCATATCTATCCCCCTGAAATCCAGTTTTAGTTGTTCATGCATATCATTCACAGGTGTATGTCTACTGACTCCAGGCCCTGGATAGGCACCAATCTTGCTTTGTGTTTGTGTTACAACCATGTCCAGCTTTGCATCCAAACTTAAAATCAAAACCAAACTCTAAAACAACCATTAGGACATTAGAATTAGTTTTAGGATCCTTAATCCTCTATCTACAACTGCAAATAGGCCCAAAGCTAGCCCCTTTGCTCTTATCTTACAGTTTTGGTCTACTTACAGGAGGACTTATCTGCTTTCTGTCAGCATCCCAGCCTTGTATGTATATCCTCATGGATGTTGAGTAGGGAATACCCCCCTAGGTTTTGCAGAGCCTGAAGAAGAAGAGGAGATAAAATATAGAGTCTATCTCCTACACTGTTGGCCCCTGGCCCAGAGATCCTGTTGATCATTGATGGCTACCGTGTAGGGAAATCTGGGAATAAGCATCCAGTCTGGGAAAAAACCAACACAACCCTTATTGCAAGAGCAATGTCAACCAAAGAAACTCAAAGTCTATCAATCACAACTTAGATAAAAGGTGTGGCTAATAATCAAATCATGTAATACAAAGAACAATTACAATGGTCTGCAAACTACAACCAACTTGCTACAAAATAGAGCATACTTCCACAAACAACTTTTTTCACATTCTCTCACCTTTGATCTCTTTCACTTATCCCAAGTCCTCCACATCTCAAATCATAAACATTAAAAGAACACATATTGTTGCTAATAAATAATAAAGTATGACAATAGTAGATGACCAGAAACCTAGTGATCATACTAGATGAATAAGAACCTCTAGGAAGAAACATAAGAACATAAAGAGAAATTACAAACCATATCATATCCTTCTACCAACACTACCAAATGCTAATTTGTGCCAAGTAAGACCTCCTTCACAAAACCCCAATTGAAAATCCTTAACAACACCCAAATGTTCAATCTCATTAGATCAAACAAAACATATATATCTCATATAACCAAAATATATGTAAGGTTCTATAACGAAAGAAGATCAAAACTCAACATCCATTCCACAAATAGGAATTCAACCCAATAACATCTCCAAAACTTGTCATAAATCAAACCATATATCCAAGGAGATAACCATGCCAAATACTCATCAAATGAACCCTCCAGAACTAGAAATTATAGCTCAAGATCCATATCCATGAGAAAGCATAAAACAAAATGAATCTGAAATATGGGCAATACCTATCAGATTATTTTTTTTGAGTGGACTAAGAATGGGGAATGAGAATGGTTCACTAATATACACTAATACTCATAGACTCACTCCAAGAACAATCTCCTCTCAAGTTCAAACATGAACTCATGTCCATACCTAGCTGAAGGCTCCTTGATCTTTTTGCTGAAATTTCACCATTCCAACACATGATCCTCACAACAAGATATCTCTAGCCTCACCTTAAATCACTCTAGTATCCATGAGCATCCAACAATCAATCCATGCTAACTTCAAATACATGAATCTTCAAGCAAATGATTAATACTCAAAACCAAAGAGAACTTCACCAGACGGCTATCAAAACTCCCACTACATGTCTACAAAATCTAGGAACACACATGACATCATGATCTAACATCTCCTCCTAGGAGATCACATGCTCCAAAGAACATAACATGCCAAAGAGGCATCATCATGCCAGAACTTAAATCTAGAATCAAGAGTTTATCATGGTAGAATACAAAAATAATCTGAAATAAGATTTATCTATTAAAAATAACAAGTCTCAATACCATCTCCAATCACATGAAGATAACCATCCCCTCATAATGGAATTCAAGATGTCAAAATAATTTCAAAGCATACAAGAATCATAATCCAAAAGCCTTACCATGACACCTACAACCACTATAGAAGATCATCCATCGTGACCAAGTGATAGACCCACGTCAATACCAAAACTCCCACTAAATTTGTGATATTGAGTTATCCAAGGAATCATGATAACCATCCTTTGAATGAAGATCATATATGGCTCTTACATAATCAAATACTTCACCTACAATATCAGCAACACAAGAATAATGTCAAGCCAAGATCTCCAAGTCAAGAAGATACACAATGTAACATCACATTCTAAATACTCAATAATTAACATAAGCATCATCTTAACCAAGAATTAGAATACATCATGATTACCCAAATCAGAGTTAAACAAGAATGAATCATTAACATTTTAATAATTAAGCATCTTATTCTAAACTAGAATATAAAAAAACTTACAATTACAATGTCCAATTACATCTCATTAGTGAATAACCTTCACTATGCATGTACAAAGCTATGCTCAAGGCATCAAATATTGAATTATACATAATAATTGACTATCAAGTCATATAATGAAAAAACACTACATTTAGAACTCTTGACATTTGTCTTCATAAGTCTCCGCTTGTCTCATGCTTGGGAAGGAGAGCATCATCCAAGTGCTTTTCCTCCAACCACAGACTGACGGTCCCCCGCACAACTTCCTACCTATAAGTGGCCCTACCCTTCACAGAAGGTATGAATATAAGGAACCATTAGGTTTGTCATCTGAGTATCTAGTGTTGTGTCCTTCATAATGCCTCTCAAGCATGCAACTATAGATCCACTCTAACTATGCATGACACTACTGGAGACATTATCCCATCTAGAGCACTATGGACTGACAATGCATGCAGAGACAGATGCATTACTTTGGTGAAAGATTTACATACATGTACATTACACAATGAATGTTGTCGTATGTCCACCACCCTAACTTGACTTAGAAGTTTTCTCATCATACAGTATGCTTAATTCAACCTCTCTTTAAACTTATTAGCGATAATGCCATGTCGGCACTCAACATGAGTTTTCTACAGTAGTTTTGAGCTCAGTCTTAAAGGCCTTAATTAACAACCATAGGAATTACAGTCAATATTAACTTGTTGTATGGATAATGCTTCTTGATTTGACTGTGTTATTTGTTTTTCCTCAACGTTTTGGATCACACTACGTGATCCATCATGTTATATCCCTATTTTTGGCTTTGTTTTTACTATTTACTTTTACATGAATAGAAGTGAGTTCATGGAAAAATAATTTGATGTTATGATTTAATGTCATAGAAAAATATCCATTTTTTTTGTATATCAGTATATGTGATTAGGGATAATGCATATAATTGAATGTTTTAGTAAATTATATTATGAGAATTTGATTAGTTAATTCATAAGGTTTATGAATGGACTAACAATGCATTGATCATTATCTGGTGATGGCAAGATGTATGCAGGAAAATAGGTTTTTGATTACTCTCCGAGAAAGAGAGAGAGTATCTTCTAAGGAGAGGAGAATAGACCTTGGGTTATAAATAATCATTTGCCAACTGAGTATAGTTTAGCACAGTTAGTTAACTCTTGTCAATTGAAGTAAGTTGCATTTAAGTGGTTAATTTGTTGATTGGCTCAACAGGTTCTCAATGTCTTTTAGAACCCTTTTGAGCTATTATTACATCAATCTAATCATTTTGTGAAATCGACATCGGAAAGGGAAACTAACACGACTTTATGTCAAACACGTCATTCATGACATTGTAAATGATTTTGTGATTATGTCTTCAATGGCATAGTTAGTAGAAGTGTTAAATGTTTCTTGTTTATTGTTTAAATATTGAAAGTCTTGTTTGTTGTTAAACAAAATCGACGTAATTTTCTTGTATACGTGAAGGGGAGACTAGATTGACCCAATCACACTTGTGCATAAGTTTATGTTACATTATTACTATCCTTGTTGATTAATAATTTTTATGTTTTTAAATTATCATATGTAAATACATTGAATGGTTAGTTCAAGATTGCTAATGGTCTTTTATGATAACCACTTTCCTTAGTGAAGAGGCTTCCTCTCTTATAACTATTTAGACAATAAAGGATAACTTAAAGGACGTGGTTAAGATGTAGTGGAGTGGTATTTAATGACCACATTCCCCTCAACTTTGGATGCTCAAGCTAGAGCATTTAGAGGCTTATAAAATGGAGATTTCCGTAGCTTAAGGGAATTTGAATAATAACTTATTTGAGTGGAAGCTTTAATGTCATAAAGCAAAAGTTGATAAGAGTGGTAAGGCTTTGGTGATCGAGGAGAAGAAATTTCATTTGCGGAAGGAGAGAGAGAGAGAGAGAGAGAGAGAGAGAGAATTCGTTATAAGTGTCCTTTTAATGAAAACCACTTGTTGGTTATATTTTTGCTCGACTCCATAACTGTTATGGAGGAGCTTATTAATAAGCAAGGAAGTGGTCATTAAAACCCACTACATGATTTTTTTGCATGCGAGTGTAAACATGTTTTTAGGCCTTGAAACTGCCTAAGACCTTGTGGTAAGGGCATTGTCGAGCTTTATGACCATCACCTCTTTCTTTATTATGCACACCTTTGTAGAAGGATGAGACGATAAATAGAATGGAGTTCTATGAGACTGGGGTGCTCATTCTCGGTGGGAGATATCACAAGTGGTTGACAATAGAATGAGGGTTCTTGTTCTTTTGAGTGCTTTGCATCAAGCATAACTTTAAGGAACCCCCACAAAAAAATACCTATAAAATCCTAGCAAACCTAGCTAAGTGCCATAATTTTCCTAGCGAATCTTTCCTTCTTTTGAAAAAAATATTAATTTTCCTGGCGAATCTATGCACATTATTAGAAATTTTTAAAAAATCCTAGTGAATCGTAGTGAATAATAGACAAAAAAATTAATTACAATGGAGAACCCTTTAAAATTTTACATAGTTGGTCGGTGTAGTCCCCCCATATATTCTTTTATTTTTTATAATTCTAAAGTAGGGGCTCGGGGGTAGTACCCACCGATGAGGTAAAGGGCTAACTCCCCTTATGGGAGTCGAGGGGTTAGAGCCCCCTCACGGGGTCTAGACATAGTAGCATTGGAACACATAAAAATTCAATATTTTTAAAAATCCCAAAAATAAATTTTGTGGATTGAATCCCACAGCCCAAAAGCAATTATGAGCTCCTTTCAGCATATGCCTTATTAAAGGTATGTTGAGTCCAGAATTACTTTTGGGCCGTGGGATTAGATCCTAATCCCATGGCCCAAAATCAATTTTAGGCTCAGCATGTCATTAAAAAGGCACATGCTTAAATGACCCATGGAATTTAATTACAACTATTAGATTAAAATGGAAATCAATGGATATAAATAAAATGCGGACCCCTATTCCATAATATAAGAAGAAATTTAATACATTAACGGTGAAATCGGTCCTCATACATGGTAAATAGTTTAATGCTATTGGCCAATATGTAGGTGAATTAAAACATGCCCCTAAAATTTCAGACGAATCACCATTAGAACCACATAGATAACTGTGGTGAAAATAATAATTATAAATGCCTCATAAATAAATTGGTGGCGAACTTAAATGCATTTGATTGAAAATTTGAAAAATCTAGATGAACTGGCCCCCCAACACTTGCAATTTTTTCACCAATTCGTAATTTGAAAATATAAACTATTCAGCAATTGGCAAAGACTCCCCACTAAAAAAATCCCTACTTTGCATCGAAAGAAATTACAGGCTTACGAGAAGCTACACGGGTTATTAGTCTTCAACAAGGGTTTTTTTCTAAGTGAGAATACATTGTAACAAAGGTAGAAGAGGGAGTTCAGCTATTTCTGAAGAGCTTGGCTCTTATTAAAAAGTTCACAGACCAAGAATGTAGGGTCTTTTAAGTAGAAAGTTTGATTAAGGAAGTGAACTCAATAGTTCAGGATCAATGAGTATATAGAGCTACGTTGTCCAGCTGAGACTCCAAGTCATGTTGGCATCGTCATAGCTATCAGCAAGATATTTCACATCCTTAATAAGAAGCACCTATTGATACCTAGATATCAGTCTGAGGAGGAAAATAGGAGGTAGTGTATGCCAGGAATCATATGCCCAATATAGCAAATTGTAGTACGACATAAGAGGTTGGATATCTCATTTTAATTATTTCTTTGTTCTCCAACTATGAGTAAAAGTTTGGTTTTAGGTGGCACAGATGCTCTTATAAAGATTAAAGTGTTTCTTTTTACTCATGCAAGCATCAAACTTTCTAACACAACAGCTAAACAATCAAAGTTCATTGAGAATAGATAAATTGTCTTAATTAGTTTTGTTTCGATGTTTAAGATGTATGCATAAGTAGAGCTTGGAATAAGATAGGAAGAATGCTCTTACTCAGTAGCTTAAACCGTGTTGATAAAATTGTAAAATGAATCAAATTTTATCTTAAAGGCTATAGAAGATTTCATTTTATGAATTTATATTATATTCTTGAACCTTCAA
Source organism: Cunninghamia lanceolata (assembly GCA_027924645.1). NCBI lineage: Eukaryota > Viridiplantae > Streptophyta > Pinopsida > Cupressales > Cupressaceae > Cunninghamia > Cunninghamia lanceolata. The sequence continues at coordinate 2,798,793 of BSBN01000639.1, forward strand.
AAAGTTAGGTTTCTTAGCTTGACATAGAATATGGTTGTGTCTATAAGCAACATTATATCTAAGCTTTTAGAAACTCAAATTCATCCTGGATTTGTGAGGAGAAATACTGTTGAAAGCTTTTGTTAGATATAGCTTATTCTTCTCAAAGGTTTATACGTATGAGTTTAATGGTATAAGTTTTATACCTTGAGATTAAAGATTTTGCATTTGATTTATTCATTTATGTTAGAATGATATTGTTATCATTAAAAACAACTTGAATGGTCATATAATATCACTTGCATATTCATCAGTAGTGATAAGTATTATCATGATAACCCTACGAGGTTAAACTTAGTTCCTTTATCTTCTTAACATCAGTCAGTTGACTTGAGAAAACCTAGAGGGTTGACAATTTTATTTTTAACTTAAACTCATCAAGAATTGATTAAGTCGTAAGTGAATATCCATGATAGAACCATAGAGGTGTTCTTCCTTTTGGAAGCATTTAATCACTATCTTTCGGAATAGAGCGCTTAGCGAGCTAATGTCAGTACGATACTGAAATGACTATGAGATGACATAGATATAGATTTCCTTTTGAGAAATACTTTTCTTCTTGTCATATTATAATACAAATTTAGAGAAGTAGGTGTTCCAAGAATGTTGAAACCCAGATAGCCTTTGGTTAGCATCCATTGATTATATTATATTTTCTAAATAAAGAGAGTAGATTAGGATATGGAAAGATATAGTTATCTTAGTTTATGTTCATTAGAACTTATTTCAAGTGCCTTTTGCACAAAGGACAAAATTAACCCAGTGTGGGGTGTTCTTGATATGAACTATTCAAGTTGAGTATGTTGGGAGATTGGAATCTCAACTCCTCATGATTGTTGTACTTAAGATTATTGATATAGGTTTATTGAAATGTATTTGAAGGATGAATATACATATGAGTCTGTTACCTATGTAAATGAAAAGTCGGTAGACTTAAGTAGACCAAGAGGTCAAAAGTATTTTATTATCCTTTATGACTCAAACCTATTAGGGTTGATAGGTTGAACTAATTGAAAGTCTAGTTTTGAAAAGTGATAATGTCCACTAAGTTACTATATGAATGAGGATATACCTCCTGTACTATGTTTGTTCATTTATGAGAAGAGTGAATACAAGAAATGCCAAGTGGTCTAGGAAAGACTAGAAGTATTTGTTCTCATGTTTTTTTATACTTATGCTATTACCTTTGGAAAATAAGGATGTGTGATTTTTTCCATGTATTGGGTTAGAGAAGCTAAACCCTAGTATTAAAAACAAGGAAGATATAGGAAAAATATAACTCTTATGTTAGATATGACATTGTATATATATATATTGGTCGATAGTGAAAGGTTGAGAAAACCGTAGGGCAAGACAAGAAGAGTCTTTATAATACCTTTTCAAATTTAACTGATTCTATGATAATGTTGAAACCCGATTTAATGCATCAAGATGTTTGATATTTGAATTAGAGAGTAGAATGACAAAAAGTCATAAACCCTAGAAAGTGTAAGTATGCAACGAGGGACTCCTTAAAAGGTTAGAAATGCCTAAATCTTAATGTTGCAAATATATCCTAGATTAAGGATTGTTCTAAGTCAGATTGACTACAATGGATTTACAGTACAGTCAAGTTTGTGTCTAGAGTTACTAAATGAAGGGGTAAGTACCCTAACTATTTTTATTTCTTCTTACTTGTAAGAAAGGAAATAATTGCCTAGACTATGATGCTTAACCTAGGTAAGGTAACCATTTTAGTTGTTAATGAATCGACTTAAAGTTCTTTAAGTGTCGATAAGTTTTGGATCTCCGGTATTGCAAAGTTCTAATGAGTATCCTTGTATAGAAAGTTAATCTATAAGGTTTATAGAATAAAGACAGCGTTTTGAAAACCTATCGAAGTCGGGAAGACTAAATTAGAGTTGATAAAACTTTATAACTTCAAACATAGTTGACCAAGTCAAACTAAAGGATGTGATAGTATCCAGGTCAAGTTGGGGTGGGTGAACATTATAACCACATTCATTATAAACATCTATTCATATTGAAACTTTGGCCAAAGTAATGCATATGTCTCTTCATGCATTGCCAGTTCACAATATTTGGATTGCATAACCTATTGGAATGATCATACTTAGCTAGAGGGTATCTAGGGTTTTATGATCGATAGAGTTATGTAGGATACAACACTATGTACTCAAATGGCAAATTACCGTTGGTCACCTTGGGTCTATACTCCTCATGAAGGGTAGGGCCACATCCTATGTGGAAGATGTGTGGGGGACCATAGGTCTGTAGTTGGAGGAAAAACACTGGGAAGATGATCTCTCTCTCTAGAAGAAGACATGCCGAGGCTTGTGATAAGGATGTCAAAATTCTAGAAGAAACATATCCATTGGATATGTGACTTGTGTTACTTACACTATGTAAAACTTTATCTATTGCAAATGTGTTTAAATTGAAAAGACAGAATCTCGTCTTTGTATATTTTATCGTGATGTGTATTTCAAAAAACGAAATTATGTAAATTGTTGTATCTTGATATTTTTCTAATAAAAAAAATTCTATCTTTTTCATCTTATGTCTTTTGTCTCATGGTAAATATTTCATTTTAGTCTTGATGAGATTTGTTGATGTTACACATCATCAAGAGAAAAGAGAGCAAGAGAACAAAAATGATAAATTGCAGACATAAAACTACCTTAAAAAGGAAGGGTTGAGGTGATGCGGGAACAAAGAAGTCAAAAGGGGGGAAAAAAGGAACAACCTATTAGACCATAGGAAACAAAGGGAAGAGTATACAGGTAATATTAACTTGTATAGATAATGCTTCTGGATTTGACTGTGTTGTTTGTTTTTCCTCAACGTTTTGGATCACACTACGTGATCAATCATGTTACATCCCTAATTTTGGCTTTTTTTTTACTATTTACTTTTACGTGAATAGAAGTGAGTTCATGGAAAAATGATTTGATGTTATGATTTAATGTCATTTAAAAATATCAATTTTATTGTATATCAGTATATGTGATTATGGATAATGCATATAATTGAATGATTCAGTAAATTATATTATGAGAATTTGATTAGTTAATTCATAAGGTTGATGAATGGACTAACAATGCACTGATCATGATCTGGTGATGGCAAGATGTATGCAAGAAAATAGGTTTTTGATTACTCTCTGAGAAAGTGAGAGAGAGAGAGTATCTTCTGAGGAGAGGAGAATAGACCTTGGGTTATAAATAGTTATTTGCCAACTAATTATAGTTTACCACATGTTAGTTAACTCTTGTCAATTGAAGTAAGTTGCATTTAAGTGGTTAATTTGTTGATTGGCTCGATAGGTTTTCGATGTCTTTTAGAACCCTGTTGAGCTATTATTACGTCAATCTAGTCATTTTGTGAAATCCATGTCGACAAGGGAAAAGATAGTCGATCTAAGACTAAGATGACTTTATATCAAACACGTCGTTCATGACATCATAAATGAGTTTGTGATTATGTCTTCAATGGCATAGTTAGTAGAAGTGTTAAGTGTTTCTTGTTTATTATTTAAACATCAAAAGTCTTGTTCATTGTCAAACAAAATCGACGTAATTTTCTTGTATAGGTGAAGGGGAGACTAGCTTGACCCAATCACACTTGTGCGTAAGTTTATGTTACATTATTAGTATCCTTATTGATTAATAATTTTTATGTTTTTAAATTATCATATGTAAATATATTGAATGGTTAGTTCAAGATTGCTAATGGTCTTTTACGATAACCACTTTCTTTAATCAAGAGGCTTCCTCTCTTATAACTATTTTGACAATAAAGGATAACTTAAAGGAGGTGGTTAAGATGTAGTGGAGTGGTATTTAATGACCACATTCACCTTGACTTTGGATCCTCAAGCTAGAGCATTTAGAGGCTTATAACATGGAGATTTCCGTGGCTTAAGGGAAGTTGAATAATAACTTATTTGAGTGGAGTCTTTAATGTCATAAAGCAAAAGTTGATAAGAGTGGGAAGGCTTTGGTGATCGGGGAGACTAGAAGTATTTGTTCTCATGTTTTTTCATACTTATGCTATTACCTTTGGACAACAAGGATGTGTGATTTTTTCCATGTATTGGGTTAGAGAAGCTAAACCCTAGTATTAAAAGCAAGGAGGATATAGGAAAACTATAACTCTTATGTCGGATATGACATTGTATATATATATTGTTCAACAGTGAAAGTTTGAGAAAACCATAGAGCAAGACAGGAAGAGTCTTTATAATACCTTTTCAAATTTAAGTGATTGTATGATAATGTCGAAACTCAATTTAATGCATCAAGATGTGTGATATTTGAATCAGAGAGTAGAATGACAGAAATTCATAAACCCTAGAAAGTGTAAGTATGCAATGAGGGACTCTTTAAAAGGTTAGAAATGCCTAATCTTAATGTTGCAAATATATCCTAGATTAAGGATTGTTCTAAGTTAGATTGACTAGAATGGATTTATAGTACGTCAAGTTTGTGTCTAGAGTTACTAAATGAAGGGATAAGTGCCCTAACTATGTTTATTTATTCTTACTTGTAAGAAAAGAAACAATTACCTAGACTATGAGGCTTAACCTAGGTAAGGTAACCATTTTAGTTGTTAATGAATCGACTTAAAGTTCTTTAAGTGTTGATAAGTTCTGGATCTCACGCATTGCAAAGTTGCAATGAGTAAACTTGTATAGAAAGTTAATCTATAAGGTATATAGAACAAAGACTGCATTTTGAAAACCTTTCGAAGTTAGGAAGACTAAATTAGAGTTGATAAAACTTTATAACTTCAAACATAGTTGACCACGTCAAACTGCAGGATGTGATAGTATCCAAGTCGAGTTGGGGTGGGCGAACATTATAACCACATTCATTATGAACATCTATTCATATTGAAACTTTGGCCAAATTAATGCATATGTTTCTTAGTGCATTGTTGGTTCACTGTATATGGATTGCATAACCTATTGGAATGATCATACTTAGCTAGAGGATATCTAGGGTTTTATGATCAATAGATAATGTAGGATACAACACTATGTACTCAAATGGCAAATTACCATTGGTCACCTTGGGTCTATACTCTTCGTTAAGGGTAGGGCCACATCCTATGTGGAAGATGTGTGGGAGACCATAGGTCTAAAGTTGGAGGAAAAACACTAGGAAGATGATCTCTCTCTCTAGAAGGAGACATGTCGAGGCTTGTGATAAGGATGTCAAAATTCCAAAAGCAACATATCCATTGGATATGTGACTTGTGTTACTTACACTATGTAAAACTTTATCTATTACAAATGTGTCTAAATTGAAAAGATAGAATCTCATCTTTGTATATTATATCATGATGTGTATTTCAAAAAAAGGAATTATGTAAATTGCTCTATCTTGATATTTTTCTAATAAAAAAAATTCTATCTTTTTCATCTTATGTCTTTTGTCTCATCGTAAATATTTCATTTTAGTCTTGATGAGATTTGTTGATGTTACACATCATCAGGAGAAAAGATAGCAAGAGAACAAAAATGATAAATTGCAAACTTAAAACTACCTTGAAAAGGAGGGGTTGAGGTGATGCAGGAATAAAGAAGTCAAAAGGGGCAAAAAAAGGAACAACCTATTAGACCATAGGAAACAAAGGGAAGAGTATACAGGTAATATTAACTTGTTGTATAGATAATGCTTCTGGATTTGACTGTGTTGTTTGTTTTTCCTCAATGTTTTTGATCACACTACGTGATCGATCATGTTACATCCCTAATTTTGGCTTTTTTTTTTACTATTTACTTTTACGTGAGTAGAAGTGAGTTCATGGAAAAGTGATTTGATGTTATGATTTAATGTTATTGAAAAATATCGATTTTATTATATATCAGTATATGTGATTATGGATAATGCATATAATTGAATGATTCAGTAAATTATATTATGAGAATTTGATTAGTTAATTCATAAGGTTTATGAATGGACTAATGATGCATTGATCATGATCTGGTGATGGCAAGATGTATGCAGGAAAATAGGTTTTTGATTACTCTCTGAAAAAAAGAGAGAGTATCTTCTAAGGAGAGGAGAATAGCCCTTGGGTTATAAATAGTCATTTGCCAACTGAGTATAGTTTAGCACAGTTAGTTAACTCTTGTCAATTGAAGTAAGTTGCATTTCAGTGGTTAATTTGTTGATTGGCTCAACAGGTTCTCAATGTCTTTTAGAACCCTTTTGAGCTATTATTACATCAATCTAGTCATTTTGTGAAATCGACATTGGCAAGGGAAACTAAGATGACTTTATGTCAAACACGTCGTAAATGATTTTACGATTATGTCTTCAATGGCATAGTTAGTAGAAGTGTTAAGTGTTTCTTGTTTATTGTTTAAATATCGAAAGTCTTGTTCATTGTCAAACAAAATCGACGTAATTTTCTTGTATACGTGAAGGGGAGACTAGATTGACCCAATCACACTTGTGCATAAGTTTATGTTACATTATTACTATCCTTGTTGATTAATAATTTTTATGTTTTTAAATTATCATATGTAAATACATTGAATGGTTAGTTCAAGATTGCTAATGGTCTTTTATGATAACCACTTTCCTTAGTGAAGAGGCTTCCTCTCTTATAAATATTTTGACAATAAAGGATAACTTAAAGGATGTGGTTAAGATCAAGTGGAGTGGTATTTAATGACCACATTCCCCTCAACTTTGGATGCTCAAGCTAGAGCATTTAGAGGCTTATAAAATGGAGATTTCTGTGGATTAAGGGAATTTGAATAATAACTTATTTGAGTGGAGTCTTTAATGTCATAAAGCAAAAGTTGATAAGAGTGGTAAGGCTTTGGTGATCGAGGAGAAGAAATTTCATTTGCGGAAGGAGAGAGAGAGAGAGAGAGAGAGAGAGAGAGAGAATTCGTTGTAGGTGTCCTTTTAATGAAAACCACTTGTTGGTTATATTTTTGCTCAACTCCATAACTGTTATGGAGGAGCTTATTAATAAGCAAGGAAGTGGTCATTAAAACCCACTACATGATTTTTTTGCATGCGAGTGTAAACATCTTTTTAGGCCTTGAAACTGCCTAAGACCTTGTGGTAAGGGTGTTGTCGAGCTTTATGACCATCACCTCTTTCTTTATTATGCACGCCTTCATAGAAGGACAAGACGATAAATAGAATGGAGTTCTATGAGACTGGGGTGGTCATTCTCGGTGGGAGATATCACAAGTGGTTGACAACAGAATGAGGGTTCTTCTTCTTTTGAGTGCTTTGCATCAAGGATAACTTTAAGGAACCCCCCCAAAAAAATACCTATAAAATCCTAGCAAACCTAGCTAAGTGCCATAATTTTCCTAGCAAATCTTTCCTTCTTTTGAAAAAAATATTAATTTTCCTGGTGAAACTATGCACATTATTAGAAATTTTTAAAAAATCCTAGTGAATCGTAGTGAATAATAGACAAAAAAATTAATTACAATGGAGAATCCTTCCTTTAAAATTTTACATAGTTTGTCGGTGTAGTCCCCCCATATATTCTTTTATTTTTTATAATTCTAAAGTAGGGGCTCGGGGGTAGTACCCACCGACGAGGTAAAGGACTAACTCCCCTTGTGGGGCTCGAGGGGATAGAGCCCCCTTGCGGGGTCTAGACATAGTAGCATTGGAACACATAAAAATTCAATATTTTTAAAAATCCCAAAAATAAATTTTGTGGATTGAATCCCACAGCCCAAAAAGGCACATGCTTAAATGACCCATGGAATTTAATTACAACTGTTAGATTAAAATGGAAATCAATGGATATAAATAAAATACGGACCCCTATTCCATAAAATAAGAAGAAATTTAATACATTAATGGTGAAATCGGTCCTCATACATGGTAAATAGTTTAATGCTATTGGCCAATATGTAGGTGAATTAAAACATGCCTCTAAAATTTCAAATGAATCACCATTAGAACCACATAGATAACTGTGGTGAAAATAATAATTATAAATACATCATAAATAAATTGGTGGCGAATTTAAATGCATTTGATTGAAAATTTGAAAAATCTAGATGAACTGGCCCCCAGACACTTGCAATTTTTTCACCAATTCCTAATTTGAAAATATAAACTATTCAGCAATTGGCAAAGATTCCCCACTAAAAAAATCCCTACTTTGCATCGAAAGAAATTACAGGCTTACGAGAAGCTACACGGGTTATTAGTCTTCAAAAAGAGTTTTTTTCTAAGTGAGAATACATTGTAACAAAGGTAGAAGAGGGAGTTCAGCTATTTCTAAAGAGCTTGGCTCTTATTAAAAAGTTCACAGACCAAGAATGTAGGGTCTTTTAAGTAGAAAGTTTGATTAAGGAAGTGAACTCAATAGTTCGGTATCAATGAGTATATAGAGCTACGTTGTCCAGCCGAGACTCCAAGTCATGTTGGCATCGTCATAGCTATCGGCAAGATATTTCACATCCTCAATAAGAAGCACCTATTGATACCTAGATAACAGTCTGAGGAGGAAAATAGGAGGTAGTGTATGCCAGGAATCATACACGCAAGATAGCAAATTGTAGTATGACATAAGAGGTTGGATATCTCATTTTAATTATTTCTTTGTTCTCCAACTGTGAGTAAATGTTTGGTTTTAGGTGGCACAGATGCTCTTATAAAGATTAAAGTGTTTCTTTTTACTCATGCAAGCATCAAACTTTCTAACACAACAGCTAAACAATCAAAGTTCATGGAGAATAGATAAATTGTCTTAATTAGTTTTGTTTCGATGTTTAAGATGTATGCATAAGTAGAGCTTGGAATAAGATAGGAACAATGCTCTTACTCAGTAGCTTAAACCATGTTGATTAAATTGTAAAATGAATCAAATTTTATCTTAAAGGCTATAGAAGATTTCATTTTATGACTTTATATTATATTCTTGAACCTTCAAAAAGTTAGGTTTCTTAGCTTGACATAGAATATGGTTGTGTCTATAAGCAACATTATATCTAAAGCTTATAGAAACTCAAATTCTTCTTAGGATATGTGAGGAGAAATATTGTTGAAAGCTTCTGTCAGATATAGCTTATTCTTCTTAGAGGTTTATATGTATGAGTTTAATGGTATAAGTTTTATACCTTGAGATTAAAGATTTTGCATTTGATTTATTCATTTATGTTAGAATGATATTGTTATCATTAAGAACAACTTGAATGGTGATATAATATCACTTGCATATTCATCAGTAGTGATAAGTATTATCATGATAACCCTACGAGGTTAAACTTAGTTCTTTTATATTCTTGACGTAGGTCAGTTAACTTGAGAAGACCTAGAGGGTTGACAATTTTATTTCTTAAACTCATTAGGAATTGATTAACTCGTAAGTGAATATCCTTTATAGAACCATAGATGTGTTCTTCCTTTTGGAAGCTTTTAATCACTATCTTTCAGAATAGAGACCTTGGCGAGCTAATGTCAGTACGATATTGACATGACTATGAGATGACATAGATATAGATTTCCTTTTGAGAAATACTTTTCTTCTTGTCATATTGTAATACAAATTTAGAGAAGTAGGTGTTCCAAGAATGTGGAAACCTAGATAGCCTTTGGTTAGCATCCATTGCTTATGTTATATTTTCTCAAGAAAGAGAGTGGATTAGGATATGGAAATATATATTTATCTTAGTTTATGTTCATTAGAACTTATTTCAAGTGCCTTTTAAGCAATGTATAAAATTAACCCAATGTGGGGTATTCTTGATATGAACTATTCAAGTTGAGTATGTTGGGAGATTGGTATCTCAACTCCTCATGATTGTTGTAATTAAGATTATTGATATAGTTTTATTGAAATGTATTTGAAGGATGAATATACATATGAGTCTGTTACCTATTTAAATGAAAAGTCGGTAGACTTAAGTAGACTGAGAGGTCGAAAGTATTTTATTATACTTTATGACTCAAACCTAGTAGGGTTGATAGGTTGAACTAATTGAAAGTCTAGTTTTGAAAAGTGATAATGTCCACTAAGATACTATATGAATGAGGATATACCTCCTATACTATGTTTGTTCATTTATGAGAAGAGTGAATTCAAGCAATGCCAAGTGGTCTAGGAAAGACTAGAAGTATTTGTTCTCATGTTTTTTCATACTTACGCTATTACCTTTGCAAAACAAGGATGTGTGATTTTTTCCATGTATTGGGTTAGAGAAGCTAAACCCTAGTATAAAAAACAAGGAGGATATAAGAAAACTATAACTCTTATCTTGGATATGACATTGTATATATATATATTGGTTGATAGTGAAAGGTTGAGAAAACCGTAGGGCAAGACAAGAAGAGTCTTTATAATACCTTTTCAAATTTAAGTGATTCTATGATAATGTTGAAACCTGATTTAATGCATCAAGATGTTTGATATTTGAATCAGAGAGTAGAATGACAGAAAGTCATAAACCCTAGAAAGTGTAAGTATGCAATGAGGGACTCTTTAAAAGGTTAGAAATACCTAATCTTAATGTTGCAAATATATCCTAGATTAAGGATTGTTCTAAGTCAGATTGACTAGAATGGATTTATAGTACAGTCAAGTTTGTGTCTAGAGTTACTAAATGAAGGGGTAAGTACCCTAACTATGTTTATTTATTCTTACTTGTAAGAAAAGAAATAATTGCCTAGACTATGATGCTTAACCTAGGTAAGGTAACCATCTTAGTTGTTAATCAATCGACTTAAAGTTCTTTAAGTGTCGATAAGTTCTGGATCTCTGGTATTGCAAAGTTCTAATAAGTATCCTTGTATAGAAAGTTAATCTATAAGGTTTATAGAACAAAGATAGCGTTTTGAAAACCTGTCGATGTCGGGAAGACTAAATTAGAGTTGATAGAACTTTATAGTCAGGTTCTACCACAATAATGGTTTACACTTTTTGGGACATCCTGATTTTTACTGAAATCACATATTTTTAGGAAATATAATGATTTAAGCCTTGAAAGACTCCATTTAAAGGATTTTAAAGTAGAGTGTTTGATCAAACCCTCTTAGATTCAAAGCCCCTTGATTATAACCCTGCTAGTTTTAAACCATATCTATAATGGAGTCTCCTCTACACCTATCAATATGCTGATAAAAAGCTACATTTGATTTACCTTTTGGGGGATCAAATAAATTCATTTAAATTTTGTGTTTTGTAAGTATGTAGTCCTTATTATAAGCTTCCCAAAAAGTATAATTCTAAATATATTTAATTTGATTATTATATTTATTTTTCATTTCTTGTGAATGTAGGTTTTTCACTAAACATCAAGTTCTTGTTGGTAAGAGACACATTGGAGCTTCATGATTGTTGTCATTGATGGCAACAAAGATCATCCCACACATCCGTAGGATATGGTGTGTCTCTACTAGAAGTTAGATTGAAGAGCTTACAGGTCCAGTAAGCAAGAGCAGAGCATACAGAAGGTCTGACAATCAGGTCCAGATCTGTTAGAGGAAGTACCCTTGTAAAGTGCAGACTTGGGGAAGTCAAGAGGAGCATCTTGACTGATAGATTCCAGGGTTTGAGCCTCCAGTGTGGAAATGATAAAGAGATATGAATACTTGAGTGTCGTGTTCCCAAGTGACAGTGTGAACAGAGGAAGAACTAACTGGCAGAACATCAGACATTATTCCAGATGTGTTACTGATGATGGAAAAGGATCTTAAGGCATAAGTTATGATTGGCCTACATGATTGATTACTTCTACAAGTATATCCTTGATCCATATTACTTGGTATGCAAGAATTCAGCCGACAGATCAGAGTTTGAGAAAATTATTGACTGTGCCAAATGCCGGCTGGAAAGATGATGAAATCACTTATGCGGATATATATACATGATTGATTTAGATGTGAAGGTGTGTGTTGTGTTATGTAGTGCGAAGAAAAGTAGAAGAGTAGAGTGAAGATAGTAGAAGAGGTCCGGAATGTGACAGTACAGCTGCATCAAGAAAGAGTAAGAATGAAGTGCAACAGATTAGTTTATTGAGCTTAATCGAAACTGAACCTCAGCATGTGTGGGTGCTTCTCATCAGTTCAAACATTGTGTTATCTTCCTTTCTTATAGATAGTGAGTCTCTTGTAGGCAGTGAGCCTCTTGTGAGCAGTGTGCTCGGGTAGTAAGCCCTAATTATCATGTCCCATTTTGTTCTATCTATTCTTCTAATAGAGAATAATATCTTGGGTTAATCACCCCATGGTTTTTCCCTTAACAGGGTTTCTACATCAAAATCATTGTGTCATGTGCATTTGTGTTATCTCCATTTCATGGTTATGTTTGCATACTTGATTTGATGTTGTACTAACTGTTAAGAAAATTTAGAAAGTGGAAATTATTTGGATAACTGATTCACCCCCCCTCTCAGTTATCAACAATTGGTATCAGAGCCAAGTTCCTCTAAACAGAGCCTAACAGCTTGAGGAAGATCTTGGAATTCAAATGGATATGTATGGTTTGAAGGAACAACTTCAGTCTGCCCTAGATGATCTTGAACATTCCAACTCTGAAGTTAATGAATTGAAGGAAAGACTTAAATAGGCTGATGATTTCATAAATGAATTAAAAGGGAAACTAAGCATCTCTATGAAGAAGAGAAAGGAACTACTTTAGCAATTAGCAAGTCAGGGTGAAGCAAATGATACAAATGAAGACCTGAAAGAGAAAACCAAGTTATGTGAAAAATTGTCAAAAGAAGTCATTATGATAAGACATGAAATGGAATTAGGAGTTATGAAATTCACCCAAGAAATTGAATAGAAAAGAAAGACTGAAGATGATCTAAGAAAATCTCTCAAGATGGATAGAATAATCAGACATCTTGAATCTGATCTTGAAGATGCTAAAGATAATGAGGAAAAACTTGAGGATCAAATTGACACTCTTAAAAAGGATCTTCAAACAGCAAATGAATACAAAGAGAAATTCAAGATAAGTTCTGCTCAACTTGACGTTCTTCTTGAAAGCCAAAAGAGGGTAGATGACAAGCGTGGCTTAGGGTATGAGAAAGGTGAAAGCTCCAAATCCGGTTAGAAGAATTTTGGATCAGGAGATCCAAGGGACAAGCCTAGAAGACCTCTGGTAAGGCAACCCAATGCTCAAAGATATCCATCTTTCAATGGATACTACCACAACTACAATAACTTTGGGCACAAAGCTAATCAATGCAGAAAGAGAATGAATCAAACTAATTCACCATTCTCTGGACAATGCTTTAACTGCAAAAGGTATGGTCACAAATCTCACGAATGTAGAAATATGCAAATGAACACTTCATTCAATGGCAGATGCTATGCATACAATAGAGTAGGTCATATGGCTAGTCAATGCAGATCAAAAGGATATCAATCAAATATGCAAAGAAATGTTGTTTGCTATAATTGCAATATATCCGGTCATATTGCCAAATTTTGTAGAAGCAAGAATCAAGACAAAAGGGGTCCGGTGCATCATAATCAGAATCAAAACAAAGGAAAAGAAAAAGTGAATGTGGATGAAGTTAAAAGTGAGATGAACAAGATTTGGGTGAAGAAAAGTATAGAGAATATAGGGGATGGATCCGCACCAAACTTTGGTGCTGATATTCCTTCTGGAAATTAAAAAGGGTGAGCTCTGGCTCAGGGGGGAGACACAAAGAGAAACATTATCCCCCAGCTAGTCAATTGGTGCTAGAATTGGCATAAAGAAAATTATGGATTAAAGGGCTCTCAGAAAAACATGCAAGTAAATTGTGATTAAGATATGAAAGATCCACAAGAAGTTTTAAACAGGTAGAGGACTAATCCAATTCCTCATTCATCCAGTGAGAAGTAGGTTTCTCACAATTAAACCCAACATGATTCAAACTATGGAATCTTGATCTCTGGATAGATCAAATGATTAGTGAAAGGAAGATAGATTATCACTATTCTCCAAGAATAACTTTAAAGTTTGTCTCAGTGACGCGGAAAGGTTATGTCTCCCAATAAGATAAACAAGGCAAACTGGAATGAGTTAGGTTGCACATTTATTGCAGGGTGAAAATTAGGGCTTATCTGAAATAAAAGAATTCATCCACTTGTCATTTACACATTTGCACTCAAGAAGAAAAGAAAAAGGAGCTCTGCGTCAAATTGTCTCAACTCTCAAAGATCAGCCATTGAAATTGTTTCATCCAGCTAATCAAATCTAGCTCTTTCAGCGAACTCTTGAAACAAAAAAGGTATTTTTCATTGCTGAATATCTCTCAATAAAATCCTTTTGGAAATGACTACTCCAAATATTGTGAAGATCTCTGATAGACCTTGTCCTAAATTTAAGAAGCATCCATATAAATCTCTAGAAGTTGATCCCCTAGGCGCCTTTTCAAGCATTCCGCATGGGGTTCTGCATGTAGAAGATGTTAGGGTTTACATTCATGCAAACATTGAAGATTTTGGCAAATCAAAGTTAATGGATATCTATCACAAGTAGTTAATAGATGATTCTTTTGAGATCAAACCTTAGTATAAAGCCATCCGGGAGAAGCATTTTGCACAGTGCATTCATTTCCCCTGTTTTGAAGAAGATGAATGGGTCTGATATGTGTTAAGCAGAGTGCATGACAATTTCTTATGGTTGAATAGACCATTTAAAATCACCAAAGATGCAATTAAGGCAGTAACTGGTTTGCACTCATCCGGTGGGATACCTATTCTCAAATCTATCAAGAATCAGACAGTAAGTCATGCAACCGGATCAAAATTTGACAAGAGAGCTATGACAATTGAAGATATCACTAATCTGGATGTCAAATTTGCATCCATGATAATTGGTTAAAAGATTTATCACTCCAGTAGGGAAAACTCAATACCAGGAAATGCAGTTTATAGAGCCTATCAGATGCCAAAAGAAAATACTGACTATGATCTATGCGAACTTCTTCTAACCCAACTTTTGGAAAATCTACAAAAGATAAAGAAGGACAAGAAGAACTCCTTCAAGTATGGTGGCTTGATACTCTGCCTATTCTTTTATTACATGAATGAGCTTCCTGGATCTAGTGGCAAGGTATGGCAGAATGATAGACCAGTAGCTATTCAAATCAGAGATTATATACATACGCTTGGTGATTCCAAGGCACAGAATATAGCTCTCTGGGGCTATTTCAAGAATTTTTAGAGCATGATGCAAGCAAGAGAAAGAATCCCCAAATCGGTGGTTGAGAAATACAAAGATACAATGTGTTTTATGGTAGATACTAATAAAAATGCCTAATGGAGGCAGTAGAGCCAAGGACAGTCTGGATCATGCCCATGGGGTATGAAGTTGATGAACAAATTGTGGAGTTGCATGTTCAACACATGCTCAGTCAGCCAAAGGATCTAAAGGCAAAAAGATTTGGAACCTTTGAAGAACTAAGTGTGAAAATTCATATAGAGCTAAGGTAGCCAGAGATCAAAAGGAAGGTGAGAAAAAAAGTTGAAAAAGTTGCCAAAGGCTTTGGCATCTCAAAAGAGGCACTTGATGCCAACAAGGATAAGATGGAAAGGATTGAAGAAGAAAAGAAGAAGGCAGAAAAGAAAAGTGAGGAAAGTGTTCTGATAAAATCTTCCACCTGAACCAGATCATCAAAGAGATCTACACCTACCACTGCTAAAAGCTCAAGGACATCAAAATTGGAAGCAAAATCATCTGGCAAATGAGAGAAAAGAACAAAGACAAAAGCCGCAAGAGCTTATGCTAGTCAAAGGGATGAAGAGGAGACTGAATCTGATGAAGAAGTCAGGAAAATGAAGAAAAAGAAGAAAACATCCGGTGAACCCTCTACCGGTCAAGGTGAAGAAGAAAAGGTAGAGGAATATGTTGAAAAACCCACTCTTCACATTGATGACATAATCAAATCAATCACTGTGGATGAAAATCTACAGCCAATGGTTGAATTCTATGATGAATGCAGTGAAGTTGATTAGAAGATTCTGCAGGATGCCACAGTTAAGTATTTGAACATTTACAACAAGGCTTTCATTGAGATTGTATCTTTAATTCCTAAAAGCCTTGAGAAGGAACTTGAATTGAGGAAGAATAATGCCAAGGAGAAGGATATGGAGATCTGAGAATAGATAGCTATTCAGCTCTATCCCTCCATCACTACTAAGCAGAAGAGCATGATCTTCAAAGATTGTAAGGATGAATTTCAGAGCAAAGCAAGAGTGAACCAACTCATGCTCGGAGAGACTGACAAAGTTGCAAAAGAGACAGAAGAGATCCTCTGAAATGCATACAAAAGATTCAACATTCTAATTATAGAGGACTTGGGTATTAATCCCTCGGCCTCAAGTGTTGCAAAAGAATCTACTGAGAAAATGGCAGAAGAAGTAATGGACACCGATGCAGCAAAAGCTAAGGATTTGGAATCCTCTTCTCCGAAAGAGGAAATCCTTGAACAAGCAAACATCTCTCCTCCAGTTTCCCCTTCAGTCTCTGGATATAAAGGAGAAGAAAGAGTAGAAGAGAAAATCAGCCAGGAAGCAGAAGTGAAGGAAAAAGAAGATATCAATACTAAGGTTGTGGAAGGAGAGAAAGCTCCAAGAGACAGTTCTATGACTGCAGAAGAAAAGAAGAATTTGTCTTCGACAAGAGACACTATAGAATTTGTCAAGGACTTCTTGAAAAAAGAAACCATGGAAATTGATGAACTGGAACTGCTAAAAGGGCCACTTGATTTTGACTCTCTTTCTCTGGTACAAACAATGAAGATAACTTCATTTGCAAATGCAAAGGCCAAAGAGAAATTACTAAAATCTCACATGGAAGACTGTGAGCTTATAGCAGTAGCATCCAGAGTGTTAGAAAACATCATGCCATCTTTTCAGAAGGATCCTATAGCCTCCTCTTCTAGTAATCTCAAAACTCTAGTCAATAGTGTTAGCACACATTTTGATTCTCTAGAGAAATTAGCTGAGGAGAAGGTCAAGAAAGAGTTTTTGGATAAGAGATTCTCTAAGCTACAAGGGATAATATCAAATGACAGGAGACTTATGGGTATTGGGATAAAAAGTTTAGAAAATGCTCTCAAGGATGGAGGAGATGTATACAAATTTTGTATATCCTAGTCCAAAACAACAGTGGAGATTGAGAAGAAAATAAAAGAACAGGAGGACAAACTAATAAAACTTTCTCAAAATTTTGATCCACTTGCCACATCCATAATAAATCAAGAATGTCAGATGGTTGTAGTTTTGAATGAAATTAAAAAGTTTGAAAAAGAGAAGAAAAATAGAATTAGTAGGTTGGGTGAACTCAGAGGGATAATTGTCCCTAAGTTAAAGGCCATGCATGAGGCCATAAAAGAAGCTTAGATCACAGCCTGGACCAATGATCTGACAGATCTGAAAAGGGCAGATGTATTTACATTCTTGTTGAGCGGTCATATATCAATTTTGGATAGAATGAAGCAGAGTTGGGCTACAAAATTCATCAAATTGAAGACAACTTTTGCAGATATACTTCAGTATATGTAAGAATGCTATATGTAAATACTTATGCGGCCAAGTATAGTTGAAATTTTGACAATTTTGGTTAGCGGACCCTACCCTTTGCCATTGATGTCAAAGAGGGAGTGAGGAACAGTGAAAAATGTGGAATCCAGCTAAGGGGGAGCTCCGGTAAAGTGTACATTAGAAGAAAGCATTAACAAAGGGGGAGTATAGTATAACACTTAGTCATTTTTCACTAAGTGTTGCCATCAATGCCAAAGGGGGAGATTGTTGGCAAGAGACACATTGGAGCTTCATGATTGTTGTCATTGATGGCAACAAAGATCATCCCACACATCTGCAGAAGCATCTTGACTGATAGATTCCATGGTTTAAGCCTCTATTGTGGAAAGGATAAAGAGATATGAATACTTGAGTGTCGTGTTCCCAAGTGACAGTGTGAACAAAGGAAGAACTCACTGACAGAACATCAGACATTATTCCAAATGTGTTACTGATGATGGAAAAGGATCTTAAGGCATAAGTTATGATTGGCTAACATGATTGATTACTTCTACAAGTCTATCCTTGATCCGCATTACTTGGTATGCAAGAATTTGGCTGACAGATCAGAGTTTGAGGAAATTATTGACTGTTCTGGATGCCGACTAGAAAGATGATGAAATCGCTTGTGTGGATATATATACATGATTGATTTAGATGTGAAGGTGTGTGTTGTATTATGTAGTACGAAGAAAAGTAGAAGAGTAGAGTGAAGATAGTAGAAGAGGTCCAGAATGTGACAATACAGCTGCATCAAAAAAGAGTAAGAATGAAGTGCAGTAGATTAGTTTATTGAGCTTAACCAGAACTAAACCTCAGCATGTGTGGATGCTTCTCATCAGTTCAAACATTGTGTTATCTTCCTTTCTTATAAACAGTGAGGCTCTTGTAGGTAGTGAGCCTCTTGTGAGCAGTGTGCTCAGGCAGTAAGCCCTAATTGGCATGTGCCATTTTGTTCTATCTATTCTTCTAACAAAGAATAATATCTTGGGTTAATCACCATGTGGTTTTTCCCTTAATAGGGTTTCCTCATCAAAATCATTGTGTCATGTGCATTTGTGTTATCTCCATTTCATGGTTGTGTTTGCATACTTGATTTGATGTTGTACTAACTATTAAGAAAATTCAGGAAGTGGAAATTATTGGATAACTGATTCACCCCCCCTCTCAGTTATCAATAGTTCTTTGTTCTACATACATGAAAAATTAGTAAATTAGTGAAAAACAATACTAAAAAATATCTATGCCCTACGTATTGATGTCCTTGTTTCAACAAAAAAAATTAAAAAAAATTGATACATATAGAAAAAGTTATGTTTTACAGAATAAGCCTATGTCTAAATTATAATTGGTTTGACTTCAAAAATTAATTAAAAAAAATTCAACAAAACATTATAAAACCAAATGCATGCCCTATATATCGGTGTTACCAATCTAAATTAAAAAGAATCATAATTTTATCCTTTGTAGAAAAAAAGTTATGTGCTACAGAATACACATCACTTTTAAAAATGTTGTTTACTATTAAAAACTAGTTATCAAAGGAGATGCAAAAAAATTTACAATTTAACTCCAAATTTTTTTAAAAATATATATTTAGAATCTACAAACAAAATCTCACAAATCACTAGTTTTTTTCATCTTCAAATTCCTAATGGTTTAGCGGCTATAGGTGTCAGAAAGTGAAGATTTAGTTCAAAATGTTAATTTTAATGTCAAGTTTGGCCAAAAAGTGTAACCCATTATTGTGGGATGACCCAGTCAAACATAGTTGACCAAATCAAACTGCAGGATGTGATAGTATCCAAGTCGAGTTGGGGTGGGTGAACATTATGACCACGTTCATTATGATAGTCTATTCATATTGAAACTTTGGCCAAAGTAATGCATATGTCTCTTCGTGCATTGTTGGTTCAATGTATCTAGATTGCATAACCTATTGAAATGATCATACTTAGCTAGAAGGTATCTAGGGTTTTATGATCGATAGAGTTATGTAGAATACAACACTATGTACTCAAATGGAAAATTACCGTTGGGGGTCTATACTCTTCGTGAAGGGTAGGGCCACTTCCTATGTGCAAGATGTGGGAGACCATAGGTCTGTAGTTGGAGGAAAAACATTGGGAAGATGATCTCTCTCTAGAAGAAGACATGTCGAGGCTTGCGATAAGGATGTCGAAATTCCAAAAACAACATATCCATTGGATATGTGACTTGTGTTACTTACACTATGTAAAACTTTATCTATTCCAAATGTGTTTAAATTGAAAAGACAGAATCTCGTCTTTGTATATTATATCATGATGTGTATTTCAAAAAAAGAAATTATGTAAATTGTTGTATCTTGATATTTTTCTAATAAAAAAATTCTATATTTTTCATCTTATGCATTGTGTCCCATGGTAAATATTTCATTTTATCTTGACGAGATTTGTTGATGTTACACATCATCAGGAGAAAAGAGAGCAAGAGAACAAAAATGATAAATTGCAGACTTAAAACTACCTTAAAAAGGAGGGGTTGAGGTGATGCGGGAATAAAGAAGTCAAAAGGGGGGAAAAATGGAACAACCTATTAGACCATAGGAAACAAAGGGAAGAGTATACAGATAATTTTATATACAAAGACAACATATATCTGAAACATTGAGGAAAAACAAATAACACAATCAAATCCAGAAGCATTATCTATACAACATCACGGACTGTGGAAAATTAATGACTCCCAATATTAACATGTGTTATATATATCATTATCGGCCCCGTCACCTGGAGTATACCTCCAAATGAATACATTAACAAGTTTAAACACAGTAACTTAGACATGAAGGTTTGAGATATAAAGTTTGGCTTATCGATGGATTGTTGCCTGAAAGCTTCAAACGATTAACACAACAATTATATCATAAAAAAGTTGACACTACTGACACTATACTACAGGGAATCATTAATGAGAACAATCAAAATTAATTAAGTCTTTCCAAGGTGAAAATTCAAAGCTATGTCACACTTTTATAAAAGGAAACAACCAACACTGATCTAACTTTTTAACTTGAATCACTACAAAGTGATGTATGTGTTTTGAATTTAAAATAATGTAAACTAATAAGATGTAGATGTTTTAGTGTATTTTATGTTTGTATTTTTTAAAAAAAATTAAAAAATTATTTAAACGTAGTATTTTATAAAATTGACACTATATTTTAGTTGTTGATAAAATGTTGAAAATTAAGGTTGAATGGGACATCGCACTTTATATAGTAAATTTCATTTATTTTCCTTCTATATTTTTTTGTGTATTCATAACTCAAAATTTTAGTGCATGCATAAATTTTTCCCCCAATTTGATAAATATATTTTTCTAAATAAATCCCAGAAGCTGCATGCAATGAAAACACAACTGTTTCAATGGGACATCAACTTTTGTCTTCATTATTTATCCAAAATAGGAAAAATATTATATCAACTTGACAAGGAATCTCTCCTCTAGTGCATCATATTTTTTACAAAAAAATTTAATAAACTTCACTATTTTCTCTTGAGAGGGAAATCAACACCATATTTTGATGTTGATGGCCTACTTTTAGTAGAAATAAAAATAAAATATAAACACTAATTGAAATATTTAAAAAATTATATTTTTATATTTAGTAGATTTATTGATCTACAAAAGGGTATTTTTAGATTCTTTTAAAAAGATTATTTGCACACGTAGGAGTTGTTAGAACATCAAATTTTTCAAATAATTTCATTTTTTTGGTAAATGAGCCCCAAAGTGATGCTACATATGTTTTTAGTGGATGATTGCAATTGGAAAAGTTGTGGCCTAGATATAATTTATCTAGAATGAATCTAGATAGAACATAAGTTTCACCAAAATTGACTTTAGTTGAAAATACTAAAATTTGTTTATGTTGATAAGTTGGCCCAAAGTGTGACACAACTTTGAACTTTTATCCTCCAGACTTTGATTGTAACCTGAATGAAGTCATTTTGGTGTTGTCAACACAATCTATTGAGACTCATAGCTGAGTGTTAACATGCCACTTCCTGTGGTCTCCCAAAGGTTTCAGCCAACTAAAAATTTCCTTGTTCTTGCTCTATCTCTCGAGCGGAAAGAACAACAAAATGATCATCGATGATGATAAGAATGAATAATGATAATAATCAATAGAGACAAGACATACCATAGCTAGGTTTCAATTTTCTTGGCATACCGAGCATGCAAGGTAACTACCACCCACGCCCATGAAGTGGTGGGTGGTCTCTCCACTCCACCACACGTGGTTTCTAAGGAGACTCTCAATCCAATACTTGCTATATGCAGGTAGGTAGTGAGCATAAAGCTCCCATTGGTCCAAAATGACATTTCATCATTCCACTTTCATGGGTGATGTCAGCCTAAATATAAAACAAATAACCATATTATTATTAAAATGGGATTCGATATTAGGTTTAAATAGTCATAGCATAATATTATTTCCATACATCTTCTTGATGTATGAAGATACTTTTAACAATCAAGATGTCGTCATATGACATCATCACCAACAAAGTGGCACAGCCAACATGTGGTTTAGGGGTCAAGCACTGCTCCCCCTTCTTCGCTATAAACCCAAAGCATATTATACCAAGAATAAAAAGTTCAAAATCCTGGTTCGGGAATAAATAGAGAAATAAGAAGGTATTCCGCCACTTGGTGAGACTATCTCTCGACTTGCATTGACATTCTAAGAATTTTGTTTGGTCGAGTCGACGCAAACATTGTTGAAATGACTCAATCGACAAGACAACACATATAGATAATCGACTAGCAAAGAAAAGACCTAACTTACGCCAACTTACAAGAGTTCATAAGGACATAAAGTTTGATACTCAGATGGCAATTGGACCCATTTCCTAACATCTATCTCTTCCTCTCGGATGATACTCTCCTTTTGTCTTTGAAGGAAGATTCATTTCTTCTTCACACTCACCATCATAAAACCATGATCAGTGCATCATCATCTAATTCACAATTCATAATAATCAAATATTCATATGAACATGTAATTTCATACCTAACTATCATTAGTCAATATTCTCATAATCAATGATTAAATCAGATATTTCCACAACATCTACTCATTAAACTATGGTAATCCTCCTAATTACCACACAAAGTTAAAATTAAGTCAAATCATAAGTTGGGGATGTAACACACAACATGCTACAAGTTTGAATAATTGACTATCTAGTTACTCAAAACATCCATCCTCTCATCCCAAAGAAACATACCAATGCACAAATGACCACAGACAAGGCCAACTAACTAAATTTGCATAAATAATAAAAAGATATATGGATATAGAGTGTCCACATCCGAGTCATCCCACTGCAGCCAATGGGTAGCTAATCCATAAAATTGCATAACTTGTAGATCCCAAAGAAACATGCAAACCCAACATCACAATAGTAACTTACAAATGAGATTAAAAAGAAGATACCATGTAGATTTCAAGACTCAAACACCAGATCAACTCCAAATCTGATTTTCCAATCAAATCTATAATGAGTAACCATAATCAAGGAATCCTTCAAGCAAATACTGTAGAAATGACGAGTGGCTAATTGCATACCAGCATCTCCACACTGAGAAACATGCAAAAACCATGCATGAAGCATACCTAGAAACTTGCAACTATCTTGAATCCAAAAAGACCTCTAAAGATTCATAATCCAAAAAAATAGCTTATCCACAAATCTACAAAACCACAAGTTTTGATTAACCATGTAAAACTTGTAAAAGCACCATGTCCCTAACACACATGCAAATCCATATCCACATTTCATTTGGAAAACCCACAAGTTTGAAAATCACCAAAATAGTTAAACCAGAATGATGGAATAGCACCAAAAGCATAACCATATATTTTGAATGGAAAATCTATAAAACCTTTAGATCAAATTGATATGAAACTAAGACATGCAAGTACAACCAACCAAAAAGAAGAAGAGGTCCGGGAACTCCAAACCCACTTGTAGGCCAACTCCACAAACACCACCATGTACAAGCGTACAGACGAGCTAAGCTATTCCAGAAGCTTTTAGATCATCCAATGACCAACTCCACAACCTACATGCATTTGAGGTTAACAAACTAGTGCCTTCAATGTCAATGACTAAAACCAAGCACCCAACATAAGCACATCAAACCATAGTCATGACAACCCAAGTTTCTCCATGTGATCAGAGAGCCAAGAACAAACACCCAACATGAATACTCTATTGTGAACAACCATAGAATGAAAGAACACAACCACCATGCATGAGGGTTATTACAAACTATCAAATAAGATCTGTAGATCAATAGCATATTAAATGTAACCACATGATCAACTCTGAAAAACTTTGGACATCTTCTTCATCCTTCAAATACATGTTGTACCCTAAAAAATAAGATCAACTACAAAACTTCCACTCAAACAAGGATTAAAAATCAGCCAATTCCTTCCTACAGATTCCCTCATGCTTACCAAGCTAAGAAATCACAAAAGAAGAAATACCTAGAACATTAAACACCATGGAAC
Source organism: Cunninghamia lanceolata (assembly GCA_027924645.1). NCBI lineage: Eukaryota > Viridiplantae > Streptophyta > Pinopsida > Cupressales > Cupressaceae > Cunninghamia > Cunninghamia lanceolata. The sequence continues at coordinate 2,822,925 of BSBN01000639.1, forward strand.
CAATACATAACATGGAACAACTATAGCTCTGATACCAATTGAAAAGGAAAGAGAGTTCACCCAATATGCACCTTGCACCATCCTATATTTTTCTTAATCAAATATTCAATAACTTGATACAAGCACATACTATTGTGCCCTTAAAGAAGAAATGGACATAGTTAACTTCCCATCACATTAACCATTAGAAGAAAGATAATGTAGCTTATAGATCTAAGTAAATTTTTGTAGCATAACAACATGTTGTAGGGTAGGTTTTTATTTCCTAGTTGCTTATTTTATTTTCCTATTCTAAGGTTTTTCCTACACATATAATTAAGCTTTCTTAGGATTAATTAAGTATTAGTGTGAGTGGGTGCAAAGTGTCAGCACCTTCCATGGGAGTTACACTTTGCCTATTTTAGGCTATTATGGTGGACTCTTCCCATTGGCCATATTTTCCACCTCTCCCCTCTCTCATATTCTATATATACTCACGTCCTAGCTAGTCTTTTACATTGTATTATGCAACTTTTTTCTTTTGTATTCTCCTAATGCTATTTTTCTTTATGAGCATTTGCATTTATCTCTTGGAGATTAACTCTGTGTTGTTATTCTAATCTCGTATCATTTTCTTTCATAGTTTGATATCTATTCATTCGTACTAGTTTTTTGGGTTATTAATCTTCTCATAATCTAATGTGGTATCAGAGCTATTCTAGTGCAAAATAGATTTTAGTATCCTTATTTGAGATATCTTGAATGCAAATCTTGGTGGATCTTGAAAAGTTGAGTATGCTCTTCTCTTGCATCGAATGATGACCTTGAGAATCAAAAAACCTTGATAGAAATACCAAATTTATGAGGGTTTCCTCTTTGTGGCCTTGTATCGCAGGTTGTAGTGTGCCTTTTCTTGTCTTAGGTGGTTGATTCAACTTCTACATGCCATTTTTTGTTTCTAGAGGTGTTTTTTGCATTAGATTCACATCTTCTGCATGTTGGATAGAGAAACAATGTTTGGGTTTTGTTAGCAGCATCGAAAAATTTTATGGGTATCTATTAGTTTTTGCATGCAGCAAAAAAATCTTATGGAAATTTAATCAAAAAACTTTACAAGTCCCCTCTCCATTGGCAGGATTGATTTTCCAAGAAAACATTGGAGGCTCATATCTTGGGCTCATGACCTCCTCTTCTCAAGAATTTTTTTATTTTAGCTAGAATTTTGCAAGATTCATAGTGGTGCAGATGGATTTTGATTTTGGTGCTTGGTTTTTCTAGAAATTACATTTTGTCATCATTGTTGTTGAGTAATTCCCATTTTCAGACCTTATGGGGCTCCATTCAGGCTCATACAGTAACATTTTGTGGTGATTTTTTTTGAAAGTGCATAATTTTTTAGTAATTCTCAAATCTAAAATCATTTTAATCCAGTTTTGCTCAGAAATTATACTTTCAATTATAGCCTAGTTTTGGCATTTGCATTGTACCAAAATCAAAGACCACTTTGTTGTTTTGTCTTGTAGCAATTGTAATTGCACTAAATTATAAAGTGTTGACATTGTAACTTCTGTGGGCCAATTTCTTATACTAGTGAAAAGGGGATGTTTTGACATTCTTGTGTTCACTTCTTTTCAACACTTCATTTCTACATTTTTTTGCATCATGGATCAAAAAATAATTCTTATCTTAAATCCTTACAATTCTTTTGAGTAGAAATCATGCATGAAAATCTACTTAAGAAAATCTAGTTTGCATAGGATAACAATGGGACTGGAAACTAAACCTGCTAAAGATGAATAAAAGCCTAAGTGGTTTAACAAGTGTGATGAGGCCTATGGTGCTTTGTGTTTGTTTGTTTCTCCTGGTTTTCTCTTTCATATCAAATCTTTGAATTCACCAAATAAAATCTAAACAAATTGAGAAACACTATTTTGCATACAAGATTCAATGAGGGGTCATATGTTGAAAAATGATCTAACTAGTTTGAGTCCAGGCAACTTCAACACAATCTAGGATTTCTTCACCAAATTGAAATCACTAAGGTTGCAATTAAAATAATGTGGAATTGAAAAGAAAGATGAACAACTAATTCTTAGTATTCTCTCTAACCTAAGTTCAGAATATTCAATGTTTGTTTCTACCTTCTATGCTACTAAGGGTGCCCTTGGGACACAATTCACTATGTTATCTTTGCATGATTTTGTTCTCTCTCACATGGGAGCAAGATAAGCTAATTTAGATGGACACTCTAAATCCTCTAAGTCACATGCTCTAGCTACCAACAAAGGCATAAAATAATAGAAAGGACAAAGTAGTAACAATAAGGATAAGAAACAAAAGAAAAGAAAGGAGAAGAAGGATCAAAAATAAGCTGCTCCAAAAGCAACTAATGAGACCCAATCTTCTAATGGCAACAAGCCTAAGAAAGAGAAAGTCAAATGTGCCTTTTTTAAATGACCTGGTCATGATGAGCATATATGTTTGAAAAAACAAATTGATCACTTAATTCACATTCTTGAAAAGAATAATATCAGTGTTCCTAAATCTATAAAATAGAGTTTAAATGAGGGGTCTAACAAGGAGAAAGATAAAAACAAAGGGAAAGGGAAGGGTAAAGCTTGTAGCTAAGTTGTTTCACAACCATCCACTTGGGTTCTTGATTCGGGTGCTTTACACCACATGGCTTCATCTAAGGATGAACTTGCATCTTTGGAGACATGTACTATGCCTTCTATATTGATGGGTGATGACACTCATGTTGAGGTGTGTGGGAGAGGGTCTATTGATGAGGGGGTTGGCACGTTCCATGATGTTCTTTGTGTCCCATCATTATCAACTAATATCCTATCAGTTTATCAGATCACTCACACCCGTTAAGGCAAATAGGGTGAGTTCACTCCTGCTTCAATGATGATTCATGAATTGCACAGTGATTCTACAATTGCATTTGGGAAAGAAGATCATCAATCTCAACTATATTTTTTCTCACTTTGTTCCCAATCCTCCTTCATCTGTTTTTCTCACTAATTTTGATGATGTGAGTAGATTATGGCATGAGTGGTTTGGCCATCTTAACTTTCGCCATTTGCAACAACTATACCAGTAGAGCATGGTCACAGGGTTGCCTTCAATTTAGTTTTCAAGAGGTGTTTGCCAAGGCTGCATTCTTGGTAAGCATCCTAAGGAAATTTTTGACAAAGGCATGGAGAGCTTCACAAATATTGGAGTTAGTTCACAGTGATTTGGCTAGTCCACTTCCTTGTTAATCCTTCAACAAGTCCAGATTTGTTCTAACTTTCATTGATATTTTTTCTCGATATACTTGGGTGCTCTTCAGGTGTTTTGAAATCCTCTCCGCTGAATTTGGGCAGAGCCTTCAGGGCATTTGCTGGGATAGGATCCCAGGTGGCTGGTGGTACTGGGAGAATCAAAGCACTAGCAGTATTCCAATTTGCATAATTCCTTGGGGCTATAGGTGCTCCCATGTTTGCACTTGGGGTTGCTGTAAACTGATTGACCCTTCTCCTTGGATTAGTTATCAATGGTGATAAAAGAATACCTGGGTTCACAGCAGATTGAGCTCTTGTCACAGGTCCACAGCTCTGACTCCTCGTGACTCTCTGGTTCATACAATTTTGAAAGAAACTTCAAGAAATGGTACCACCGGGCATGCCAAAAACTGTTGATGCTCAGAATTGCTCAGTTTCCAACACCAACATGGGAAACTCTGAAACATGGGAATGCTCCTCAGAGTAACCTCCAGATTTTAAAGAAGCTAGCTCTTCTTTATCTCAAAAGTGTTTTGGGAGAAGGGATAGAATTAAACAGAATCACAAATGCAACTAAAAAAAGAAATTAAACTATGGCGATGCGCCTGAATGTGATTTTGTTTCTCAACATTGAGCACAGTGAAACTACTTTTAGGATTCAGTTACATTAAAGAGCAGACAATGCATGATCAATGTAAAAGATGGAAAACAAATAGGATCAAAGGCTCACAGATTAGAATATTTTGCAATAACACAGAAAATATCAGCAAAGGCACAGAACTCTGTCTTTATTAATTTTCCAGTCACATAAAAGGCACAGAATCATGCACAGTTATACAAACTCTCTGAATCAAGAAAACAGAACAAAGGCAAATGATATTACTAGCCACTACAAAAGATCTTCAAAACTTCTCTAACAATCTATGATGCAGAAAATTCTCTATATCTCCAATGTTATATTTAAAACTGCGATCTAAACCCATATTTATAGCATAGAACTAGCTCAAAGATTGCCCGCATGATCAAATCTCAATGGTCTAACTGAACTGGCACTTAACCGAAAGTGTCTGACAGAAGATCGCTTTCGAATGGGAGACGGTTAGCCACTCTGCAAGTTCATTGGCTGCAACAAATACATGTAACTCCACTTACTTGAATTAGGAAGGAACGCGTGGCAGTTTCTGATAGTCTTTGTGACTATAAACCCTTGGAATAGCTAGCATTTATACGTGCCCCTTTCTTGAAAAATTGCTTCTTACTCAGGAGACACCGAGAATCGACACTTGGCAGCGTCCGCAGCCTCTAAAAAAAATACGTGGCGATATCCACTGTACTTTGAGTCTTTACTATGGCTTATTTTAGGAGTGCTCAGGCTTTGCCATCTGTCATGGTCTGCTGAACTTTGGAACCTAAGAAACATTAAAAGATAGGACCCATCAATAGTCCGTGCCTGAGCAACTTCAAAAAAAAGGGATAGGTGGCACTTTCCGCGAATCTAAGAAACATATAAGTGGTAGCTTTCGCTGCACTTAGAGAGACTTTAGAAACATTTACAGGGTCCGTGGAACATGACACATGGCAATCTTCGCATCTATTTCAAGAAACTTTAGCACTTAAACAAAACCTCTGCGGACGTTGCCACTTGGCGCTTTCCACGCAACTCTCAGAAACTTTGTAGAAAGATTAGAGACTCATAAGAATCACGCAGATGGTGACACATGTCACACTCTGTTGAAACTATAGAAATATTAACGGGGCCCACCATACCTCTTTACTTAGCGATGAAACCAAAAGGGAACCCACGGATGTTGACACTTGGCGCTCTCCGCTGAAACTACATGGGACACATGGCACCTTCCGTGGAACTTTAAGAAACATATAAATTCACTCTTTGCATCTACCACTTGGCACTTTCCGTGCTCACTGAAGCTCTCAAAAGGGACCCACCAAATTATGAGAAACATTCAAAAGGAACGTTTGAAACTTAGAAGAAACTGGAACGGGTGCCGACACTTGGCAACCTCCGTCTTAATGTAAAAGATACACTCTCTACGGCCACTTTGAGAAACTTTAGAATGTTTCCCAGCTGCTGACACATGGCGGTTTCTGCTACACCTTAGAACTTAGGCAAAATTAACAAAATGAAACCTCGCACCCCCCCCACTCTTTATGTCAAAACCGCACTTGCCAAAAATGAAGCGCAGAGAACAAAACTGGAGCTCGCACAACTGAAACTCAAAAAATCAAAATGTAGAGTATCTTACTCTACAAGTTGATCATTTTTAGCACTTCAAAACTTTTGTGGTGAATATGTCAACCATCATTTTGAGTAGTTTTGCACTTCAGAGGGGATTGATTTGCTACATTTAGTTCCATACGCTCCCTAGCAAAATGCTGTGGCAGAATGAAAGAATAGGTCCTTGAAGGAAATGGCAAACTACATGATTCACTCTAGATCTCTTGTACAATAGTATTGGGTAGAGGCCATTAACTGTGCTTGTTAAATCTAGAACCATGTTTCTAATTGATCCTTGAAGGGAGCCACTCCTTTTGAAGTTTGGAGTAGTCGAAAACCATCAGTTAAGCACTTTTGTGTTTTTGGTTCTCCTACATGGGCCCACATTCCTACAGAGAAATATAAGGCTATGGATCCATAGAGTAGGCCTTGCATATTTGTCAAGTGTCCTAATAGTGTAAAGGGTTATCTGTTGCTCCACCCTACTACACACGAGTTGTTCATATCACTTCTCCACCTCCTTGGATAATCTTTGCAAAGACGGATAGATATCCATCATGATCATGGTTGGTAGAAATCTCCATCTTTATTCTAACGTGAATCGCAATACGTCTATCTACCATGACGGCATGGGGGTCTAACTAAAAATAGACAATTAAAAGGGCTGCTGCGTGTAATTTGTTTCAGAAGTTTTGTCACTTGTATTGTTTGCAGCAATAGCTAGACAAACAGTAATATGGAGAACGGGGAGATTCCATGTCTGCTGCCTTTTTCTTTGGTCTCTGAAGTGCCTTTTTTTATTCTAAAGAACGTTCTTCAGAGACATGAAAAAGGCAACGGACATGGAATCGAACAATTGCAGATGTTGAAACCTAATGTATTCTGTGAGAAAAAGATTTATTGATGGTACTACTTAATAGATTTAGTGTGTACAGCAGAAATAAAAGCTGATATTTCTATACAATTTCTGGAGAGAAATGTGTATAAATTTACGATGACTATTACTACTTGTGCTTAGAGTATTATTGTAATCAAAATCATTTAATTAGTGATTAATAGTCTCTTTGTGGATTGTTGTTCTAGTCAAATATCATTCTTGTATGCATTTGTGTTATGAGTTTCAATATGGCTCCGAACCAGGGATAATCTGCAGCTATAAAATGAAAAATTTAAGTCAGTTGGGAATCGCAGGTCTTATATTTGATGGATGTATGGTCGTATTTGAAATTTTTACCTAAAATACAACCAAAATTTTTGGAAAATTGTATCACATGAAAGAGTAGATTTTAAAAAGAACGTCAAAATTTCTATAGAGTTATTCTGATATATCGATTTAATTTATATATTATTTTTTAACATAAATTTGAGTAGATAACTGTCATAAAAAATTTGCAAAGGTTGACTGTCAAATTTAGGCGTTACTTGGGAGGTCTAAATGTGGGAGGGGGCATGTTTATCTTGTGCGTCCATGAACCATTGCCTCCTGTAGATAATAGTTCTGCACAAGAATAAATAAACAACAATCCTGGCGCTAGGTATTGGAAATCCAATTGGAATGATACTGGTTTAATTTGAACAGAATCTTTTTAACGGTGCAATTTTGTTGAAAATGGCTCTTTACTTGCCTGTTGTGTAGAAAAAGTATCTGAATTCCCAATTATAAATGAAGGTTTGCTAATGGAAAGGTGGAAAGTAGTTTCTCAAGGTTATATTTATCTGTTGTAATTGGTTTATGCCAATAAATGGAACAATTCCCTTATTTTAGTTTGTTCTGGAGAAGGATTGGTCAATTTTTAAATCTGTTGTTGAAGCTCATGAATGCCAAGAACACCATGGAGATTGGCGTGTAAACTGGTTACTTGCTTCTCAACAGTGCTCTTGTCCTACCTGATGATGGAAAGGTACTCTTATGATATGGTGACAATTGTGTAAAATTCAATCTCTACCAATTTTGCTTATTGTATTTGTAGGTATATTTGTGCTTGTAGGTGGGTAAAATCATAATACTCGGTCCCAAACTTGGGACATGAAAAAATTGGGAGGGTGGGGACAAAAAGTATAATCTTGTTTGAAGAAATATCTTTAAAGGAAGGTTCTTGATTATTTTCAAAAAAATTAAAATAATATCTTCTTCATGGAGGATTCTGGACAATTATATGTCCCTTTCTTGGCGTTGAAATGCCAAAAGATATGGCACTTTCTTCTTCTAATTTAGTCACCTAAAGAATAGCAAAATCTACCTTTAAAAGAAGGTGTTACACACCTCTTTTAGTGCTTTGCTCTCACATGCTACGTAGGTATGAAGGTGAAAATGAAAAGTTTGTGTTCAAATAATAAAGGGCAGCCTTTAGATAAGGTGCCACACTTCATTTTTTTTCCCTCTAAAATATGCAATTTGCAAGGCTTCTAAGTAGTCTTCATTATGGTGATTTATTCCCATGCTTATGTCCCTCTTCTTCTTTTTTTATATTTTTTCTTTTGAAATCTGCAAAGTATTTTTAATTGGCATTGAATCTCCCTATTATTGCTTTTCAAAGCATTGCCCTCTCTTGGTGAGGTCTAAATGGGATAATTTAATAAGTCCATATCTATGATGAAAGAACACATGTCCTTCCACGAGATAGCACATTACCAATGGAACCTTTCAGTGATCACGAAATGAGCAGGATAATGCAATACGAAGTCTACACCACTTCGATTCAGAACATGTCAAATCATATGCAAAGAAATCACCAATATACATTATGTAACATCTCGCTACATAACCCAAAAGGGTAAGAGCCAAAAGAGGACAAGATAATTTTTTTTTTGACATAAGTAGATAACATACACATGATGCAGTTGTCGATTCGATAGATCAACAGCATTCGTGGCCAAGTATGGCCGAATGAGCAACCCACGGGAGAGAACTAAATCACTCTCCAAAGGAAACATAGATAATACTACATTCATTTTAAACACCAAATCAAATGTTCCTAAAACCCATATCCAAATATAAACATGAATCCATAATCATCATAAAACAAGCGGATCCGATACCCACACCAGAATCCATAAACCAAATAGGAAACATCTCATTTCATCTCATTAACTTACATGATTACATCTTCTCTCTTAAGAGAGTATAATTACATAAAAGAATATACAGTGAAATAGTATAGCCATGAATATGATACAAAAATTGAAAGAGCACAATAATTGAATGAAGTAATGAAGAGAGAGAACATCTCCAACTGGTGTTACAAAAACCTGATCGCCGGTCCCCAATGGTGGTAGCAACGCCTCCCAACCATGTGGACTCATAAGAAACCAACCCACCATACTCAGAGATAACCACAAGGCCCAAACGGGAGAACAACAACAAGACAAGGGAATACATGATAGCCAACACACACATCAATCACAGAGCAAACACGAAAAACATTGCATAAAGCTAATGTCATAACATAGAGGTACTTATCCAAGTCATAGATTGGGTACTACTCATGAATACTAAGGTACTAGATACTAGAGTGTCATCATGTGTTCTTGAAGGGATGGCAGCACACGAAACCAAGTACTCCTTTCATGCAAACAAGAAGACTCAATCATGCCCGCATCAATGCCCCACAGATGGATTATTCGATGCCCCACTGACGGATAGGCCTTCCCATTGCATCCTTAGCCTTTACAACTGCTCAAGGCCATGCATGAGGACTAATTATCTTATTAATGTTTTTAACCCAATGTTTTCATTTAGTTATCACTTATTAATGTAACTCTGCTACTAGTTCCCTTGGCAACCACTTGCGAGCCCCAGGCCTGTAGAGAGCCACTCCAAAAGACAACTCTAATTACCTAGACCATTGTCATCTCATTTAACCAAATGAAGTATCCTAAATAGACTGTAATACTGAAGTATAAATTAGAAATAGAAAAATGTGATCTATAAGACAAAAGCTTTCATGGACAGTGTAATTTGTTAAAAATGGCCTTTTTCCAATTAGATTAGTTTTTTAATAACTCCCGTGACCCCAACTTGATCACTCTTCACAAAGGATTGCAAGGATATTATAAGAAAAGCATGGCAAATGGCATTGCAAGCCTTCTCATAGCCTAATATTGACATAATGACTGCCATATTTAATATAATGAAATAGAATGCTACAAAAACTTACAAAATGGAAACCTTAATTTCTCCCTCCTACAGTAATTCACTTTTTCCATGACAAATATTCTTAATTAAAAATTATGTGACCAAATTTCAATGCACAACATAGCATGATGGATCTAATGTATTTTAGTGTCATAACATGCTTTACTCAAAGTCGATGGTTTTCCCAAGGCTGGTGTTTTTTTTTGCAGATAAAGAATGACTGAAATGACCAAATAGAGGCCGCTAAGTTTTTTTTGTTTAGGATAGGGGCCACATAGGATAACTACATAAAAAGGGGCATTATAAGTCCACCCTTCCTAAAACTACTTTCCCCTAAGCAACGTTGAGTTGGGTGCTCAAGAATCTTTGGTCCCTCCTATGTATCATCTTTTGTGAGTAGGTTCCCCCAACAAACTAGGTATTTTGTGATTTTTCCATTCTTTAGCTTCTTCACCCATGTTTCAGTAGTTTTCGGTGAAATAGTGTCACCTAAAAGGTTTTCGAGTGAAATAGTTTCCACTGAAAGCTTTTCGAGTGAAATAGTTTTTCCTAAAACTATGTGGCACAAAGGGTTTCAGCTGAAACTCTTTCAACCAAAAACTTTAAATTGATATCAAATTGTATAGCAAGGTTTCAATCTTGAAACCATTTTGTATGAAAGTATCCAAAACACTTTCACTCAAAATGACCAAGCTAGCAACCTAACCCATCTTTTGTGGGAAATTCAACAAAAGAAGATCTTCAACTCCACATTTCTCTAACCAAGGATATTTTCATGAAAATATATAAATACCCTTTTCTAGGGATCAAAGCCAAGAATTTGAGGATTTTTTTTAATATTTTAGTTAGTTTTGTTCTTTTTTTATTAATTTACTACAAGTAGGTCATTATAATCAAACATGTATAAGGTTGTTAGAAATTTAAAAAAGTATACTAAATTTTTTTTTTTAAATTAAGAAAAATATTGTACACTGAAGGAGAGAATGCTCTCCAAAAGGGTATAATTTTTTTTTCCAATGATATATATTTAAGACATAAAATTGCATCCCCATCAAAACTATTACATTTTGAGTAAATTTGACTTTAAAAAATAAAATAAAAATTAATATGTTTTCTCAATGCAAGAGATATTCAAGTTTGCTAAGGGTGAAGAAAATCAAAGGAAAAAAATATTTACTATATTAAAAGCTACATCCCATCGACCTCATTTTTTAATTATTCTTCCACAAGTAAAATATTCTCTTAAATTTATAAAAAAAAATAAAAATCTCTAACTAATTTTTAAAAAATTAAGAAAATTAGAAACATCAACTACACTAAAAGTTTCACATTTAATTATTTTATATCATTTTAAAATTAAAAACATATATGTCACTTTAAGGCACTCCAAGTTGAAAAACTATATTTGTGTTGGCATTTCCTTTATAAAAGTGGGACACAATTCTAAACTTTCACCTAGGGTGATGTGTTTTCCAAGTGCTTTTTTGAAGCAATACATATGGAAAACATTATGAATTATATTGTCTGCTAGTGATTCCAACCCATAAGCAAATCCACCAATAATTTTCACAACTCTGTAAGTTCCATAGAAGTGAGATTTGAGATTTTTAACCCCTCTTCACTTAATGAAATTTTTCCTATAAGTTTGAAGGCATAGAAAAACCATGTCTCCAGCCTTAAATGACCTCTAAATGAGGCACTAATCTATATATAGCTTTGGATTATTGTGAACGGAGCCCATTGTAGGTGATCCTTGAGTGACCTCAAAATGTCTTTGCTATGCTCTAGCAAATCACTATCTATTGGTCCTTTTCTATTAATGAATACCAAATATGTGAATATTGGTGCATCATATCCTACAAAGCCATAAAATAAGTTATATTGATGGGCATTAATGGGTGCTATTATAGAAATATTCTCCAAGGCTTAACCACTTAAATTTCTATGTAATCAGCTATGTAACTAAGTGCAAAGATCCATATAAATTTATGAAATAATGTGAGCATAGTCTTATTTTGAGTATGATTTAGTTTGCATCTCTATTTTAAGATCTTCATATAAACCTACTATAACAAAACTACTCCAAAGGAACTCACAAATGATTTCATATTCTTCATCATTAGGGCATGGACCTTGGTCCTTCTTAGAATCAATATATTTAGAATCAACACATTTAGTAAATGAACATAAAAATGAATTCTCAACATTTCTTGCATCTATAAAGGGCAACGCCTCCAACCCATGCTCTAAAAAATTGCCAAGGTAGAAAACTTGTTTGGTCATAGGCAAGCATGTGTCCTTATTAGCATTTGCATTAGTACATTCTTCTTGTGAACTAGAAATCTCCAACTCATCCTTATGAAATAAATCAAATACAACAAAGATTCCATTAGAATCATTATCATTATAGTCCATGAAGAAAGTAATATTATGCATAAAACCATGTTCATGTACCTCAAGTTCAATGCCTACACACTCATCTCCAACAGCATCATTGTCATGCTGAAAATTAATGTCCATAACACTATCATTATTAGCATGATTAGTTTCAAGTACAAACCTATTCATCTTGTTCTCATGTGTGCAAATGTTTGTAGTAGAATGAGTAATAGCATTACATTCCTCAAATGGAGGAAAGACTTTAGTAAATAATCAAGTGTTTTCTCTAATGACTAAACATTTGCTTTCATTACTTAAGTACTATCATCCATATGAGTTGATTCAATACACTGTTTAAACACTTGTGCACACATAAGATGTAACTGCACATATATCAACCTCTTTACCATGACATGTACCTTATCAGTACTTAGTCTATCCTCAAGATGATCCCCTGCCCTAATTCTTTCATCATGGGATGCATTTTCATTTTGTGCTTTACAAGCTACACCAACATACATTGAATTGTTCTTTTACTCATTTAGAACAACAAAGCAATTACTACCACCATTTAAAGACATAGGGGTTTTTTCGTATCCTTGTCTTATTTCCTCAAGAAGAAAAACTCACTCGTATACTTGATCAAGCTTAATAGGTTTCACCAATTAAGGTGCATCAATTCTATAATTCTCTTTTCTATGGGTATCATTTGAAACCTAAAATTCTTTTTTACCTTCCCTTGTTAATGCGTCCTCATAACAACTTGACCCACATTCAACCATATTGTAACTAAACTCTATATTGAATCCATCCTTATATGTCATATCATCAACTTCTAACTCTACATCATATTCATTATCTTCAACTAAGACCTCTTCCTTCTCATATTCTCCTTGAATTCCTTTAGATCTTGAAATATCTCAATGGTTTCTAACTATACCTATAGATTTATTTCTATCATGGTATTTATCCTTATTCATTTTAGTAGATTGTTCATTCAAAGGAAATGTTTCAACATTATCAATACCCATAGATATAATACCTTTCATTGTTGAAAAATTTATGTTATCATCAATATCAATTCCTATGATGTACACTTGTTGAAGTTATGTAGAATTTTTATCTCTCAACATTAAACCGATTTGGATTTTCATGTGGATCCAAGTTTGAATACCCACTATGGGTTTCGTTGAGTAGCTTACCCTTTAACCTAACAATTTTGTATGTTTTTTCTATACAAAATCTATCTTGTAGATGGAATATGGGAGAATCAATTCATATTTTGATAGGTGTGATAGTTACAAGAAGTGATTAGAATCTAGTGGTGAATAAACCCTAAAAATTCTAGGAAACTAATCACTTTCATTTGTGCCCCTAGGATAACATTCAAGTGTATGACATTTGAATTTTGTCTATAGGACAAAGTTCTTGTGCCCAAAGCATTTATCCCTACCCTAGTGTGATCCTTATAACCTCAAAATTATATAGGGAGTTTTTTTTGTCATTTTTAGCTTAGCTATGTAATTTTTATCAGTTTCTAACAAGTTTTAAGGTTTCAAGTTTTAGCTTCTATTTCTCCTCCTTCATTTGGACTACTTTTGGATAATAAACTTCCACTAAATTTTCCATTTTATTCTATTGTAGGTAGTTGGAAAAACTTGAGAAGGCCTTTTCATCACTGTAACTATCTATTTTGAAGTTTTCAATAATTTTTAATGTAGGGAAAATATTTGAGAACCTAGCTCCTAAATTGTATCCTTAGGGCAATAATATAGCACCCAATGCATTTGTCCCTACCTCTTCAGGTCTCAAGTTTTGGTTTTCAATTCTCTAGAGTCACCTATAGTCAATATTCAATTATTCTTTTGTCATCTTCTAGGTGCATTAGCCTCTATTTTTCATTTTCCTCTCTTTTTAGCACATTTCATTTCTATTTGTAGTTTTTAATTTCCTACATCAATCACTTGTCTTTTGTCAATCCCAACTTAGTGTTTGTTTATTAGTGTTAGAATAGTTTAAAAATCCTTCATTTCGCTAGTTCACATACAAATTTAAAAAGGAGAAAACTAACACCTTTTATTTCTCTTATTTTCTTTCATTTGGTGAACTCAATACTCATCCATTTCAACTTCTTATTTGTTTTTAGATTATCATTGCACTTATTTTCCTTTGTTAAACCTATCTTCTCTAGTTTTTCTTCTTACCCAATCTCCTAGACCTCTTATCGAATTACAAGAACTTGAACTATGACTCATACCTCTCTTTCCCCATTTATTCATACTAACCTTTTTTACCCTAATTCTTTCCCTATCTTTCTCCCAATCACCAGGTTCTATGGTCACTTATCTCTATGTCTTATACAAACATGCATTTTCTTCTAATTCTCGTGATCATATCTTACTTTTTCCTATAAAAAATAATTCTTCTCTACCTCACTTAGCCAAGCTCAATTGTTCTAATTGCTTTATCATCTTCTCACAAGTGCATCCCTTTGTCTCTAAATCATGATGATAATGTGAACAACTCTATGCCCATTCTACCTTTGGCCTACTTAGCACCTATAAATATTCCACATTAATGACTCTTGTATCATTCTTAAAGACCATTTAACAAATTTTTATGATGTGCCTACCTTAGATCCTCTCTTTTATACTTCTTTCCATACTACATCGCCTTCCAAACCTACAAAACATGGATCAAATTTCAATATCAACTCTCACCCTTTTATCTCTCTTACCACTCGTTCTCGTCTCTCTAAAATTATTTCCATCAATATGGGTCTACTTCATGTTCTTCTACTTCCCTTACTTTCTGTCCCTGCCATTATGTCCCCGTATCTTCCTCATGTTCCTACCACAACCAATATGTACCATTTGGCACATCATCTATTTCTTATGAATATCTTTTTCCTTTCCAATTTTCATATCTTTCATCTATTCTTCCTCCTTCTTATGAGTCACCACCTTATCATTCTACCCCTCACGATGTCTTACAATTGCCACCTTCTCACCTTATAATCCCTTATTCCATTATTTTATTTATTTATTTTGAATCTTCCTCTCTTTCTACTCTTAGTGATGTAGTACCCTTACCTGCTTCACCTCCTAAACCAAGTGAACCCTTGTTTCTTCCTTCCTATAACTTGTCACATCCCTCCACCCTCATAGCAATAATCATACACCTCCACTATACATATCAAATATTAAATATGAGGATTTCAATGAATGGAAGCAAAACAATATTGTTGAAGCTTTCATAAATAATACATTAGATTCATGTTTTGAAGAAGAGTTGAGCATATCTACTCCTATGAATAATAATAATTTCATGCATTAAGGGTCTTCTCCCCTCTCTACATATATGGTATTGTCTAATTAAAAGGATACTAAAGTAAACGTGCAATCTTATATGATTCTTGTAATAAACCTAGTGCAATGTCTTATTTTTATCCTTTAAATGATAACATGCTCAGTAGGTTTCATTCATATGCATTGATATTTCCTTCTTTTTATGACAATGGATGTAAGAGATTAATCTTATTTCCCCTCTCTCAAGGTCTAAAACTTAAAACCTCTCCTACAACTTTTACTCCAATAATGGCACATTATTTCCATCCTCCTACTTCTACTCCTATTATGGTTCATGTTGCTTTCATGGTTATCACATTGTTAGTTGAATAGCCACAATACTTGTTGAAATATAGAAAAAATGTGACAATACCAATTTCACTTCCCATACCACTATCAATCTTTCCTCTCCACCTCATGTTATCACTAAGAGACCTAAAGATCATGATTTTGTGGATCCTCTACAGCCCACCCAAGCTAAGATAACTTTTTTGGATCTCCTTCAAACATCTTCTCTTAAGAAACATCATTCAACAAGCCTTAAAAAAAATATTCATTCAATCATCTTAGACCCTACTAAAATTGCCTCCAAATCTATGTAGGACATTTCTTTTTCCCCGTCTAAATTTCAACTCCTTTCAATTCTTCAAAAAACTCTCCCATTAATTATTGTTGGATGATATAAGAACTTGGGAATTAAGAGGGTTCTTGTTGATAATGGGTCTAGGTAAACATCTGTGGTATATTTTTCTTAACTCTACTCATCTTAATTGTTCATAATTAGAAAAATTTGAGCTCTCCATTTGTGGTTTTGATAATTTTAATTGGGAACCTTTAGCAAACCATTATCTTTCCTATTATAGTGGGTCCTATCACTCTTAATAACATTTTCATGTCATGCCTAGTAAACTTTCTTATAATCTCCTTCTTGGATGGCCATGGCTCAATGCAATGCATGTTATTTCCTCCAACCTTCATTGTTTAAAATTCATTCATAACAATAAGATCATGTATGTACTATCTATGATGATGAATCCAAAAGTTTTAGTCTATTGAATCTCAAGATCTCTTTAACCTAGCCAATTTATTTCACCCCTTTGCTAGAATTTTACCTAAGAGAGCTTTCCTAAATCATCTCTTGATAATTCTTCAAAAGATTCTAATTCATTTGATCCTTCTTTGAATGATATTGAACCTCTTCTTCCTCTAGCTTCTACAACTTTACATCTACAACTGATCCCCCTTTCTCAACATTTTAACCCCTTTCTTGGGGATGACTAAAGTTCTTTAGACTTCACCCCTTGTTATTGTAACAAAGGTTAAACTCCACTCAATATTTCCACTTTAAACATGGACCCACAGTCTTATTGTTTACCTCCTTATTGTCACACCTCTTAATCCCCTCTTAATCAAAATACCATTTCCCACACTTCAACTATCAATCCATCTTCTTCAACATCTACTGATTACTTGTCTTATTTCAAGATCATTCCCTTTGGTTTTGGTGAATATGATGAAGGATACTCCCCTTACCAACCCAAACACACAACAATAATAGAGAATAAAATAACAAATGCAAGAAAGAAACACATTCTTTATATTATCTCAATATAATGACATTACAATATTGAGGAAATTTTTCTAATAACATGGGCTTTCTAATTACAAAAATCTGCAACCGAGAGCCACCATCAACACTATTGAACCCCATGTAATTCCCATTCACCTGCTTTATCTGGAATATGTAACCACCCTAGTATATTCTTGAAATTGTAATTCCCACCAAAAAGATATTTTTATATTTTTATTTCTTTTAATTTCGGTAGTAAAATTTCATGGGATCATAACTTTAGATCTAACCATTGGATTTTCAATCATAATATATTGTTGGAAAGTCATCAAAGAGACATGTGTCAACAAAATGACATGTTAGCGTACACTTTGATTTTCAGCCAATTTTCGGGCCCATCCGGAGCCTCTAAGTGCCTCAAATTTAACTTCAAACATTTTATCAGGATTTTTGAAAAATGAAAATATTAATATCCCACAAATGAAAAATGACATTGAAGATATTTCTTCACCATTGACTTCAATTCACCATTCTGGAGGTCTATGTAAGATTTTGTGTTCATATGTGCACAAATGTCAACTTACTAAAAAAATAACCCTGCCAATTTTAGCCCTTATTGAAAAAGAAACAATAATTTTGGGTGATGCAAGATTGCTCTTACACCCTGGATGCTCATGCATCAGAATGTAAGGTATATTTTGTATATTTCTATATTCTTACATCACTTGTTTACCAATACACTCAAAATTAGTCCCCCCAAAACCCCTCTTTGTCCTCTCCTTCCCCTTCCCATAAACATGTTAGTTCAACCAATCATACTATCTCAAAACCCCCATTTTCTTCTTCACATGACAAATGCATTATTAATCATGACATTAATTAGTTGCTTTGAGTTATATAGTTCCTCCTTCATCCTCTTCTCCTTCACATAAAGGTGTCCATTTAACTAAGCATATTGTCTTAGATTCCCCTTCCTCTTCCCTCAAAAAATGTCACTAATCATAACATTAATTTAGTTACCCCTAGAACTATAGTTCCTATTTTCTCTTCTCCCAAACTTGAAAGATTACATGAAAAAGGGTTCAAGATCCTTACACATTTTGGATATAAAGGAAAAGGCCTTGGCCATCATGAGGATGGTATGATTGAATTTATTTACCTTTGTTCCACCTATACGAAATTTTCATATTGAATCCAACTTTAAACTAAAATTGGTCATTTTCCTAAATGGAAATTATGTTTTAGGTCTCATTTAATTCATGTTCTTTTGTTGTCCTTTGTCCTTTTTTTAATGTTTGCAGGTAGAAACAAAGTATTTCAAGTCATACATAATGGTAGAAAGAAAATGGATTTCTAGTTATGAGGTGTGCACCTCAACACAAGGGTGCACATGCATATAGGAGATTTCAAACTATCATATATATGTGCATGTCTATGGGGTTGTGCCTATGGGGTTGGTATGCACCTAAAATAAGGAATTCAAAGTTTAAATTGAAACTTGATATACTACCCATACCAGTACACGTTTGAGGGATGGGAGTGCACTAGAAAATGAAAGATGGGATTTCAAAATTTAAAGCATAAATAAACGCACACTTGATCAAGGAGAATTATTTTCAAATAAAATTCACAACTTTCATGTATAGGTGTATACTTGGACAGAAGAGCAACCCTCATTATCTGGCCAAATCTCACTTTCAAGTTGAAGTTCAAATCTAAGCTATATGTGCACTTGTGTAGTAGAATATGTAGGTGAACGTCTAAATTTGAAAGGATGGATGTAGAGTGCACTTTAAACACAAGTCAAATTCAAACAAGTTTGTTGACAGGCGTGCACTAAAATAAGGCCATTCACCTCACAATGAAGAAACAATAGTTTTGAGCATGATCAAAGACGCCTCTAGAATTTGAAAGCATATTTGCTAAGGGAAGATAGACCTCACTATATAGGTGTATTTTGAAGTGAGCAAAGCACGCTTGAAAGAAGGATGCAAATTTTAGTCCAAAAATTTAATGGCATATAAGACAGTGCACATAAACATTAGGAAATGCCCTTAAATGAAGAAAATAGAGAAGTGGAGGTGTGAAAGTGCACGTCTCAAACAAGGGCACGTGCCTTGTCTAAGGTATTTCAGAAATCAAAATTTTTTAAGGTGCTGAATAGATGCACGTTTGGCGGAGAAGTTCACACCTATGCATATTAGCAAGTCTTCTATAAATATCAGATCAACACCAAAGTTGAAAGTTAGACGTATTAGCAAACAAAAGATAAAACTCTTATTTTAGGAAGATGCACCACTTTGAAATGTCTCATCCTTTCAAACCAATCAGCTATTTATAAATGATAGCTCCAAATAAACACAAGTCAAAAAAAAACAAATAGAGTTGTCTTTTCTAAAAGAAACATAGCTATTGTTAGAGGAAAGGTGTGCTCAACCGGAAAGAGGATTTAATCTTTTAAAAGCTTCATTTTTCTTTTACTTCTCACAATATGATAGCATCAATAGTAAAGACAAGTCAAAAGAACAAATAGAGTTACACTTTTCTAAAAGAAACATAGCTATCCTTAGAGGAAAGGTGTGCTCTAGAAAGAGGATTTAACCTTTTAAAAGATTCATTTCTCTTTTACTTCTCACAACATGATAGCATCAATAAGAATAATAAGGCAACAATCATTTTTATTTTTGTAGGGTGTCTAATAGTCACAACAACAATTGTAGGAGATCAATTTCGAAGAAAAATATCATAGCATTAGCTATACTAGACATATCAACCTCAAATCTTCTTTAAATTCTTCTATTTTTCTCTCAAACATCTATAAAATTCAAGTCAAAATTAGTCAAAGGAGTTAGATATTGTCATAACAACATAGTGTAGTGCATCCATATTTTATTTGTAAAGAAGAATGAATCAACATATTTTATGAAAAGGAAAGATAACCCAGTATGCACCTTATAGCATCCTATATTTTTCTTAAACAAATATTCAATAACTTGATACAAGCACATACTACTATGCCCTTAAACCAAAAATAGACATAATTAATTTCCCATCACATTAACCATTAGAGAAAAGATAAAGTAGCTTACATATCTAAGTAAATTTTAGCAACATAACAACATGTAAATCAATACTTTAAGAACATGAAAGAAGAAGAATAGAAAAAAGATAGATAGAAAAGAAGACACACCAATATACGTGGGGAAAACTCTTTCAGATAAAAAATACCCACAATCCAAAGCATCAAACCAATGTATTAATCTACAACAATAAACATGTTACAATACACTTGCAAGTTCAAAGCCTTAACATGGAGATTTACATCTTTCTTCTATGGAGGAAAACGGATAGTATAACCTTGCATAAAACTCTTCTCGATGCCTCCATCTCAAGCCTTAAATATATAGACTCATTGGGGGCCAAAAAACAACTATAAGGTATTACCATGGGCCCAAACAAGGTCCAAAAATACCATGGTAAAAAATCCAAATGACCCACATTTCCATGACCCGTAATTCCAATGCCTAGGATAAGTTTGGGCTTCCAAACTATTAATAGAATATTCCTTACAGATGTAAGATGTTGTCATAAGTTGTCATAGTCAACCCACCAACTTAGGAACCCAAAATATAGCATTTACCTCCTTTAGAAAGATGTCTGACATACATCATAAACTGTCATAATGTTGGTCAAGATTCCATTCACAATTAGTAACACCTATAATCATGCTCTTACACATCATAAGAAACTATCATAAAAGTTTATATAAAATCAGTCATAAGAATTTGCTATGAATAAACCTTTTGATGACACATTACAACTCACCACAAGATGCTGACACATGGAAAATAGTGCCACCTTGGAAATCCCACACCCCATTTTAGTGGAGCATAATTATTAAATAAAATACATTATAACAAATTTTCAAATAATTATAGGAAAATGATTAATAATAAATTCAAGAACTGAAAGGTTGAGACACCTTAATTCTGACATTCTCCCACTTGTCAAACACCTTGCAAGAGTAAAAGAGAAACACAACCAATCTGTGAACCACCAAAGTTACCATACTATCCCAACTGAACTCTATTGTGCTCAAGAGCTTTACAAAAGCCCCTGTAACATCTTCCTAGTGATCACCAACATGACAAAAGATTAGGATTCCAAAAACACGATAAAACACTAAGTGTTACATAGACACACCAATGTATCCAACTTCAAACATGTTACTAGAACACAACTCTAAAGTCCAAACACCTCCAAACAAATTGAGTGTGAATGCTCTAGAACAGTTAGAACAACAACCACATCTGGTTGTTTACATCCAACTAAAAAACCCACCATTGATAGACCTTCTTCACATGATCTATCCAACCTGTTAGCACTAATTTTGATCTGGATCTGAGCGCAGGATGTTGGAGGGTTTTTTCCTTTTTGGGCCCTAAGTTTCCTTGTTCATCGCTGTGATTTTCTCTATCGGCGAAACTTCTTTTTGGGTACTCAGATTTTGCTTGAACCATCGTTTTGAACCATTGCGTTGAACCCTTTTGGTTCAAGGTTCAACGGTTCATGGGCTTAGGCTCCATCTTTTCCCGTCAGTGAATTCTTTGTTCATCTGTGTTATCTCAGTTGAACTTCTCTTTTGAACCATCGGGTTGAACTAGTTCAGGGTTCAATGGTTCAAAGCCTTATGATTTTGGTCTTATTGGCGTAACGTTCATCATCGGGTGGACGGTCGAGTGTTGGCCCGACGGTTTGCCTCTGGCCGATGGAAGGTTAACGGTTTGCAAGGTTAGTTTTGGTGTGACATGTTCTATCGGGCTAACCGTTGGAGGGTTCACCGATATACAATGTTTGGCCAATGGATGTCTATCGGCGAGAGCTATATTGTCGGCCTGAGTGTTTTGGGTTGTGCCGACGATGGGAGGTTTGGCCGACGGAGATGGGAGGTCGATGTCTATCGGCGAGGCTAGTAAGATCGGCTAGAGGAATTTCAGGTTGGTCGATGGTGTGGGTCTAGCTGACGAAGGGGCAGGGCCTAGCCTATTGATGTATCGGTGAGAGTTGGTCTGTCGGTGAAGGAACTTTTGGCTAGGCTGATGGTTCTTCTCTAGCCAATGGGGATGTTGGAGGCTTTCAGGAGTTGTTCATCGGCGTGATTGGCTGTGTCAGCCGAGGGGTTTTTTGCTTGGCCGACGATATTGGTCTGGCCGATGGTGGTAGGATGGTAACTGCTAACGGGGTGCAAGCTGGTCATCGGAGAGACTCATACTATCGGTGGAGATCTGAAGAGTTGGCCCGATGGTGCATCTCTGGCTGATGGAGGGGATTGTAATGTAGCAGTCGGCAGGAGATTCGTGGGCTTGGCCAATGGTGTTGATCTCGGCGATGGGCTTTGGGTGGAGGAGCATGTGTCGAGCATGGCAAAAGCACTCGACACCTATTACGCAAGTGACTATGCTTTTAAACTACTAAGGTAGTCTCCTCACCGTGCATGTGGGACTAATCTCCCTATATAATTTGAAACTGCGATAGAACACGTTTTGGCAGGAATTTCTTTTTTGAAGTGCTGCGACAGTTTTCAAGCGGCCGCGAGTGGTTGAGCCATCAATGGTGACTGTAGCAGGGGCATGGGTGAGTTGTTGAATAGTCATGTACCCAATTTTTGGCATGAGGACTTCTAGATGGCGGTGCAAGGCTCGAGGCCTCCCTTGTCTGCTACATTGATAAATTTTGAGCACCATTCCTTTGAAGGATCTGTATCTGGCAAATTTTTGTAAAAGCCTTGTAATTAATTGCTGTGGTACACTTTCTGGCTGATATAAGCAAACTGTGT
This sequence comes from Cunninghamia lanceolata, assembly GCA_027924645.1. Classification (NCBI taxonomy): domain Eukaryota; kingdom Viridiplantae; phylum Streptophyta; class Pinopsida; order Cupressales; family Cupressaceae; genus Cunninghamia; species Cunninghamia lanceolata. The sequence goes on from BSBN01000639.1 coordinate 2,845,676, forward strand.
TACCATTGTTTAGGTTGTTGAAAGTTGAACATTTGGCTCTGTAATACAATACAGCTGATTTGGTTGCTCTATACAGCAAAACCTGTGAGTTTATGTATCTCTTGTTGTACATTTTTGCATGAATCCACTGATTTCATGGTTAATTCTATATGAGAAATGCTATGTTAGCATGTGTTTCATTAATTTTGTCTCCAATATTGCATGTATCTTTCTTCTGAGTCTGGATATTTAAGCAATGTTTGAGACTCTAGAACATAGAATTCCTGTGTTGAATGTCTGATCTCTTAACTTCTGCTCAAGGGGTAGATTAAACTGTTTTCAGATTGAACATTGGGAAGGGTATACTGTAATAGGGATGCCATAAGTATAGATAGCTTAACACTCTGTATTGGGAGATATCTATAAGGCAGGTATCATATGTATCCCCCTGAAATCTAGTTTAGTTGTTCATGCATATCATTCACAGGTGTATGTCTACTGACTCCAGGCCATGGATAGGCACCAATCTTGCTTTGTGTTTGTGTTACAACCATGTCCAGCTTTGCATCCAAACTTAAAATCAAAACCAAACTCTAAAACAACCATTAGGACATTAGAATTAGTTTTAGGATCCTCAATCCTCTGTCTACAACTGCAAATAGGCCCAAAGCTAGCCCCTTTGCTATTATCTTACAGTTTTGGTCTACTTACAGGAGGACTTATCTACTTTATGTCAGCATCCCAGCCTTGTATGTATATCCTCATGGATGTTGAGTAGGGAATACCCCCTAGGTTTTGCAGAGCCTGAAGAAGAAGAGGAGATAAGATATAGAGTCTATCTCCTACACTGTTGGCCCCTGGCCCAGAGATCCTATTGATCATTGATGGCTACCTTGTAGGGAAATCTGGGAATAAGCATCCAGTCTGGGAAAAAACCAACACAACCCTTATTACAAGAGTATTGTCAACCAAAGAAACTCAAAGTCTATCAATCACAACTTACATAAAAGGTGTGGCTAATAATAAAATAATGTAATACAAAGAACAATTACAATGGTCTGCAAACTACAACCAACTTGCTACAAAATAGAGCATACTTCCACAAACAACTTTTTTCACATTCTCTCACCTTTGATCTCTTTCACTTATCCCAACTCCTCCACATCTCAAATCATAAACATTAAAAGAACACATATTGTTGCTAATAAATAATAAAGTATGACAATAGTAGATGACCAGAAACCCAGTGATCATACTAGATAAATAAGAACCTCTAGGAAGAAACATAAGAACATAAAGAGAAATTACAAACCATATCACATCCTTCTACCAACACTACCAAGTGCTAATTTGTGCCAAGTAAGACCTCCTTCACAAAACCCCAATTGAAAATCCTTAACAACACCCAAATGTTCAATCTCATTAGATCAAACAAAACATATATATCTCATATAACCAAAATAGATGTAAGGTTCTATAACCAAAGAAGATCAAAACTCAAAATTCATTCCACAAATAGGAATTCAACCCAATAACATCTCCAAAACTTGTCATAAATCAAACCTTATATCCAAGGAGATAACCATGCCAAATACTCATCAAATGAACCCTCCAGAACTAGAAATTATAGCTCAAGATCCATATCCATGAGAAAGCATAAAACAAAATGAATCTGAAATATGGGCAATACCTATCAGATTATTTTTTTTCGAGTGAACTAAGAATGGGGAATGAGAATGGTTCACTAATATACACTAATACTCATAGACTCACTCCAAGAACAATCTCCTCTCAAGTTCAAACATGAACTCGTGTCCATACCTAGCTGAAGGCTCCTTGACCTTTTTGCTGAAATTTCACCATTCCAACACATGATCCTCACAACAAGATATCTCTAGCCTCACCTCAAACCACTCTAGTATCCATGAGCATCCAAAAATCAATCCATGCTAACTTCAAATACATGAATCTTCAAGCAAATGATTAATACTCAAAACCAAAGAGAACTTCACCAGACAGCTATCAAAACTCCCACTACATGTCTACAAAATCTAGGAACACACATGACATCATGATCTAACATCTCCTCCTAAGAGAACACATGCTCCAAAGAACATAACATGCCAAAAAGGCATCATCATGCCAAAACTTAAATCTAGAATCAAGAGTTTATCATGGTAGAATACCAAAATAATCTAAAATAAGATTTATCTATTATAAATAACAAGTCTCAATACCATCTCCAATCACATGAAGATAACCATCCCCTCATAATGGAATTCAAGATGTCAAAATAATTTCAAAGCATACAAGAATCATAATCCAAAAGCCTTACCATGACACCTACAACCACTATAGAAGATCATCCATCGTAACCAAGTGCTAGACCCACATCAATATCAAAACTCCCACTAAATTTGTGATATTGAGTTATCCAAGGAATCATTATAACCATCCTTTGAATGAAGATCATATATGGCTCTTACATAATCAAATACTTCACCTACAATATCAGCAACACAAGAATAATGTCGAGCCAAGATCTCCAAGTCAAGAAGATACACAATGTAACATCACATTCTAAATACTCAATAATTAACATAAGCATCATCTTAACCAAGAATTAGAATACATCATGATTACCCAAATCAGAGTTAAACAAGAATGAATCATTAACATTTCAATAATTAAGCATCTTATTCTAAACTAGAATATAAAAAAACTTACAATTACAATGTCCAATTACATCTCATTAGTGAATAACCTTCACTATGCATGTACAAAGCTATGCTCAAGGCATCAAATATTGAATTATACATAATAATTGAGTATCAAGTCATATAATGAAAAAACACTACATTTAGAACTCTTGACATTTGTCTTCATAAGCCTCGGCTTGTCTCATGCTTGGGAAGGAGAGCATCATCCAAGTGCTTTTCCTCCAACCACAGACTGACGGTCCCCCGCACAACTTCCTACCTATAAGTGGCCCTACCCTTCACAGAAGGTATGAATATAAGGAAACATTAGGTTTGTCATCTGAGTATCTAGTGTTGTGTCCTTCATAATGCCTCTCAAGCATGCAACTATAGATCCACTCTAACTATGCATGACACTACTGGAGACATTATGCCATCTAGAGCACTATGGACTGACAATGCATGCAAAGACAGATGCATTACTTTGGCGAAAGATTTACATACATGTACATTACGCAATGAATGTTGTCATATGTCCACCACCCTAACTTGACTTAGAAGTTTTCTCATCATACAGTATGCTTAATTCAACCTCTCTTTAGGTCTATTATAAGTGGGTTCAATTCAATTCATAGTCCTATACCATGACGATCAAATCCCATCTTAGGAGTATATCAAACATAATAGGTTACTTTTGTAAGGAGGAACCTATGGCTGCTCACCACTCAATTCCATTTTTCAACCATGTTAAAATTCAAACCAAGTTTTCCAACCTAGGTCTTCCATGGTTTATAGTTTCAATGTGATCTATCATATAGGTTAAATTCAAGATCATAGTACCATAGGCATACATTTCCTTAACCAATTAAAATGGTTTTAGTAATTTAGACAATAACTCAAATACCAATGTGAGTTTTTAACGTTAAATACTCCCTTCATGGAGTTCGATCACAAGTAAAGAAGAGGTTTTGATTCATATTATAATACTTATAAGAGTTAAACTAATTATGCTTCTCATCTCATAATTTTATATACAGCAAGAAGAGAATTCTCTCTAATATACCGGTATGCATGCAAAGCTGCCATAGAGTTAAACAATAATCTTTTATATTGCAATCCTCCTCCTTAATCGAGGGGTCAAAAAATACTGTCATTGGTTATCTTAATATCCCTTTGAAAGCAATTGAGTTCAATGTATGATGGTTTCAAGATTATAGTTAAGTGCTCTTGGCACAGTCTAAGATTAAAGTTTCAAAAAATCATCATAACAATTCAAGGTTGGTGCCTCAGCCACATGCAAGATGAGCGTTCAAACATATATCTTACACAGTGGTTTTATACATGATATGTCATGAGCACTATCGGCTCAAGCTCATCATAAGAGCTTTAGTGTCATCTTTAAACTTATTAGCGATAATGCCATGTCGGCACTCAACATGAGTTTTCTACAGTAGTTTTGAGCTCAATCTTAAAGGCCTTAATTAACAACCATAGGAATTACAGTCAATATTAACTTGTTGTATGGATAATGCTTCTTGATTTGACTGTGTTATTTGTTTTTCCTCAACGTTTTGGATCACACTACGTGATCCGTCATGTTATATCCCTATTTTTGGCATTGTTTTTACTATTTACTTTTATGTGAATAGAAGTGAGTTCATGGAAAAATAATTTGATGTTATGATTTAATGTCATAGAAAAATATCAATTTTATTGTATATCAGTATATGTGATTAGGGATAATGCATATAATTGAATGTTTTAGTAAATTATATTATGAGAATTTGATTAGTTAATTCATAAGGTTTATGAATGGACTAACAATGCACTGATCATTATCTGGTGATGGCAAGATGTATGCAGGAAAATAGGTTTTTGATTACTCTCCGAGAAAGAGAGAGAGTATCTTCTAAGGAGAGGAGAATAGACCTTGGGTTATAAACAATCATTTGCCAACTGAGTATAGTTTAGTATAGTTAGTTAACTCTTGTCAATTGAAGTAAGTTGCATTTAAGTGGTTAATTTGTTGATTGGCTCAACAGGTTCTCAATGTCTTTTAGAACCCTTTTGAGGTATTATTACATCAATCTAGTCATTTTGTGAAATCAACATTGGCAAGGGAAACTAAGATGACTTTATGTCAAACACGTCATTCATGACGCCGTAAATGATTTTGTGATTATGTCTTCGATGGCATAGTTAGTAGAAGTGTTAAGTGTTTCTTGTTTATTGTTTAAATATTGAAAGTCTTGTTTGTTGTCAATCAAAATCGACGTAATTTTCTTGTATACGTGAAGGGGAGACTAGATTGACCCAATCACACTTGTGCATAAGTTTATGTTACATTATTAGTATCCTTGTTGATTAATAATTTTTATGTTTTTAAATTATCATATGTAAATACATTGAATGGTTAGTTCAAGATTGCTAATTGTCTTTTATGATAACCACTTTCCTTAGTGAAGAGGCTTCCTCTCTTATAACTATTTAGACAATAAAGGATAACTTAAAGGACGTGGTTAAGATGAAGTGGAGTGGTATTTAATGACCACATTCCCCTCAACTTTGGATGCTCAAGCTAGAGCATTTAGAGGCTTATAAAATGGAGATTTCCGTGGCTTAAGGGAATTTGAATAATAACTTATTTGAGTGGAGTCTTTAATGTCATAAAGCAAAATTTGATAAGAGTGGTAAGGCTTTGGTGATCGAGGAGAAGAAATTTCATTTGCGGAAGGAGAGAGAGAAAGAGAGAGAATTCGTTTTAAGTGTCCTTTTAATGAAAACCACTTGTTGGTTATATTTTTGCTCGACTCCATAATTGTTATGGAGGAGCTTATTAATAAGCAAGGAAGTGGTCATTAAAACCCACTACATGATTTTTTTGCATGCGAGTGTAAACATGCTTTTAGGCCTTGAAACTGCCTAAGACCTTGTGGTAAGGGCGTTGTCAAGCTTTATGACCATCACCTCTTTCTTTATTATAGAAGGACGAGAAGATAAATAAAATGGAGTTCTATGAGACTGGGGTGGTCATTCTCGGTGGGAGATATCACAAGTGGTTGACAACAGAATGAGGGTTCTTGTTCTTTTGAGTGCTTTGGATCAAGGATAACTTTAAGGAACCCCCACAAAAAAATGCCTATAAAATCCTAGCAAACCTAGCTAAGTGCCATAATTTTCCTAGCGAATCTTTCCTTCTTTTGAAAAAAATATTAATTTTCCTGGCGAATCTATGCACATTATTAGAAATTTTTAAAAAATCCTAGTGAATCGTAGTGAATAATAGACAAAAAAATTAATTACAATGGAGAATCCTTCCTTTAAAATTTTACATAGTTGGTCGGTGTAGTCCCCCCATATATTCTTTTATTTTTTATAATTCTAAAGTAGGGGCTCGGGGGTAGTACCCACCGATGAGGTAATGGGCTAACTCCCCTTATGGGAGTCGAGGGGGTAGAGCCCCCTCACGGGGTCTAGACATAGTAGCATTGGAACACATAAAAATTCAATATTTTTAAAAATCCCAAAAATAAATTTTGTGGATTGAATCCCACAGCCCAAAAGCAATTCTGAGCTCCTTTCAGCATGTGCCTTTTTAAAGGCATGTTGAGTCCAGAATTACTTTTGGGCCGTGGGATTAGATCCTAATCCCACGGCGCAAAATCAATTTCAGGCTCAGCATGTCATTAAAAAGGCACATGCTTAAATGACCCATGGAATTTAATTACAACTATTAGATTAAAATGGAAATCAATGGATATAAATAAAATACGAACCCCTATTCCATAATATAAGAAGAAATGTAATACATTAATGGTGAAATCGGTCCTCATACATGGTAAATAGTTTAATGCTATTGGCCAATATGTAGGTGAATTAAAACATGCCCCTAAAATTTCAGATGAATCACAATTAGAACCACATAGATAACTGTGGTGAAAATAATAATTATAAATGCCTCAAATAAATTGGTGGTGAATTTAAATGCATTTGATTGAAAATTTGAAAAATCTAGATGAACTGGCCCCCTGACACTTGCAATTTTTTCACCAATTCGTAATTTGAAAATATAAACTATTCAGCAATTGGCAAAGATTCCCCACTAAAAAAATCCCTACTTTGCATCGAAAGAAATTATAGGCTTACGAGAAGCTACATGGGTTATTAGTCTTCAACAAGAGTTTTTTTCTAAGTGAGAATACATTGTAACAAAGGTAGAAGAGGGAGTTCAGCTATTTCTGAAGAGCTTGGCTCTTATTAAAAAGTTCACAGACCAAGAATGTAGGGTCTTTTAACTAGAAAGTTTGATTAAGGAAGTGAACTCAATAGTTTGGGATCAATGAGTATATAGAGCTACGTTGTCCAGCTGAGACTCCAAGTCATGTTGGCATCGTCATAGCTATCAGCAAGATATTTCAGATCCTTAATAAGAAGCACCTATTGATACCTAGATATCAGTCTGAGGAGGAAAATAGGAGGTAGTGTATGCCAGGAATCATACGCGCAAGATAGCAAATTGTAGTACGACATAAGAGGTTGGATATCTCATTTTAATTATTTCTTTGTTCTCCAACTATGAGTAAATGTTTGGTTTTAGGTGGCATAGATGCTCTTATAAAGATTAAAGTGTTTCTTTTTACTCATGCAAGCATCAAACTTTCTAACACAATAGCTAAACAATCAAAGTTCATGGAGAATAGATAAATTGTCTTAATTAGTTTTGTTTCGATGTTTAAGATGTATGCATAAGTAGAGCTTGGAATAAGATAGGAAGAATGCTCTTACTCAGTAGCTTAAACCGTGTTGATAAAATTGTAAAATGAATCAAATTTTATCTGAAAGGCTATAGAAGATTTCATTTTATGACTTTATATTATATTCTTGAACCTTCAAAAAGTTAGGTTTCTTAGCTTGACATAGAATATGGTTGTCTATAAGCAACATTATATCTAAAGCTTTTAGAAACTCAAATTCTTCCTGGATTTGTGAGGAGAAATATTGTTGAAAGCTTCTGTCAGATATAGCTTATTCTTCTCAAAGGTTTATACATATGAGTTTAATGGTATAAGTTTTATACCTTGAGATTAAAGATTTTGCATTTGATTTATTCATTTATGTTAGAATGATATTGTTATCATTAAGAACAACTTGAATGGTGATATAATATCACTTGCATATTCATTAGTAGTGATAAGTATTATCATGATAACCCTACGAGGTTAAACTTATTTCTTTTATCATATTAAAGTAAGTCAGTTGACTTGAGAAGACCTAGAGGGTTGACAATTTTATTTCTTAAACTCATCAGGAATTGATTAAGTCATAAGTGAATATTCTTGATAGAACCATAGATGTGTTCTTCCTTTTGGAAGCATTTAATCACTATCATTCAGAATAGAGACCTTGGCGAGCTAATGTTAGTACGATATTGAAATGACTATTAGATGACATAGACATAGATTTCCTTTTGAGAAATACTTTTCTTCTTGTCATATTGTAATACAAATTCAGAGAAGTAGGTGTCCCAAGAATCTAGGAACCTAGATAGCCTTTGGTTAGCATCTATTGCTTATGTTATATTTTCTCAAGAAAGAGAGTGGATTAGGATATGGAAAGATATAGTTATCTTAGTTTATGTTCATTAGAACTTATTTCAAGTGCCTTTTGCAAAATGGATAAAATTAACCCAGTGTGGGGTTTTCTTGATATGAACTATTCAAGTTGAGTATGTTGGGAGATTGGTATCTCAACTCCTCATGATTGTTGTAATTAAGATTATTGATATAGTTTTATTGAAATGTATTTGAAGGACGAATATACATATGAGTCTATTACCTATTTAAATGAAAAGTTGGTAGACTCAAGTAGATCCAGAGGTTGAAAGTATTTTATTATCCTTTATGACTCAAACCTATTAGGGTTGATAGGTTGAACTTAATTGAAAGTCTAGTTTTGAAAAGTGATAATGTCCACTAAGTTACTATATGGATGAGGATATACCTCCTATACTATGTTTGTTCATTTATGATAAGAGTGAATTCAAGCAATACCAAGTGGTCTAGGAAAGACTAGAAGTATTTGTTCTCATGTTTTTTCATACTTATGCTATTACCTTTGGACAACAAGGATGTGTGATTTTTTCCATGTATTGGGTTAGAGAAGCTAAACCCTAGTATTAAAAGCAAGGAGGATATAGGAAAACTATAACTCTTATGTCGGATATGACATTGTATATATATATTGTTCGACAGTGAAAGTTTGAGAAAACCATAGAGCAAGACAGGAAGAGTCTTTATAATACCTTTTCAAATTTAAATGATTGTATGATAATGTCAAAACTCAATTTAATGCATCAAGATGTGTGATATTTGAATCAGAAAGTAGAATGACAAAAATTCATAACCCTAGAAAGTGTAAGTATGCAATGAGGGACTCTTTAAAAGGTTAGAAATGCCTAATCTTAATGTTGCAAATATATCCTAGATTAAGGATTGTTCTAAGTTAGATTGACTAGAATGGATTTATAGTATGTCAAGTTTGTGTCTAGAGTTACTAAATGAAGGGGTAAGTGCCCTAACTATGTTTATTTATTCTTACTTGTAAGAAAAGAAATAATTGCCTAGACTATGAGGCTTAACCTAGGTAAGGTAACCATCTTAGTTGTTAATGAATCGACTTAAAGTTCTTTAAGTGTTGATAAGTTCTGGATCTCACACATTGCAAAGTTGCAATGAGTAACCTTGTATAGAAAGTTAATCTATAAGGTATATAGAACAAACACAGCATTTTGAAAACCTTTCAAAGTTGGGAAGACTAAATTAGAGTTGATAAAACTTTATAACTTCAAACATAGTTGACCACGTCAAACTGCAGGATGTGATAGTATCCAAGTCGAGTTGGGGTGGGCGAACATTATAACCACATTCATTATGAACATCTATTCATATTGAAACTTTGGCCAAAGTAATGCATATGTCTCTTAGTGCATTGTCGGTTCACTGTATATGGATTGCATAACCTATTGGAATGATCATACTTAGCTAGAGGATATCTAGGGTTTTATGATCAATAGATAATGTAGGATACAACACTATGTACTCAAATGGAAAATCACCATTGGTCACCTTGGGTCTATACTCTTCGTTAAGGGTAGGGCCACATCCTATGTGGAAGATGTGTGGGAGACCATAGGTCTGAAGTTGGAGGAAAAACACTAGGAAGATGATCTCTCTCTCTAGAAGGAGACATGTCGAGGCTTGTGATAAGGATCTCAAAATTCCAAAAGCAACATATCCATTGGATATGTGACTTGTGTTACTTACACTATGTAAAACTTTATCTATTGCAAATGTGTTTAAATTGAAAAGATAGAATCTCATCTTTGTATATTATATCATGATGTGTATTTCAAAAAAAGGAATTATGTAAATTGTTCTATCTTGATATTTTTCTAATAAAAAAAATTCTATCTTTTTCATCTTATGTCTTTTGTCTCATGGTAAATATTTCATTTTAGTCTTGATGAGATTTGTTGCTGTTACACATCATCAGGAGAAAATATAGCAAGAGAACAAAAATGATAAATTGCAGACTTAAAACTACGTTTAAAAGGAGGGGTTGAGGTGATGCAGGAACAAAGAAGTCAAAAGGGGCAAAAAAAGGAACAACCTATTAGACCATAGGAAACAAAGGGAAGAGTATACAGGTAATATTAACTTGTTGTATAGATAATGCTTCTAGATTTGACTGTGTTGTTTGTTTTCCCTCAACGTTTTGGATCACACTACGTGATCCATCATGTTACATCCCTAATTTTGGCTTTGTTTTTACTATTTACTTTTATGTGAGTAGAAGTGAGTTCATGGAAAAATGATTTGATGTTATGATTTAATGTTATTGAAAAATATCGATTTTATTATATATCAGTATATGTGATTAAGGATAATGCATATAATTGAATGATTCAGTAAATTATATTATGAGAATTTGATTAGTTAATTCATAAGGTTTATGAATGGACTAATGATGCATTGATCATGATCTGGTGATGGCAAGATGTATGCAGGAAAATAGGTTTTTGATTACTCTCCGAAAAAGAGAGAGTATCTTCTAAGGAGAGGAGAATAGACCTTGGGTTATAAATAGTCATTTGCCAACTAAGTATAGTTTAGCACAGTTAGTTAACTCTTGTCAATTGAAGTAAGTTGCATTTAAGTGGTTAATTTGTTGATTGGCTCAACAGGTTCTCAATGTCTTTTAGAACCCTTTTGAGCTATTATTACATCAATCTAGTCATTTTGTGAAATCGACATCGGTAAGGAAACTAAGACGACTTTATGTCAAACACGTCGTAAATGATTTTGCGATTATGTCTTCAATGGCATAGTTAGTAGAAGTGTTAAGTGTTTCTTGTTTATTGTTTAAATATCGAAAGTCTTGTTCGTTGTCAAACAAAATCGACGTAATTTTCTTGTATACATGAAGGGGAGACTAGATTGACCCAATCACACTTGTGCATAAGTTTATGTTACATTATTACTATCCTTGTTGATTAATAATTTTTATGTTTTTAAATTATCATATGTAAATACATTGAATGGTTAGTTCAAGATTGCTAATGGTCTTTTATGATAACCACTTTCCTTAGTGAAGAGGCTTCCTCTCTTATAACTATTTCGACAATAAAGGATAACTTAAAGGACGTGGTTAAGATGAAGTGGAGTGGTATTTAATGACCACATTCCCCTCAACTTTGGATGCTCAAGCTAGAGCATTTAGAGGCTTATAAAATGGAGATTTCTGTGGTTTAAGGGAATTTGAATAATAACTTATTTGAGTGGAGTCTTTAATGTCATAAAGCAAAAGTTGATAAGAGTGGTAAGGCTTTGGTGATCGAGGAGAAGAAATTTCATTTGCGGAAGGAGAGAGAGAGAGAGAGAGAGAGAGAATTCGTTGTAAGTGTCCTTTTAATGAAAACCACTTGTTGGTTATATTTTTGCTCAACTCCATAACTGTTATGGAGGAGCTTATTAATAAGCAAGGAAGTGGTCATTAAAACCCACTACATGATTTTTTTGCATGCGAGTGTAAACATGTTTTTAGGCCTTGAAACTGCCTAAGACCTTCTGGTAAGGGCGTTGTCGAGCTTTATGACCATCACCTCTTTCTTTATTATGCACGCCTTCATAGAAGGACAAGACGATAAATAGAATGGAGTTCTATGAGACTGGGGTGCTCATTCTCGGTGGGAGATATCACAAGTGGTTGACAACATAATGAGGGTTCTTGTTCTTTTGAGTGCTTTGCATCAAGGATAACTTTAAGGAACCCCCCCCAAAAAATACCTATAAAATCCTAGCAAACCTAGCTAAGTGCCATAATTTTCCTAGCAAATCTTTCCTTCTTTTGAAAAAAATATTAATTTTCCTGGCGAATCTATGCACATTATTAAAAAATTTTAAAAAATCCTAGTGAATTGTAGTGCATAATAGACAAAAAAATTAATTACAATGGAGAATCCTTCCTTTAAAATTTTACATAGTTTGTCGGTGTAGTCCCCCCATATATTCTTTTATTTTTTATAATTCTAAAGTAGGGGCTCGAGGGTAGTACCCACCGACGAGGTAAAGGACTAACTCCCCTTGTGGGGCTCGAGGGGGTAGAGCCCCCTTGCGGGGTCTAGACATAGTAGCATTGGAACACATAAAAATTCAATATTTTTAAAAATCCCAAAAATAAATTTTGTGGATTGAATCCCGCAGCACAAAAAGGCACATGCTTAAATGACCCATGGAATTTAATTACAACTGTTAGATTAAAATGGAAATCAATGGATATAAATAAAATACGGACCCCTATTCCATAATATAAGAAGAAATTTAATACATTAATGGTGAAATCGGTCCTCATACATGGTAAATAGTTTAATGCTATTGGCCAATATGTAGGTGAATTAAAACATGCCTCTGAAATTTCAGATGAATCACCATTAGAACCACATAGATAACTATGGTGAAAAAAATAATTATAAATACATCATAAATAAATTGGTGGCGAATTTAAATGCATTTGATTGAAAATTTGAAAAATCTAGATGAACTGGCCCCCCGGCACTTGCAATTTTTTCACCAATTCGTAATTTGAAAATATAAACTATTCAGCAATTGGCAAAGATTCCCCACTAAAAAAATCCCTACTTTGCATCGAAAGAAATTACAGGCTTACGAGAAGCTACACGGGTTATTAGTCTTCAACAAGAGTTTTTTTCTAAGTGAGAATACATTGTAACAAAGGTAGAAGAGGGAGTTCAGCTATTTCTGAAGAGCTTGGCTCTTATTAAAAAGTTCATAGACCAAGAATGTAGGGTCTTTTAACTAGAAAGTTTGATTAAGGAAGTGAACTCAATAGTTCGGTATCAATGAGTATATAGAGCTACGTTGTCCAGCCGAGACTCCAAGTCATGTTGGCATCATCATAGCTATCGGCAAGATATTTCACATCCTCAATAAGAAGCACCTATTGATACCTAGATATCAGTCTAAGGAGGAAAATAGGAGGTAGTGTATGCCAGGAATCATACGCGCAAGATGGCAAATTGTAGTACAACATAAGAGGTTGGATATCTCATTTTAATTATTTCTTTGTTCTCCAACTGTGAGTAAATGTTTGGTTTTAGGTGGCATAGATGCTCTTATAAAGATTAAAGTGTTTCTTTTTACTCATGCAAGCATCAAACTTTCTAACACAACAGCTAAACAATCAAAATTCATGGAGAATAGATAAATTGTCTTAATTAGTTTTGTTTCGATGTTTAAGATGTATGCATAAGTAGAGCTTGGAATAAGATAGGAACAATGCTCTTACTCAATAGCTTAAACCATGTTGATAAAATTCTAAAATGAATCAAATTTTATCTGAAAGGCTATAGAAGATTTCATTTTATGACTTTATATTATATTCTTGAACCTTCAAAAAGTTAGGTTTCTTAGCTTGACATAGAATATGGTTGTGTCTATAAGCAACATTATATCTGAAGCTTTTAGAAACTCGAATTCTTCTTAGGATATGTGAGGAGAAATATTGTTGAAAGCTTCTGTCAAATATAGCTTATTCTTCTCAAAGGTTTATACGTATGAGTTTAATGGTATCAATTTTATACCTTGAGATTAAAGATTTTGCATTTGATTTATTCATTTATGTTAGAATGATATTGTTATCATTCAGAACAACTTGAATGGTGATATAATATCACTTGCATATTCATCAGTAGTGATAAGTATTATCATGATAACCCTATGAGGTTAAACTTAGTTCTTTTATATTCTTGACGTAGGTCAGTTGACTTGAGAAGACCTAGAGGGTTGACAATTTTATTTCTTAAACTCATCAGGAATTGATTAAGTCGTAAGTGAATATCCTTGATAGAACCATAGATGTGTTCTTCCTTTTGGAAGCATTTAATCACTATCTTTCAGAATAGAGACCTTGGCGAGCTAATGTCAGTATGATATTGAAATGACTATGAGATGACATAGATTAGATTTCCTTTTGAGAAATACTTTTCTTCTTGTCATATTGTAATACAAATTTAGAGAAGTAGGTGTTCCAAGAATGTGGAAACCTAGATAGCCTTTGGTTAGCATCCATTGCTTATGTTATATTTTCTCAAGAAAGAGAGTGGATTAGGATATGGAAATATATATTTATCTTAGTTTATGTTCATTAGAACTTATTTCAAGTGCCTTTTAAGCAATGTATAAAATTAACCCAGTGTGGGGTATTCTTGATATGAACTATTCAAGTTGAGTATGTTGGGAGATTGGTATCTCAACTCCTCATGATTGTTGTAATTAAGATTATTGATATAGTTTTATTGAAATGTATTTGAAGGATGAATATACATATGAGTCTGTTACCTATTTAAATGAAAAGTCGGTAGACTTAAGTAGACCGAGAGGTTGAAAGTATTTTATTATCCTTTATGACCCAAACCTATTAGGGTTGATAGGTTGAACTAATTGAAAGTCTAGTTTTGAAAAGTGATAATGTCCACTAAGTTACTATATGAATGAGGATATACCTCCTATACTATGTTTGGCCGATGGATGTCTATCGGCGAGAGCTGTATTGTCGGCCTGAGTGTTTTGGGTTGTGCCGACGACGGGAGGTTTGGCCGATGAGGAGTCATCGGCGTGTGTTTGGCCGACGGAGATGGGAGGCCGATGTCTATCGGTGAGCCTAGTAAGATTGGCCAGAGGAATTTCAGGTTGATCGATGGCGTGGGTCTAGCCGACGAAGGGGCAGGGCCTAGCCTGTTGATGTATCGGTGAGAGTTGGTCTGTCGGTGAAGGAGCTTTTGGATACGCCAATGGTTCTTCTCTAGCCAATGGGGATGTTGGAGGCTTTCAGGAGTTGTTCATCAGCGTGATTGGCTATGTCAGCCGAGGTGTTTTTTGCTTGGCTGACGATATTGGTCTGGCCGATGGTGGTAGGATGGTAACTGCTAACGGGGTGCAAGCTGGTCATCGGAGAGACTCATACTATCAGTGGAGATCTGAAGAGTTGGCCTGATGGTGCATCTCTGGCTAATGGAGGGGATTGTAATGTAGCGGTCGGTAGGACAATTGAGGTCGGTAGGAGATTCGTGGGCTTGGCCGATGGTGTTGATCTCGGCGATGGGCTTTGGGTGGAGGAGCGTGTGTCGAGCGTGGCAAAAGCACTCAACACCTATTACGCAAGTGACTATGCTTTTAAACTACTAAGGTAGTCTCCTCACCGTGCATGTGGGACTAATCTCCCTATATAATTTGAAACTGTGATAGAACGCGTTTTGGCAGGAATTTCTTTTTTGAAGTGTTGCGACAGTTTTCAAGCAGCCGCAGGCGGTTGAGCCATCAATGGCGACTGTAGCAGGGGCATGGGCAAGTTGTTGAATAGTCATCTACCCAATTTTTGGCATGAGGACTTCCAGATGGTGGTGCAAGGCTCAAGGCCTCCCTTGTCTGCTGCATTGATAAATTTCGAGCACCATTCCTTTGAAGGATCTATATCTGGCAGATTTTTGTAAAAGCCTTGTAATTAATTGCTGTGGTACACTTTCTGGTTGATATAAGCAAACTGTGTTACCATTGTTTAGGTTGTTGAAAGTTGAACATTTGGCTCTATAATACAATACAACTGATTTGGTTGCTCTATACAGCAAAACCTGTGAGTTTATGTATCTCTTGTTGTACATTTTTGCATGAATCCACTGATTTCATGGTTAATTCTATATGAGAAATGCTATGTTAGCATGTGTTTTGTTAATTCTGTCTCCAGTATTCCATGTACCTTTCTTCTGAATCTGGATATTTAAGCAATGTTTGAGACTCTAGAACATAGAATTCCTGTGTTGAATGTCTGATCTCTTAACTTCTGCTCAAGGGGTAGATTAAACTGTTTTCAAATTGAACATTGGGAAGGGTATACTGTAATAGGGATGCCATAAGTATAGATAGCTTAACACTTTGTATTGGGAGATATCTGTAAGGCAGGTATCATATGTATCCCCCTGAAATCCAGTTTTAGTTGTTCATGCATATCATTCACAGGTGTATGTCTATTGACTCTAGGCCCTGGATAGGCACCAATCTTGCTTTGTGTTTGTGTTACAACCATGTCCAGCTTTGCATCCAAACTTAAAATCAAAACCAAACTCTAAAACAACCATTAGGACATTAGAATTAGTTTTAGGATCCTCAATCCTCTGTCTACAACTACAAATAGGCCCAAAGCTAGCCCCTTTGCTATTATCTTACAGTTTTGGTCTACTTACAGGAAGACTTATCTACTTTATGTCAGCATCCCAGCCTTGTATGTATATCCTCATGGATGTTGAGTAGGGAATACCCCCTAGGTTTTGCAGAGCCTGAAGAAGAAGAGGAGATAAAATATAGAGTCTATCTCCTACACTGTTGGCCCCTGGCCCAGAGATCTTGTTGATCATTGATGGCTACCTTGTAGGGAAATCTGGGAATAAGCATCCAGTCTGGGAAAAAACCAACACAACCCTTATTGCAAGAGCAATGTCAACCAAAGAAACTCAAAGTCTATCAATCACAACTTACATAAAAGGTGTGGCTAATAATCAAATCATGTAATACAAAGAACAATTACAATGGTCTACAAACTACAACCAACTTGCTACAAAATAGAGCATACTTCCACAAACAACTTTTTTCACATTCTCTCACCTTTGATCTCTTTCACTTATCCCAACTCCTCCACATCTCAAATCATAAACATTAAAAGAACACATATTGTTGCTAATAAATAATAAAGTATGACAATAGTAGTTGACCAGAAACCCAGTGATCATACTAGATGAATAAGAACCTCTAGGAAGAAACATAAGAACATAAAGAGAAATTACAAACCATATCACATCCTTCTACCAACACTACCAAGTGCTAATTTGTGCCAAGTAAGACCTCCTTCACAAAACCCCAATTGAAAATCCTTAACAACACCCAAATGTTCAATCTCATTAGATCAAACAAAACATATATATCTCATATAACCAAAATAGATGTAAGGTTCTATAACCAAAGAAGATCAAAACTCAAAATTCATTCCACAAATAGGAATTCAACCCAATAACATCTCCAAAACTTGTCATAAATCAAACCATATATCCAAGGAGATAACCATGCCAAATACTCATCAAATGAACCCTCCAGAACTAGAAATTATAGCTCAAGATCCATATCCATGAGAAAGCATAAAACAAAATGAATCTGAAATATGGGCAATACCTATCAGATTATTTTTTTTCGAGTGGACTAAGAATGGGGAATGAGAATGGTTCACTAATATACACTAATACTCATAGACTCACTCCAAGAACAATCTCCTCTCAAGTTCAAACATGAACTCATGTCCATACCTAGCTAAAGGCTCCTTGATCTTTTTGCTGAAATTTCACCATTCCAACACATGAACCTCACAACAAGATATCTCTAGCCTCACCTCAAATCACTCTAGTATCCATGAGCATCCAACAATCAATCCATGCTAACTTCAAATACATGAACCTTCAAGCAAATGATTAATACTCAAAACCAAAGAGAACTTCACCAGACGGCTATCAAAACTCCCACTACATGTCTACAAAATCTAGGAACACATGACATCATGATCTAACATCTCCTCCTAGGAGAACACATGCTCCAAAGAACATAACATGCCAAAGAGGCATCATCATGCCAAAACTTAAATCTAGAATCAAGAGTTTATCATGGTAGAATACCAAAATAATCTAAAATAAGATTTATCTATTAAAAATAACAAGTCTCAATACCATCTCCAATCACATGAAGATAACCATCCCCTCATAATGGAATTCAAGATGTCAAAATAATTTCAAAGCATACAAGAATCATAATCCAAAAGCCTTACCATGACACCGACAACCACTATAGAAGATCATCCATCGTGACCAAGTGATAGACCCACATCAATACCAAAACTCCCACTAAATTTGTGATATTGAGTTATCCAAGGAATCATGATAACCATCCTTTGAATGAAGATCATATATGGCTCTTACATAATCAAATACTTCACCTACAATATCAGCAACACAAGAATAATGTCAAGCCAAGATCTCCAAGTCAAGAAGATACACAATGTAACATCACATTCTAAATACTCAATAATTAACATAAGCATCATTTTAACCAAGAATTAGAATACATCATGATTACCCAAATCAGAGTTAAACAAGAATGAATCATTAACATTTCAATAATTAAGCATCTTATTCTAAACTAGAATATAAAAAAACTTACAATTACAATGTCCAATTACATCTCATTAGTGAATAACCTTCACTATGCATGTACAAAGCTATGCTTAAGGCATCAAATATCGAATTATACATAATAATTGACTATCAAGTCATATAATGAAAAAACACTACATTTAGAACTCTTGACATTTGTCTTCATAAGCCTCGGCTTGTCTCATGCTTGGGAAGGAGAGCATCATCCAAGTGCTTTTCCTCCAACCACAGACTGACGGTCCCCCGCACAACTTCCTACCTATAAGTGGCCCTACCCTTCACAGAAGGTATGAATATAAGGAACCATTAGGTTTGTCATCTGAGTATCTAGTGTTGTGTCCTTCATAATGCCTCTCAAGCATGCAACTATAGATCCACTCTAACTATGCATGACACTACTGGAGACATTATGCCATCTAGAGCACTATGGACTGACAATGCATGTAGAGACAGATGCATTACTTTGGAAAAATATTTACATACATGTACATTATGCAATGAATGTTGTCGTATGTCCACCACCCTAACTTGACTTAGAAGTTTTCTCATCATACAGTATGCTTAATTCAACCTCTCTTTAGGTCTATTATAAGTGGGTTCAATTCAATTCATAGTCCTATAACATGATGATCAAATCCCATCTTAGGAGTATATCAAACATAATAGGTTACTTTTGTAAGGAGGAACCTATGGCTGCTCACCACTCTATTCCATTTTTCAACCATGTTAAAATTCAAACCAAGTTTTCCAACCTAGGTCTTCCATGGTTTATAGTTTCAATGTGATCTATCATATAGGTTAAATTCAAGATCATAGTACCATAGGCATACATTTCCTTAACCAATTAAAATGGTTTTAGTAATTTAGACAATAACTCAAATACCAATGTGAGTTTTTAACGTTAAATACTCCCTTCATGGAGTTCGATCACAAGTAAAGAAGAGGTTTTGATTCACATTATAATACTTATAAGAGTTAAACTAATTATGCTTCTCATCTCATAATTTTATATACAGCAAGAAGAGAATTCTCTCTAATATACCGGTATGCATGCAAAGCTGCCATAGAGTTAAACAATAATCTTTTATATTGCAATCCTCCTCCTTAATCGAGGGGTCAAAAAATACTGTCATTGGTTATCTTAATATCCCTTTGAAAGCAATTGAGTTCAATGTATGATGGTTTCAAGATTGTAGTTAAGTGCTCTTGGTACAGTCTAAGATTAAAGTTTCAAAAAATCATCATAACAATTCAAGGTTGGTGCCTCAGCCACATGCAAGATGAGCGTTCAAACATATATCTTACACAGTGGTTTTATACATGATATGTCATGAGCACTATCGGCTCAAGCTCATCATAAGAGCTTTAGTGTCATCTTTAAACTTATTAGCGATAATTCCATGTCGGCACTCAACATGAGTTTTTTACAGTAGTTTTGAGCTCAATCTTAAAGGCCTTAATTAACAACCATAGGAATTACAGTCAATATTAACTTGTTGTATGGATAATGCTTCTTCATTTGACTGTGTTATTTTTTTTTCCTCAACGTTTTGGATCACACTACGTGATCCGTCATGTTATATCCCTATTTTTGGCTTTGTTTTTACTATTTACTTTTACGTGAATAGAAGTGAGTTCATGGAAAAATAATTTGATGTTATGATTTAATGTCATAGAAAAATATTGATTTTATTGTATATCAGTATATGTGATTAGGGATAATGCATATAATTGAATGTTTTAGTAAATTATATTATGAGAATTTGATTAGTTAATTCATAAGGTTTATGAATGGACTAACAATGCACTGATCATTATCTGGTGATGGCAAGATGTATGCAGGAAAATAGGTTTTTGATTACTCTCCGAGAAAGAGAGAGAGTATCTTCTAAGGAGAGGAGAATAGACCTTGGGTTATAAACAATCATTTGCCAACTGAGTATAGTTTAGCATAGTTAGTTAACTCTTGTCAATTGAAGTAAGTTGCATTTAAGTGGTTAATTTGTTGATTGGCTCAACAGGTTCTCAATGTCTTTTAGAACCCTTTTGAGCTATTATTACATCAATCTATTCATTTTGTGAAATCGACATCGGCAAGGGAAACTAAGACGACTTTATGTCAAACATGTCATTCATGACGTCGTAAATGATTTTGTGATTATGTCTTTAATGGCATAGTTAGTAGAAGTGTTAAGTGTTTCTTGTTTATTGTTTAAATATTGAAAGTCTTGTTTGTTGTCAAACAAAATCGACGTAATTTTCTTGTATACGTGAAGGGGAGACTAGATTGACCCAATCACACTTGTGCATAAGTTTATGTTACATTATTACTATCCTTGTTGATTAATAATTTTTATGTTTTTAAATTATCATATGTAAATACATTGAATGGTTAGTTCAAGATTGCTAATGGTCGTTTATGATAACCACTTTCCTTAGTGAAGAGGCTTCCTCTCTTATAACTATTTAGACAATAAAGGATAACTTAAAGGATGTGGTTAAGATGAAGTGGAGTGGTATTTAATGACCACATTCCCCTCAACTTTGGATGCTCAAGCTAGAGCATTTAGAGGCTTATAAAATGGAGATTTCCGTGGCTTAAGGGAATTTGAATAATAACTTATTTGAGTGGAGTCTTTAATGTCATAAAGCAAAATTTGATAAGAGTGGTAAGGCTTTGGTGATCGAGGAGAAGAAATTTCATTTGCGGAAGGAGAGAGAGAAAGAGAGAGAATTTGTTGTACGTGTCCTTTTAATGAAAACCACTTGTTGGTTATATTTTTGCTCGACTCCATAACTATTATGGAGGAGCTTATTAATAAGCAAGGAAGTGGTCATTAAAACCCACTACATGATTTTTTTGCATGCGAGTGTAAACATGCTTTTAGGCCTTGAAACTGCCTAAGACCTTGTGGTAAGGGCGTTGTCAAGCTTTATGACCATCACCTCTTCCTTTATTATGCACGCCTTCGTAGAAGGACGAGACAATAAATAGAATGGAGTTCTATGAGACTGGGGTGGTCATTCTCGGTGGTAGATATCACAAGTGGTTGACAACAGAATGAGGGTTCTTGTTCTTTTGAGTGCTTTGCATCAAGGATAACTTTAAGGAACCCCCACAAAAAAATACCTATAAAATCCTAGCAAACCTAGCTAAGTGCCATAATTCTCCTAGCGAATCTTTCCTTCTTTTGAAAAAAATATTAATTTTCCTGGTGAATCTATGCACATTATTAGAAATTTTTAAAAAATCCTAGTGAATCGTAGTGAATAATAGAAAAAAAATTTAATTACAATGGAGAATCCTTCCTTTAAAATTTTACATAGTTGGTCGGTGTAGTCCCCCCATATATTCTTTTATTTTTTATAATTCTAAATTAGGGGCTCGGGGGTAGTTCCCACCGATGAGGTAAAGGGCTAACTCCCCTTATGGGAGTCGAGGGGTAGAGCCCCCTCACGGGGTCTAGACATAGTAGCATTGGAACACATAAAAATTCAATATTTTTAAAAATCCCAAAAATAAATTTTGTGGATTGAATCCCACAGCCCAAAAGCAATTCTAAGCTCCTTTCAGCATGTGCCTTTTTAAAGGCATGTTGAGTCCAGAATTACTTTTGGGCCGTGGGATTAGATCCTAATCCCACGGCCCAAAATCAATTTCAGGCTCAGCATGTCATTAAAAATGCACATGCTTAAATGACCCATGGAGTTTAATTACAAACATTAGATTAAAATGGAAATCAATGGATATAAATAAAATACGGACCCCTATTCCATAATATAATAAGAAATGTAATACATTAATGGTGAAATCGGTCCTCATACATGGTAAATAGTTTAATGCTATTGGCAAATATGTAGGTGAATTAAAACATGCCCCTAAAATTTCAGACGAATCACCATTAGAACCACATAGATAACTGTGGTGAAAATAATAATTATAAATGCATCATAAATAAATTGGTGGTGAATTTAAATGCATTTGATTGAAAATTTGAAAAATCTAGATGAACTGGCCCCCCGACACTTGCAATTTTTTCACCAATTCGTAATTTGAAAATATAAACTATTCAGCAATTGGCAAAGATTCCCCACTAAAAAAATCCCTACTTTGCATCGAAAGAAATTACAGGCTTACGAGAAGCTACACGGGTTATTAGTCTTCAACAAGAGTTTTTTTCTAAGTGAGAATACATTGTAACAAAGGTAGAAGAGGGAGTTCAGCTATTTCTGAAGAGCTTGGCTCTTCTTAAAAAGTTCAGAGACCAAGAATGTAGGGTCTTTTAAGTAGAAAGTTTGATTAAGGAAGTGAACTCAATAGTTTGGGATCAATGAGTATATAGAGCTACGTTGTCCAGCCGAGACTCCAAGTCATGTTGGCATCCTCATAGCTATCAGCAAGATATTTCACATCCTTAATAAGAAGCACCTATTGATACCTAGATATCAGTCTGAGGAGGAAAATAGGAGGTAGTGTATGCCAGGAATCATACGCGCAAGATAGCAAATTGTAGTACGACATAAGAGGTTGGATATCTCATTTTAATTATTTCTTTGTTCTCCAACTATCAGTAAATGTTTGGTTTTAGGTGGCATAGATGCTCTTATAAAGATTAAAGTGTTTCTTTTTACTCATGCAAGCATCAAACTTTCTAACACAACAGCTAAACAATCAAAGTTCATGGAGAATAGATAAATTGTCTTAATTAGTTTTGTTTCGATGTTTAAGATGTATGCATAAGTAGAGCTTGGAATAAGATAGGAACAATGCTCTTACTCAGTAGCTTAAACCGTGTTGATAAAATTGTAAAATGAATCAAATTTTATCTGAAAGGCTATAGAAGATTTCATTTTATGACTTTATATTATATTCTTGAACCTTCAAAAAGTTAGGTTTCTTAGCTTGACATAGAATATGGTTGTCTATAAGCAACATTATATCTAAATCTTTTAGAAACTCAAATTCTTCTTGGATTTGTGAGGAGAAATATTGTTGAAAGCTTCTGTCAGATATAGCTTATTCTTCTCAAAGGTTTATACGTATGAGTTTAATGACATAAGTTTTATACCTTGAGATTAAAGATTTTGCATTTGATTTATTCATTTATGTTAGAATGATATTGTTATCATTAAGAACAACTTGAATGGTGATATAATATCACTTGCATATTCATCAGTAGTGATAAGTATTATCATGATAACCCTACGAGGTTAAACTTATTTCTTTTATCATATTAAACTAAGTCAGTTGACTTGAGAAGACCTAGAGAGTTGACAATTTTATTTCTTAAACTCATCAGGAATTGATTAAGTCATAAGTGAATAGCCTTGATAGAACCATAGATGTGTTCTTCCTTTTGGAAGCATTTAATCACTATCATTCAGAATAGAGACCTTGGCGAGCTAATGTCAGTACGATATTGAAATGACTATGATATGACATAGACATAGATTTCCTATTGAGAAATACTTTTCTTCTTGTCATATTGTAATACAAATTCAGAGAAGTAGGTGTCCCAAGAATCTAGGAACCTAGATAGCCTTTGGTTAGCATCCATTGCTTATGTTATATTTTCTCAAGAAAGAGAGTGGATTAGGATATGGAAAGATATAGTTACCTTAGTTTATGTTCATTAGAACTTATTTCATGTGCCTTTTGCAAAATGGATAAAATTAACCCAGTGTGGGGTTTTCTTGATATGAACTATTCAAGTTGAGTATGTTGGGAGATTGGTATCTCAACTCCTCATGATTGTTGTAATTAAGATTATTGATATAGTTTTATTGAAATGTATTTGAAGGATGAATATACATATGAGTCTATTACCTATTTAAATGAAAAGTTGGTAGACTTAAGTAGATCCAGAGGTCGAAAGTATTTTATTATCCTTTATGACTCAAACCTATTAGGGTTGATAGGTTGAACTTAATTGAAAGTCTAGTTTTGAAAAGTGATAATGTCCACTAAGTTACTATATGGATGAGGATATACCTCCTATACTATGTTTGTTCATTTATGATAAGAGTGAATTCAAGCAATGCCAAGTGGTCTAGGAAAGACTAGAAGTATTTGTTCTCATGTTTTTTCATACTTATGCTATTACCTTTGGACAACAAGGATGTGTGATTTTTTCCATGTATTGGGTTAGAGAAGCTAAACCCTAGTATTAAAAGCAAGGAGGATATAGGAAAACTATAACTCTTATGTCGGATATGACATTGTATATATATATTGTTCGACAGTGAAAGTTTGAGAAAACCATAGAGCAAGACAGGAAGAGTCTTTATAATACCTTTTCAAATTTAAATGATTGTATGATAATGTCAAAACTCAATTTAATGCATCAAGATGTGTGATATTTGAATCAGAGAGTAGAATGACAGAAATTCATAAACCCTAGAAAGTGTAAGTATGCAATGAGGGACTCTTTAAAAGGTTAGAAATGCCTAATCTTAATGTTGCAAATATATCCTAGATTAAGGATTGTTCTAAGTTAGATTGACTAGAATGGATTTATAGTACGTCAAGTTTGTGTCTAGAGTTACTAAATGAAGGGGTAAGTGCCCTAACTATGTTTATTTATTCTTACTTGTAAGAAAAGAAATAATTGCCTAGACTATGAGGCTTAACCTAGGTAAGGTAACCATCTTAGTTGTTAATGAATCGACTTAAAGTTCTTTAAGTGTTGATAAGTTCTGGATCTCACGCATTACAAAGTTGCAATGAGTAACCTTGTATAGAAAGTTAATCGATAAGGTATATAGAACAAACACAGCATTTTGAAAACCTTTCAAAGTTGGGAAGACTAAATTAGAGTTGATAAAACTTTATAACTTCAAACATAGTTGACCACGTCAAACTACAGGATGTGATAGTATCCAAGTCGAGTTGGGGTGGGCGAACATTATAACCACATTCATTATGAACATCTATTCATATTGAAATTTTGGCCAAAGTAATGCATATGTCTCTTAGTGCATTGTCGGTTCACTGTATATGGATTGCATAACCTATTGGAATGATCATACTTAGCTAGAGGATATCTAGGGTTTTATGATCAATAGATAATGTAGAATACAACACTATGTACTCAAATGGCAAATTACCATTGGTCACCTTGGGTCTATACTCTTCGTTAAGGGTAGGGCCACATCCTATGTGGAAGATGTGTGGGAGACCATAGGTCTAAAGTTGGAGGAAAAACACTAGGAAGATGATCTCTCTCTCTAGAAGGAGACATGTCGAGGCTTGTGATAAGGATCTCAAAATTCCAAAAGCAACATATCCATTGGATATGTGACTTGTGTTACTTACACTATGTAAAACTTTATCTATTGCAAATGTGTTTAAATTGAAAAGATAGAATCTCATCTTTGTATATTATATCATGATGTGTATTTCAAAAAAAGGAATTATGTAAATTGTTCTGTCTTGATATTTTTCTTATAAAAAAAATTCTGTCTTTTTCATCTTATGTCTTTTGTCTCATGGTAAATATTTCATTTTAGTCTTGATGAGATTTGATGATGTTACACATCATCAGGAGAAAAGATAGCAAGAGAACAAAAATGATAAATTCCAGACATAAAACTACGTTTAAAAGGAGGGGTTGAGGTGATGCAGGAACAAAGAAGTCAAAAGGGGCAAAAAAATGAACAACCTATTAGACCATAGGAAACAAAGGGAAGAGTATACAGGTAATATTAACTTGTTGTATAGATAATGCTTCTAGATTTGACTGTGTTGTTTGCTTTTCCTCAACGTTTTGGATCACACTACGTGATCCATCATGTTACATCCCTAATTTTGGCTTTGTTTTTACTATTTACTTTTACGTGAGTAGAAGTGAGTTCATGGAAAAATGATTTGATGTTATGATTTAATGTTATTGAAAAATATCGATTTTATTATATATCAGTATATGTGATTATGGATAATGCATATAATTGAATGATTTAGTAAATTATATTATGAGAATTTGATTAGTTAATTCATAAGGTTTATGAATGGACTAATGATGCATTGATCATGATCTGGTGATGGCAAGATGTATGCAGGAAAATAGGTTTTTGATTACTCTCCGAAAAAGAGAGAGTATCTTCTAAGGAGAGGAGAATAGACCTTGGGTTATAAATAGTCATTTGCCAACTGAGTATAGTTTAGCACAGTTAGTTAACTCTTGTCAATTGAAGTAAGTTGCATTTAAGTGGTTAATTTGTTGATTGGCTTACAGGTTCTCAATGTCTTTTAGAACCCTTTTGAGCTATTATTACATCAATCTAGTCATTTTGTGAAATCGACATCGGCAAGGGAAACTAAGATGACTTTATGTCAAACACGTCGTAAATGATTTTGTGATTATGTCTTCAATGGCATAGTTAGTAGAAGTGTTAAGTGTTTCTTTTTTATTGTTTAAATATCGAAAGTCTTGTTCGTTGTCAAACAAAATCGACGTAATTTTCTCGTATACATGAAGGGGAGACTAGATTGACCCAATCACACTTGTGCATAAGTTTATGTTACATTATTACTATCCTTGTTGATTAATAATTTTTATGTTTTTAAATTATCATATGTAAATACATTGAATGGTTAGTTCAAGATTGCTAATGGTCTTTTATGATAACCACTTTCCTTAGTGAAGAGGCTTCCTCTCTTATAACTATTATGACATTAAAGGATAACTTAAAGGACGTGGTTAAGATGAAGTGGAGTGGTATTTAATGACCACATTCCCCTCAACTTTGGATGCTCAAGCTAGAGCATTTAGAGGCTTATAAAATGGAGATTTCCGTGGCTTAAGGGAATTTGAATAGTAACTTATTTGAGTGGAGTCTTTAATGTCATAAAGCAAAAGTTGATAAGAGTGGTAAGGCTTTGCTGATCGAGGAGAAGAAATTTCATTTGCGGAAGGAGAGAGAGAGAGAGAGAGAGAGAGAATTCATTGTAAGTGTCCTTTTAATGAAAACCACTTGTTGGTTATATTTTTGCTCAACTCCATAACTGTTATGGAGGAGCTTATTAATAAGCAAGGAAGTGGTCATTAAAACCCACTACATGATTTTTTTTCATGCGAGTGTAAACATGTTTTTAGGCCTTGAAACTACCTAAGACCTTGTGGTAAGGGCGTTGTCGAGCTTTATGACCATCACCTCTTTCTTTATTATGCACGCTTTCATACAAGGACAAGACAATAAATAGAATGGAGTTCTATGAGACCGGGGTGGTCATTCTCGGTGGGAGATATCACAAGTGGTTGACAACAGAATGAGGGTTCTTGTTCTTTTGAGTGCTTTGCATCAGGATAACTTTAACGAACCACCCCAAAAAAATACCTATAAAATCCTAGCAAACCTAGCTAAGTGCCATAATTTTCCTAGCGAATCTTTCCTTCTTTTGAAAAAAACATTAATTTTCCTGGCGAATCTATGCACATTATTAGAAATTTTTAAAAAATCCTAGTGAATCGTAATGAATAATAGACAAAAAAATTAATTACAATGGAGAATCCTTCCTTTAAAATTTTACATAGTTGGTCGGTGTAGTCCCCCCATATATTCTTTTATTTTTTATAATTCTAAAGTAGGGGCTCGGGGGTAGTACCCACCGACGAGGTAAAGGACTAACTCCCCTTGAGGGGCTCGAGGGGGTAGAGCCCCCTTGCGGGGTCTAGACATAGTAGCATTGGAACACATAAAAATTCAATATTTTTAAAAATCCCAAAAATAAATTTTGTGGATTGAATCCCGCAGCCCAAAAAGGCACATGCTTAAATGACCCATGGAATTTAATTACAAACATTTGATTAAAATGGAAATCAATGGATATAAATAAAATATGGACCCCTATTCCATAATATAAGAAGAAATTTAATACATTAATGGTGAAATCGGTCCTCATACATGGTAAATAGTTTAATGCTATTGGCCAAGATGTAGGTGAATTAAAACATGCCTCTGAAATTTTCAGATGAATCACCATTAGAACCACATAGATAACTGTGGTGAAAATAATAATTATAAATACATCATAAATAAATTGGTGGCGAATTTAAATGCATTTGATTGAAAATTTGAAAAATCTAGATGAACTGGCCCCCGGACACTTACAATTTTTTCACCAATTCGTAATTTGAAAATATAAACTATTCAGCAATTGGCAAAGATTCCCCACTAAAAAAATCCCTACTTTGCATCGAAAGAA
The DNA here is from genome assembly GCA_027924645.1 of Cunninghamia lanceolata. Classification (NCBI taxonomy): domain Eukaryota; kingdom Viridiplantae; phylum Streptophyta; class Pinopsida; order Cupressales; family Cupressaceae; genus Cunninghamia; species Cunninghamia lanceolata. The sequence goes on from BSBN01000639.1 coordinate 2,874,378, forward strand.
ATTACAGGCTTACGAGAAGCTACACGGGTTATTAGTCTTCAACAAGAGTTTTTTTCTAAGTGAGAATACATTGTAACAAAGGTAGAAGAGGGAGTTCAGCTATTTCTGAAGAGCTTGGCTCTTATTAAAAAGTTCACAGACCAAGAATGTAGGGTCTTTTAAGAAGAAAGTTTGATTAAAGAATTGAACTCAATAGTTCGGTATCAATGAGTATATAGAGCTACGTTGTCCAGCCGAGACTCCAAGTCATGTTGGCATCGTCATAGCTATCGGAAAGATATTTCACATCCTCAATAAGAAGCACCTATTGATACCTAGATATCAGTCTGAGGAGGAAAATAGGAGGTAGTGTATGCCAGGAATCATACGCGCAAGATAGCAAATTGTAGTACGACATAAGAGGTTGGATATCTCATTTTAATTATTTCTTTGTTCTCCAACTGTGAGTAAATGTTTGGTTTTAGGTGGCACAGATGCTCTTATAAAGACTAAAGTGTTTCTTTTTACTCATGCAAGCATCAAACTTTCTAACACAACAGCTAAACAATCAAAGTTCATGGACAATAGATAAATTGTCTTAATTAGTTTTGTTTCGATGTTTAAGATGTATGCATAAGTAGAGCTTGGAATAAGATAGGAACAATGCTCTTACTCAGTAGCTTAAACCATGTTGATAAAATTGTAAAATGAATCAAATTTTATCTGAAAGGCTATAGAAGATTTCATTTTATGACTTTATATTATATTCTTGAACCTTCAAAAAGTTAGGTTTCTTAGCTTGACATAGAATATGGTTGTGTCTATAAGCAACATTATATCTGAAGCTTTTAGAAACTCAAATTCTTCTTAGGATATGTGAGGAGAAATATTGTTGAAAGCTTCTGTCAGATATAGCTTATTCTTCTCAAAGGTTTATACGTATGAGTTTAATGGTATCAATTTTATACCTTGAGATTAAAGATTTTGCATTTTATTTATTCATTTATGTTAGAATGATATTGTTATCATTCAGAACAACTTGAATGGTGATATAATATCACTTGCATATTCATCAGTAGTGATAAGTATTATCATGATAACCCTACGAGGTTAAACTTAGTTCTTTTATATTCTTGACGTAGGTCAGTTGACTTGAGAAGACCTAGAGGGTTGACAATTTTATTTCTTAAACTCATCAAGAATTGATTAAGTCGTAAGTGAATATCCTTGATAGAACCATAGATGTGTTCTTCCTTTTGGAAGCATTTAATCACTATCTTTTGGAATAGAGACCTTGGCGAGCTAATGTCAGTACAATATTGAAATGACTATGAGATGACATAGATATAGATTTCCTTTTGAGAAATACTTTTCTTCTTGTCATATTGTAATACAAATTTAGAGAAGTAGGTGTTCCAAGAATGTGGAAACCTAGATAACCTTTGGTTAGCATCCATTGCTTATGTTATATTTTCTCAAGAAAGAGAGTGGATTAGGATATGGAAATATATATTTATCTTAGTTTATGTTCATTAGAACTTATTTCAAGTTCCTTTTAAGCAATGTATAAAATTAACCCAGTGTGGGGTATTCTTGATATGAACTATTCAAGTTGAGTATGTTGGGAGATTGGTATCTCAACTCCTCATGATTGTTGTAATTAAGATTATTGATATAGTTTTATTGAAATGTATTTGAAGGATGAATATACATATGAGTCTGTTACCTATTTAAATGAAAAGTCAGTAGACTTAAGTAGACCGAGAGGTCAAAAGTATTTTATTATCCTTTATGACTCAAACCTATTAGGGTTGATAGGTTGAACTAATTGAAAGTCTAGTTTTGAAAAGTGATAATGTCCACTAAGTTACTATATGAATGGGGATATACCTCCTATACTATGTTTGTTCATTTATGAGAAGAGTGAATTCAAGCAATGCCAAGTGGTCTAGGAAAGACTAGAAGTATTTGTTCTCATGTTTTTTCATACTTACGCTATTACCTTTGGAAAACAAGGATGTGTGATTTTTTCCATGTATTGGGTTAGAGAAGCTAAGCCCTATTATAAAAAACAAGGAGGATATAAGAAAACTATAACTCTTATGTTGGATATGACATTGTATATATATATTGGTCGATAGTGAAAGGTTGAGAAAACCGTAGGGCAAGACAAGAAGAGTCTTTATAATACCTTTTCAAATTTAAGTGATTCTATGATAATGTTGAAACCTGATTTAATGCATCAAGATGTTTGATATTTGAATCAGAGAGTAGAATGACAAAAATTCATAAACCCTAGAAAGTGTAAGTATGCAATGATGGACTCCTTAAAAAGTTAGAAATGCCTAAATCTTAATGTTGCAAATATATCCTAGATTAAGGATTGTTCTAAGTCAGATTGACTAGAATGGATTTACAGTACAGTCAAGTTTGTGTCTAGAGTTACTAAATAAAGGGGTAAGTACCCTAACTATGTTTATTTCTTCTTACTTGTAAGAAAGGAAATAATTGCCTAGACTATGACGCTTAACCTAGGTAAGGTAACCATTTTAGTTGTTAATGAATCGACTTAAAGTTCTTTAAGTGTCGATAAGTTCTGGATCTCTGGTATTGCAAAGTTCTAATGAGTATCCTTTTATAGAAAGTTAATCTATAAGGTTTATAGAACAAAGATAGCATTTTGAAAACCTGTCGAAGTCGAGAAGACTAAATTAGAGTTGATAAAACTTTATAACTTCAAACATAGTTGACCAAGTCAAACTAAACGATGTGATAGTATCCAAGTCGAGTTGGGGTGGGTGAACATTATAACCACATTCATTATGAACATCTATTCATATTGAAACTTTGGCCAAAGTAATGCATATGTCTCTTCGTGCATTGCCAGTTCACTGTATTTGGATTGTATAACCTATTGGAATGATCATACTTAGCTAGAGGGTATCTAGGGTTTTATGATCGATAGAGTTATGTAGGATACAACACTATGTACTCAATGGCAAATTACCATTGGTCACCTTGGGTCTATACTCTTCGTGAAGGGTAGGGCCACATCCTATGTGGAAGATGTGTGTGAGGGCAAAACACTGGGAAGATGATCTCTCTCTCTAGAAGAAGACATGCTGACGCTTGTGATAAGGATGTCAAAATTCCAAAAGCAACATATCCATTGGATATGTGACTTGTGTTACTTACACTATGTAAAACTTTATCTATTGCAAATGTGTTTAAATTGAAAAGACAGAATCTCGTCTTTGTATATTTTATCATGATGTGTATTTCAAAAAAAGAAATTATGTAAATTGTTGTATCTTGATATTTTTCTAATAAAAAAAAATTCTATCTTTTTCATCTTATGTCTTTTGTCTCATGGTAAATATTTCATTTTAGTCTTGATGAGATTTGTTGATGTTACACATCATCAGGAGAAAAGAGAGCAAGAGAACAAAAATGATAAATTGCAGACTTAAAACTACCTTAAAAAGGAGGGGTTGAGGTGATGCGGGAACAAAGAAGTCAAAAGTGGGGGAAAGAGGAACAACCTATTAGACCATAGGAAACAAAGGGAAGAGTATATAGGTAATATTAACTTGTATAGATAATGCTTCTGGATTTGACTGTGTTGTTTGTTTTTCCTCAACGTTTTGGATCACACTACGTGATCGATCATGTTACATCCCTAATTTTGGCTTTTTTTTTACGATTTACTTTTACGTGAATAGAAGTGAGTTCATGGAAAAATGATTTGATGTTATGATTTAATGTCATTGAAAAATATCAATTTTATTGTATATCAGTATATGTGATTATGGATAATGCATATAATTGAATGATTTGGTAAATTATATTATGAGAATTTGATTAGTTAATTCATAAGGTTGATGAATGGACTAACAATGCACTGATCATGATCTGGTGATGGCAAGATGTATGCAAGAAAATAGGTTTTTGATTACTCTCTGAGAAAGAGAGAGAGAGAGTATCTTCTGAGGAGAGGAGAATAGACCTTGGGTTATAAATAGTTATTTGCCAACTACGTATAGTTTACCACATGTTAGTTAACTCTTGTCAATTGAAGTAAGTTGCATTTAAGTGGTTAATTTGTTGATTGGCTTGATAGGTTTTCGATGTCTTTTAGAACCCTTTTGAGCTATTATTACGTCAATCTAGTCATTTTGTGAAATCCATGTCGACAAGGGAAAAGATAGTCGATCTAAGACTAAGACGACTTTATGTCAAACACCTCGTTCATGACATCGTAAATGAGTTTGTGATTATGTCTTCAATGGCATACTTAGTAGAAGCGTTAAGTGTTTCTTGTTTATTATTTAAACATCGAAAGTCTTGTTCATTGTCAAACAAAATCGACATAATTTTCTTGTATACGTGAAGGGGAGACTAGCTTGACCCAATCACACTTGTGCGTAAGTTTATGTTACATTATTAGTATCCTTATTGATTAATAATTTTTATGTTTTTAAAGTATCATATGTAAATATATTGAATGTTTAGTTCAAGATTGCTAATGGTCTTTTACGATAACCACTTTCTTTAATGAAGAGGCTTCCTCTCTTATAACTATTTTGACAATAAAGGATAACTTAAAGGACGTGGTTAAGATGAAGTGGAGTGGTATTTAATGACCACATTGCCCTCGACTTTGGATGCTCAAGCTAGAGCATTTAGAGGCTTATAACATGGAGATTTCTGTGGCTTAAGGGAAGTTGATTAATAACTTATTTGAGTGGAGTCTTTAATGTCATAAAGCAAAAGTTGATAAGAGTGGGGAGGCTTTGGTGATCGGGGAGAATAGATTTCATTCATGGAAGGGGAGAGAGAGAGAGAGAGAGAGAGAGAGAGAGAGAGAGAGAATTCATGTAAGTGTCCTTTTAATGCAAACCACTTGTTGGTTATATTTTTGCTCGACTCCATAACTGTTATGGAGGAGCTTATTAATAAGCGAGGAAGTGGTCATTAAGACTAACTACATGATTTTTTTGCATGGGAGTGTAAGCATGTTTTTAGGCCTTGAAACTGCCTAAGACCTCATGGTAAGGGAGTGGTCGAGCTTTATGACCATCACCTCTTTATTTATTATGCATGCCTTCCAAGAAGGAGGAGACGATAAATAGAATGGAGTTCTATGAGACCAGGGTGGTCATTCTTGGTGGGAGATATCACAAGTGGTTGACAACAAAGTAAGGGTTCCTATTCTTTTGACTACTTTGCATCAAGAATAACTTTAAGGAACCCCACCAAAAAAAACCTAAAAAATCCTAGCAAACCTAGCTAAGTGCCATAATTTTTCTGGGGAATCTTTCCTTCTTTTGAAAAAAATATTAATTTTCCTAGCAAATCTATGCACATTATTAGAAATTTTTAAAAAATCCTGGTGAATCATAGTGAATAATAGATGAAAAAATTAATTACAATGGAGAATCCTTCCTTTAAAATTTTACAGAGTTGGTCGGTGTAGTCCCCCCATTTATTCTTTTATTTTTTATAATTCTAAAGCAGGGGCTCGAGGGCAGTAGCCACAGATGAGGTCAAGGGGTAACCCCCCTTGAGGGGGTCGACGGGGTAGACTGCCCTCGCGGGGTCCAGGGATAGTAGCATTGGAACACATAAAAATTCAATATTTTTAAAAATCCCAAAAATAAATTTTGTGGATTGAATCCCACAGTCCAAAAGCAATTCTGAGCTCCTTTAAGCATGTGCCTTTTTAAAGGCATGTTGAGCGTGGAATTGCTTTTCAGCCATGGGATTAGATCCTAATCCCATGGCCCAAAAGCAATTCTGGGCTCAGCATGTCGTTAAAAAGGCACATGCTTAAATGACCCATGGAATTTAATTATAACCATTAGATTAAAATGGAAATCAATGGATATAAATAAAATACGGACCCCTGTTCCATAATATAAGAAGAAATTTAATATATTAATGGCAAAATCGGTCCTCATACACCATAAACAGTTTAATGTTATTGGCCAATATGTAGGTGAATTAAAACATGCCTCTGGAATTTTAGGTGAATCACCATTAGAACCACATAGAATACTGTGGCAAAAATAATAATTATAAATGCCTCATAAATAAATTGGTGGCGAATTCAAATGCATTTGACTGAAAATTTGAAAAATCGAGATGAATTGGCCCCCCGACACTTGCAATTTATTCACCAATTTGCAACATGAAAATATAAACTATTCGCCAATTGGCGAAGATTCCCCACTTAAAAAATCCCTACTTTGCATCGAAAGAAATTACAGGCTTATGAGAAGCTACGTGGCTTATTAGTCTTCAACAAGAGTTTTTGTCTAAGTGAGATTACATTGTAACGAAGGTAGAAGAGGGAGTTCATCTATTACTGAAGAGCTCGACACTTATTAAAAAGTTCACAAACCAAGAATGTAGGGTCTTTTGAGAAGAAAGTTTGATTAAGGAAGTGAACTCAATAGTTTGAGATCAATGAGTATATAGAGCTACGTTGTTCAGCTGAGACTCGAAGTCATGTTGGCATCATCATAGCTATCAACAAGATGTTTCACATCCTCAAAAAGAAGCACCTATTGATACCTAGATATCAGTCTGAGGAGGAAAATAGGAGGCAGTGTACGCCAGGAATCATACACGCAAGATAGCAAATTGTAGTACGACATAAGAGGTTGCATATCTCATTTTAATTATTTCTTTGTTCTCCAACCGTGAGTAAATGTTTGGTTTTAGGTGGAACAGATGCTCTTATGAAGATTAAAGTGTTTATTTTTACTCATGCAAACATCAAACTTTCTAACACAACAGCTAAACAATCAAAGTTCATGGAGAATAGATAAACTATCTTAATTAGTTTTATTTCGATGTTTAAGATGCATGGAATAGTAGGGATTGGAATAAGATAGGAAGAATTCTCTTACTCGGTAGCTTAAACCATGTTGATAAAATTGTAAGATGAATCAAATTTTATCTGAAAGGCTATAGAAGATTTCATTTTATGACTTTATATTATATTCTCGAACCTGGAAAAAGTTGGGTTTCTTAGCTTGACATAGAATATGGTTGTGTCTATAAGAAACATTATATCTGAAGCTTTTAGAAACTCAAATTCTTCTTAAGAGCTGTGAGGAGAAACACTGTTGAAAGTTTGTGTCAAATATAGCTTATTCTTCTCAAAGGTTTATACGTATGAGTTTAATGGTATAAGTTTTATACCTTTAGATTAAAGATTTTGCATTTGATTTATTCATTTATGTTAGAATGATATTGTTATCATTAAGAACAACTTGAATGGTGATATAATATCACTTGCATATTCATCAGTAGTGATACATATTATCATGATAACCCTAGGAGATTAAACTTAGTTCTTTTATATTCTTGACATAGGTCAGTTGACTTGAGAAGACCTAGAGGGTTGACAATTTTATTTCTTAAACTCATCAGGAATTGATTAAGTCGTAAGTGAATATCCTTGATAGAACCATAGATGTGTTCTTCCTTTTGGAAGCATTTAATCACTATCTTTTGGAATAGAGACCTTGGCGAGCTAATGTCAATACGATATTGAAATGACTATGAGATGACATAGATATAGATTTCCTTTTGAGAAATACTTTTCTTCTTGTCATATTGTAATACAAATTTAGAGAAGTAGGTGTTCCAAGAATGTGGAAACCTAGATAGCCTTTGGTTAGCATCCATTGCTTATGTTATATTTTCTCAAGAAAGAGAGTGGATTAGGATATGGAAATATATATTTATCTTAGTTTATGTTCATTAGAACTTATTTCAAGTGCCTTTTAAGCAATGTATAAAATTAACCCAGTGTGGGGTATTCTTGATATGTACTATTCAAGTTGAGTATGTTGGGAGATTGGTATCTCAACTCCTCATGATTGTTGTAATTAAGATTATTGATATAGTTTTATTGAAATGTATTTGAAGGATGAATATACATATGAGTCTGTTACCTATTTAAATGAAAAGTCGGTAGACGTAAGTAGACCGAGAGGTTGAAAGTATTTTATTACCCTTTATGACTCAAACCTATTAGGGTTGATAGGTTGAACTTAATTGAAAGTCTAGTTTTGAAAAGTGATAATGTCCACTAAGTTTTTATATGGATGAGGATATACCTCCTATACTATGTTTGTTCATTTATGAGAAGAGTAAATTCAAGCAGTGCCAAGTGGTCTAGGAAAGACTAGAAGTATTTGTTCTCATGTTTTTTCATACTTATGCTATTACCTTTGAAAAATAAGGATGTGTGATTTTTTCCATGTATTGGGTTAGAGAAGCTAAATCCTAGTATTAAAAGCAAGGAGGATATAGGAAAACTATAACTCTTATCTTGGATATGACATTGTATATATATATATATATATATATATATATATATTGGTCAATAGTGAAAGCTTGAGAAAACCATAGAGCAAGACAGGAAGAGTCTTTGTAATACCTTTTCAAATTTAAGTGATTGTATGATAATGTTGAAACTCGATTTAATGCATCAAGATGTTTGATATTTGAATCAGAGAGTAGAATGACAGAAAGTCATAAACCCTAGAAAGTGTAAGTATGCAATGAGGGACTCTTTAAAAGGTTAGAAATGCCTAATCTTAATGTTGCAAATATATCCTAGATTAAGGATTGTTCTAAGTCAGATTGACTAGAATGGATTTATAGTACAGTCAAGTTTGTGTCTAGAGTTACTAAATGAAGGGGTAAGTACCCTAACTATGTTTATTTATTCTTACTTTAAAGAAAAGAAATAATTGCCTAGACTATGATGCTTAACCTAGGTAAGGTAACCATCTTAGTTGTTAATCAATCGACTTAAAGTTCTTTAAGTGTCGATAAGTTTTGGATCTCTGTTATTGCAAAGTTACAATGAATATCCTTATATAGAAAGTTAATATATAAGGTTTATAGAACAAAGATAGTGTTTTGAAAACCTGTCGATGTCGGGAAGACTAAATTAGAGTTCATAAAACTTTATAGTCAGGTTCTACCACAATAATGGGTTACACTTTTTGGGACATCCTGATTTTTACTGAAATCACATATTTTTAGGAAATATAATGATTTAAGCCTTGAAAGACTCCATTTAAAGGATTTTAAAGAAGAGTGTTTGATCAAACCCCCTTAGATTCAAATCCCCTTGATTATAACCCTGCTAGTTTTAAACCATACCTATAATGGAGTCTCGTCTACACCTATCAATATGATGATAAAAAGCTACATTTGATTTACCTTTTGGGGGATCAAATAAATTCATTTAAATTTTGTGTTTTGTAAGTATGTAGTCCTTATTATAAGCTTCCCAAAAAGTATAATTCTAAATATATATAATTTGATTATTATATTTATTTTTCATTTCTTGTGAATGTAGGTTTTTCACTAAACATCAAGTTCTTGTTGGTAAGAGACACATTGGAGCTTCATGATTGTTGTCATTGATGGCAACAAAGATCATCCCACGCATCCGCAGGATATGGTGTGTCTCTACTAGAAGTCAGATTGAAGAGCTTACAGGTCCAGTAAGCAAGAGCAAAGCATACAGAAGGTCTGACAATCAGGTCCAGATCTGTTAGAGGAAGTACCCTTGTAAAGTACAGACTTGGGAAAGTCAAGAGGAGCATCTTGACTGATAGATTCCAGGGTTTGAGCCTTCGGTGTGGAAAGGATAAAGAGATATGAATACTTGAGTGTCGTGTTCCCAAGTGACAGTGTGAACAGAGGAAGAACTAACTGGCAGAACATCAGACATTATTCCAGATGTGTTACTGATGATGGAAAAGGATCTTAAGGCATAAGTTATGATTGGCCTACATGATTGATTACTTCTACAAGTATATCCTTGATCCATATTACTTGGTATGCAAGAATTCAGCTGACAGATCAGAGTTTGAGGAAATTATTGACTGTGCCGAATGCCGACTAGAAAGATGATGAAATCACTTGTGCATATATATATACATGATTGATTTAGATGTGAAGGTGTGTGTTGTGTTATGTAGTGCGAAGAAAAGTAGAAGAGTAGAGTGAAGATAGTAGAAGAGGTCCGGAATGTGACAGTACAGCTGCATCAAGAAAGAGTAAGAATGAAGTGCAGCAGATTAGTTTATTGAGCTTAATCGAAACTGAACCTCAGCATGTGTGGATGCTTCTCATCAGTTCAAACATTGTGTTATCTTCCTTTCTTATAGACAGTGAGTCTCTTGTAGGTAGTGAGCCTCTTGTGAGCAGTGTGCTTGGGTAGTAAGCCCTAATTGGCATGTGCCATTTTGTTCTATCTATTCTTCTAATAGAGAATAATATCTTGGGTTAATCACCCCATGGTTTTTCCCTTAATAGGGTTTCTACATCAAAATCATTGTGTCATGTGCATTTGTGTTATCTCCATTTCATGGTTATGTTTGCGTACTTGATTTGATGTTGTACTAACTGTTAAGAAAATTTAGAAAGTGGAAATTATTTGGATAACTGATTCACCCCCCTCTCAATTATCAACAATTGGTATCAGAGCCAAGTTCCTCTAAACAGAGCCTAATAGCTTGAGGAAGATCTGGGATTTCAAATGGATATGTATGGTTTGAAGGAACAACTTCAGTCTGCCCTAGATGATCTTGAACATTCCAACTCTGAAGTTAATGAATTGAAGGAAAGACTTAAACAGGCTGATGATTTCATAAATGAATTAAAAGGGAAACTAAGCATCTCTATGAAGAAGAGAAAGGAACTACTTCAGCAATTAGCAAGTCAAGGTGAAGCAAATGATACAAATGAAGACCTGAAAGAGAAAACCAAGTTATGTGAAAAATTGTCAAAAGAAGTCATTATGATAAGACATGAAATGGAATCAGGAGTTATGAAATTCACCCAAGAAATTGAATAGAAAAGAAAGACTGAAGATGATCTAAGAAAATCTTTCAAGATGGATAGAATAATCAGACATCTTGAATCTGATCTTGAAGATGCTAAAGATAATGAGGAAAAACTTGAGGATCAAATTAACACTCTTAAAAAGATCTTCAAACAGCAAATGAATAGAAAGACAAATTCAAGATAAGTTCTGCTCAACTTGAAGTTCTTCTTGAAAACCAAAAGAGGGTAGATGACAAGCGTGGCTTAGGGTATGAGAAAGGTGAAAGCTCAAAATCTAGTTAGAAGAATTTTGGATCAGGAGATCCAAGGGACAAGCCTAGAAGACCTCTGGTAAGGCAACCTAATGCTCAAAGATATCCATCTTTCAATGGATACTACCACAACTACAATAACTTTGGGCACAAAGCTAATCAATGCAGAAAGAGAATGAATCAAACTAATTCACCATTCTCTGGACAATGCTTTAACTGCAAAAGGTATGGTCACAAATCTCAGGAATGTAGAAATATGCAAATGAACACTTCATTCAATGGCAGATGCTATGCATGCAATAGAGCAAGTCATATGGCTAGTCAATGCAGATCAAAAGGATATCAATCAAATATGCAAAGAAATGTTGTTTGCTATAATTGCAATAGATCCGGTCATATTGCCAAATTCTGTAGAAGCAAGAATCAAGACAAAAGGGGTCCGGTGCATCATAATCAGAATCAAAACAAAGGAAAAGAAAAAGTGAATGTGGATGAAGTTAAAAGTGAGATGAACAAGATTTGGGTGAAGAAAAGTACAGAGAATATAGGGGATGGATCCACACCAGACTTTGGTGCTGATATTCCTTTTGGAAATTAAAAAGGGTGAGCTCTAGCTCAGGGGGGAGACACAAAGAGAAACATTATCCCCCAGCCAGTCAATTGGTAACAGAATTGGCACAAAGGAAATTTTGGATTAAAGGGCTCTCAGAAAAACATCCATGTAAATTGTGATTAAGATATGAAAGATCCACAAGAAGTTTTAAACAGGTAGAGGACTAATCCAATTCCTCATTCATCCAGTGAGAAGTAGGTTTCTCACAGTTAAACCTGACATGATTCAAACTATGGAATCTTGATCTGCGGATAGATCAAATGATTAGTGAAAGGAAGATAGATTATCACTATTCTCCAAGAATAACTTTAAAGTTTGTCTCAGTGACCTGGAAAGGTTATGTCTCCCAATAAGATAAACAAGGCAAACTGGAATGAGTTAGGTTGCGCATTTATTGCAGGGTGAAAATTAGGGCTTATCAGAAATAAAAGAATTCATCCGCTTGTCATTTACACATTTGCACTCAAGAAGAAAAGAAAAAGGAGCTCTGCGTCAAATTGTCTCAACTCTCAAAGATCAGCCATTGAAATTGTTTCATCCAGCTAATCAAATCTGGCTCTTTCAGCGAACTCTTGAAATGAAAAAGGTATTTTTCATTGCTGAATATCTCTCAATAAAATCCTTTTGGAAATGACTACTCCAAATATTGTGAAGATCTCTGATAGACCTTGTCCTAAATTTAAGAAGCATCCATATAAATCTCTAGAAGTTGATCCCCTAGGCGCCTTTTCAAGCATTCCGCATGGGGTTCTGCATGTAGAAGATGTTAGGGTTTACATTCATGCAAACATTGAAGATTTTGGCGAATCAAAGTTAATGGATATCTATCACAAGTAGTTAATAGATGATTCTTTTGAGATCAAACCTCAGTATAAAGCCATCCGGGAGAAGCATTTTGCACAGTGCATTCATTTCCCCTGTTTTGAAGAAGATGAATGGGTCTGATATGTGCTAAGCAGAGTGCATGACAATTTCTTATGGTTGAATAGACCATTTAAAATCACCAAAGATGTAATTAAGGCAGTAACTGGTTTGCACTCATTCGGTGGGATACCTGTTCTCAAATCTATCAAGAATTAGACAGTAAGTGATGCAACCGGATCAAAATTTGACAAGAGAGCTATGACAATTGAAGATATCACTAATCTGGATGTCAAATTTGCATCCATGATAATTGGTTACAAGATTTATCACTCCAGTAGGGAAAACTCAGTACCGGGAAATGCAGTTTATAGAGCCTATCATATGCTAAAAGAAAATACTGACTATGATCTATGTGAACTTCTTCTAACCCAACTTTTGGAAAAACTACAAAAGATAAAGAAGGACAAGAAGAACTCCTTCAAGTATGGTGGCTTGATACTCTACCTATTCTTTTATTACATGAATGAGCTTCCCGGATCTAGTGGCTGGGTATGGCAGAATGATAGACCAGTAGCTATTCAAATCAGAGATTATATACATACGCTTGGTGATTCCAAGGCACAGAATACAGCTCTCTGGGGCTATTTCAAGAATTTTTAGAGCATGATGCAAGCAAGAGAAAGAATCCCCAAATCGGTGGTTGAGAAATACAAAGATACAATGTGTTTTATGGTAGATACTAATAAAAATGCCTAATGGAGGCAGTAGAGCCAAGGACAGTCTGGATCATGCCCATGGGGTATGAATTTGATGAACAAATTGTGGAGTTGCATGTTCAACACATGCTCAGTCAGCCAAAGGATCTAAAGGCAAAAAGATTTGGAACCTTTGAAGAACTAAGTGTGAAAATTCATATAGAGCTAAGGTAGCCAGAGATCAAAAGGAAGGTGAGAAAAAAAGTTGAAAACGTTGCCAAAGGCTTTGGCATCTCAAAAGAGGCACTTGATGCCAATAGGGATAAGATGGAAAGGGTTGAAGAAGAAAAGAAGAAGGCAGAAAAGAAAAGTGAGGAAAGTGTTCCAATAAAATCTTCCACCTGAACCAGATCATCAAAGAGATCTACACCTACCACTGCTAAAAGCTCAAGGACATCAAAATCGGAAGCAAAATCATCTGGCAAATGAGAGAAAAGAACAAAGACAAAAGCCACAAGAGCTTATGCTAGTCAAAGGGATGAAGAGGAGACTAAATCTGATGAAGAAGTCAGGAAAATGAAGAAAAGGAAGAAAACATCCGGTGAACCCTCTACTGGTTAAGGTGAAGAAGAAAAGGTAGAGGAATATGTTGAAAAACCCACTCTTCACATTGATGACATAATCAAATCAATCACTGTGGACGAAAATCTACAGCCAATGGTTGAATTCTATGATGAATGCAGTGAAGTTGATTAGAAGATTCTGGAGGATGCCACAGTTAAGTATTTGAACATTTACAACAAGGCTTTCATTGAGATTGTATCTTTAATTCCTAAAAGCCTTGAGAAGGAACTTGAATTGAGGAAGAATAATGCCAAGGAGAAGGATATGGAGATCTGAGAATAGATAGCTATTCAGCTCTATCCCTCCATCACTACTAAGTAGAAGAGCATGATCTTCAAAGATTGTAAGGATGAATTTCAGAGCAAAGCAAGAGTGAACCAACTCATGCTCGGAGAGACTGACAAAGTTGCAAAAGAGACAGAAGAGATCCTCCAAAATGCGTACAAAAGATTCAACATTCTGATTATAGAGGACTTGGGTATTAATCCCTCGGCCTCAAGTGTTGCAGAAGAATCTACTGAGAAAATGGCAGAAGAAGTAATGGACACCGATGTAGCAAAAGCTAAGGATTTGGAATCCTCTTCTCCAAAAGAGGAAATCCTTGAACAAGCAAACATCTCTCCTCCGGTTTCCCCTTCAGTCTCCGAATATAAAGGAGAAGAAAGAGTAGAAGAGAAAATCAGCCAAGAAGCAGAAGTGAAGGAAAAAGAAGATATCAATACTAAGGTTGTGGAAGGAGAGAAAGCTCCAAGAGACAGTTCTATGACTGCAAAAGAAAAGAAGAATTTATCTTTGGCAAGAGACACTACAGAATCTGTCAAGGACTTCTTGACAAAAGAAACCATGGAAATTGATGAACTGGAACTGCTAAAAGGGCCACTTGATTTTGACTCTCTTTCTCTGGTACAAACAATGAAGATAGCTTCATTTGCAAATGCAAAGGCCAAAGAGAAATTACTAAAATCTCACATGGAAGACTGTGAGCTTATAGTAGTTGCATCCGAAGTGTTAGAAAACATCATGCCATCTTTTCAGAAGGATCCTACAGCCTCCTCTTCTGGTAATCTCAAAACTCTAGTCAATAGTGTTAGCACACATTTTGATTCTCTAGAGAAATCAGCTGAGGAGAAGGTTAGGAAAGAGTTTTTGGATAAGAGATTCTCTAAGCTGCAAGGGATAATATCAAATGACAGGAGACTTATGGGTATTGGGATAAAAAGTTTGGAAAATGCTCTCAAGGATGGAGGAGATGTATACAAATTTTGTATATCCTAGTCCAAAACAACAGTGGAGATTGAGAAGAAAATAAAAGAACAGGAGGACAAACTAATAAAACTTTCTCAAAATTTTGATCCACTTGCCATATCCATAATAAATCAAGAATGTTAGATGGTTGTAGTTTTGAATGAAATTAAAAAGCTTGAAAAAGAGAAGAAAAATAGAATTAGTAGGTTGGGTGAACTCAGAGGGATAATTGTCCCTAAGTTAAAGGCCATCCATGAGGCCATAAAAGAAGCTTAGATAACAGGCTGGACCAATGATCTGACAGATCTGAAAAGGGCAGATGTATTTACATTCTTGTTGAGCGGTCATATATCAATTTTGGACAGAATGAAGCAGAGTTGGGCTACAAAATTCATCCAATTGAAGACAACTTTTGCAGATATACTTTAGTATATGTAAGAATGCTATATGTAAATACTTATGCGGCCAAGTATAGTTGAAATTTTGACAATTTTGGTTAGCGGACCCTACCCTTTGCCATTGATGTCAAAGAGGGAGTGAGGAACAGTGAAAAATGTGGAATCCAGCTAAGGGGGAGCTCCGGTAAAGTGTACATTAGAAGAAAGCATTAACAAAGGGGGAGTATAGTATAACATTTAGTCATTTTTCACTAAGTGTTGCCATCAATGCCAAAGGGGGAGATTGTTGGCAAGAGACACATTGGAGCTTCATGATTGTTGTCATTGATGGCAACGAAGATCATCCCACACATCTGCAGGAGCATCTTGACTGATAGATTCCATGGTTTAAGCCTCTATTGTGGAAAGGATAAAGAGATATGAATACTTGAGTGTCGTGTTCCCAAGTGACAATGTGAACAAAGAAAGAACTCACTGGCAGAACATCAGACATTATTCCAGATGTGTTACTGATGATGGAAAAGGATCTTAAGGCATAAGTTATGATTGGCTAACATGATTGATTACTTCTACAAGTGTATCCTTGATCCGTATTACTTGGTATGCAAGAATTTGGCTAACAGATCAGAGTTTGAGGAAATTATTGACTGTTCTGGATGCCGACTAGAAAGATGATGAAATCACTTGTGTGGATATATATACATGATTGATTTAGATGTGAAGGTGTGTGTTATGTTATGTAGTGCGAAGAAAAGTAGAAGAGTAGAGTGAAGATAGTAGAAGAGGTCCAGAATGTGACAATACAGCTGCATCAAAAAAGAGTAAGAATGAAGTGCAGTAGATTAGTTTATTGAGCTTAACCAGAACTAAACCTCAGCATGTGTGGATGCTTCTCATCAGTTCAAACATTGTGTTATCTTCCTTTCTTATAAACAGTGAGGCTCTTGTAGGTAGTGAGCCTCTTGTGAGCAGTGTGCTCAGGCAGTAAGCCCTAATTGGCATGTGCCATTTTGTTCTATCTATTCTTCTAACAAAGAATAATATCTTGGGTTAATCACCATGTGGTTTTTCCCTTAATAGGGTTTCCTCATCAAAATCATTGTGTCATGTGCATTTGTGTTATCTCCATTTCATGGTTATGTTTGCATACTTGATTTGATGTACTAACTGTTAAGAAAATTCAGGAAGTGGAAATTATTGGATAACTGATTCACCCCCCCTCTCAGTTATCAATAGTTATTTGTTCTACACACATGAAAAATTAGTAAATTAGTGAAAAACAATACTAAAAAATATCTATGCCCTGCGTATTGATGTCCTTGTTTCAACAAAAAAAATTTAAAAAAATTGATACATACAGAAAAAGTTATGTTTTACAGAATAAGCCTATGTCTAAATTATAATTGGTTTGACTTCAAAAATTAATTAAAAAAAATTCAACAAAACATTATAAAAAAAAATGCATGCCCTATATATCGGTGTTACCAATCTAAATTAAAAAGAATCATAATTTTATCCTTTGTAGAAAAAAAGTTATGTGCTACGGAATACACATCACTTTTAAAAATGTTGTTTACTATTAAAAACTAGTTATCAAAGGAGACGCAAAAAAATTTACAATTTAACTCCAAATTTTTTAAAATATATATATTTAGAATCTACAAACAAAATCTCACAAATCACTGGTTTTTTTCATCTTCAAATTCCTAATGGTTTAGCGGCTATAGGTGTCAGAAAGTGAAGATTTAGTTCAAAATGTTAATTTCAATGTCAAGTTTGGCCAAAAAGTGTAACCCATTATTGTGGGATGACCCAGTCAAACATAGTTGACCAAATCAAACTGCAGGATGTGATAGTATCCAAGTCGAGTTGGGGTGGGTGAACATTATGACCACATTCATTATGATAGTCTATTCATATTGAAACTTTGGCCAAAGTAATTCATATGTCTCTCCGTGCATTGTCGGTTCAATGTATCTAGATTGCATAACCTATTGAAATGATCATTCTTAGCTAGAAGGTATCTAGGGTTTTATGATCGATAGAGTTATGTAGAATACAACACTATGTACTCAAATGGAAAATTACCGTTGGGGGTATATACTCTTCGTGAAGGGTAGGGCCACTTCCTATGTAACCACATGATCAACTCTAAAAAACTTTTGACATCTTCTTCATCTTTCAAATACATGTTGTACCCTAAAAAATAAGATCAACTACAAAACTTCCACTCAAACAAGGATTAAAAATCAGCCAATTCCTTCCTATAGATTCCCTCATGCTTACCAGGCTAAGAAATCACAAAAGAAGAAATACCTAGAACATTAAACACCATGGAACCAATACATAACATGGAACAACTATAGCTCTGATACCAATTGAAAAGGAAAGAGAGTTCACCCAATATGCACCTTGCACCATCCTATATTTTTCTTAATCAAATATTCAATAACTTGATACAAGCACATACTATTGTGCCCTTAAAGAAGAAATGGACATAGTTAACTTCCCATCACATTAACCATTAGAGGAAAGATAACGTAGCTTATAGATCTAAGTAAATTTTTGTAGCATAACAACATGTTGTAGGGTAGGTTTTTATTTCCTAGTTGCTTATTTTATTTTCCTATTCTAAGGTTTTTCCTACACATATAATTAAGCTTTCTTAGGATTAATTAAGTATTAGTGTGAGTGGGTGCAAAGTGTCAGCATCTTCCATGGGAGTTACACTTTGCCTATTTTAGGCTATTATGGTGGACTCTTCCCATTGGCCATATTTTCCACCTCTCCCCTCTCTCATATTCTATATATACTCATGTCCTAGCTAGTCTTTGACATTGTATTATGCAACTTTTTTCTTTTGTATTCTCCTAATGCTATTTTTCTTTATGAGCATTTGCATTTATCTCTTGGAGATTAACTCTGTGTTGTTATTCTAATCTCGTATCATTTTCTTTCATAGTTTGATATCTATTCATTCGTACTAGTTTTTTGGGTTATTAATCTTCTCATAATCTAATGTGGTATCAGAGCTATTCTAGTGCAAAATAGATTTTAGTATCCTTATTTGAGAGATCTTGAATGCAAATCTTGGTGGATCTTGAAAAGTTGAGTATGCTCTTCTCTTGCATCGAATGATGACCTAGAGAATCAAAAAACCTTGATAGAAATACCAAATTTATGAGCGTTTCCTCTTTGTGGCCTTGTATTGCAGGTTGTAGTGTGCCTTTTCTTGTCTTAGGTGGTTGATTCAACTTCTACATGCCATTTTTTGTTTCTAGAGCTGTTTTTTGCATTAGATTCACATCTTCTGCATGTTGGATAGAGAAATAATGTTTGGGTTTTGTTAGCAGCATCGAAAAATTTTATGGGTATCTATTAGTTTTTGCATGCAACAAAAAAATCTTATGGAAATTTAATCAAAAAACTTTACAAGTCCCCTCTCCTTTGGCAGGATTGATTTTCCAAGAAAACTTTGGAGGCTCATATCTTGGGCTCATGACCTCCTCTTCTCAAGAATATTTTTATTTTAGCTAGAATTTTGCAAGATTCATAGTGGTGCAGATGGATTTTGATTTTGGTGCTTGGTTTTTCTAGAAATTACATTTTGTCATCACTGTTGTTGAGTAATTCCCATTTTCAGACCTTATGGGGCTCCATTCAGGCTCATACAGTAACATTTTGTGGTGATTTTTTTTGAAAGTGCATAATTTTTTAGTAATTCTCAAATCTAAAATCATTTTGATCCAGTTTTGCTCAGAAATTATACTTTCAATTATAGCCTAGTTTTGGCATTTGCATTGTACCAAAATCAAAGACCACTTTGTTGTTTTGTCTTGTAGCAATTGTAATTGCACTAAATTATAAAGTGTTGACATTGTAACTTCTGTGGGCCAATTTCTTATACTAGTGAAAAGGGGATGTTTTGACATTCTTGTGTTCACTTCTTTTCAACACTTCATTTCTACATTTTTTTGCATCATGGATCAAAAAATAATTCTTATCTTAAATCCTTACAATTCTTTTGAGTAGAAATCATGCATGACAATCTACTTAAGAAAATCTAGTTTGCATAGGATAACAATGGGACTGGAAACTAAACCTGCTAAAGATGAATAAAAGCCTAAGTGGTTTAACAAGTGTGATGAGGCCTATGGTACTTTGTGTTTGTTTGTTTCTCCTGGTTTTCTCTTTCATATCAAATATTTGAATTCACCAAATAAAATCTAAACAAATTGAGAAACACTATTTTGCATACAAGATTCAATGAGGGGTCATATGTTGAAAAATGATCTAACTAGTTTGAGTCCAGGCAACTTCAACACAATCTAGGATTTCTTCACCAAATTGAAATCACTAAGGTTGCAATTAAAATAATGTGGAATTGAAAAGAAAGATGAACAACTAATTCTTAGTATTCTCTCTAACCTAAGTTCAGAATATTCAGTGTTTGTTTCTACCTTCTATGCTACTAAGGGTGCCCTTGCGACACAATTCACTATGTTATCTTTGCATGATTTTGTTCTCTCTCACATGGGAGCAAGATAAGCTAATTTAGATGGACACTCTAAATCCTCTAAGTCACATGCCCTGGCTACCAACAAAGGCATAAAATAATAGAAAGGACAAAGTAGTAACAATAAGGATAAGAAACAAAAGAAAAGAAAGGAGAAGAAGGATCAAAAATAAGCTGCTCCAAAAGCAACTAATGAGACCCAATCTTCTAATGGCAACAAGCCTAAGAAAGAGAAAGTCAAATGTGCCTTTTTTAAATGACCTGGTCATGATGAGCATATATGTTTGAAAAAACAAATTGATCACTTGATTCACATTCTTGAAAAGAATAATATCAATGTTCCTAAATCTATAAAATAGAGTTTAAATGAGGGGTCTAACAAGGAGAAAGATAAAAACAAAGGGAAAGGGAAGCGTAAAGCTCGTAGCTAAGTTGTTTCACAACCATCCACTTGGGTTCTTGATTCGGGTGCTTTACACCACATGGCTTCATCTAAGGATGAACTTGCATCTTTGGAGACGTGTACTATGCCTTCTATATTGATGGGTGATGACACTCATGTTGAGGTGTGTGGGAGAGGGTCCATTGATGTGGGGGTTGGCACGTTCCATGATGTTCTTTGTGTCCCATCATTATCAACTAATATCCTATCAGTTTATCAGATCACTCACACCGGTTAAGGCAAACAGGGTGAGTTCACTCCTGATTCAATGATGATTCATGAATTGCACAATGATTCTACAATTGCATTTGGGAAAGAAGATCATCGATCTCAACTATATTTTTTTCTCACTTTGTTCCCAATCCTCCTTCATCTGTTTTTCTCACTAATTTTGATGATGTGAGTAGATTATGGCATGAGTGGTTTGGCCATCTTAACTTTCGCCATTTGCAACAACTATACCAATAGAGCATGGTCACAGGGTTGCCTTCAATTTAGTTTTCAAGAGGTGTTTGCCAAGGCTGCATTCTTGGTAAGTATCCTAAGGAAATTTTTGACAAAGGCATGGAGAGCTTCACAAATATTGGAGTTAGTTCACAGTGATTTGGCTAGTCCACTTCCTTGTCAATCCTTCAGCAAGTCCAGATTTGTTCTAACTTTCATTGATATTTTTTCTCGATATACTTGGGTGCTCTTCGGGTGTTTTGAAATCCTCTCCGCTGAATTTGGGCAGAGCCTTTAGGGCATTTGCTGGGATAGGATCCCAAGTGGCTAGTGGTACTGGGAGAATCAAAGCACTGCCAGTATTCCAATTTGCATAATTCCTTGGGGCTATAGGTGCTCCCATGTTTGCACTTGGGGTTGCTGTAAACTGATTGACCCTTCTCCTTGGATTAGTTATCAATGGTGATAAAAGAATACCTGGGTTCACAGCAGATTGAGCTCTTGTCACAGG
The DNA here is from genome assembly GCA_027924645.1 of Cunninghamia lanceolata. Taxonomy (NCBI): domain Eukaryota; kingdom Viridiplantae; phylum Streptophyta; class Pinopsida; order Cupressales; family Cupressaceae; genus Cunninghamia; species Cunninghamia lanceolata. Next base: position 2,895,844 of record BSBN01000639.1, read on the forward strand.
TACACAGCTTTGACTCCTCGTGACTCTCTGGTTCATACAATTTTGAAAGAAACTTCAAGAAATGGTCCCACCGGGCATGCCAAAAACTGTTGATGCTCAGAATTGCACAGTTTCCAACACCAACATGGGAATGCTCCTCAGAGTAACCTCCAGATTTTAAAGAAGCTGGCTCTTCTTTATCTCAAAAGTGTTTTGGGAGAAGGGATAGAATTAAACAGAATCACAAATGCAACTAAAAAAGGAAATTAAACTATGGCGATGCACCTGAATGTGATTTTGTTTCTCAACATTGAGCACAGTGAAACTACTTTTAGGATTCAGTTACATTAAAGAGCAGACAATGCATGATCAATGTAAAAGATGGAAAACAAATAGGATCAAAGGCTCACAGATTAGAATATTTTACAATAACATAGAAAATATCAGCAAAGGCACAGAACTCTGTCTTTATTAATATTCCAGTCACATAAAAGGCACAGAATCATGCACAGTTATACAAACTCTCTAAATCAAGAAAATAGAACAAAGGCAAATGATATTACTGGCCACTACAAAAGATCTTCAAAACTTCTCTAACAATCTATGATGCAGAAAATTCTCTATATCTCCAATGTTATATTTAAAACTACGATTTGAACCCATATTTATAGCATAGAACTAGCTCAAAGATTGCTCGCACGATCAAATCTCAATGGTCTAACTGAACTGGCACTTAACCGAAAGTGTCTGACAGAAGATCGCTTTCGAATCAGAGACGGTTAGCCACTTTGCAAGTTCATTGGCTACAACAAATACATGTAACTCCACTTACTTGAATCAGGAAGGAACGCGTGGCAGTTTCTGATAGTCTTTGCGACTATAAACCCTTGGAATAGCTAGCATTTATACGTGCCCCTTTCTTGAAAAATAGCTTCTTACTCAGGAGACACCGGGAATCGACACTTGGCAGCGTCTGCAGTCTCTAAAAAAATATGTGGCGATATCCGCTGTACTTTGAGTCTTTACTATGGCTTATTTTATGAACTTTGGAACCTAAGAAACATTAAAAAATGTGACCCATCAATAGTCCGTGCCTGAGCAGCTTCAAAAAAAGGGATAGGTGGCACTTTCCGCAGATCTGAGAAACATATAAGTGGCAGCTTTCGCTGCACTTAGAGAGACTTTAGAAACATTTACAGGGTCTCGTGGAAGATGACACATGGCAATCTCCGCATCTATTTCAAGAAACTTTAGCACTTAAACAAAACCTCCGCGGACGTTGCCACTTGGTGCTTTCCACGCAACTCTCAGAAACTTTGTAGAAAGATTAGAGACTCATAAGAATCACGCGGATGGTGACACATGTTGCACTCCGCTGAAACTATAGAAATATTAACGGGGCCCACCATACCTCTTTACTTAGCGATGAAACCAAAAGGGAACCCACGGATGTTGACACTTGGCGCTCTCCGCTGAAACTACATGGGACACACGGCACCTTCCGTGGAACTTTAAGAAACATATAAATTCACTCTTTGCATCTACCACTTGGCGCTTTGCGTGCTCACTGAAGCTCTTAAAAGGGACCCGCCAAATTATGATAAACATTCAAAAGGAACATTTGAAACTTAGAAGAAACTGGAACGGGTGCCGACACTTAGCAACCTCCGTCTTAATGTAAAAGATACACTCTCTGTGGCCACTTTGAGAAACTTTAGAATGTTTCCCAGCTGCTGACACATGGTGGTTTCTGCTACACTTTAGAACTTAGGCAAAATTAACAAAATGAAACCTCGCACCCCCCCTCGCGCTCTATGTCAAAACTGCACTTGCCAAAAATGAAGCGCAAAGAACAAAACTGGAGCTCGCACAACTGAAACTCAAAAAATCAAAATGTAGAGTATCTTACTCTACAAGTTGATCATTTTTAGCACTTCAAAACTTTTGTGGTGAATATGTCAACCATCATTTTGAGTAGTTTTGCACTTCAGAGGGGATTGATTTGCTACATATAGTTCCATACGCTCCCTAGCAAAATGTTGTGGCAGAATGAAAGAATAGGTCCTTGAAGGAAATGGCAAACTACATGATTCACTCTAGATCTCTTGTACCATAGTATTGGATAGAGACCATTAACTGTGCTTGTTAAATCTAGAACCATGTTTCTAATTGATCCTTGAAGGGAGCCACTCCTTTTGAAGTTTGGAGTAGTCGAAAACCATCAGTTAAGCACTTTTGTGTTTTTGGTTCTTCTACATGGGCCCACATTCCTACAGAGAAATATAAGGCTATGGATCCATAGAGTAGGCCTTGCATATTTGTCAGGTGTCCTAATAGTGTAAAGGGTTATATGTTGCTCCACCCTACTACACACGAGTTGTTCATATCACTTCTCCACCTCCTTGGATAATCTTATGAATAGATTTGGGGTTGAGGTAAAATGGTGGGATATGTAGGTGGAAGATCTTGGGGTAGGGATTGATATGGATGTTTTTGGGATGTGAATTGAAATGGATGTTGGTTAACATTGAAAGAAGTGGGATAGGTTGATGTAGAATGAACTTGATATGAGGATGGACTAGGTTGGTATGATGATGAAGGTGACACATAAGATTGAGGTGGAATTTGTTGATATTGTAGTTGTGTTTGTTGGGTTTGGGATTGGTTGGTGGCTAGGAGTTGTTGAATGAGGGCTTGTTGTTTAAAATATGCATCATGATCTAGAAGATCCTCATCATCATTGGAACTAGAAGGAGGTTCTCCTCACAGTATGAGTTTGGGTCTCTTTATTTTTTGCATCATTAGAGCTAGGAGGAGGGTCTCCTCAAAGTATGAGTTTGGGTCTTGCATTTTTTGCATCATTGGAGCTAGAAGGAGGGCCTCCTCGGAGTATGAATTTGGGTCTTGGATTTGACCTAGGCTTGTTAATGAACCCAACCATTTTTGACAAGTGATGGATTAGAAGGCGCTCAAGAATGGGGTGTAATGAAGATTATGTGAATGAAGTTGGATTATGATTAGGATTAACGTAGGATGATAAAGGCTAAGTAGAAAATGCAATGGAAGAACTAGTTGATCTCAATAAGTCTCAGGTCTAAATCTATGGTTGTCTACTATAGTGGGCTTACCTCACCTTTCAGTGATTTTAGAAATGGGTAAATGGAGTGGTAACTAGAGTATGCCAAGGTCCTAGACCACCTTGACACCTCTCACCTTGAAAGGATGAGTCCAAACAAGGAACCGTGTCACCTCAACCAAGAACCATATGTGGTAAGTAACTTCAGGGTATCATTTGCATTCCTTGCACCACTATAGTAAATGGCCAATAGGTCTTAGGCTTCTAAAATAATGGTTCATAGTGGAGGAACTCCTAAGAACACCACAACATAGTAGCGATGGGAGATCAAAATCTCTTACCCGCATCTGGAATCACCCAGGACTGCAAGGCCCACCCCGTATGGCACAAGTGGATTGAGCTCACCATTCAATTTTTTGCCCATTTATATATCCCACTGGAGATGCGTGCTTGTGGTTGAACCCTGGGGTGAACTCCTAGGCAAGCCACCTACTAAAAAAGGGAAATCTTGTGTATTGCTCTTTCTCTGCACCCAGGATCACACGTAGCGCAAGGGGAGAGGATACTCAAGACAATACTATGCCTCTATTTCCTATTCACCCAAGATCGTAGCACAAGGGAAGTACTCAAGACAACATGGTGTTGCTATTTATCATCACCCAAGAATCACACATAGTGCAAGGAGAGAGGATACTCAAGACAACACAATGTGTTATTTCCGTTACCCAAGACTCGTATACAAGGAGAGAGGATACTTTAGACAAACACACTTTTGATAAATTGACTCACATGCATGCAAGTGCACAAGACATAGAAGACAATTGTTCTTTTTAAGCACCAAACCCAAATGTTCCTACTTTAAAAATCAAAAACACAATTGGAACCCTACAAGAAATTGGATTAGTAGTTTGATTTAATGTCTTCTCCCAATAATTGCCACACAATTGGAAATCAAATATCAATAATAGAAAAACCTTTGCCCTAATGAATGCAACAGTAGAAATGAAAAATGATAGGTTTAAACCCCCTTTTTGTTTAACAAATGATTACGGTGCAGGAAGGATCAAATATGGTTTAGGACCTAACACTTGTGTCACAGGAACTTGTAGATGTGTCACACTATCAGATGATTGTGGCTCAAGATATGGCGACTGCATTGCAAAACCTATTGACTGTAGTGCGGGAACTCACGATTGCATCGCACTATTCCTTGGATGTCAAAAACACATGAAATCTAATAAAAAGTAACCTAAGCATGAAACCCTAATGATGTAAAAAATTCACTGTCATGATGTCAGAGGAATAGATAAACATTGTAAAATGATCAAAAAAGCAATCAGATCCCTGTAAACAAGATTAAACAACAATGTTTCAAAGACTAAAATCTGTCAAACAACAGTCAAATGCAGTGTCGTAGGATATGAATGTGTTGGTCTGTGCGACAAATCTGGTTGTCTACAAAATGAATGTGTCACAGTATGTAGTAGATACATCATAGGAAGCTGTGATTGTGGCTTGAGATTTAATAATTGCAGTGCAAGACCTCGCAATTGCGGTGCAGAGTCTAACAGATTTATCACACTTCCTACAAAACCCTAAATTCACAAAATCTGCACAAAATTTGGTCAGTTCACATCAGGTTCACCAAATGTAGATCATGGAAAATTTGGGTACATGCATGAATCATCAATAGAAACCACAAAATTATCTAAATTCAAGCTACAAAGCCCTAATCCAACAATGAAGCACAAGATAAACATAGAAATTAAAAGATAAAAGCAACAATATCTAAATTCCTATGCCAAAGTTGACTCTCCTCCATTTCTCTTCTCCATTTTGCTTTGATTTCTCTCACATTTGCAACATGCAAGAGATATGATAAGCTCCATGTGAATGATAGAAAAATCTTCAAGATTATGATTGTGGTTAACCTTGAAATGAAGGTGAATGCTTGCTTTTATAGAAGGCTTGGATTTGAATGAAGGGTGAGGATTGAAAGGTGAATTGTGTGATGTGGACGGCTAAGATTAAAAAGTGATTTAAGATAAACCCTTTCATTTAATAAAAGATACTGGTATGACAAGTGTGTGGATAAGAATAGAGGTGACCTAATTTAAATAATAAAATTATTTAAATTAGTTTGTAGTTTGACAAAGCATTAAAAGAAAGTTGTAGTATGGTTGTAGTATGACACATAATTCAAATAAAAAATTACTTAAATTATGAGAGAGGGACATGTGTTTTGATGAGAATAAAGGTGAGGGCTAATTCAAATATTTTATTTAAATTAGTTAGATGATGGAGATAATAGATAATGACTAATGAAATAATTAAAAATAATTTTTTAATTATAGAAGAAAATAGAGATGAATAATTAAATAAATAAATAAATATTTAATTATAGATTAGAAAATATAAAATGTGAATTAATTAAATAATTAAAAATTATTTAATTAATAGAAGAATGCAACATTAGGGAATAATTAGTGTGAAAATGTTGTTTGCATGCTTAAGACATTTTTAAGTGTCTACATAATCAAATGAAATTATAACTAATATAAATGAAATGAAACAAAATTAATCTAAGAAAGTAATTGAAACTAATCTAAGAAGTATAAGACATTTTTAAGTGTCTACATAATCAAATGAAATTATAACTAATATAAATGAAATGAAACAAAATTAATCTAAGAAAGTAATTGAAACTAATCTAAGAAATTCAAATGTAAAAATTACACTAGGAAAGAAAATTAAATTTCCTATCAAGAGAAAAATAAGTCATGTGTTACTTTATGAATAGTAAAATTTGATAACTAATTACTACTAAAAACTTAAATAACCTAATATGAATTGGGTGGTAGTGCCTAGCATGAGTCCTCAAAAGTCCTTTTGGCAACTATTCCTTCCTCTGTAGTAGTGGAGTCCTCCTCTTGGCAACAAGGATAAAATGAAGATAAAAGCAAGTGGCTATGAGCTATGAAGTTAGGAAATTGAAAAAAAATGATTTGAGAAAATGGATACTATTGAGAAGTGAATGGCTTGAGCTATGAAGCTATGAATGACAACAAAAAGACACACAAGGTCCTACAATAAGCATACAAATGCTATGGAGTCAACTATTTTCAAAAAAATTGAATGAAATAATGAATTTACCTTCCCAAATGCATAGGGAAGGGGGTATTTATAGGACAAAAATCCACACCAAAGGTGGTGGTGATTGGGGAGTTAATAGAATTGATTGAAGAGTGATCTAGATTTTATTGGAAGTGAATAATGGTTGGAGAGTAGATCATAGAAGAAAAAATGGAGATAACAAAATACTTATTAAGAGATAAGAATAGACTGATTGGAAGTCAAGAATAGATTAATTAGGAGTCTAGACCAAGTTAGGGGGAGTGAAAAGTCATTTTTACATGAAGGAGCTCGCCATTACTAGCTAAAAATGGAGCCAAAATGGGATAAAACTAGAAGAAATCATGCATGGAAAAGATGACAAGGTTTTGTCTTTTGGGAAGTAGGTCACCCCTTTTAGTAGGGCAGGTCATCCCTAGAGACTCAAGTTAAGTTGTGGGGTGACCTATGGAGAGTCTCAAGATAATAGGGGTGACCTAGGCATAATGGTTTGAATAGGTGGTTTTAAAGTGGAAAAGTGGTCTTTGAGGGCTAAAGTTGGTTTCAAAGGCTTGAAACAAAGAAGAAAACATAAGGAAGTGGGTCACCCCTTTTAGTACAATAGGCCACCCTTAGAGACCACACTTTAACTATAGGGTGGACTAGGGAGACCATGAAGTCAATAGGTGTGACCTAGATAGAAAGGTTTAGATGACCGAATAGAGGGTACAGAGGACTTTGAGAGGTCAATTAAATGGTCACAAAAGAAAGAATGATGAAAAAGTCTCCAAGGAAAATAAATTCCCCCTCTTGCGAGGTGGACAAATCATGTCATCTAGGTTGGAAAGCCATAGGAGTGGTTTGTCAAAGATAGATTTTCTAGTCAACAAGAAAGCTCAAGCAAGACCTTAGATGTGCAAGTATAAGTTTCACTACATGATGTATTTTGAAATAAGCATTGAAATGAGAATTAGGAAACTTACCATCGATGTGTGATTTTTTAGTATATCTAAGTTAGCTCAGCTCGTCATGAAGACCTATAATGATGAAGAAACACAAAATAAGGACATAGAAAGCACTACAAAAGATAATCTAAAAAAACAAAGCTCATTAATGAAAACTTAGCTAAGAGGAGAAGAGAGGGGGAAATCCAGAGAAAGAGAGAAAATGGTGACAAAATTACGCAAGTATATAGTTGACAAAGAGAAATTGATGTAAGGAGATCAAAAATATAGCTACTAACCTCTATCATGTTGATAACCAGGTATGGGAAATGATAAAACCCTCTCTTTAAACCCTAGATTTTCTTTTTTCAATCTCTCTTGAAAATTTTCATCCTTTTTGGTGTTTCATTATTGGATTTGTCTAGGTTTTAGTCATTTCTCATTTTGTGAATTTCTATTTACTTGATTTTAGTTGTTTTCCCTATTTTCTAGACCTCCTTGGGTATGCTAGGGCATGCAGTAGCATTTCTCCTAGAGATCTACCATGCCATCTTGGGTTTCCATTGGAGACTAACCCTAGTAAAAGGGGTGACCCAACCAAAAATTTCTAGGTGGAAACTAATACAATATGATGCTTTTGACATTTAATTATCTCTATTTTTTACAATAACTTCTCCATTTATTGAAATTTTAAATAAAGTATTTGATTTTTAGGATTTGTAATGTTTTATGAATTTCTTTTGTGATTTTATAAGTTTTCAATGATCTGATATGTTATTCTTTATGTTTGATAGGATATGCGCATCTGATAGAATGTTACTCATGAGTAATGTTGGTACATGGAGGCCCTTGAGGCAATGTTGGATAGATATCATTCTATTGTGCAGAGGATGGGTCAAACAAAGTAGCTCACATTCCTATTGTTCACCCCTCATCTCATATATGTTACAACATCTTGACTTATTAGGATGCTAATTGAAAGACATTTCAATTTCCTCAAGCTTCTAGAGAGTGGACCATCACTATGTATGACATCTATCATCTCTTAGGAGTTATTATTAAAGGTGAGTGACTTACACTTCTTGAGAGAAAATATGAGAGAGAATATCTTTGGCTATGATAGAGTTAGTCATGCTAGGCATTGTCTCAGGGTTCAACTTACTTTGGTTCCTAGTTTCACTATTCTTTCCCTTGTACATTTTCATTGGGTTGATTTCCCCTAACTTTAGGGGGGACAAAAAGGCTCCTAAAATTAGGTGGTGTTGGGCACCAATCATTTAGTGACTCAAGTTAGGAATAATTTTTTCTTAGTGGATTGATAAGTTTTTGCCTTAGTTTACCAATATTTGTATTAGATTTTTTGATGAGGGGCATTTTCTTTGAGTCACCCTTCACTCATCATGACTTGTATTCTCGAGCATATTGTACTATTTTAGAAAGTCATGCTCCCTTTGGATCCTACATTACCAATATCTATGCGGTGGTGATGCCTTGTTCATTTTTATGCCTCTACATGAGTTGTGGATACACTTGTAGATGTAGATTTCATTTCAGACACCTATACCAATTTGGAGGGGTTAGTTCAAGTGACAAGATATTTCAAGATCACTATCTAAAGTTAAGCCATTTGAAGGATAGAAATAGCTTAGTTGAGGCTCACCATATCACACAAGTGATCTAGTAGTTAGGAGAGGACTAGCTAGACAACATTCCCTGGGTACCTACATGTTACAAATCTACAGAGGATACAGTCGGTACTCAGCATAGGGCTCTTCTTTAGGTTTCAGTACTTCCTAGGGTCTTGATCACAAGAATTGTTCAAGACATTTCCCATGCTAACAAAAAAGAGGAAAATAATCTTAAAGACTTGTTTTAGTTGAGGAGGAGATCAATGATACCATAGATGAGGACTATGACCCTAAGGAGGAGGAATGATAAGGTGGCTCCTAGAGTAGATGAGGAGATTACTGAGGATTAAGAAGTAGTGCCAGAGGATGTAGTGATAGTTTCCTTTGGCACTCTTCTCTGGACTATGCTCAAACATTAACATCACCTGATACCTGATCCTTCATCTGGGCAAGGATGGCTGCTAACGTCTCCCCATAATATGCATGGAGATCTCCTAATGACTGTCTAATGGTGACTAAACTCTGTAAAATCATATAACAATTACTTCTATACACCCCAATGGTAGAAGGATCAACTAGAATTTGTCTCAATCTTTGAATCTCAGAATCAGTACATGTCCAAAGCATATCCATATCGGTGTGCACTGTGCACAAAAATTAATTAATTTCTTTAATTTAAATTCAAGAACATGTACATAGGTCTAAATAATATTGCATCCTTTCCTAAATCTAAAAATAAAAATGATGCACAATTTTAGAAAGCATAAATCTAATTTAAAACCTAAAACTAATGAAAAATTTAAACCCTAAAGTGAAACTAGAGGTATGATGTTAAATCAAATAAATTTTCATAATTAAAATATGACTAGAAATATGACCGTACTATGGTACTAGGCCAAGTCTTTAATAGATATCATATGGCATCACACTTATGAATGTGCCTAAATCAGTTCAAGGTAGACAAGATTAAATTCTTTCCAAATATCATAATGCTAGGAAAGAGTAGAGGTGACTCAATTTTTCTCAAGTATATTTATGATCATATAAATATTCAGTTTTATATATTTTGGCTGATTCCTTAGGCCATATGAATATTCAATGTTTTATATATTTTGGTTTATTCCTTAGGTCATGTCAGTACTTAAAATTTTAGAATTTTCTTTTCATTGGAGTTGAATTACATTAAATAATGACACATTTTCTTTAGTTCATTTTATGTCCTCAACTATGTTATAACATAGGTCTTTTATTGATCTAAGGTGTTATCCATATTGGGTGGTTGTATATTTCTTTTTATTCTTGGGATACATTTGATCCCTTTGGTGGGGTTGATTTTTTTCATGCATTAAGATTTAGATGAAACGTGAGGGAAATTCACTAGGGTTAATGTTGTCAATGGTTTATTTTTGTTTCTTCTCATTTAGTATAATTTGCACCCTTATGGTATTAATCATAACCATGAATGTATCATATATATTCCTCAAGTTCATATTATTCTTATTGAAGTGGGATCACCCTAGCGCACATGCAATTGGCATCACCCAAAAAAATTTGCAGTTATTTATTTTAGTTTTAGTTTACTTAGGTTTTGTTTTGGCCTCTCATAGCATTGGCCACTCATGGTGTGGTTAGATTGGCAGGAAGCTAGATAATGTTAATATGCACATCTATGCAAGTTTCTGGAAGAATTTGAGCTCCTGGTAAGAAGTTACACCAAAAGTCAATTTTTTGTTCTATGTATTCATTTTGTTGGCAACAGGATGTTATTGGTATATGTTGGCACTAGCAACATTATTAAGGTACAGATAATGTATATTGGTGAGTTCTTTGCATATGATTTGACTTCTTCTTAATCAAAGCAATGTAGACTCTGTCTTGCATTACTCTACTCATTTCCTGATCACCGAAAGGTTACTCATTTCCTGATCACCGAAAGGTTCCATTGGCAACATGCTATCTCCTGGTAGGGCATGTTTTATTTCATCATAGATATAGACTTATTAAATTATCCCATTTAGACCTCACCAAGAGAGGGCAATGCTTTTAAAAGTGCTTGTGTGACACAAGTGTGAACTAACTTTGTAATTAGAAAGGAAGAATTTTTCACAAATAATGAAGCATTTGTAGAGCCATCACAATCATCATTCAAAAGATCCATATTATTATCATGTAAAAGAAATGAAGTATCATCAATATGATACCCTAATAAATCATCATTATCAATCCATGAGAAATCATGTGTAGGAACATGAATAGAAATAGAGCCAAAAAAAACTCATCATCATCATGCAAAATGTGGACAACACATCACAATTACATAAATTTGGGTTAGCATGACATTGTAAGGATATGTTACTGTAAGGCATGCTAGTGTAATGGATAGGTAGGGTACTTGATAGATCCGTGCTAAAAGAATGATTGTCAATATTGCAAAGCATGAGATTGTCATGAATGGAATGACCAAAGGAAGTTAGGATCTCCAAAAGCATAGGATTTGCATTCACTAACAATATCAAGGAGGAAAAAGGTAAGACATGATAAAACAAGAGCTACAAAGCATAGAATAGCATGATTGAATCAAGGACATGGGTGTCATGTGAAACAAATGAAGGAATGTATCAAAATCTAAAACAAATGCATGCAAATCAACTAAAGAAGAACCCCTAATACCTTTCTATTCTTTCATTCAAATCAAATACCAAAATATAATAATTTTAATGTACCATAAAATACTTTAACTAAATACACAACATATGTGTTCCAATTTGTATGCCAATTACAAGATAATAATTTTAACATTTAATAAAAAAAATATTGTTAAATATCAAATCATAATTAATGCATTTAAGTTACTAATATATTTATTTTCATATGGGTGAAACCCTTGCATCTTTTAAAGATGCAAGTGCTACTTATATCTCTCAATAAAATAATATATAAGTAAATTAATAAATTATTCTATAAAAGTACACTATCATCTTCATATAAAACTATTGAAATTATAAACTTTTATTTAATATACTTTCATCTTCAAATATATTTTTAATTAAATTTTAAAAAATATAAGAAATTAATAAAAAAATATTTAAAATAAAATTAAAAAGTTAATTTTTAGGTATATAAAATATTGTGTAATAAAAAATTATTATATATATAAAACAATTTTATTATTAACTTCTTTTACCAAATATCTATTAATATTTAATTTTAATGTAAAGTAATTTATTGATATACAAAACTAAATTATTTAAAAGATAATTTAATTGAATTATTATTTTAATTTATAAAATAAAATAAAAGTAAAGTACATAAATATCAGATTAAAGCACAATGTCCAAAACAATATCAAATTAAACACACAAAAAAGGGTAGGGTGCTAGAAAGGCACACCCACAAAGTCTTAACATAAAGTCTAACATGACAATGTCCAAAACAATATCAGATTAACACACAAACTGATCTCAAGCCATCCAACTCTGCCATCCAACTCTACATGTAGGCTTGTGATCTTCAATGAAGTTTAGAATCACAGTTTTAAATCACACTCCATAAGCCATGCAAATTCAATAGAGGTATTACCATTAGCAAAAGCAAAAGGCCCGTCATACCAACCATCACCTGAAAGAGAGTGCACACCCATCTTGGAAGGAACACTGTTCAATGTGTTTGTCATGTGGCTTTTGGACAACCACATTGTCCTATATTCATCGCTGGGTCTGGTTGTGTTGTTTATCCAACTGGTGATGTTTTGTTGGCCACCAAATTGTTAGTTTGCTGGTTTTTGTTGTTTCATGGTTGCTGCTTAGTGCAGCTTGGTCATATGTAACTGTTATTGGTTGCTATTACACTTACTATTTGTAATCTTTTGTTTTTGTAAGTCTTCTTAATCTTTTATATATATATATATATATATGAAAAAAAATGCATCATACATAACTTTACATTATAAGGATAATATATAGAAAAAGAAAACAATAATTTTTGTGTTTTCATAGGCCAATAACTTTTTTATCACTTAATGAAATAGTGTAACCTACTTTTGGAAGTTTCTTTCAAATATGTAACAGGTCCATATTTATGATTGACAAAAATTTAAGTGGGTGGTTGCCTAAAGAATCCGGACGATATGGAGACTCTGACCACACCATCGTAATTGAAACATAATTCACATTAGAATTGAAATAATTTTCTTTTTAACCAATACATGAGAACAAATAGTAGAGAAAACAAGCATGAAATTTGGTCCCTCCTCTTTGTAACTAATCCTTTTTTGGCATCACAACGGAACATATGGAGATATCCATCACGATTATGGTCGGTAGAATCTCGATCAACGTGAATCGCGATACTTCTATCAATCGCGGCACTGCCTGGGGATCTAACTATTTGCAAAGACGGATAGATATTCATCTTTATTCTAACGTGAATCGCAATACTTCTATCTATCACGACGGCCTAGGGATCTAACTATTTGCAAAAACAGACGATTAAAAGGGCTGCTGTGTGCAATTTGTTCCTGGGGATCTAACTATTTGCAAAAACAGAGGATTAAAAGGGCTGCTGCGTGCAATTTGTTTCAGAAGTTGTCACTTGTATTGTTTGCAGCAATAGCTAGACAGACAGTAATATGGAGAACGGGGAGATTCTATGTCCGCTGCCTTTGTTTTTTTGTTTTTTTGGTCTCTCAAGTGCTTTTTTTACTCTGAAGAACGTTCTTCAGAGACATGAAGAAGGCAACGGACATGGAATCGAACAACTGCAGATGTTGAAACCTAATGTATTCTGTGAGAAAAAGATTTAGTGATGGTACTACTTAATAGATTTAGTGTGTACAGAAGAAATAAAAGCTGATATTTCTATACAATTTATGGAGAGAAATGCGTATAAATTTACAATGACTATTAATACTTGTGCTTACAGTATCATTGTAATCAAATCATTTAATTAGTGATTAATAGTTCTCTTTGTTGATTGTTGTTCTAGTCAAATATCAGTTTTGTATGTATTTGTGTTATGAGTTTCAATATGGCTTCGAACTAGGGATAATCTGAAGCTATAAAACGAAAAACTTAAGTCAGTTGGGAATCGCGGGGCTTAAATTTGATGGCTGTATGGTCATATTTGACTATTTTTACCTAAAATACAATCAAAATTTTTGGAAAATTGTATCACAGAAAGAGTAGATTTTAGAAAGAACATCAAAATTTCTGTAGAGTTATTCTGATATATCTATTTAATTTATATATTATTTTTTAAGGTAAATTTGAGTAGATAACTGTCATAAAAAATTTGTTTGACAGGTAAGGTTGACCGTCAAATTTAGGCCTTAATTGGGAGGTCTAAATGTGGGAGGGGGCATGTTTATCTTGTGCGTCCATGAACCATTGCCCCCTGTAGATAATAGTTCTGCACAAGAATACACCACAATCCTGCCTAAAAAATGGGCAAGCAAACCATTGACACAAGAAATAATTCTGAAGTGAGCAGCATATAAAGATATTGCAGAAAAGCTCGGCCGCTCATTCGTCTAACAAACCCTTATGAGCTAGGATTAGCTTTTTACCATCTCTAGGGTTTTGTTTTCTTTCTTTTCCAAATAAACACCTTTTTTTTTCTCACATATAAATGAAATTTACAAGAGGCACTGTTTTTGGTAAGTGCCTGGTATTGAAAATCCAAGTGTTTTAATTTGAACTGAATTTTTTACTGGTGAATTTTTCTTGCAAACACCCTTCCAGTTTGCACATTGAAATGAAAAATTGCTGCCTGATTTTGTCAGGTTGAGAAAATTAGAGGGTTTATTATCTGCACGAGCGAACTGAGTTGTGCCTACGTGAGTTTTGGGACATATGGCGCTAGATATTGGAAATCCAATTGGAATGATACCGGTTTAATTTGAACAGAATCTTTTTAACGGTGGAATTTTGTTGAAAATAGCTCTTTACTTGCCTGTTGTTTAGAAAAAGTATCTGAATTCCCAATTATAAATGAAAGTTTGCTATTGGAAACGCGGAAAGTAGTTTCTCAAGGTTATATTTATCTGTTGTAATTGGTTTATGCCAATAAATGGAACAATTCCCTTATTTTAGTTTGTTCTGGAGAAGGATTGGTCAATTTTTAAATCTGTTGTTGAAGCTCATGAATGCCAAGAACACCATGGAGATTGGCGTGTAAACTGGTTACTTGCTTCTCAACACTGCTCTTGTCCTACCTGATGATAGAAAGGTACTCTTATGATATGGTGACAATTGTGTAAGATTCAATCTCTACCAATTTTGCTTATTGTATTTGTAGGTATATTTGTGCTTGTAGGTGGCTAAAATCATAATACTCAGTCCCAAACTTGGGACATGAAAAAATTGGGAGGGAGGGGGACAAAAAGCATAATCTTGTTCAAAGAAATATCTTTAAAGGAAGGTTCTTGATTATTTTCAAAAAAAATTAAAATAATACCTTCCAACGAAGAAAATCTTCATTCGAAGGTATTAATATTTTTTTGCGCTGAGGACAAACTAGGATAGGCGAAGGCGAAGGACTTGGCGGAGCCCACGACTAGGATTCGTTGGAAGATTCTACAACATTTTAAGGTAAGAACAATCCGCAAATTTATTAGCATTTTTTAAGCTCTGTTGCTCCTTAAATTTATTAGCATTTTTGAGTCTATGGAACGAAGCTCTAAGCTTCTAGGCAACATATGAAGTTCAATGTTTGCATCCATCCAATTGAAAAATTATTAACATGGCAGACTGCATTTGCCCTAATATACCTTGGCGTAAACCCTAATTGCAGCGTAAACATGATATATATACATTGAATGATATATATTGTGTCAAAATTTATATACCTGATTACATGATTATATATATACATACTGTCAAAATTTATATAGTTGATCTTAATATGATTTTATATATATATATATATATATAGTTATTCTTCCTTCTGACCATCGACCTCTCCACATTATGCCTCTGCAAATTTAATATATCTTCTTCATGGAGGATTATGGACAGTTATATGTGCCTTTCTTGGCGTTGAAATGCCAAAAGATATGGCACTTTCTTCTGCTAATTTAGTCACTTAAAGAATAGCAAAATCTACCTTCAAAAGAAGGCGTTACACACCTCTTTTAGTGCTTTGCTCTCACATGCTACGCACGTATGAACGTATGAAGGTGAAAATTAAAAGTTTGTGTTGAAATCATAAAGGGCAGCATTTAGATAAGGTGCCACACTTCATTTTTTCCCTCTAAAATATGCAATTTGCAAGGCATCTAAGTAGTCTTCATTATGGTGCTTTATTCCCACGCTTATGTCCCTCTTCTTCTTCTTTTTTTTTATTTTTACTTTTTAAATCTGCAAAGTATTTTTAATTGGCACTAAATCTCCCTATTATTGCTTTTCAAAGTGTTGCCCTCTCTTGGTGAGCTCTAAATGGGATAATTTAATAAGTCTATATCTATGATGAAATAACACATATCCTTCAACGAGATAGCACATTGCCAATGGAACCTTTCGGTGATCACGAAATGAGCAAGATAATGCAATACAAAGTCTACACTACTTCGATTCGGAACATGTCAAATCATATGCATAGAACTCACCAATATACATTATGTAGCATCCCGCTACATAACCCCAAAGGGTAAGAACCAAAAGAGGACAAGATAATTTTTTTTTTTGACATAGGTAGATAACATACACATGATGCAGTTGTCGATTCGATAGATCAACAGCATTCATGGCCAAGTATGGCTGAATGAGCAACCCATGGGAGAGGACTAAATCACTCTCCAGAGGAAACATAGATAATACTACATTCATTTTAAACACCAAATCAAATGTTCTTAAAACCCATATCCAAATATAAACATGAATCCCTAATCATCATAAAACAAGCGGATCAGATACCCACACTGAAATCCGTAAACCAAATAGTAAACATCTCATTTCTTCTCATTAACTTACATGATTACAACTTCTCTCTTAAGAGAGTATAATTACATAAAAGAATATACAGTGCAATGGTATAGCCATGAATATGATACAATAATTGAAAGAGTACAATAATTGAATAAAGTAGCGAAGAGAGAGAATATCTCCAACTGGTGCTCCAAAAACCTGTTCGCCAGTCCCCAATGGTGGTGGTAACGCCTCCCAACCATATGGACTCATTAGAAACCACCCCACCATGCTCGGAAATAACCACAAGGCCCAAACAGAAGAACAACAAATAGACAAGGGTATACATGATGGCCAACACACACATCAATCATGGAGCAAACATGAGAAACATTGCATAAATTCGATGTCATAACATAGAGATACTTATCCAAGTCATAGGTCGGGTACTACTCACGAATACTAAGGTGCTAGATACTAGAGTGTAATCAGATGGAGTGTCATCATGCGTGCTTGAAGGGATGGCAACACATGGAACTAAGTACTCTCATGCAAACAAGAAGACTCAATCATCCCTGGATCAATGCTCCGCAAACGGATTATTCGACGCCCCGTAGACAGATAGGCCTTCCCATTGCATCCTTAGCCTTTACAAGTGCTCAAGGCTATGCATGAGGACTAATTATCTTATTAATATTTTTAACCCAATGTTTTCATTTAGTTATCACTTATTAATGTAACTCTGCTACTAATTCTCTTGGCAACCACTTGCGGGTCCCAGGCCCATAGAGACCCACTCCAAAAAATAACTCTAATTACCTAAACCATTGTCATCTCATTTAACCAAATGAGGTATCCTAAATAGACTGTAATACTGAAGTATAAATTAGAAATAGAAAAATGTGATCTATAAGACAAACGCTTTCGTGGACAGTGTAATTTGTTAAAAATGGCCTTTTGCCAATTAGATCAATTTTGTAATAACTCCTGTGACCCCAACTTGACCACTCTTCACAAAGGATTGCAAGGATATTATAAGAAAAGCATGGCAAATGGCATTGCAAGCCTTCTCACATCCTAATATTTACATAATGATTGCCATATTTAATATAACAAAATAGAATGCTACAAAGACTTACAAAATGGAAACCTTAATTTTTCCCTCCTACAGTAATTCATTTTTTCCATGACAAATATTCTTAATTAAAAATTATGTGACCAAATTTCAATGCACAACACAACATGATGGATCTAATGTATTTTAGTGTCGTAACATGCTTACTCAAAGTCGATGGTTTTCCAAAGGCTAGTGTTTTTTTTGGCAGAAAAAGAATGACTAAAATGACCAAACAAAGGCTGCTAATTTTTTTGGTTTAGGATAGGGGCCACATAAGCTAACTACATAAAAAGGGACATTACAAGTCCGCCCTTCCTAAAACTACTTTCCCATAAGCAATATAGAGTTGGGTGCTCATGAATCTTTGGTCCCTCCTATGTATCATCTTTTGTGAGTAGGTTCCCCCAACAAACTAGGTATTTTCTTATTGTTCCATTCTTTAGCTTCTTCACCCATGTTTCAGTAGTTCTGGGTGAAATAGTTTCACCTGAAAGGTTTTTGAGTGAAATAGTTTCACCTGAAAGCTTTTCGAGTGAAATAGTTTTTCCTAAAACTATGTGGCACAAAGGGTTTCAGCTGAAACTCTTTCACCCAAAAACTTTAAATTGATATCAAATTGCATAACAAGGTTTCAATCAAGACCATTTTGTATGAAAGTATCCAAAACACTTTCACTCAAAATGACCAAGCTAGCAACCTAACCCATCTTTTGTGGGAAATTCAACAAAAGAAGATCTTCAAATCCACATTTCTCTAACCAAGGATATTTTCATGAAAATATATAAATACCCTTTTCTAGCGATCAAAGCCAACAATTTGAGAATATTTTTTAATATTTTAATTAGTTTTATTATTTTTTTATTAATTTACTGCAAGTAGGTCATTATAATCAAACATATATAAGGTTGATTAGAAATTTAAAAAAGTATACTAAATTTTTTTTTTAAACTAAGAAAAATATGGTACATTGAAGGAGAGAATCCTATCCAAAAGGGTATAATTTTTTTTTCTAATGATATATATTTTAGACATAAAATTGCATCCCTGTCAAAACTATTACATTTTGAGTAAATTTGACTTTAAAAAATAAAATAAAAATTAATATTTTTTCTCAATGCAAGAGAATTCAAGTTAGCTAAGGGTGAAGAAAATCAATGGAAAAAAATATTTACTATATTAAATGCTACATCCCATCAATCTCATTTTTTAATTTTTTTTCCACAAGTAAAATATTCTCTTAAATTTATAAAAAAAAATATCTCTAACTAATTTTTAAAAAATTAAGAAAATTAGAAACATAAACTACACTAAAAGTTTCACATTTAATTAGTTTATATCATTTTAAAATTAAAAACATATATGTCACTTTCAGGCACTACAAGTTGAAAAACTATATTTGTGTTGGCATTTCCTTTACAAAAGTGGGACACAAATCTAAAATTTCACCTAGGGTAATGTGTTTTCCATGTGCTTTTTTGAAGCAATACATATGGAAAACATTATGAATTCTATTGTCTACTAGTGATTCCAACCCATAAGCAAATCCACCAATAATTTTCACAACTCTGTAAGGTCCATAGAAGTGAGATTTGATATTTTTAGCCCCTCTTCACTTAATGAAATTTTGCCTATAAGGTTGAAGGCATAGAAAAACCATGTCTCCAACCTTAAATGACCTCTCAATGAGACACTAATCTATATATACCTTTGTATGATTGTGAACGGAGCTTATTGTAGGTGATCCTTGAGTGACCTCAAAATGTCTTTGCTATGCTCTAGCAAATCACTATCTATTGCTCCTTTTCTATTAGTGAACACCAAATATGTGAATATTGGTGCATCATATCCTACAAAGCCATAAAAGAAGTTATAATGATGGACATTAATGGGTGCTATTATAGAAATATTCTCCAAGCCTTAACCACTTAAATTTCTATGTAATTAGCTATGTAACTAAGTGCAAATATCCATAAAAATTTATGAAATAATGTGAGCATAGTCTTATTTTGAGTATGATTTAGTTTGCATCTCTATTTTAGGATCTTCATAGCAACCTACTATAACAAAACTACTCCAAAGGAACTCACAAATGATTTCATATTCTTCATCATTAGGGCATGGACTTTGGTCCTTCTTAGAATCAATATATTTAGAATCAACACATTTAGTAAATGAACATAAAAATGAATTCTCAACATTTCTTGCATCTATAAAGGTTAACGCCTCCAATCCATGCTCTAAAAAGTTGCCAAGGTAGAAAATGTGTTCGGTCATAGGCAAGCATGTGTCCTTATTAGCATTTGCATCAGTATATTCTTCTTGTGAACTACAAATCTCCACCTCATCCTTATGAAATAAATCAAATACAACAAAGATTCCATTAGAATCATTATCATTATAGTCCATGAAGAAAGGAATATTATGCATAAAACCATGTTCATGTACCTCAAGTTCAATGCCTACACACTCATCTCCAATAGCATCATTGTCATGCTAAAAATTAATGTCCATAACACTATCATTATTAGCATGATTAGTTTCAAGTACAAAGCTATTCATCTTGTTCTCATGTGTCCAAATGTTTGTAGTAGAATGAGTAATAGCATTACATTCCTCAAATGGAGGAAAGACTTTAGCAAATAATCAAGTGTTTTCTCTAATGACTAAACATTTTCTTTCATTACTTAAGTACTATCATCCATATGAGTTGATTCATTACACTGTTCAAACACTTGTGCACACATCTACCCCTTGTTTCAAAAAGTTGTCATAAGATGTAACTGCACATATATCAACCTCTTTACCATGACATGTATTTGTATCTTTTTTTATATATTCCTTATCAGTACTTAGTCTATCCTCAAGATGATCCCCTGCCCTAATTAATGTTGGCATAATAATAGTATTACATTGTTAAATAAATATAAGTAAATAATTAGTTGGTTAGATTTTGGGAAGTTACTTTCCCGTAAGAAGTTATATACGGGAATATCAAGGCTTTAAAAAGCCAATGTACTGCATTGTAAAATCATCCAAGATAATAATATATTATTCTATGTTTTATATTTATTGCTGTGCATGTGCAATGGTGTAATCTATTGGTGTTCACCATTTCTCAATATGGTATCAGAGCAACTATTTGGCTAAGCCTGTGCATTCTAAAATGGAAGGTTGAAAGCTTGTTTGGAGGAAAGCCAATGGAAGTTAAAATCTGCATCAAAGGCATCTAAGATTTCAAATGGAGGCATATATCATTCTCAGTCTCGCTGTCCAAATGAATTTGTTGTTGTCTAAATGAACTTGCTGATGTTGAGAGAGTATTGTTGTTTGATACGTAGGGTTTTCATGGTTTTTCTTTACTGTGAGGAGACGATGGCGTAAAGTTTTTTTTTTTAAAACATTGTTGTGCTGAAATTGCATCCTTTACATTCAATCTGCATTAAATAATCTTTTAGAAGTAATTGATATGGAAATTGTTTGCTATGAGGAGATGCAAGCTATTTGATATTAAAGTTGCCCTCAAAGATGGAAAACCAGGTGTACACCGAATACAACAAGGAAATCTCTTCATGGAAAATCTATTTGAGCACATGAGAATGGTTGCTGGCGCTATTATTGGAGGATAATTGTTTGCTTGATCCATAGAAAGAGTTTCTTGCCCTTCATTTTAGTTGTTGTGGAGACTATGAGTGCTGGAATAAACTTGGTGGTTGCAGAGAGACAAGAAATTCTAAAATCTACGTAGAAGGTTTGTTTGCTGCACTATGTAAGGGTTTTCAAAGAAAGCATATCTTACATTGTTATTTTTTTTGGTCAAACATTTTATGTGAGAAAATAAAATTTTGGATAATGAAATGGAGTAAGTGTTTTTTTTTTTAAAGAAGAAATTTACAATTTATTTTGGAGAAAAGTCTTTAAAAGGGAGACATAAGTATTAAGGAAAAGGTATTTAAAATATTTACTTTTGAGGGATTGGGAGAAATAAGGGTGATATTTTTTTTTGGGAGGAGCAATCATTTTGAAATATTATTTTGTTTTGGAGTAATAAAGTAAAACATTTGAATATGGCCACATATTATTCTTGTTTTCTCGATGCCATCCATGCTATCCTTTATAGAAATTTGGGAGATTCATATTCCTATGCTATTGAAGGTTTGAATGCTACTCATGATAGGGCTTTTGGAGTTTCACATGCAAGTGGATAAAATGTAAGCACATTGTATTGGAGGTAGGCGGCATCGGAGGATGGAGGATTTTACATCATCTCAAGTAAGCTTCTCGCTTTGAGATGATGCTTTGCATGAGAAGCATTTTTAGTTTTGGTTGTTTTGTTTTTCTTTATTGATGTTGACGGAGCTGACAGATTTGAAGAATGTATGTTTTGTGAAGATTTTGTTTTGGAGATAGGTTTGGGGTTTGGTGTTGAGCTCAATATGGATTGTTGTCTAGCGAGCTTCAAAGAGTATATGATCTTGAATTATACCCTTTCGCGGTCACTAGACAACATGGTAGAGATCTGTCATATCTCTTAGGGGCCATTGTCGAATAATTCAAGACTCTGTGATTTGAGAGCTTGGGACTAAAGAGCTCAAGAACACAGCTCGAAGCGACGCCTTTCCGAGGGTAGATGAGACAGCATGATGGAGCCTTGCTTGGTTCAAGATTTGTTCTTTGGGGGAAGATCTTCTACAAAATATGTATTCATATTATGTAATCAACTTTGTTGAGTTTTTTAGCATTCAGGGGGGGTACCTTGGTACTATTGCAAGAACAATGTAATAAGGGGGGGAATGTTGGCATAATAATAGTATTACATTGTTAAATAAATATAAGTAAATAATTAGTTGGTTAGATTTTGGGAAGTTACTTTCCCGTAAGAAGTTATATACGGGAATATCAAGGCTTTAAAAAGCCAATGTACTGCATTGTAAAATCATCCAAGATAACAATATATTATTCTATGTTTTATATTTATTGCTGTGCATGTGCAATGGTGTAATCTGTTGGTGTTCACCATTTCTCAATAATTCTTTCATCATGGGATGCATTTTCATTTTGTGCTTTACAAGCTTCACCAACATACACTGCATTTTTCTTTTGCTCATGTCGAGCAACAAAGCAATTACTACGACCATTTAAAGACATAGGGGTTTTTTCATATCCTTGTCTTATTTCCTCAAGAAGAAAAACTCACTTGTATACTTGATCAAGCTTAATAGGTTTCACCAATTAAGGTGCATCAATTATATAATGCGTTTTTCTATGGGTATCATTTGAAACAGAAAATTCTTTTTGACCTTCCTTTGTTAACTCATCCTCAGAACAACTTGACCCACATTCAACCATATTGTAACTAAACTCTATATTGACTCCATCCTTATATGTCGCATCATCAACTTAATTTCTACATCATATTCATTATCTTCAACTAAGACTTCTTCCTTCTCATATTCTCCTTGAATTCCTTTAGATCTTGAAATATCTCAATGGTTTCTAACTATACTTATAGATTTATTTCTATCATGGTATTTATCCTTATTCATTTTAGTAGATTGTTCATTCAAAGGAAATGTTTCAACATTATCAATACCCATAGATATAAGGGTAAGTGCAGGAAGATGGGGGGCCAAAAAGGGGTCTTAAGTGGCCACTTTTTTTCTGAAATCAGGAAATACTGGCCTTGGATGAGAAATTGAGCATAGTTACACTCAAAATTTGGAGATGCAACCAAAACAATGTTTGTAGTGCTCCGAGTCTACTTTCTAAACTACTATTTTGTTTTGAAAATGGCATAGATTAAGGGGTTCAAAACAGGGAGCCACAGAAATTGGTGTTGTTTCTGTCAAAAAAACATAACATAGCATGTTTTGTGGCTCCCTCAAAAGGTCAACTTTTTTTTGGTATTTTTAAAATCGCTTCAGTGAAAAATTAGCTAATAGCATGTAGTTTATGCCCAATTTTTCTAATAATTTTTTGATGAATATTTGATTTTTTACTAATTTTCAAAGTGAACACATCCTAAAAAATAGAATTTTGGCCGTGCTACCCCTATAAATTTTGAAAACTAATTGAAAATCATCTTTTTATTTTTTTAATATTTGTAGAATGGAGTCTAGTTTCTAAATATGTAATTTTTTTGAAATTTGAATGAATAGTTATTTTACAATGAAAAAAAGACCAAACAGTGGTTTTTTCCTAAAAACAGACACACAAACAAAAGAAATTAAAGATGAAAGGCTTAACATTGTTAAAATGTGAAAAAAATCACATTGTCAAATAGCTAAGAGAAAGCCTAACATTACCCATGTGTTTGATTTGTTTGACCTTGAAACACGTGCAAATCTGAGGGTTAGCACGAACGAAATTATGTGAAATTTTGAAGAATATAGAAAAACACGTCTGTGACTATTCATAAGGCACTCCAAGCCTTTGGGTTGGAAATCTAAAGCAAATCCCAAGCCCAAGGCTTGGGATTCACAAAGCAAGAAATAACGCGCTCGCGTTATGTTTTGCCTTGCATTTTTCTCTCCCGCAAGTCTGTTGTTTGCCATGTTTGACATAACGCGAGCGCGTTATAACACACTCACATTATGTTCCCCTCAAATTTTTTTACGTTCAACGCTATTAATCATGAGGGTTAAGGGATAAGGGATAGAGTTGGAGGGTTTAGGGATAAGGGATTAGCGTTTAAGGTATAGTATCTAGCCCGTTAAGGATCTAGGAATAGGGATAGCGTTTAGGGTTTAGGGATGAGGGATTAGGGTTGAGGGTTTAGGGTTTAGGGATAGGATTGAGGGTCGAGGGATCAGAGTTAAGGGTTGAGGGATTAGGGTTTGACATTGAGGGTTGAGGGTTGAGGTTCAAGGGTCAAGGGCTTAGGGATAGGGTTTAGGGTCCAGGGATTAGGGTTAAAGTAGAGTGTGGAGGGTGTAAGGATTAGGGATAGGGTTGGAGGGTTTAGGGATAAGGAATTAGGGTTTAAGGTATAGTATCGAGTCTGTTGAGGGTTTAGGAATAGGGATAGCATTTAGGGTTTAGGGATGAGGGATTATAGTTGAGGGATGATGGATTAGGGTTGAGGGTTGAGGGATTAGGGTTTAGGGATAAGGTTTAGGGTTGAGGGTTGAGGGATTAGGGTTTAAGGTATAGTGTTGAGGGTTGAGTGTTTAGGGTTTAGGATTAGGGTTTAGGGTTGACGGATTAGCATTTAATGTCAAGGTTAGGGTTAGAGTGTCGAGGGTAGAGGGATTAGGGATAGGGTTTAGGGTTGAAGGTTTAAGGATTGAGGGTTGAGGCTTTAGGGATGAGGGTTTAAGGCTTAAGATATAGTGTCAAGTGTTGAGGGTGTAGGGATAGGGTTTATGTTTTAAGGGTTAAGGGTTGAGGGATAGGGATTAGGTTTTAAGGTATAGTGTTGAGGGTCGAGGGATCAGAGTTAAGGGTTGAGGGATTAGGGTTTGGCGTTGAGGGTTGAGGGTTGAGGTTTGAGGGTCAAGGGTTTAGGGATAGGGTTGAGGGTCGAGGAATTAGGGTTAAAGTAGAGTGGAGGGTATAAGGATTAGGGATAGGGTTGGAGGGTTTAGGGATAAGGGATTAGGGTTTAAGGTATAGTATCGATTCTGTTGAGGGTGTAGGAATAGGGATAGCATTTAGGGTTTAGGGATGAGGGATTAGAGTTGAGGGATGACGGATTATGGTTGAGGGTTGAGGGATTAGGGTTTAAGGATAAGGTTTAGGGTTGAGGGCTGAGGGATTAGGGTTTAAGGTATAGTGTTGAGGGTTTAGGGATAGGGTTTAGGGTTGAGGGATTAGAGTGAAGGGTTGAGGGATTAGGATTTGACGTTGAGGGTTGAGGGTTTAGGGTTTAGGGTTTAGGGTTAGGGTTGAGAGATGAGGGATCAGAGTTAAGGGTTGAGGGATTAGGGTTTGACATCAAGGGTTGAGGGTTAAGGTTTGAGGGTCAAGGGTTTAGGGATAGGGTTGAGGTTGAAGGGATTAGGGTTAAAGTAGAGTGTGGAGGGTGTAAGGATTAGGGATAGGGTTAGAGGGTTTAGGGATAAGGGACTAGAGTTTAAGGTATAGTATCGAGTCTGTTGAGGGTTTAGGAATAGGGATAGCATTTAGGGTTTAGGGATGACGGATTAGAGTTGAGGGATGAGGGATTAGGGTTGAGGGTTGAGGGATTAGGGTTTAGGGATAAGGTTTAGGGTTGAGGGTTGAGTGATTAGGGTTTAAGGTATAGTGTTGAGGGTTGATGGTTTAGGGATAGGGTTTAGGTTTGAGGGATTAGGGTTTAGGGTTGATGAATTAGGGTTTAATGTTGAGAGTTGAGGGTTGAGGGTTGAGGTTGAGGGATAGGGTTAATGGTCAAGGGATTAGGGTTAAATAAGAGTGTCGAGGGTAGAGGGATTAGGGTTTAAGGTATAGTATCGAGCCTGGTGAGGGTCTAGGAATAGGGATAGTGTTTAGGGTTTAGGAATGAGGGATTAGAGTTGAGGGATGACGGATGACAGATTAGGGTTGAGGGTTGAGGGATTAGGGTTTAGGGACAAGGTTTAGGGTTAGGGTTGAGGGATTAGGGTTTAAGGTATAGTGTTGAGGGTTTAGGGATAGGGTTTAGGGTTGAGGGATTAGAGTGAAGGGTTGAGGGATTAGAATTTGACTTTGAGGGTTGAGGGTTTAGGAATAGGGTTGAAGGTCGAGGGATCAGAGTTAAGGGTTGAGGGATTAGGGTTTGATGTTCAGGGTTGAGGGTTGAGGTTCGAGGGTCAAGGGTTTAGGGATAGGGTTGAGGGTCGAGGAATTAGGGTTAAAGTAGAGTGTGGAGGGTATAAGGATTAGGGATAGGGTTAGAGGGTTTAGGGATAAGGGATTAGAGTTTAAGGTATAGTATCGAGTCTGTTGAGGGTTTAGGAATAGGGATAGCATTTAGGGTTTATGGATGAGGGATTAGAGTTGAGGGATGACATATTAGGGTTGAGGGTTGAGGGATTAGGGTTTAAGGTATAGTGTTGAGGGTTGATGGTTTAGGGATAGGGTTTAGGTTTGAGGGATTAGGGTTTAGGGTTGATGAATTAGGGTTTAATGTTGAGAGTTGAGGGTTGAGGGTTGAGGGTTGAGGTTGAGGGATAGGGTTAATGGTCAAGGGATTAGGGTTAAATAAGAGTGTCGAGGGTAGAGGGATTAGGGTTTAAGGTATAGTATCGAGCCTGTTGAGGGTCTAGGAATAGGGATAGCGTTTAGGGTTTAGGAATGAGGGATTAGAGTTGAGGGATGACGAATGACAAATTAGGGTTGAGGGTTGAGGGATTAGGGTTTATGGACAAGGTTTAGGGTTAGGGTTGAGGGATTAGGGTTTAAGGTATAGTGTTGAGGGTTTAGGGATAGGTTTTAGGGTTGAGGGATTAAAGTGAAGGGTTGAGGGATTAGAATTTGACGTTGAGGGTTGAGGGTTTAGGGATAGGTTTGAAGGTCGAGGGATCAGAGTTAAGGGTTGAGGGATTAGGGTTTGATGTTGAGGGTTGAGGGTTGAGGTTCGAGGGTCAAGGGTTTAGGGATAGGGTTGAGGGTCGAGGAATTAGGGTTAAAGTAGAGTGTGGAGGGTATAAGGATTAGGGATAGGGTTAGAGGGTTTAGGGATAAGGGATTAGAGTTTAAGGTATAGTATCAAGTCTGTTGAGGGTTTAGGAATAGGGATAGCATTTAGGGTTTAGGGATGAGAGATTAGAGTTGAGGGATGACGAATTAGGGTTGAGGGTTGAGGGATTAGGGTTTAGGGATAAGGTTTAGGGTTGAGGGTTGAGGGATTAGGGTTTAAGGTATAGTGTTGAGGGTTGATGGTTTAGGGATAGGGTTTAGGTTTGAGGGATTAGGGTTTAGGGTTGATGAATTAGGGTTTAATGTTAAGAGTTGAGGGTTGAGGGTTGAGGGTTGAGGTTGAGGGATAGGGTTAATGGTCAAGGGATTAGGGTTAAATAAGAGTGTTGAGGGTAGAGGGATTAGGGTTTAAGGTATAGTATCGAGCCTGTTGAGGGTCTAGGAATAGGGATAGTATTAGGGTTTAGGAATGAGGGATTAGAGTTGAGGGATGACGGATGACAAATTAGGGTTGAGGGTTGAGGGATTAGGGTTTAGGGACAAGGTTTAGGGTTAGGGTTGAGGGATTAGGGTTTAAGGTATAGTGTTGAGGGTTTAGGGATAGGGTTTAGGGTTTAGGGATAGGGTTTAGGGTTGAGGGATTAGAGTGAAGGGTTGAGAGATTAGAATTTGACGTTGAGGGTTGAGGGTTTAGGGATAGGGTTGAAGGTCAAGGGATCAGAGTTAAGGGTTGAGGGATTAGGGTTTGATGTTGAGGGTTGAGGGTTGAAGTTTGAGGGTCAAGGGTTTAGGGATAGGGTTGAGGGTCGAGGAATTAGGGTTAAAGTAGAGTGTGGAGGGTATAAGGATTAGGGATAGGGTTAGAGGGTTTAGGGATAAGGGATTAGAGTTTAAGGTATAGTATCAAGTCTATTGAGGGTTTAGGAATAGGGATAGCATTTAGGGTTTAGGGATAAGGGATTAGAGTTGAGGGATGACGGATTAGGGTTGAGGGTTGAGGGATTAGGGTTTAGGGATAAGGTTTAGGGTTGAGGGTTGAGGGATTAGGGTTTAAGGTATAGTGTTGAGGGTTGATGGTTTAGGGATAGGGTTTAGGGTTTAGTGTTGATGAATTAGGGTTTAAAGTTGAGAGTTGAGGGTTGAGGGTTGAAGTTTGAGGTTGAGGAATAGGGTTAATGGTCAAGGGATTAGGGTTAAATAAGAGTGTCGAGGGTAGAGGGATTAGGGTTTAAGGTATAGTATCGAGCCTGTTGAGGGTCTAGGAATAGGCATAGCGTTTAGGGTTTAGGAATGAGGGATTAAAGTTGAGGGATGACGGATGACGGATGACAGATTAGGGTTAAGGGTTGAGGGATTAGGGTTTAGGGACAAGGTTTAGGGTTAGGGTTGAGGGATTAGGGTTTAGGGTATAGTGTTGAGGGTTTAAGGATAGGGTTTAGGGTTGAGGGATTAGAGTGAAGGGTTGAGGGATTAGAATTTAATGTTGAGGGTTGAGGGTTTAGGGATAGGTTTGAAGGTCGAGGGATCAAAGTTAATGGTTGAGGGATTACGGTTTGATGTTGAGGGTTGAGGGTTGAGGTTCGAGGGTCAAGGGTTTAGGGATAGGGTTGAGGGTCAAGGAATTAGGGTTAAAGTAGAGTGTGGAGGGTATAAGGATTAGGGATAGGGTTAGAGGGTTTAGGGATAAGGGATTAGAGTTTAAGGTAAAGTATCGAGTCTGTTGAGGGTTTAGGAATAGGGATAGCATTTATGGTTTAGGGATGAGGGATTAGAGTTGAGGGATGACGGATTAGGGTTGAGGGTTGAGGGATTAGGGTTTAGGGATAAGGTTTAGGGTTGAGGGTTGAGGGATTACGGTTTAAGGTATAGTGTTGAGGGTTGATGGTTTAGGGATAGGGTTTAGGTTTGAGGGATTAGGGTTTAGGGTTGATGAATTAGGGTTTAATGTTGAGAGTTGAGGGTTGAGGGTTGAGGGTTGAGGTTGAGGGATAGGGTTAATGGTCAAGGGATTAGGGTTAAATAAGAGTGTCGAGGGTAGAGGGATTAGGGTTTAAGGTATAGTATCAATCCTGTTGAGGGTCTAGGAATAGGGATAGTAATTAGGGTTTAGGAATGAGGGATTAGAGTTGAGGGATGATGTATGACAGATTAGGGTTGAGGGTTGAGGGATTAGGGTTTAGGGACAAGGTTTAGAGTTAGGGTTGATGGATTAGGGTTTAAGGTATAGTGTTAAGGGTTTAGGGATAGGGTTTAGGGTTGAGGGATTATAGGGATAGGGTTTAGGGTTGAGGGATTAGAGTGAAGGGTTGAGGGATTAGAATTTGATGTTGAGGGTTGAGGGTTTAGGGATAGGGTTGAAGGTCGAGGGATCAGAGTTAAGGGTTGAGGGATTAGGGTTTGATGTTGAGGGTTGAGGGTTGAGGTTTGAGGGTCAAGGGTTTAGGGATAGGGTTGAGGGTCGAGGAATTAGGGTTAAAGTAGTGTGTGGAGGGTATAAGGATTAGGGATAGGGTTGGAGGGTTTAGGGATAAGGGATTAAAGTTTAAGGTATAGTATCGAGTCTGTTGAGGGTTTAGGAATAGGGATAGCATTTAGGGTTTAGGGATAAGGGATTAGAGTTGAGGGATGACAGATTAGGGTTGAGGGTTGAGGGATTAGGGTTTAGGGATAAGGTTTAGGGTTGAGGGTTGAGGGATTAGGGTTTAAGGTATAGTGTTGAGGGTTGATGGTTTAGGGATAGGGTTTAGGTTTGAGGGATTAGGGTTTAGTGTTGATGAATTAGGGTTTAATGTTGAGAGTTGAGGGTTGAGGGTTGAGGGTTGAGGTTTGAGGTTGAGGAATAGGGTTAATGGTCAAGGGATTAGGGTTAAATAAGAGTGTCGAGGGTAGAGGGATTAGGGTTTAAGGTATAGTATCGAGCCTATTGAGGGTCTAGGCATAGGGATAGCATTTAGGGTTTAGGAATGAGGGATTAGAGTTGAGGGATGACAGATGACAGATTAGGGTTGAGGGTTGAGGGATTAGGGTTTAGGGACAAGGTTTAGGGTTAGGGTTGAGGGATTAGGGTTTAAGGTATAGTGTTGAGGGTTTAGGGATAGGGTTTAGGGTTGAGGGATTAGAGTGAAGGGTTGAGGGATTAGAATTTGACATTGAGGGTTGAGGGTTTAGGGTTGAGGGATTAGAGTGAAGGGTTGAGGGATTAGAATTTGACGTTGAGGGTTGAGGGTTTAGGGTTAAGGGTTTAGGGATAGGGTTGAGGGTCGAGGGATCAGAGTTAAGGGTTGAGGGATTAGGGTTTGACGTTGAGGGTTGAGGGTTGAGGTTCGAGGGTCAAGGGTTTAGGGATAGGGTTGAGGTTCAAGGGATTAGGGTTAAAGTAGAGTGTGGAGGGTGTAAGGATTAGGGATAGGGTTGGAGGGTTTAGGGATAAGGGATTAGAGTTTAAGGTATAGTATCGAGTCTGTTGAGGGTTTAGGAATAGGGATAGCATTTAGGGTTTAGGGATGAGGGATTATAGTTGAGGGATGATGGATTAGGGTTAAGGGTTGAGGGATTAGGGTTTAGGGATAAGGTTTAGGGTTGAGGGTTGAGGGATTAGGGTTTAAGGTATAGTGTTGAGGGTTGAGGGTTTAGAATTAGGGTTTAGGGTTGACGGATTAGCATTTAATGTCAAGGTTAGGGTTAGAGTGTCGAGGGTAGAGGGATTAGGGATAGGGTTTAGGGTTGAAGGTTTAAGGATTAAGGGTTTAGGGTTGAGGGTTTAGGGATAGGGTTGAGGATTGAGGGATCAGAGTTAAGGGTTGAGGGATTAGGGTTTGACGTTGAGGGTTGAGGGTTAAGGTTCGAGGGTCAATGGTTTAGGGATAGGGTCGAGGGTCGAGGAATTAGGGTTAAAGTAGAGTGTGGAAAGTATAAGGATTAGGGATAGGGTTAGAGGGTTTGACGTCGAGGGTTGAGGATTGAGGTTCGAGGGTCAAGGGTTTAGGGATAGGGTTGAGGTTGAAGGGATTAGGGTTTAAGGCTTAAGATATAGTGTCAAGTGTTGAGGGTGTAGGGATAGGGTTTAAGTTTTAAGGGTTAAGGGTTGAGGGATAGGGATTAGGGTTTAAGGTATAGTGTTGAGGGTCGAGGGATCATAGTTAAGGGTTGAGGGATTAGGGTTTGACGTTGAGGGTTGAGGGTTGAGGTTTGAGGTTTAAGGGTTTAGGGATAGGGTTGAGGTTCAAGGGATTAGTGTTAAAGTAGAGGGTGGAGGGTGTAAGGATTAGGGATAGGGTTGGAGGGTTTAGGGATAAGGGATTAGAGTTTAAGGTATAGTATCAAGTCTGTTGAGGGTGTAGGATTATGGATAGCATCTAAGGTTTAAGGATGAGGGATTAGAGTTGAGCGATGACGGATTAGGGTTGAGGGTTGAGGGATTAGGATTTGACATTGAGGGTTGAGGGTCGAGGGTTAAGGGATCAAAGTTAAGGGTTGAGGGATTAGGGTTTGACGTTGAGGGTTGAGGGCATTTTCTATCAAGAACTTGATTATGAGGGCTTACCCCTTCATTGTTATGCCTATCATATGGCGGAGCATCTGGCAAGCCCTTGTAGGAAAAAGACGTGATCAATGCAAAGAATGTGATGAATCTATAGTAGGACAAAACGTGAGCGTGTTATAATGCGCTCGCATTTTGTATTTCTATTGAAACGGTAAAAAAGTGGTTACCCCTGTGATCTAGGCCCACATGCTCTATTTTCTTACTGATTCTGTGCATGCTCTAACAAAAAAGAAGTGCTTTCATGCTATTGGGAAGTTCACATGCACATTTGACACATTGTACCACCTTTGCATGATCTTTCCACCACCTTTTCTGCTTTGCCAACTTGAGAAGGAGGAAATAACATAGTTTTCACACCAAGTTTGATATATATCTATTCAAGTTTCAATTTTTGTAGTGTTGCAATGTTAATTGTAATTCAATTTTAGGAATTTAACATTGAAAAGGAAGCAAGTGGTGAAAAACTCAAATTGTTGAGGAGTTTGATGCAAGAAGATAAAAACACTACATAATTAGGTACTCTCTCCATTCAAATCTTCATTTTTTAGGTATGTCAAGTCTTTACATGCATGTTCTTTACATTTTCCTTATTTTGGATTGAATTACTTTATCATGCTTTATCATACATGTTTAAAATAGACACATTCCCAATCAAGAAAGCAGCCTACAATCTCACATGATGCCATGTATATTTTCTACACTTGGGCTCTTTAATAATTATGTGTAATAAACAAACCTTAACATACCATGATGTCAAACTATACAAGAATAAATCCTTACAACATAAAAAAAATACAATCCCACTATTATCTTGTATTCATTTCTTAGGAACTAATATTGGTCTCTTTATCATGCTACAGACAAATTCTCCATCATGCCAAGGAAATGATCAAGAATTTAACCAACACAGGAAGAGATAGAAGCTAAGAATGCAAAGAAAGTAGTGGCTATGAGGGAACTTCGTGAGAAGAGGAAATTGGAAATGATAAATGAAGACATACCAATTGAAGAGGAACCACAACCATCACAAAGAGATATGGTATTGGCAGCACAAAGAGAATGAATGCAAAAACTTCATGGTACAAGAGATTTGAATACCATAGTTGGAGACACGTCCTTTACCGCAAGTCAAAATGTAGGGACACCATCTACCACATCTCAAGTTGAGAGTACATCATCATTCACATGTGATGAAGGAGGTATGCTATCGTTCCCACCTCAACCTCAAGGTATGTCATCTATTCCATCTTCGATCGAAGGTATGCCATCTAACCCATCTCATTTAAATATTGATGAAATTCCTAATGTTGAGATGAATTTACCTAACTTGACACCACCTAGAATTTTCAATAGAAAGCCAAAGTATTTGATTGATATTGATGAGAATATTTTGCAGCCAATGGAAGGTAAGATTCCAAAATGCACTTGTAGAAGATATGCTAATAAGATTTAGAGATTGTTCTTTGAAAAGTTAAATGAGACTGCAAGATGTCAACTATTCGTTGAAATTATGCGAAGTATAAAGTATAGGTCTATCATGAATATTCTTGGGTTGAGAACATCAAAGGCTTCAAGTGAAAAATCTATTGTCAAGAATCTAATGAGTGCGTATGAGAGTATGGGTAACACCTCACGCACAAAACATAGTAATGCAACACGGCGTGTGATTACATCGACTATAGTAAGTAGTCAAACAAGGAAAGCTCGTCTCATTAGAAAGACAAGTCAAGAATTAAGAATTAATAGGAAAACTTTATCAAGAGCCGTTGGAAGACGCCAAAGAATTGAGGACACTAATGCCAATGAATTATGGGCGTTCTCAGGGATACTACCACGAAAAGATAAACCAATTGTTGAAGCATTGAGATCACTAATTGAAGACTTTTGGAAGAATTACACAAGGGTATCTCCGAATCAAAGGGATGTGGTAAGAAGGAGAATCGGTAGTCAGAACCGCGAGCCACATCCAAAGCATTTTTTGGATGAGACTCAAACACAGTTTTATGGTAAATTTCTAGAGAAGTATCCTCAAATTAAAATTTGTCAAAGATATTTTGAATTGTTAAAACCTTTCTATGTTAAGATAAATCACACACGGACTACTTGTTGTTATAGATTACATATTGAATTTTCTAACCATTTTGATGCTTATAGGTCTATATGTTTAGATATGCATACTAACAATGATTTGCAAGGTTGTGCCATATGTGCCCCACCAACATCTTCAAGAGACTTCATATCAAGAATTTTATGTGAAAGAGAGGAAGGTCAAATATTCTACAAGGAATTATGCTTGGATGGCACATGTCATCGTTGTGGTGGCTTGCAACATTTGCCAATATGTGAACATATGGAAATAACACATGCGGTTGGAAACGAACTAGTAGAGTTTGGCAAGTATAAAACAGTGGCATACAATACAAAAGATGGTAAAGAAGCAAAGAGGTGTGAATTAGTTATTGAAAAGATTCCAGTGTATCAGTTTATGCCTATATTTCGTGACAGCATAGTGTATGAGTATGCAAGACATGCCCATAGAGCTCGATGGTTGGACTTGCAATTCAAGTTATGCAAGGACATATTTCTGGTTGGTAGCATTGTTTCAGTCGTTGACTTTGCAGAGAACTACAGTCTACAGCCACAGCGTGAGGTGCAATCACAATATTACAACTCCACATAGGTTTCTATATTTGTGCACATCGCATTCATTCATGCGAATGATAGTACAGAGGATGACAAAAAGATCATAAGGGAGTATAATTTCTATATTAGTGATGATCGCACGCATTCCACAGAGTTCGTGCAAGGTTGCTTTTATGTGTTCTACAATGATTTGGCTAGAAGGGGCATATCGTTCAGTCAGCATATCATATGGTCAGATAACTGTGCGTCACAATTCAAGAACTCGCAAAATTTCTATTGGCTGAGTAGGAGGCATAATTTTACAGGTATTCAACATATGTGGAACTTTTGTGAGGCCGGGCATGGAAAGGGGGAGCATGATGGTGCAGGAGCATGTATCAAAAGAGCCATAGCACGAGAAGAGTTAAAGTATAAAGACAATGCAAAGTTGACAGATGCAAAATCAATTGTCGAGTGGTGTAATGCTTCCATGGGTCCAGGTAATGAAGGTAAGTCTTTAGTTCATAGATTTTTTTGGTTGATAGATGATAGTAACATTGCACCATATGAGGATTGTTGTACA
Source organism: Cunninghamia lanceolata (assembly GCA_027924645.1). Lineage (NCBI taxonomy): Eukaryota > Viridiplantae > Streptophyta > Pinopsida > Cupressales > Cupressaceae > Cunninghamia > Cunninghamia lanceolata. Next base: position 2,930,945 of record BSBN01000639.1, read on the forward strand.
CTGACAGGATCAAATGAGATGCACTCTTTCAGAAGCTCAATTGCAGGTTCATGGAGTATCCATACATGAAAGATGTCATGCTTTTGTTCTTCCTGTACAATTCAAGTCTGGGATGAGTGCGAGTCAAAGGAGTGGGTTGACAAATGGAAGTTAAGTTATCTTAGCCCACTTGACACGTATCGACCCCCGACGGCACTAGAACTAACACAGATGGAATCGTCAGTTAACTTTGACCACATATCAGATTTAGTTCAACCAGGTAATATAGGGCACATATATGCATCTAATTTCATCTAGTTCTGTTGGATTTAAGGCATACAACTGAGAGGGGGGGGTGAATCAGTTGTATAAAACTTCTAGTTCTTTCAAACACTTGATTCTTCGTTGTTAGTTAACAGCATATCAATTAATCATCCATGGAAGCATAATACATAAACACAAGAGCAGATATACATCAACACATTGAACACCAAGATTTTGACGTGGAAAACCCGGTTAAGGGAAAAACCATGGGGTGATTAACCCAAGGATTATTCTCTGTTAGAAGAATAAAGAAGAATGAATGGCACATGCCAATTAGGGCTCACTGCCTGAGCACACTACTCACAAAGAGGCCCACTGCCTACAAGGAGACACACTGTCTACAAAGTGATAAGAATCACAGTCTTGAACTGGAAAATGACATCTCTACCATGTCTGGATCAGTTCCATTTAAGCCCAAAAACCTCTGCTCTGCCTTTCGCACTTCTCTTCGCTATGCCACACTCATCCACACAATCCACACTTCGAAATGAACTCACAAACCGTTATTTATACAAGACATCGACTTAGGAACAAACATCTAAGTCGGCAAACAACCATAAGAGTATCTGCAAGATGAATAATACATCCGGTCGGCCACCACAAGAACATTCGCAGGATGAACAACTCATCCGGTCGGCTAAACAGAGCAAGAACTTCATCCGGAAGAATAACTTCAATTCTGGGCTCTACTATCAATGCGGATCAACAACACAACCTCAACACGATCCAAAAAAAACTTCACAAGCCTGCCTGAATGACCGGATACATCCGCACTTCCTTTACTTGCTGGAATCTCTTGTCTTCCTCATCCGGAACTTCAAGAACACAGTCTGTCGCCACTGTAAAAGGTACTTCCAGACCTCCAAATCATACATTATCAATGCGGACCAACAACACAACCTCAACATGATCCAAGAACCTTCACAAGCCTGCCTAAATGACCAGGTACGTCCGCATTTCCTTTACTTACTGAAATCTCTTATCCTCCTTATCCGGAACTTCAAGAACACTGTCTGTTGCCACTGTCATAATGCAAGAGGTACTTCCAGACCTCCAAATCATACACAACTCAAGATGGCACATCACAAGGACATCCCAAACACTCTTTCCAATCCGCAGATTAGGATTATACAATTCCGGACCTCATCGGACCTTTCTATGATCCTCTGTCACCTCTAAGCACTTGCCGGAACCGGTTCCACACAGACAGCCATAACTTCTTCAGGTCTTCATGTGGACCTCTGAAAACTTAACTGAAGCATCTCAAGACTCATATCTGCAAACCCTTTAATCCGCATCCTCCGGTTCTCAACCTATACAATATATTTGCCTTCTTCTCATCACTGTTCTTCACTGTTCCTGACTGAGGCTAATTTTCTCAATTATCCTCAGCACACAGCTCATCCAATCCTTCTTGTCAATATAATATGAGTATGTTGACATCAATGACAACACTGGTTCACCTCATACTTGCAACAATCTCCCCCTTTGTCATTGATGGCAACATATGATGTGAAAAACCATCAAGACAAGAACTTCTCCTTTCTGTCACAGCTCCCCCTATCAACAACATGTCTTCTCCTCATTTACTGCTCCCCTTTTGATCATCAGCTACTTGTTTTTCACATGTCTTCTCTCCCCCTTTGACATCAATGGCAAAGGGCTCATACTTGCAATTCTAATACATCAGAATCATACCAGCTGCTCCCCCTTAGTTGCAGCTCCCCATCATCAATCCGGATCACAAGATATGACTGTGATATCCACCGGACTGATGCACATCAGTGCATCCTAGTTCATCACCGGAGGGGCCATGACCCCTAACTTCTCCCGGAGATATTCAAAAGAGTCCTTGGGAAGAGGTTTAGTAAAGATATCTGCAATCTGATCCTTTGAGGGAACATACTCCAATCTGACTTCTTCCTTGTTCACTTGTTCTCTCAAAAAGTGAAACTTGATAGATATGTGCTTAGTCTTAGAATGCAATACCGGATTCTTAGAAATATTAATTGCACTTGAATTATCACAGAAAATTGTGATAGGCTCCTCATATTCAACTTTAATGTCTCTTAGCATCTGTTTCATCCATAAGATTTGAGTGCAACTACCTGCTGCTGCAATGTATTCTGCTTCAGTTGTAGACAGAGATATTGCATCTTGTTTCTTGCTTAGCCAAGAAACCAATCTCTTCCCCAAAAAGAATGCTCCACCACTAGTGCTCTTCCGGTCATCCACATCTCCTGCCCAATCTGCATCTGTGTAAGCATGAAGAGAGAAATCCGGATCTCTAGGGTACCATAGACCATACTCAACTGTTCCTTTCAAGTACCTAAAAATTCTTTTGATTGCCATAACATGAGATTCTCTAGGATCAGCCTGGAATCTTGCCACAAGACCAACAGCCTGCATTATGTCTGGTCTAGTTTGAGTGAGATACAACAATCCACCAATCATTGATCTATACTTTGTCTAATCTGCCTTTGGAGAATCATCATCTTTGCTTAACTTACATCCGGTTGCCATAGGAGTGTTCATTGGCTTTGAGTCTTCCATACCAAATTTCCTCAACAATTCTTTCACATATTTGGTCTGAGAAATGAAGATCCCTTCTTTTGTTTGAGTAATTTACAGACCCAAGAAGAAATTCATTTCACCAAGCATAGACATTTCAAACTCACTTTTCATCTGATTTGCAAAAGTTTTGCACATACTATCTCTTCCTCCAAAAATGATATCATCCACAAACACTTCAACAATCAAAATGTTTTCATGATCAATTTTGAAATATAAGTTACTGTCAGCAGTACCTTTGTTGAATCCAATCTGCACAAGATGCTTATCCAACCTTTCATACCATGCTCTTGGGGCTTGCTTCAATCCATACAAAGCTTTCTTCAACTTGCAAACCATATCATCATTATCAGACAATTGAAATCCATCCGGTTGTTCAATGTAGACTTCTTCTTCCAGATCACCATTTAGGATGGCAGACTTGACATCCATCTGATATACCTTGAAGTCTTTGAAGGCAGCAAATGCAAGAAGTAATCTGACTGCTTCAATTCTTGCCACCGGAGCAAAAGTCTCTTCAAAGTCAATTCCTTCTATTTGAGAGTAGCCTTTGCAGACCAATCTAGCTTTGTTTCTGATTACTTCACCAGCTTCATTTAGTTTGTTCCGGAAGACCCACTTGGTTCCAATTACATTCTTGTCTCTAGGTCTAGGAACAAGATCCCAAGTATGATTTTTCTCAATTTGCATCAATTCATCTTCCATTGCTTTGGTCCAGTTTTCATCATTGCAGGCTTCATTTATTGTTTTAGGTTCAATCTTTGAAATCAGACAACATTCATCCTAATTTTGAGCAACATTCCTTCTAGTTTGTACACCTTTGCTTTTGTCACCTATGATCTAATCTTCAGAGTGGTTCAGTCTTACATACCTTGGAATTTTGGGAGTATCTTGCACTGCTGCTTCTTGATCAGGCTCATTCAAACCTATCTCTTCTTCCTGATTTACCGGATCAGGCTGACTCTATCTTACCGGAGAGGATTGAGTTCCTTGAACACTGTCTTGGTCATCTTCATCAAACTCATAAAATCTTGAAGGCTTCTCAATTCCTTCATCAACTTTCACATTGGTGCTTTCTATCATCTTCCTCAATCTCTTATTGTAACACTGGTATGCTTTGCTTTGAGTGGAGTAACCCAAGAAAATTCCTTCATCACTTCTAGCATCAAACTTTCCTAGATCTTCATCTCTTTTAATATAACACTTGCTACCAAATACTCTGAAATATTTCACAGTAGGAGTGATGCCAAACCAGAGTTCATAGGGGGTCTTACCGGTGTTGTTTCTGATTTGAACTCGATTGAGAGTGTAGACTGCAGTGCTGATAGCTTCTTTCCAAAACATTTGAGGAACATTTGCTTCCAACATCATTGTCCTGGCAGCTTCCTGGATGGTCCAGTTCTTTCTCTCAACTACTCCATTCTGCTGTGGAGTCCTAGGAGCAGACAACTGTCTCCTTATACCCTGCTTCTCACAAAAGTCAATGAACTCACCAGATGTAAATTCACCACCTCTATCAGACCTTAGACACTTTAGTTTCAATCCGGTTTGATTCTCTACCATAGCTTTGAAGATTTTGAACTTCTCAAATGCTTCTGATTTTTCTTTTAGAAAGGTAACCCACATCATCCGGGAATGATCATCAATTAACAACATGAAATATCTATCACCTTGCAGACTCTTGATTCTTGTCAGACCACAGAGATCAGTATGTACTAATTCCAACAATCCGGTAGAGGACTGATCTTTGCTTTTGAAAGAGACTCTGCTCTGTTTACCTAGCTGACATTCTTTGCACAAACTATTTGTAGGTTTCACCAATTTTGGAAGATCTCTTACAGCCTGAGTATTGCTTATCTTGATGATGTTATCAAAATTTACATGACACATTCTTCTATGCCATAACCAACTCTGATCAATTTGAACAAACAAACAACTTTTATTTGAACCAACCAGATGAAAGATATTACCTTTTGTCTGAGTACCGGATGCAATTTCAGTTCCAGAGCTTGTAAAGATTCTGCATTTTCCATTCTTGAACCGGAGATCGTAGCCTTTGTCCACTAACTGACCAACACTGAGAAGATTGTGCTTCAATCCTTCAACATATAGTACGTTACCTGTTTTGCTCTTTCCATCAAAGGAAATAGTTTGCTTGCCTCTGATTCTGCCAGCAGAATTGTCACCAAACTTTACCATTCCTCCTTCATACCTTTCCAAATTCAAGAACTTATTCTTGTCACCAGTCATATGGTGAGAACATCCACTGTCAATAACCCAATCATCCTTTTCTTCCACTTGAGCAGCCAAAGCTTTTTCAACAACTTTGTGATTGACAGATTCAGAGAGTATTGAATCTTCTTCCTTGATGGCAATAAACACCCACTCATTTCCGGATTTGCTTCCTAGTTCTGATTCATCATCTGTTACTCCTTCATTGTCATCTTCTTCATGAACATAATAGCAATTCTTTTGAAACCTTTGTCTGTTAGTATTAGACCTTGCAGATCTTTCCAGACATCTTGAAGCAAAATGACCAATCTTATTGCAGTTGAAACACTTAAAGGGTAGTTTTCCTTCATACTTACCGGATCCTCTTGGCAGTCTCTTTGCAATGAGGGCTTCAAGTTGAGCTGTTTCTGCTTCTTCTTCTTCCATGTCTCTTCTTGCTTGATCATACCATGACATTTTCCTTGATGAGTTTTCTCCCGGATCAAATCTCTGTTTGCCTTTCACATAGGCACTGGCTTTGAAAGCAGATTCAGTCTTGGGAGGATCATCTCCAAACTCGGTCATTTCAAATGCAGCTAGTTTGCCAGCCAGTTGTTCTCTTGTGACAGTTGTGTGGGCTCTGAATTCATCAATGGCAGCAACCTTGATTTTGTAGGCAGCAGGAAGGGATCTTAGGATTTTGCAGACAATCTCATTTTCATCTAGAGTTCCACCAGCATTTCTAATTCCACATACCAGCTCATTCACTCTTGGCATAAAGGTAGTGATGTTTTCATCATCTCTCATCTTCAATCTTTCAAATTTTCCTTTCAGACTTTGCAACCTTGCACTTTTGACAAACTCATCTCCTTCATACAGAAGTTCCAGTTTAGTCAGGATCTCATATGCAATTGGTAGGTCAATAACATTTGAGAGATCTGAGTCATTCAATGCGCTTAGAAGAGCTTCCTTGGTCCGCAGATTGTTTTCCGCTTCTGTGATTTCATTCAGAGTTGTCGGGCCACCTTGTGGAGGTACGTATGGTTTTGAGACCATAGCCAAGTATGCTTTTCCCATACATTCCAAGTGACACTTCATGTGACCTTTCCAGAGAGTGAAGTTGGTTCCATCAAACTTCGGACTATCCTTCTTGTATGACGACATCCTGGATCTCCTCAAGCGGTTAAGCTCCTTTCAGAGGAACTTAGCTCTGATACCAATTGTTGGATTTAAGGCATACAACTAAGAGGGGGGGTGAATTAGTTGTATAAAACTTCTAGTTCTTTCAAACACTTGATTCTTCGTTGTTAGTTAACAGCATATCAATTAATCATCCATGGAAGCATAATACATAAACACAAGAGCAGATAAACATCAACACATTGAACACCAAGATTTTGACGTGGAAAACCTGGTTAAGGGAAAAACCACGGGGTAATTAACCCAAGGATTATTCTCTGTTAGAAGAATAAAGAAGAATGAATGGCACATGCCAATTAGGGCTCACTGCCAGAGCACACTGCTCACAAAGAGGCCCACTGCCTACAAGGAGACACACTGTCTACAAAGTGATAAGAATCATAGTCTTGAACTGGAAAATGACCTCTCTACCATGTCCGGATCAGTTCCATTTAAGCCCAAAAACCTCTGCTCTGCCTTTCGCACTTCTCTTCGCTATGCCACACTCATCCACACAATCCACACTTCGAAATGAACTCACAAACTGTTATTTATACAAGACATCGACTTAGGAACAAACATCTAAGTCGGCAAACAACCATAAGAGTATCCGCAAGATGAATAATACATCCGATCGGCCACCACAAGAACATTCGCAGGATGAACAACTCATCCGGTCGGCTAAACAGAGCAAGAACTTCATCCGGAAGAATAACTTCAATTCCGGGCTCTACTATCAATGCGGATCAACAACACAACCTCAACACGATCCAAAAAAAACTTCACAAGCCTGCCTGAATGACCGGATACATCCGCACTTCCTTTGCTTGCTGGAATCTCTTGTCTTCCTCATCCGGAACTTCAAGAACACAGTCTGTCGCCACTGTAAAAGGTACTTCCGGACCTCCAAATCATACATTATCAATGCGGACCAACAACACAACCTCAACATGATCCAAGAACCTTCACAAGCCTGCCTGAATGACCAGGTACGTCCGCATTTCCTTTACTTACTGAAATCTCTTATCCTCCTTATCCGGAACTTCAAGAACACTGTCTGTTGCCACTGTCATAATGCAAGAGGTACTTCCGGACCTCCAAATCATACACAACTTGAGATGGCACATCACAAGGACATCCCAAACACTCTTTCCAATCCGCAGATTAGGATTATACAATTTCGGACCTCACCGGACCTTTCTGTGATCCTCTGTCACCTCTAAGCACTTGCTGGAACCGGTTCCACACAGACAGCCATAACTTCTTCAGGTCTTCATGCGGACCTCTGAAAACTTAACTGAAGCATCTCAAGACTCATATCTGCAAACCCTTTAATCCGCATCCTCCGGTTCTCAACCTATACAATATATTTGCCTTCTTCTCATCACTGTTCTTCACTGTTCCTGACTGAGGCTAATTTTCTCAATTATCCTCAGCACACAGCTCATCCAATCCTTCTTGTCAATGTAATATGAGTATGTTGACATCAATGACAACACTGGTTCACCTCATACTTGCAACAAGTTCAACCAGGTAATGTCATCTTACTTTGTAGTGTTTTTGTAATGTTGACTAATTTCATCTAATTTGCTACACATATCAATGTAGGGCACGTATATGCAGTTATCGTAGATGAAGATAATGAAGAGGGAATAGATTATTACTTATGTCGTTGTGTTGAGGCCAAAAAGAAATTGGAGGCCCCTGTTACAGATGGAGAAAACATCGAATACCCTACAGGATCAGTGGTTATTACTGGAACATGGCTTAGAAGGTACCCACATAAGAGTGTTAATATTTGGCTATTTTAGGACTTTGACATGCATCGGAAGATTCTTCATTACTCAAACCTTGTCATGGCATCCAATGTTTATTTGATAAAGTATCAGGGTAGACCTTTGAACAAAATATTGTGGAAGGTGCGTGAGTCTGACCATGAAGCAATACTTGACACAATAAAGAGTAGAGCAGACCCAGATGGTTCATTGGATTAATTTGTAAGTATTCACATTGATTTTGTAAAGTTATGTTATATTGAGTTGTAAGTATGCACATTAATTTGTAAGGTTTGTCTTTTTTTATTTCCTCCTGCATTTTTACACATATGTACACATTTTTACATCATCATGTTATGCATTTTTGGTGTCCTGCTCCTGATGCGATCAAACTCATTTCTTATTTCTTTCAATTTTGATGATCCAAACTCTTGCAATATGACATCCACTTTCATGCCTTTAGATCTTCCTTCACATATAGGGTGCCAAATCAAGTTGAAAAATCTACATAAGGGTGCCAAACTGGATGAAAGGAGACATAAAATGCACCTTAGGACTCCATGCTAAGCTTTGAGCCATTAAAGTCTCTTGATATTAGGTGCTCATGATGATGAAACTTAGAGCTTTTTCCTTTCCTATGCGCTCATCTAAGATGTTTCAATGATAAGGAGCGCCTCGACCTCTATAATGTACATTGGGCACCAAAATCAAGGTGATTTTAAGTCACTTTGAGTCATTTGGGGTCAGTTTGAGTCTTTGAGTCATGTTGCAAAAAAATGTCAATGTTGTCAAGTTGCACAAAGCAACTTTTGCATTTTTGGTGTCCTGCTCGTGATGTGACCAAACTGACTATTCCAACGTGTCTGGATGGGTACATTTACGCTAGGCATGGTCCTATTTTTCACCCAAACATGTCGAAACAGTCTGAACTACATTGTACCGACGATATCCCTAAACAGTCCAAAGTGCAAAAAGGCTACAATCTTTGACGAGATGTTACTCAAAAATTGTGTCACTTAGAAACATTCTGTCTGAGGCAACATGATCATGTAAAGTGCCTCTACAATAACCTCTCTCAGTTTTTTATATCTCTGAGGCATTTGCCCGTGGTGAAAGGTTTTCTGCTGCCCAAAAAATTGTCAGAAGGAGGCAGTGTAAAGTTGCAAAGGGGTGTAACTTTTGTCCTGCTCCTAATGCGACCAAACTGACTGTTCCAACGCATCCGAATGGGTACATTTACGCTAGGCATGGTCATGTTTTTCACCCAAACATGTCGAAACAGTCCGAGCTACATTATACCCACGATATCCCTAAAGAGTCCAAAGTGCAAAAAGGGTGCAATCTTTGACGAGATGTTACTCGAAAACTGTTTCACTTAGAAACATTCCGTCTAAGGAAACGCGATCAAGTAAAGTGCCTCTACAATAACCTCTCTCAGTTTTTTATATCTCTGAGGCATTTGCCCGTGGTGAAAGGTTTTTTGCTGCCCCAAAAATTGTCAGAAGGAGGCAGTGTAAAGTTGCAAAGGGGTGTAACTTTTGTCCTGCTCCTGATGCGACCAAACTGACTGTTCCAACACGTCCAAATGGGTACATTTACGCTAGGCATGGTCATGTTTTTCACAAAACATGTCGAAACAGTCCAAGCTACATTGTACCCACGATATCCCTAAAGAGTCCAAAGTGCAAAAAGGCTGCAATCTTTGACGAGATGTTACTCAAAAATTGTGTCACTTAGAAACATTTCGTCTGAGGTAACGCGATCATGTAGAGTGCCTCTACAATAACCTCTCTCAATTTTTTATAACTCTGAGGCATTTGCCCGTGGTGAAAGGTTTTCTGCTGCCCCAAAAATTGTCAGAAGGAGGCAGTGTAAAGTTGCAAAGGGGTGTAACTTTTGTCCTGCTCCTGATGCGACCAAACTGACTATTCCAACACGTCTGAATGGGTACATTTATGCTAGGCATAGTCCTGTTTTTCACCCAAACATGTCGAAACAGTCTGAGCTACATTGTACCCACGATATCCCTAAATAGTCCAAAGTGCAAAAAGGCTGCAATCTTTGACGAGATGTTACTCAAAAACTGTGTCACTTAGAAACATTTCGTCTAAGGCAACGCGATCACATAGAGTGCTTCTACAATAATCTCTCTCAATTTTTTATAGCTTTGAGGCATTTGCCCGTGGTGAAAGGTTTTCTGCTGCCCCAAAATCGTCAGAAGGAGGCAGTGTAAAGTTGCAAAGGGGTGTAACTTTTGTCCTACTCCTGATGTGACCAAACTAACTATTCCAACACATCCAAATGGGTACATTTACGCTAGGCATGGTCCTATTTTTCACCCAAACTTGTCAAAATAGTCTGAGCTACATTGTACCCACGATATCCCTAAAGAGTCCAAAGTGCAAAAAAGCTGAAATCTTTGACGAGATGTTACTCAAAAACCATGTCACTTAGAAACATTCCGTCTAAGGCAACACGATCACGTAGAGTGCCTCTACAATAACCTCTCTCAGTTTTTTATAGCTCTGAGGCATTTACCCATGGTGAAAGGTTTTCTGCTGCCCCAAAAATCATCAGAAGTAGGCAGTGTAAAGTTGCAAAGGGGTGTAACTTTTGTCCTACTCTTGATGCGACCAAACTGACTGTTCCAACGCATCTGAATGGGTACATTTATGCTAGGCATGGTCTTGTTTTTCACCCAAACATGTCGAAACAGTCTGAGCTACATTGTACCCACGATATCCCTAAAAAGTCCAAAGTACAAAAAGGCTACAATCTTTGACGAGACGTTACTTGAAAACTGTGTCACTTAGAAATATTTCATCTCAGGAAACGTGATCACATAGAGTGCCTCTACAATAACCTCTCTCAGTTTTTTATAGCTCTAAGGCATTTGCCCGTGGTGAAAGGTTTTTTGCTGCCCTAAAAATCGTCAGAAGGAGGCAGTGTAAAGTTGTAAAGGGGTGTAACTTTCGTCCTACTCCTGATGCAACCAAACTGACTGTTCCAACACGTCTGAATGGGTACATTTATGCTAGGTATGGTCCTATTTTTCACCCAAACATGTCGAAATAGTCAGAGCTACATTGTACCGACGATATCCTTGAAGAGTCCAAAGTGCAAAAAGGCTGCAATCTTTGACGAGATGTTACTCAAAAACTGTGTCACTTAGAAATATTTCTTGTAAGGCAATGCGATCATGTAGAGTGCCTCTACAATAACCTCTCTCAGTTTTTTATAGCTCTAAGGCATTTGCCCGTGGTGAAAGGTTTTCTGCTGCCCCAAAAATTGTCAAAAGGAGGCAGTGTAAAGTTGCAAAGGGGTGTAACTTTCATCCTGCTCCTGATGCAACCAAACTAACTGTTCCAACACATCTGAATGGGTACATTTATGCTAGGCATGGTCCTGTTTTTCACCCAAACATGTCGAAACAGTCGGAGCTACATTGTATCGACGATATCCCTGAAGAGTCCAAAGTGCAAAAAGGTAACAATCTTTGACGAGATGTTACTCAAAAACTGTGTCACTTAGAAACATTTCATCTAAGGTAACGTGATCACGTAGAGTGCCTCTACAATAACCTCTCTCATTTTGTTATAGCTCTAAGGCATTTGCCCATGGTGAAAGGTTTTCTGCTGCCCAAAAATCGTCAGAAGGAGGTAGTGTAAAGTTGCAAAGGGGTGTAACTTTCATCCTACTCCTGATGCGACCAACCTGACTATTCCAACGCATCTGAATGGGTACATTTATGCTAGGAATGGTCCTATTTTTCACCCAAACATGTCGAAACAGTCAAAGCTACATTGTACCGACGATATCCCTGAAGAGTCCAAAGTGCAAAAAGGTAGCAATCTTTGATGAGATGTTACTCAAAAACTGTGTCACTTAGAAACATTCTGTCTGAGGCAACGCAATCACGTAGAGTTCCTCTACAATAACCTCTCTTGGTTTTTTATAGCTCTAAGGCATTTGTCCGTGGTGAAAAATTTTCTGCTACCCCAAAAATCATCAGAAGGATGCAGTGTATTAAGTCAAGATGAAAGCCTATTCACTCTAGGCACCTGTTTTTCACCAAATCACACATGCGCCTTGAACAAGTGATGCTACAAGTGGTGAACAAAATGGGTGCCTTGAAGAATTGAGCCCTCCAAGACATCTTGCAATTGCCTAAAAGTCTAAAATTTACATAAGTGAGTTAAGGCACCATTTTCCATCTCCAGAGCCTCCTTTGAGCACCTTAACATGGAGTGAATGTTTTAGTCTATGAAAGATTGCGCCTAAAGAATATAACAACCCCTTGAGTCACTAGGATGAACTAAGTTAACAAAATGAACTTCATTGAGGGAGGCGCACTTGTGTCTTCCTGCTAAAACCTCTAAAGGGTAACCATCTCAACAAGTGTCTCTAATCCCAAGACAACTCTAGCCTCACCCAAGTCTCGAAGTATGTATGAGAACCTACAACCAATCAATCCATGTTAAGCTCCAAATGCAACAACACATTATCATGAAACTCCCAAGCACATGACCAATGTACTCAATACCAAGAGAACCAACAAGACCACTATCAAAACTCCAACTACAAAACTAGGTATCCAAACATGACATCATGATCTAACATCTCCTCCTAGAAGATCACATGCACCAATACAGACATCCTAGTCTCAAGAGAACTTGTATCATGCTAATACTCTAATCTAGAATCAAGAGTCCACCAAGACACACTACCAAACACCTCTAAACCAAGGATCAACATCTACAACCACATGAAGATAACCATCTCCTAAAAATAGTAGCCAAGATGTCAAAGCACTCTCACTACAAATAATAATCATAATCTAAGAGTTTGTCCATTACACCCAACCACTATATAAGATCATCCATCACTAGGTGACAAATACACATCACTATCAAAGCAACATCCATCCTCTCATTCCAATGCAACATACCAATGCGCAAATGAGCATAGACAAGGAAAAATAATAAAGTCATCCCGTGGATATAGGCAATATGCATTCAAGTCATCCCACTACAATCAATGAGGTGTGCATCCCAAAAAAATGCATAACTTGTAGATCCCAACCATTGAAAACATGCAAAATCATCATCACATTAGTAAACATCATCACATTAGTAAACTAGTAAACATCATTTGCATCCATACTTAAACCAATCTTATTGTTGTGTTTGATGTGTCCTCTTTCAAACAACTATTTAACAAAATTTGAGTCCAAACAATAAACATTTACAACCATAAACATCTCAAAGTCCAAAATCCAAACATTCTATCATCCTTAATCATTTCCATCATGGACCCTTGGTTTGAAAAAATCATTATGCAAGATAAAAACCCTATGCCTATTACCTTGTCTGAGGCTCATGCAAAACCCAAAATGATTAGCCTAGTACCATGTGTCATGTCCCCGTTCCCGGCTTGATCATCAAGTGTATAATGGATTAGCCTATTCCTCATTCCCGGAGGCTAATTCCAAATGATGAGGGAATGAATTGGTTTCGGACTAACTATATCTGTTTGTTTTCCAGGAACAAGGTCAAAACCCTAAAATTTGACTAAGTATGGAAGCTTGGGAGCCTAGGCGCCCATTTCACTCCAGTTTTCCTTACTAAGTGCCTAGCACAAGGATCATCCAAATTAAGCACCTAAGAACCTCAAGGCGCCTATACATATTTCTAGGGATCCTCCAATTGAGCGCCTAGCATAGAAACTCCTAGCCAAGGCACAAAATTCCTCAATTCTGGAATCCAAAAATCAAATCTAAGTAAGGCGCTCTTTCCATTTGCCAAAGGCTCTATTAGCGCCCTTGGTTGATGATCTCTCTAGACACCTGAAATGGCACCTAGTGGATCTTTCAACTTGTATCAGGAAGAAGGGAAGCATTCTCAGTGTTGTTCAGATAATCTAAGTTGTAAAGTTAACAATGAATAGAGCCAGAGGACAAGGAGCACTTATTGGTCTCCATCACCTCAGAAATGCACCTAATGCAGTTGGTGTCAACTTCCCTCTTTCTAGCCTCCAAATGGCGCCTAGAGTCAAAAAAGGATTTCACTGAATAATGTTAATGTTTTGAGCATCAAACTCTGCTTGGCGCATACCTATGCTCTTGCAACCTCAAATTGGTGCCTAGGGTTCAGTCATCCTCCTAAGGCATGGTTCTGCTCCTCCATAACCCTGTTTTGGTGCCTAAACTTGGAAGTGCCTTGAAGACTTGGATTAAGATGGAATTCACCTCCAGAATGTTAGGCGCTTGATAGAAGATAAAGGTGCTAGGGTAAAAGAGCTTCAAAATTTTGATGTCAAGTGTGAATTGAGATAATAGACACTGATACCAGTTGACATTACTCCAAACATGTGCCTAAGAGAGATGCAAGTCCCCAAGACCAATTTTGGAACAAGGCACTCCATCAGAGGGTAAGATGATAATCCTTGGAAGTCAAGTGTTTCAAAGATTCTTTGAGAAATTGACAAGTTGTAACCTAGGCGCCAAAACCCCTGAGAATCCTCCTATCTGGCGCCTAGTCAGAAGAACACTAATATTGCACCCAAGTGAATTTGAGTGTCAATATAGAGTCATCAAACCCCACCAGACGTTCATCCATGTCTTTGCCACCTCAAGGAAGCACCCAGCTTAGGATCGCACCTAGTCTAGTCTCTACTACCTTCAGTTGGTGCCTAACCCTAAGAGTCTTGCAACTATGACATCATATTGGTGCCTAGAACTCATGATGCATGAAATCAACACCTGGGTTCCAGAGAACTCATTTGGGCACCTACTCTTGGAAACAATCCAGAGCATCCATAAACTCTAATAGGCACCTAATGTTGGCAAGGCGCAACTTCAGGAGGAGATCACCTCAACTTGGCGCCCAAGTCAGAAATCTGCGCCTAAGGATCTCTAGGAGTTAAGGTTGTTACAATTACCTAAATGCTCATTGGTCAGAAGGGTAGCATTTGGATCCGTGTCAGGGCCCCTGGATAAGTTTGCCAACTCAAAATGAGTCATCAGATGGAATATTCCCTTGTATATGCTTCTTGGGAAATGTGCCTTGGTTCCTCTTTGTGCATTGAAAAATGTGTCTTCATTGCCTTTGGAAGGCCTATAAAAGGAGGAGCCCTCTCATTCATTTGTTATCTAATCATTTTGACAGAATTCTCTCTGCAAAGCTATTTAGCTTGTGATCTTGAGGCCTACAAGTTTCAAGTGTTGGGGTGATGCTCCCTCAACAAGCAAGGTGATGCTCCCTTGTGATATTGTGAGGTGTTGACATTCAGTTGACATCATTGAGTTTGATTGAGTTGATCAAGTGTAGACGCCATTGTAAACATCAAGGCTTCAAGGCCTTTCTTTTGTATCTCCATTGAATAAGTTGTAACTTCATGCTATTGAAAGCATTATCCATGTAATAAGACATTGCAAGTTGATTGAGTCAAATAACTAGACAAGTACCCAACTCTAAGGTTGATTCATTCAAGTAGTTATCTTTGATGTATATCTTTGTGTTGTTGAAGTAGTCGATGAATTGATAGCAAGTAAAATTGTTTAAGGAAAAATTTTCGTAGAACTAGTTGGGTATCTTACACCATGCCTATCCATCAAACACCACAATGCAATCAAAATCCTAACAACATGCCCATGATCCAAGATCAAGTGCAATCATGCAAAGATATTATCAATCACAAGCCTATTAAGAATGAACTAGAGTCTTCTAGAACCATACTTTTCCATCAAACACTATCATGTAATCCATGGCCTATCAAGCCTATCAAAGAAAATGCAAACATCCTATGTAATACAATCGGCTTTAAATATTTGAAGTAGCCATCTACAAATATCCATTCAAAAGTGGATTTATAATGCAAGTATGGACACCATCAATAAAAAAGATTTGTATTAACCAAATATCCATATAGGCATACATCAATATCTGTCGATATAAGTATAACATATATACAAAATAACCATATAGGCTTACAAGAATGCCATATAGGCATAAAATGTCAACTATGTACAATACAAAATATATGTCCACAAATGCCATATAGGCATACAACAAAGGAACACAATAAAAAGTCATTCCCCTCTAGCTGGTGAAGAGAATAAATCACGAGCAGCCTTTGATCTTCTAGGGGATGGAGACATGCATGTGGGTGGTCTACTACGAACCTGAGGGCTACTCCTATTCAGTTCTTCCTGCACCTTTACCTGTTACAATAAAAAGTATAGACATTAATATATAGAAATTACATGTTATAAAAAAATGAAACATTTAACAAAATAATCACTTACTGCTAACATATAATCTGTCTCCCCGCTTGCCTCAGTAGCAGGAATAGGCCCTAGTGATGTCATGTCCTATAGAAACCATCCAGATAGAAATTAAACTTCAAATCAATAATCTTTTGATTTTTCAAAAATAGACATCTATAACAATGAATGTAAATTGAAATTTACTAATCTGTCTCATACCCCTGTCAATGCCATGGAGCTATGAATCACAGAGGCCACACCCTACTCCATTGCCCTATGAACATGGGGAAGTGTATCCGCAGCCTGCATCATCTGGAAATAAAACAACATTATTCAATTACGAAAACTATAATAGTGATGCAAATCATGACTCCTAACATACACACACGTTCATCTAAACATGGAAGTACACACAATAAAACACACAAATCACATACAAAAATTTAGTAAGTACAATTCATTCATTAAACTATTTATTTTATTACCTCCGTAAAGCTTTGAAGTCCACCACCACTGGCAGGTGTTGCCATGAAATCTACAGTATTAACCTATTCAACATCCAAAATCAGAAATTAGAATACCATTCATATAACGATGCTATTCACATGTAATATTTATAATTGTTTACTAGTTACATACCTCGACAGTAGATGATCTAGTGAAAAATGCAGGTGGAGAACCACTGAAAACTGCATCGACGCTATGACCCTGAAATTTCATTAAAATCATCATTTTAAATTAGTTAATCTTATATTTCAAAAATGAAATTTAATAAATTAAATTCAATAAACTTGCTAATATTTACCTGAGTATCAAGGCCGAAAGTCTCACTCAGGAGGGTATCTGTCATCACCATCTGCTCAACTGCAGATGTAGCCTGTGCACCTGCGTCCTAACTTTCCATGGGGTCATAACCACAGGCTGACCCACAAGCTTGGCAAGTATGCGGTGGGACCCTACTCTTCGCACTATCTCCCAACCCACTCTGTGTTGCAGGACCGGCATGCTCTATGATGCTCTGGGTCAAGGCACTAATCGACCTCAGTGTATCGACCTCAACACTCTCTTTCACAATGGAAGGGATAGAAACATGCTCGTGGGCTAGTCTGCTGATTACTCGTCTCACTACCCGCTGTGGGTCAAGACGTGCCCCTAGTCTATCCTGTGCTGAGCCCCCACCTCTACCTTGGAAGTCACGCATATCAAAATAGTTTGGCACTTTATTGAGGACAAACTCGCAGTAGAGTTTCTTCAAAAAGTATTGCGGGACCTCATTATTATTGCATGGAGGATGGTCAAAAACCATCCACCACCTCTGCCCGAAATTGTCCCTTATCGCTTGGTTGTTGCACCAATGGATAGGGAACCTCTTGCATGTAATGGGTGGAGGTTGATTTGTTTGTGGGTTTGTGAAAATTGAACACAAGTCTAATTTTGTAATTTGTAATTTTTTAACATCTTGGTATAACAACTTGTCTGCATAGTAATCTCTAAACTCTCTTTTTATCGGTCCAACTAGTTATTTGCTTGCTAATTGAATTTACATTTGATAACATAGACTCAAGAGATTCGGCAAGCGTGGACCTATGCAAGGTTGAAGTGGAAGGATCTTTCAACCTTGCAATTATATCTTCAATCTATTTTTTGTTGTTTTCAATTTGCCCCATTATATTATCTTGTGTTCCAGGGGCATGTCGAGGAATGAATGGAGGAGGTTGTTGTTCTGCAGGTATTTCCTCCTCAGGATTTTATGGATTTTGAGGAGGAGAAGGAGGAGGAGGAGGAGGAGGAGGTGCATTAACATTTCCTAACAATTAACGAAATATATATCAAAAATCAATAAAAACCTACCTATTTAGAAAGAAATTCAAACAAAAAAACAAAGATAACTCACCCCTTTGGCGTGCTCGACGTCGCGGTGGCATTTTGGCGACAAATCAATAAGCTTTTTGTGTTGATTGGTGTTTTGCAGAATGCGAGCGCATTTTTGAGGGTTTGGAAGCCGCGGGCAGAGGAGAAAATCAGAAATGAAATGAAATTTGATTGCTTTTTTTTAATTTATATTGGGCCATAACGCGAGCGCGAGCCTCGGTAATGATGAGCCTAAGGCTTGTCATTGCCAAGCCATAACGCGAGCGCGTTATGACTTTTTTTTTTTAAATTATTTTGGCCACTTTTTGGCCCCCCATCTTCTTGCACTTACCCATAATACCTTTCATTGTTGAAAAAAATATGTTATCATCAATATCAATTGCTATGATGTACACTTGTTGAAGTTCTGTAGAATTGTTATCTCTCAACATGAAACCCATTTGGATTTTCATGTGGATCCAAGTTTGAATACCCACAAGGGGTTCGTTGAGTAGCTTACCCTTTAACCCAACAATTTTGTATGTTTTTCTATACAAAATCTATCTTGTAGATGGAATATGGGAGAATCAATTCATATTTTGATAGGTGTGATAGTTACAAGAACTGATTAGAATCTAGTGGTGAATAAACCCTAAAAATTTTAGGAAACTAATCACTTTCATTTGTGCCCCTAGGATAACATTCAAGTGTATGACATTTGAATTTTATCTATAGGACAAAGTTCTTGTGCCCAAATCATTTATCCCTACCCTAGTGTGATCCTTACAACCTCAAAATTATATAGGGAGTTTTTTGTTGTCATATGTAATTTTTATCAGTTTTTAACAAGTTTTAAGGTTTCAAGTTTTAGTTTCTATTTCTCCTCCTTTCATGCTATTTCCTCCTTCATTTGGACTACTTTTGGATAATAAACTTCCACTAAATTTTCCATTTTATTCTATTGTAGGTAGTTGGAAAAAATTGAGAAGGCCTTTTTATCACTGTAACTATCTATTTTGAAGTTTTCAATAATTTCTAATGTAGGGAAAATATTCAAGAACCTAGCTCCTGAATTGTATCCTTAGGGCAATATTATAGCACCCAATGCATTTGTCCCTACCTCTTGAGGTCTTAAGTTTTAGTTTTCATCTCTCTAGAGTCACCTATAGTCAATATTCAATTATTCTTTTGTCATCTTCTAGGTGCATTAGCCTCTATTTTTCATTTTCCTCTCTTTTTGGCACATTTCATTTCTATTTGTAGTTTTTAATTTCCTACATCAATCACTTGTCTTTTGTCAATCCCAACTTAGTGTTTGTTTATTAGTGTTAGAATAGTTTTAAAATCCTTCATTTGACTAGTTCACATACACATGTAAAAAGGAGAAAATTAACACCTTTTATTTCTTTTATTTTCTTTCATTTGGTGAACTCAATACTCATCCATTTCAACTTCTTATTTGTGTTTAGATTATCATTGCACTTATTTTCCTTTGCTAAACCTATCTTCGCTAGTTTTTCTTCTTACCCAATCTCCTATACCTCCTATCCAATTACAAGAACTTATACTATGACTCATACCTCTCCTTCCCCATTTATTCATACTCTAATTGCTTTATCATCTTCTCACAAGTGCATCCCTTTGTCTCTAAACCATGATGATAATGTGAACAACTCTATCCACATTCTACCTTTGGCCTACTTAGCACCTATAAATATTCCACATTAATGACTCTTGTACCATTCTTAAAGACCACTCAACAAATTTTTATGATGTGCCTACCTTAGATCCTCTCTCTTATATTTCGTTCCATACTACATCACCTTCCAAATCTACAAAAGATGGATCACATTTCAATATCAACTCTCACCCTTTTATCTCTCTTACCACTCATTCTCATCTCTCTAAAACCATTCCCATCAATATGGGTCTACTTCATGTTCTTCTACTTCACTTACTTTCTATCCCTGCCATTATGTCCCCATATCTTCCTCGTGTTCCTACCACAACCAATATGTACCACTTGGCACATCATCTATTTCATATGAATATCTTTCTCCTTTCCAATTTTCATCTCTTTCATCTATTCTTCATCCTTCTTATGAGTCACCACCTTATCATTCTACCCCTCACGATGTCTTACAATTGTCACCTTCTCACCTTATAATCCCTTATTCCATTATGTTTTTCTATTTGTTTTGACTCATCCTCTCTTTCTACTCTTAGTGACATAGTATCCTTACTTGCTTCACCTCCTAAACCAAGTGAACCCTTGTTTCTTCCTTCCTACGACTTGTCACATCCCTCCACCCTCATAGCAATAATCATACACCTCCACTATACATATCAAATATTGAATATGAGGATTCCAATGAATGGAAGCAAAACAATATTGTTGAAGCTTTCATAAATAATACATTAGATTCATGTTTTGAAGAAGAGTTGAGCATATCTCCTCCTATTAATAATAATAATTTCATGCATTATGGGTCTTCTCCCCTCTCTACATATATGGTATTGTCTAATTAAAAGGATACTAAACTAAATGTGCAATCTTATATGATTCTTGTAATAAACTTAGTGCAATGCCTTATTTTTATCCTTTAAATGATAACATGCTCAGTAGGTTTCATTCATATGCATTGATATTTCCTTCTTTTTATGAGAATCTACAGACTTTTATCACTCCTTACCCATCTTTAAATCAAACATGTCCTTCCCTTCCTAGGATAATTTTAATAAGTCCCTCTCCTTTGGCCTCTTCTTGTAATCATGTGATTACACATGCACTTAAAGGTCCCCTTGGAAAACCTAGAGAGCTCTCTAAGCTGAAGTATGATATCCCATGTCTCATGTTAATCTTATAACTATGCCACACCATCTTTCTACCCCTAAGATTGTCTTACAAGATACTCCTACCTTGACAATGGATGTAAGAGGTTAATCTTATTTCCCCTCTCTCACGGTCTAAAACTTAAAACCTCTCCTACAACTTTTACTCCAATAATGGCACATTCTTTCCATCCTCCTACTTCTACTCCTATTATGGTTCATGTTGCTTTCATGGTTATCACACTGTTAGTTGAATAGCCACAATACTTATTGAAATATAGAAAAAATGTGACAATACCAATTTCACTTCCCATACCACTATCAATCTTTCCCCTCCACCTCATGTTATCACTAAGAGACCTAAAGAGCATGATTTTGTGGATCATCTACAGCCCACCCAAGCTAAGATAGCTCTTTTGGATCTCCTTCAAATATCTTCTCTTAAGAAACATCATTCAACAAGCCTTAAAAAAAATCTTTATTCAATCATCTTACACCCTACTAAACTTGCCTCCAAATCTATGTAGGACATTTCTTTTTCCCCGTCTAAATTTCCACCTCTTTCAATTCTTCAAAAAACTCTCCCATTAATTATTGTTGGATGATATAAGAACATGGGAATTGAGAGGGTTCTTGTTGATAATGGGTCTAGGTAAATATCTGTGGTATATTTTTCTTAACTCTGCTCATCTTGATTGTTCATAATTAGAAAAATTTGAGCTCTCCATTTGTGGTTTTGATAATTTTAGTTGGGAACCTTTAGCCAACCATTCTCTTTCCTATTATAGTGGGTCGTATCACTCTTAATAACTTTTTCATGTCATGCCTAGTAAACTTTCTTATAATCTCCTTCTTGGATGGTCGTGGCTCAATGCAATGCATGTTATTTCCTCCACCCTTCATTGTTGTTTAAAATTCATTCATAATAATAAGATCATGTATGTACTATCTATGATGATGAATCCAAAAGTTTAGTCTATTGAATTTCAAGATCTCTTTAACCTAGCCAATTTATTTCACTCCTTTGCTAGAATTTTACCTAAGAGAGCTTTCCTAAACCATCTCTTGATAATTATTCAAAGGATTATACTTCATTTGATCCTTCTCTGAATGATAATGAACCTCTTCTTCCTCCACCTTCTACAACCTTACATCTACAAATGATCCCCTTTCTCAAAATATTAACCCCTTTCTTGGGGATGACTAAAGTTCTTTAGACTTCACCCCTTGTTATTGTAACAAAGGTAAAACTCCACTCAATATTTCCACTTTACACATGGACCCACATTCTTATTTTTTACCTCCTTATTGTCACACCTCTTAATCCCTCTTAATCAAAATACCATTTCCCACACTTCAACTATCAATCCATCTTCTTCAACATCTACTAATTACTTGTTTTATTTCAAGATCATTCCCTTTGGTTTTGGTGAATATGATGAAGGGTACTCCCCTTACCAACGCAAACACACAACAATAATAGAGAATAAAATAACAAATGCAAGAAAGAAACACATTCTTTATATTATCTCAATATAATGACATTACAATATTCAAAAAAATTTCTAATTACATGGGCTTTCTAATTACAAAAATCTGCAAGCCAGAGCCACCATCTGCACTATTGAACCCCCTGTAATTCCCATTCACCTCCTTTATCTAGAATATGTAACCGCCCCAGAATATTCTAGAAATTGTAATTCCCACCAAGAAGATATTTTTATATTTTTATTTCTTTTAATTTTGGTAGTACAATTTCGCGAGATCATAACTTTAGATCCAACTGTTGGATTTTCAATCATAATATATTGTTGGAAAGTTGTTGAAGAGACGCATGTCCACAAAATGACATGTTAGGGTACACTTTGATTTTCGGGCAATTTTCGAGCCCATCCAGAACATCTAAGTGCCTCAAATTTGACTTCAAACATTTTATTAGGATTTTTGAAAAATGAAAATATTAATATCCCACAAATGACAAATGACATTGAAGAGATTTCTTCACCATTGACTTCAATTCACCATTCTGGAGGTCTATGTAATATTTCGTGTTCATATGTGCACAAATGTCAACTTACTAAAAAAAAGTAACCCTGCCAATTTTAGCCCTTATTGAAAAAGAAACAATATTTTTGGGTGATGCAAGATTGCTCTTACACCCTGGATGCTCCTGCATCAGAATATAAGGTATATTTTGTATATTTCTATATTCTTACATCACTTGTTTACCAATACACTCAAAATTAGTCCCCCCAAAACCCCTCTTTGTCCTCTCCTTCCCCTTCCCATAAATATGTTAGTTCAACCAATCATACTATCTCAGACCCCCCATTTTCTTCTTCACATGACAAATGCATTATTAATCATGACATTAATTAGTTGCTTTGAGTTCTATAATTCCCCCTTCATCCTCTTCTCCCTCACATAAAGGTGTCCATTCAACTAAGCATATTGTCTTAGATTCCCCTTCCTCTTCCCTCAAAAATATCACAAATCATAACATTAATTTAGTTACCCCTAGAACTATAGTTCCTCTTTTCTCTTCTCCTACACTTGAAAGATTATATAACAAAGGGTTCAAGATCCTAACACATTTTGGATATAAAGGAAAAGGCCTTAGCCATCATGAGGATGGTATGATTGAATTTATTTACCTTTGTTCCACCTATATGAAATTTTCATATTGAATCCAGCTTTAAACTAAAATTGGTCATTTTCCTAAATGGAAACTATGTTTTAGGTCTCATTTAATTCATGTTCTCTTGTTGTCCTTTGTCTTTTTTTAATGTTTGCAAGCAGAAACAAAGTATTTCAAGTCATACATAATGGTAGAAAGAAAATGGATTTCTAGTTATGAGGTGTGCACCTCAACACAAGGGTGCACATGCATATAGGAGATTTCAAACTATCATATCTATGTGCATGTCTATGGGGTTGCTATGCACCTAAAAGAAGGAATTCAAAGTTTAAATTGAAACTTGACATACTACGCGTACCAATGCACGTTTGACATGGGAGTGCACTAGAAAATGAAAGATGGGATTTCAAAATTTAAAGCATAAATAAACGCACACTTGATCAAGGAGAATTATTTTCAAATAAAATTCACAACTTTCGTGTATAGGTGTATAATTGGGCAGAAGAGCAACCCTCATTATCTGGCCAAATTTCACTTTCAAGTTGAAGTTCAAATCTAAGCTACATGTGCACTTGTGTAGTAGAATATGTAGGTGAATGTCTAAATTTGAAAGGATGGATGTAGAGTGCACTTTAAACACAAGTCAAATTCAAACAAGTTTGTTGACAGGCGTGCACCTAAAATAAGGCCATGCACCTCACAATGAAGAAACAATAGTTTTGAGCATGATCAAAGATGCCTCTAGAATTTGAAAGCATGTTTGCCAAGGGAAGATAGACCTCACTATATAGGTGTATTTTGAAGTGAGCAAAGCACGCTTGAAAGAAGGATGCAAATTTTAGTCCAAAAATTTAATGGCATATAAGACAGTGCACATAAACATTAGGAAATGCCCTTAAATGAAGAAAATAGAGAAGTGGAGGTGCGAAAGTGCACGTCTCAAACAAGGGCACGTGCCTTGTCTAAGGCATTTCAGAAATCAAATTTTTTTAAGGTACTGAATAGATGCACGTTTGGCAGAGAAGTTCACACCTATGCATATTAGCAAGTCTTCTATAAATATCAGATCAACGCCAAAGTTGAAAGTTAGATGTATTAGCAAACAAAAGATAAAACTCTTATTTTAGGAAGAGGCACCACTTTGAAATGTCTCATCCTTTCAAACCAATCAGCTATTTATAAATGATAGCTCCAAATAAACACAAGTCAATAAAAAACAAACAGAGTTGTCTTTTCTAAAAGAAACACATCTATTGTTAGAGGAAAGGTGTGCTCAACTGATTTAACCTTTTAAAAGATTCATTTCTCTTTACTTCTCACAACATGATAGCATCAATAGTAAAGACAAGTCAAAAAAAGAAATAGAGTTACACTTTTCTAAAAGAAACACAACAAATAGAGTTACACTTTTCTAAAAGAAACATAGCTATCCTTAGAGGAAAGGTGTGCTCTGGAAAGAGGATTTAACCTTTTAAAAGATTCATTTCTCTTTTACTTCTCACAACATAATAGCATCAATAAGAATAACAAGGCAACAATCATTTTTATTTTTGTAGAGTGTCTAATAGTCACAACAACAATTGTAGGAGATCAATTTCAAAGAAAAATAGTCATAGCATTAGCTATACTAGACATATCAACCTCAAATCTTCCTTAAATTCTTCTATTTTTCTCTCAAACATCTATAAAATTCAAGTCAAAATTAGTCAAAGGAGATAAATATTGTCATAACAACATAGTGTAGTGCATCCATATTTTATTTGTAAAGAAGAATGAATCAAAATATTTTATGAAAAGGAAAGAGAACCCAGTATGCACCTTGCAGCATCCTATATTTTTCTTAAACAAATATTCAATAACTTGATACAAGCACATACTACTATGCCCTTAAAGCAGAAACAGGCGTAATTAATTTCCCATCACATTAACAATTAGAGGAAAGATAAAGTAGCTTACAGATCTAAGTAAATTTTACCAACATAACATGTCAATCAACACTTTAAGAACATGAAAGAAGAAGAATAGAAAAAAGATAGATAGAAAAGAAGACACACCAATATACATGGGGAAAACTCTTTCAGATTTAAAAACCCCACACTCCAAAGCATCAAACCAATGTATTAATCTACAACAACGAACATGTTACAATACACTTGCAAGTTCAAAGCCTTAACATGGATATTTACATCTGGCTTCTCTGGAGGAAAACAGACAGTATTATCTTGCATAAAACTCTTCTCAATGCCTCCATCTCAAGCCTTCAATATATAGACTCATGGGGGGCCAAAAAATAACTATAATGTATTACCATGGGCCCAAACAAGGTCCAAAAATACCATGGTAAAAAATCCAAACGACCCACATTTCCATGACCCGTAATTCCAATGCCTAGGATAAGTTTGGGCTTCCAAACTATTAATAGAATATTCCTTACAGATGTAAGATGTTGTCATAAGTTGTCATAGTCAACCCACCAACTTAGGAACCCAAAATATAGCATTTGCTTCCTTTAGAAAGATGTCTGACATACGTCATAAACTATCATAATGTTGGTCAAGATTTCGTTCACAATTAGTAATGCCTATAATCATGCTCTTACACATCATAAGAGACTATCATAGAAGTTTATATAAAATCAGTCATAAGAATTTTCTATGAATAAACCTTCTGATGACACATTACAACTCACCACAAGATGCTAACACATGGAAAAAAGTGCCACCTTGGAAATCCCACACCCCATTTTAGTGGCGCATAATTATTAAATAAAATATATTATAACAAATTTTCAAATAATTACAGAATATTAGGATTCCAAAAACACGATAAAACACTAAGTGTTACATAGACACACCAATGTATCCAACTTCAAACTTGTTACTAGAACACAACTCTAAATTCCAAACACCTCCAAACAAATTGAGTGTGAATGCTCTAGAACAGTTAGAACAACAACCACATCTAGTTGTTTACATCCAACTAAAAAACCCACCATTGATAGACCTTCTTCACATGACCTATCCAACCCTTATTGCAAGAGCAATGTCAACCAAAGAAACTCAAAGCCTACCAGTCACAACTTACATAAAAGGTGTGGCTAATAATCAAATCATGTAATACAAAGAACAATTACAATGGTCTACAAACTAAAACCAACTTGCTACAAAATAGAGCATACTTCCACAAACAATTTTTTGCTCATTCTCTCACCTTTGATCCTTTTCACTTATCCCAAGTCCTCCACATCTCAAATGATATACATTAAAAGAACACATATTGTTGCTAATAAATAATAAAGTACAACAATAGTAGATGACCAGAAACCCAGTGATCATACTAGATGAATAAGAACCTCTAGGAAGAAACATAAGACCATAAATAGAAATTACAAACCATATCACATCCTTCTACCAACACTACCAAGTGCTAATTTATGCCAAGTAAGACCTCCTTCAGAAAACCCCAATTGAAAATCCTTAACAACACCCAAATGTTCAATCTCATTAGATCAAACAAAACATATATATCTCATATAACCAAAATGGATGTAAGCTTCTATAACCAAAGAAGATCAAAACTCAAAATTCATTCCACAAATAGGAATTCAACCCAATAACATCTCCAAAACTTGTCATAAATCAAACCATATATCCAAGGAGATAACCATGCCAAATACTCCTCAAATGAACCCTCTAGAACTAGAAACTATAGCTCAAGATCCATATCCATGGGAAAGCATAAAACAAAATGAATCTGAAATATGGGCAATACCTATCAAATCATTTTTTTTCGAGTGGACTAAGAATGGGGAATGAGAATGGTCCACTAATATACACTAATACTCATAGACTCACTCTAAGAACAATCTCCTTTCAAGTTCAAACATGAACTCATGTCCATACCTAGCTGAAGGCTC
Organism: Cunninghamia lanceolata; assembly: GCA_027924645.1. Taxonomy (NCBI): domain Eukaryota; kingdom Viridiplantae; phylum Streptophyta; class Pinopsida; order Cupressales; family Cupressaceae; genus Cunninghamia; species Cunninghamia lanceolata. The sequence continues at coordinate 2,958,487 of BSBN01000639.1, forward strand.
CTTAATCTTTTTGCTGAAATTTCACCATTCCAACACATGATCCTCACAACAATATATCGCTAGCCTCACCTCAAGTCACTCTAGTATCCATGAGCATCCAACAATCAATCTGTGCTAACTTCAAATACAACCTGCAAAAACATGAATCTTCAAGAAAATGATTAATACTCAAAACCAAAGAGAACTTCACCAGACCACTATCAAAACTCCCACTACATGTCTACAAAATCTAGGAACACACATGACATCATGATCTAACATCTCCTCCTAGGAGATCACATGATCCAAAGAACATAACATGCCAAAGAGGCATCATCATGCCAAAACTTAAATCTAGAATCAAGAGTTCATCATGGCACAATACCAAAATAATCTAAATAAGATTTATCTATTAAAAATAACAAGTCTCAATACCATCTCCAATCACATGAAGATAACCATCCCCTCATAATGGAATTCAAGATGTCAAAATACTTTCAAAGCATACAAGAATCATAATCCAAAAGCCTTGTCATGACACCTACAACCACTATAGAAGATCATCCATCGTGACCAAGTGATAGATCCACATCAATACCAAAAATCCCACTAAATTTGTGATATTGAGCTATCCAAGGAATCATGATAACCATTCTTTGAATGAAGATCATATATGGCTCTAACATAATAAAATACTTCACCTACAATATCAGCAACACAAAAGAATAATGTAGAGCCAAGATCTCCAAGTCAAGAAGATACACAATGTAACATCACATTCTAAATACTCAATAATTAAAATAAGCATCATCTTAACCAAGAATTAGAATACATCATGATTACCCAAATCAAAGTTAAACAAGAATGAATCATTATCATTTCAATAATTAAGCATGTTATTCTAAACCAGAATATAAAAAAACTTACAATTGCAATGTCCAATTACATCTCATTAGTGAATAACCTTCACTATGCATGTACAAAGCTATGCTCAAGGCATCAAATATCGAATTATACATAATAACTGACTATCAAGTCATCTAATGAAAAAGCTCTACATTTAGAACTCTTGACATTTGTCTTCATAAGCCTCGGCTTGTCTCATACTTGGGAAGGAGAGCATCATCTGAGTGCTTTTCCTCCAACCACAGACCAACAGTCTCCCACACAACTTCCTACCTAGAAGTGGCCCTACCCTTCTCGGAAGGTATAGATATAAGGAACCATTAGGTTTGCCATCTGAGTATCTAGTGTTGTGTCCTTCATAATGCCTCTTGGTCATGCAATTATAGATCCACTCTAACTATGCATGACACTACTGGAGTCATTATGCCATCTAGAGCATTATGGACCGACAATGCATGCAGAGACAGATGCATTACTTTGGACAAAGATTTACATACATGTACATTACGCAATGAATGTTGTCGTATGTCCACCACCCTAACTTGACTTAGAAGTTTTCTCATCCTACAGTATGCTTAATTCAACCTCTCTTTAGGTCTAGTATAAGTGGGTTCAGTTCAATTCATAGTCCTATACCAGGATGATCAACTCCCATCTTAGGAGTATATCAAACATAATAGGTTACTTTTGTAAGGAGGAACCTATGGCTCCTTGCCACTCTATTCCATTTTTCAACCATGTTAAAATTCAAACCAAGTTTTCCAACCTACGTCTTCCATGGTTTATAGTTTCAATGTGATCTATCATATAGGTTAAATTCAAGATCATAGTACCATAGGCATACATTTCCTTAACTAATTAATATGGTTTTAGTAATTTGGGCAATAACTCAAATACCAATGTGCGTATTTAACGTTAAATACTCCCTTCATGGAGTTCGATCACAAGTAAAGAAGAGGTTTTGATTCACATTATAATACATATAAGACTTAAACTAATTATGCTTCTCATCTCATAATGTTATAAACAACAAGAAAAGAATCCTCTCTAATATACTAGCACGCATGCAAAGCTGCCATAGAGTTAAACAATAATCTTTTATATTGCAATCCTCCTCCTTAATTGAGGGGTCAAAAAATACTGTCGTTGGTCATCTTAATATCCCTTTGAAAGCAATTGAGTTCAATGTATGATGGTTTCAAGATTGTAGTTAAGTGCTCTTGGCACAGTCTAAGATTAAAGTTTCAAAAGATCATCATAACAATTCAAGGTTAGTGCCTCGGCCACATGTAAGACGAGTGTAACACCCCGTCATGCAACCCTAGAGTGCTAGACTAAAAGTGCAAAAGTTACAGAAATAATTTTATATTTTTTTTTGTTGAAAGCGAGATAGTGCAAGTAGTAACCAAACATATCATATTACACCGTATACACGATATTACTCTTCTAACAACTCTAGGGCAACATAACTACATTAATGACAGAAAATAAAACTACAGAAGCAATAGCCATTACACTGCTAAAATAGATACAAATAACTTTTACTGTAACAGGATAGATTAATTACAGAGTCTCAGTACAGGATTACATGATTACAAGATTATAACACCGATCATGTCAGTTTACAAAGAATACATAAGAAAGCATACAACTCTGAAGGAGGAGAGCGAACTGGTTCTGGAACACCTCTGTGTGGAACTCAAACCGTATCTCCAAAAAGGACCGATGGATAACTCTTACCACCCAACCATGTGGAACCCTGAGGCCCACCCCTCCGAGCTAGGAGATAACATAAGAAAAATATTTCCATCTAGATCAAATAGAAGGCAGAAGTAAGGAATACTCTAATGGACAAGGTACTTGAACTATTTGACAAGGTTCAAAGATACTTACGTACACAAAGAATATCATTAGTTTATCTATTAGAGGATATGAACAAACTAACAGATCCTTAGCAAGATGACTTCGTAACCCCTTTTAAAAACAAATAAAAACCATCGTTTCTAAGATCCAACACCAGCATTTAGCAATTATAAGATTATATAGAAATCTTAATACTAATATATAGGTAACATATGATTATATGCAAACCTTAATGCCAATATATATGGCGATTACTATCTTATAATTATAGGAAGATCTAATGTAAAAATCAAAAATATAATTCATGCTATGATGATCTAGGTTTATGACATGCAAATAAGGCAACAAATATGCTTCTTTCAAGATTTACATTGAAATATTTGCTTTTCCAATTTCACAAGCAACAGCCCTTAGAAAAACAACTTTTACATTTAATAAATAAGGGATACATATAATATTTAGAACATACAATATTTACATTTAACCAATAAAGAAAAACATATAATATTTATATTTAATCAATAAAAAAAAACATATAAAATTTACATTTAATCAATAAAGAAAAACATATAATATTTATATTTAATTACTAAAGAAAACATGATACCTCAATCGCAATATCCCACTAATGGTAGAATCCTTGAATAAAAATCATAAAATGAGCAAGTCACCCCCACTCCATGAAGAGTTTTTAAAGAGAAGGAAAGAGTAACTTCCTACCCAAAACTAACTCAACCACCCAACTAACTCAACCACACAACTAATTCAACCAACCACCTCCCCATTTTCGTCACTTTTGTAAGTGGGGCTTAAAGGAGGGTCTAAAAACCTTTTAAAGTATTATAAATGACAAAAATAAACTTCTTACCTATGTACCTTCGACATAAGACAATTTTCCAAACATAAAATACAGCTTAGACCTCTTAAAAACACTTAAAAATTATTTTAAAAGTTACAAGGTTAAATCCCACACAAGAACATAATCATTTTATCACATAAAACTAAAAATAATATTTCTTAACATCATGGCCAATAGACCTTAGGGCCCCATGCCTAGGTCAAACATCACACAGAAAGACATAAAGTGGCTAAATGACCACCATCATCCATTGACATAATAATTCTACATGTACACTCAACAAGAAGTGTTAGTACAATATATAGCCAAAATATCTCCATCATAAATAACATATTATCACAAATCCATTAGTAACCATAGTGTAACGCTGAATCAATACACTCTTGATCCAATTGTTAGGCTTCATCAATTGGATGATAGGACTGTCTCATCTCTACTCTAGGGTCTGGTTAGTGTGTTTACTAGTGTTCAGTGACCTTCCCTCAATTAAATCAATTTAATAGTAGTAATAACATAATTCATATTCAACAACTTAAATAATTATTTGAACTAGGTAATTATCAATTACCAATTTAATCTTATTAAATATTAATAATAATAATAATAAGAATATTATATGACCTTATTAAATATTAAAGTATGACTATATAATGAAAAATAGGCATACAACATAACCCACTGAGTAGGACAGCCGTCAAAACCCAAATCAAACATGTTCTCAAAAAGACCAAATCAAACATGTTCTCAAGTTAGGCCAAAATGCACTTATCCAACAAGCTCCATCAAATATAAATCAATTACAAGACCGACATACTAACAGAACTGACAAGTTGACTAGACATGTCATGCATCCTAATTGAGGATAATGACTTGGGATGTGGGACCTTAAGTTATCTCCGAAACAACATATCCATTGGGTTCAAGGCACGCTCGGACCTGTTAATTCAGGTGGAGTCGATACCTGGTACCTGCATCCTGCTACAAATGTCACGGTCAAGCATGTATAGATGCATATAAGCTAGCACTAGGTGGAAAAAGGAATCGCAACATCGCAGGGCGCTCACAAGTGAGTGATGCGACATCGTCCCTTCCACGTCATATCAATCTAGATTAGCTCAACACATAATCATAACCAAATCAAATCTATCTCTTAATCTGAACAGAACCCTACACTTAACATACAGGTGCATGAAATCATAAGTGTCAGAAGTACCATCATAACAATTAAATCTAACAGAATCAATCACATGAGATCCATTCTAATATATAACAATTGTAGTAAGATCGACATCTTAATCATTGGAATGCAAAACAATACCAAAGCCTGCATTATCAGTGCCGCAATAGAGATTATCTACAAAACACATTAACTATCATATGAAACCACACATGGATGAACAATCTATCTATATTATACAACATCAATTGTTTACCTTACCTTGAATATTCCTGTTATTTTACTTTCACCTTCATGCGCCTTGACCAGTTCACCTATACATCCAAGGTGAGAACGGAGGGGCACTACAACGAGTGTTCAAGCATATATCTTACACAATGGTTTTATACATGATATGTCATGAGCACTATTGGATCAAGCTCATCATAAGAGCTTTAGTGTCATCTTTAAACTTATTATTGATTATGCCATGTCAGCACTCGACATGAGTTTGCTACAGTAGTTTTGAGCTCAGTCTTAAAGGCCTCAATCAACAACCATAGGAATTACAGTCAATATTAACTTGTTGTATGGATAATGCTTCTGGATTTGATTATGTTATTTGTTTTTCCTCAACGTTTTGGATCACACTACGTGATCCATCATGTTATATCCCTAATTTTGGCTTTGTTTTTACTATTTACTTTTACGTGAATAGAAGTGAGTTCATGGAAAAATGATTTGATGTTATGATTTAATGTCATTGAAAAATATCGATTTTATTGTATATCAGTATATGTGATTAGGGATAATGCATATAATTGAATGATTTAGTAAATTATATTGTGAGAATTTGATTAGGTAATTCATAAGGTTTATGAATGGACTTACGATGCACTGATCATGATCTGGTGATGGCAAGATGTATGCAGGAAAATAAGGTTTTTGATTACTCTCCGAGATAGAGAGAGTATTTTCTGAGAAGAGGAGAATAGACCTTGGGTTATAAAAAGTCATTTGCCAACTGAGTATAGTTAACCACAGTTAGTTAACTCTTGTCAATTGAAGTAAGTTGCATTTAAGTGGTTAATTTGTTGATTGGCTCAACAGGTTGACGATGTCTTTTAGAACCCTTTTGAGCAATTATTACGTCAATCTAGTCATTTTGTGAAATTGACGTCGACAAGGGAAAATGATAGTCGATATAAGACTAAGATGACTTTATGTCAAACACATCGTTCATGACGTTGTAAATGAGTTTGCAATTATGTCTTCAATGGCATAGTTAGTAGAAGTGTTAAGTGTTTCTTGTTTATTGTTTAAACATTGAAAGTCTTGTTCGTTGTCAAACAAAATTGACGTAATTTTCTTGTATACGTGAAGGGGAGACTAGCTTGACCCAATCACACTTGTGTGTAAGTTTACGTTACATTATTAGTATCCTTATTGATTCATAATTTTTATGTTTTTATATTATCATATGTAAATATATTGAATGGTTAGTTCAAGATTGCTAATGGTCTTTTATGATAACCAATTTCTTTAATGAAGAGGCTTCCTCTCTTATAACTATTTAGACAATAAAGGATAACTTAAAGGATGTGATTAAGATGAAGTGGAGTGGTATTTAATGACCACATTCCCCTCGACTTTGCATGCTCAAGCTAGAGCATTTAGAGGCTTACAACATGGATATTTCCACAGCTTAAGGGAAGTTGAATAATAACTCGTTTGAGTGGAGTCTTTAATGTCATAAAGCAAAAGTTGATAAGAGTGGGGAGGCTTTGGTGATCGGGGAGAAGAGATTTCATTCACCGAAGGAGAGAGAGAGAGAGAGAGAGAGAGAGAGAGAGAGAATTCATGGTAAGTGTCCTTTTAATGCAAACCACTTGTTGTTTATATTTTTTCTCGACTCCATAACTGTTATGGAGGAGCTTATTAATAAGTGAGGAAGTGGCCCACTACATGATTTTTTTGCATGCGAGTGTAAACATGTTTTTAGGCCTTGAAACTGCCTAAGACCTCGTGGTAAGGGAGTGGTCAAGCTTTATGACCATCACCTTTTTCTTTATTATGCACGCCTTCGTAGAAGGAGGAGACGATAAATAGAATGGAGTTCTATGAGACTGGGGTGGTCATTCTCGATGGGAGATACCACAAGTGGTTGACAACAGAACGAGGGTTCCTATTCTTTTGAGTGCTTTGCATCAAGGATAGCTTTAAGGAATTCTCCCAAAAAAATACCTAAAAAACCCTAGCAAACCTAACTAAGTGCCATAATTTTCCTGGCGAATCTTTCCTTCTTTTGAAAAAAATATTAATTTTCCTGGCAAACCTATGCACATTATTAGAAATTTTTAAAAAATCCTAGTGAATTGTAGTGAATAATAGACAAAAAAATTAATTACAATGGAGAATCCTTCCTTTAAAATTTTACATAGTTGGTTGGTGCATTCCCCCATATATTCTTTTATTTTTTATAATTCTAAAGCAGGGGCTTGGGGGCAGTAGCCACCGACGAGGTCAAGGGGTAACCCCCCTTGTGGGGGTTGAGGGGGGAGAGCCCCGTTGCGGGGTCCAAGGATACTAGCATTGGTCCACATAAAAATTCAATATTTTTAAAAATCCCAAAAATAAATTTTGTGCATTGAATCCCACAGTCTAAAAGCAATTATGAGCTCCTTTAAGCATGTGCCTTTTTAAAGGCATGTTGAACTCGAAATTGCTTTTGGGCCGTGGGATTAGATCCTAATCCCATGGCCCAAAAGCAATTCTGGGCTCAGCATGTCATTAAAAAGGCACATGCTTAAATGACCCATGGAATTTAATTACAACCATTAGATTAATATGGAAATCAATGGATATAAATAAAATACAGACCCCTATTCCATAATATAAGAAGAAATTTAATACATTAATGGCGAAATCGGTTCTCATACACGGTAAACAGTTTAATGCTATTGGCCAATATGTAGGTGAATTAAAACATGCCTCTAAAATTTTAGGTGAATCACGATTAGAACCACATAGAATACTATGGTAAAAATAATAATTATAAATGCCTCATAAATAAATTGGTGGCAAATTGAAATGCGTTTGACTGAAAATTTGAAAAATCTAGACGAATTGGCCCCCCGACACTCGCAATTTATTCGTCAATTCACAATTTGAAAATATAAACTATTCACCAATTGGTGAAGATTCCCCACTAAAAAAATCCCTGCTTTGCATCAAAAGAAATTACAGGCTTACAAGAAGCTACGAGGATTATTAGTCTTCAACAAGATTTTTTGTCTAAGTGAGATTACATTGTAACAAAGGTAGAAGAGGGAGTTCAGCTATTACCGAAGAGCTTGGCTCTTATTAAAAAGATCACAAACCAAGAATGTAGGGTCTTTTGAGTAGAAAGTTTGATTAAGGAAGTGAACTCAATAGTTCGGGATCAATGAGTATATAGAACTATGTTGTCCAGCCAAGACTCCAAGTCATGTTGGCATCGTCATAGCTATCGATAAGATGTTTCACATCCTCAAAAAGAAGCACCTATTGATACCTAGATATCAGTCTAAGGAGGAAAATAGGAGGCAGTGTACGCCAGGAATCATACGCGCAAGATAGCAAATTGTAGTACGACATAAGAGGTTGGATATCTCATTTTAATTATTTCTTTGTTCTCCAACTGTGAGTAAATGTTTGGTTTTAGGTGGCACAGATGCTCTTATGAAGATTAAAGTGTTTCTTTTTACTCATCCAAACATCAAACTTTCTAACACAACAACTAAAAAATCAATGTTCATGGAGAATAGATAAACTATCTTAATTAGTTTTGTTTCGATGTTTAAGATGTATGCAATAGTAGGGCTTGGAATAAGATAGGAAGAATGCTCTTACTCAGTAGCTTAAACCATGTTGATAAAATTGTAAGATGAATCAAATTTTATCTAAAAGGCTATAGAAGATTTCATTTTATGACTTTATATTATATTCTTGAACCTGCAAAAAGTTGGGTTTCTTAGCTTGACATAGAATATGGTTGTTCCTATAAGCAACATTATATTTGAATCTTTTAGAAACTCAAATTCTTCTTAAGATTTGTGAGGAGAAACACTATTGAAAGTTTCTGTCAGATATAGCTTATTCTTCTCAAAGGTTTATACGTATGAGTTTAATGGTATAAGTTTTATACCTTGAGATTAAAGATTTTGCATTTGATTTATTCATTTATGTTAGAATGATATTGTTATCAATAAGAACAGCTTGAATGGTGATATAATATCAATTGCATATTCATCAGTAGTGATAGGTATTATCATGATAACCCTAGGAGGTTAAACTTAGTTCTTTTATCTTCTTAACGTAAGTCAATTGACTTGAGAAGACCTAGAGGGTTGACAATTTTATTTTTAACTTAAACTCATCAGGAATTGATTAAGTCATAAGTGAATATCCTTGATAGAACCATAGATGTGTTCTTCCTTTTGGAAGCATTTAATCACTATCTTTCGGAATAGAGACCTTGGCAAGCTAATGTCAGTATGATATTGAAATGACTATGAGATGACATAGATATAGATTTCCTTTTGAGAAATACTTTTCTTCTTGTCATATTTAATACAAATTCAGAGAAGTAGGTGTTCCAAGAATGTGGAAACCTAGATAGCCTTTGGTTAACATCCATTGCTTATGTTATATTTTCTCAAGAAAGAGAGTGCATTAGGATATGGAAAGATATAGTTATCTTAGTTTATGTTCATTAGAACTTATTTCAAGTGCCTTTTGTACAAAGGACAAAATTAACCCAGTGTGGGGTATTCTTGATATGAACTATTCAAGTTGAGTATGTTGGGAGATTGGAATCTCAACTCCTCATGATTGTTGTACTTAAGATTATTGATATAGGTTTATTGAAATGTATTTGAAGGATGAATATACATATGAGTCCGTTACATATTTAAATGAAAAGTCGGTAGACTTAAGTAGACCGAGAGGTCGAAAGTATTTTATTATCCTTTATGACTCAAACCTATTAGGGTTGATAGGTTGAACTTAATTGAAAGTCTAGTTTTGAAAAGTGATAATGTCCACTAAGTTACTATATGGATGAGGATATACCTCCTATACTAGGTTTGTTCATTTATGAGAAGAGTGAATTCAAGCAATGCCAAGTGGTCTAGGAAAGACTAGAAGTATTTGTTCTCATGTTTTTTCATACTTATGCTATTACCTTTGGAAAACAAGGATGTGTGATTTTTTCCATGTATTGGGTTAGAGAAACTAAACCCTAGTATTGAAACAAGGAGGATATAGGAAAACTATAACTCTTATGTCGTATATGACATTATATATATATATATATATATATATATATATATATATATATATTGGTCGACAATGAAAGGTTGAGAAAACCATAGGGCAAGACATGAAGAGTCTTTATAATACCTTTTCAAATTTAAGTGATTCTATGATAATGTCGAAACTCGATTTAATGCATCAAGATGTTTGATATTTGAATCAAAAAGTAGAATGACAGAAAGTCATTAACCCTAGAAAGTGTAAGTACGCAATGAGGGACTCTTTAAAAGGTTAGAAATGCCTAAATCTTATTGTTGCAAATATATCCTAGATTAAGGATTGTTCTAAGTCAGATTGACTAGAATGAATTTACAGTACAGTCAAGTTTGTGTCTAGAGTTACTAAATGAAGGGGTAATTACCCTAACTATGTTTATTTATTCTTACTTGTAAGAAAATAAATAATTGCTGAGACTATGATGCTTAACCTAGGTAAGGTAACCATCTTAGTTGTTAATGAATCGACTTAATGTTCTTTAAGTCTCGATAAGTTCTGGAACTCACGCATTGCAAAGTTGCAATGAGTATCCTTGTACAGAAAGTTAATCTATAAGGTTTATAGAACAAAGACAGCATTTTGAAAACCTATCGAAGTCAAGAAGACTAAATTAGAGTTGATAAAACTTTATAGTCGGGTGCTACCACAATAATGGGTTACACTTTCTGGGACATCCTGATTTTTGCTAAAATCACATATTTTTAGAAAATATAATGATTTAAGCTTTGAAAGGCTCCATTTAAAGGATTTTATAGAAAAGGGTTTGATCAAACCCCCTTAGATTCAAAGCCCCTTGAATAGAACCCCGCTAGTTTTAAACCATACCTATAATGGAGTCTCCTCTACACCTATCAAAATGCTGATAAAAAACCACATTTGATTTACCTTTTGGGGGATCAAATAAATTCATTTAAATTTTATGTTTTGTAAGTATGTAGTCCTTATTATAAGCTTCCCAAAAAAATTATAATTCTAAATATATTTAATTTGATTATTATATTTATTTTTTATTTCTTGTGAATGTAGGTTTTTCACCAAACATCAAGTTATTTGTTCTACACACATGAAAAATTAGTAAATTAGTGAAAAACAATTCTAAAAAATATCTATGCCCTGGGTATTGATGTCCTTGTTTCAACAAAAAAAATAAAAAATAAATTTCAATACATACAGAAAAAGTTATGTTTTACGGAATAAGTCTATGTCTAAATTATAATTGGTTTGACTTCAAAAATTAATTAAAAAAAATATTCAACGAAACATTATAAAACCAAATGCATGCCCTATATATCGGTGTTACCAATCTAAATTAAAAAGAATCAAAATTTTATCCTTCGTAGAAAAAAATTATGTGCTACGAAATACACATCATTTTAAAAAATGTTTACTATTAAAAACTAGTTATCAAAGGAGACGCAAAAAAAATTACAATTTAACTCCAAATTTTTTTAAAAATATATATGTAGAATCTACAAACAAAATCTCACAAATCACTAGTTTTCATCATCTTCAAATTCCTAATGGTTTAGCGGCTATAGGTGTCAGAAAGTGAAGATTTAGTTCAAAACGTTGATTTCAATGTCAAGGTTGGCCAAAAAGTGTAACCTATTATTGTGGGATGATCCAATCAAACATAGTTGACCAAGTCAAACTGCAGGATGTGATAGTATCCAAGTCAAGTTGGGGTGGGTGAACATTACAATCACGTTCATTATGAACATCTATTCATATTGAAACTTTGGCCAAACTAATGCATATGTCTCTTCGTGCATTATCGGTTCACTGTATCTAGATTACATAACCTATTGGAATGATCATACTTAGCTAGAGGGTGTCTAGGGTTGTATGATCGATAGAGTTATGTAAGATACAACACTATGTACTCAAATGGCAAATTACCGTTGGTCACCTTGGGTCTATACTCTTCGTGAAGGGTAGGGCCACTTCCTATGTGGAAAATGTGTGGGAGACCATAGGTCTGTAGTTGGAGGAAAAACACTGCGAAGATGATCTCTCTCTAGCAGAAGACATGTCCAGGCTTGCAATAAGGATGTCAGAATTCTAGAAGCAACATATCCATTGGATATGTGGCTTGTGTTACTTACACTATGTAAAACTTTATCTATTGCAAATGTGTTTAAATTGAAAAGACAGAATGTCATCTTTGTATATTATATCATGATGTGTATTTCAAAAAAAGAAATTATGTAAATTGTTGTATCTTGATATTTTTCTAATAAAAAAAAATCTATCTTTTTCATCTTATGCATTTTATCTCATGGTAAATATTTTATTTTAGTCTTGATGAGATTTGTGGATGTTACACATCATCAGGAGAAAAGAGAGCAAGAGAACAAAAACAATAAATTGTAGACTTAAAACTACCTTAAAAAGGAGGGGTTGAGGTGATGCGGGAAAAAAGAAGTCAAAAGGGGGGGAAAAAGGAACAACCTATTAGACCATAGGAAACAAAGGGAAGAGTATACAGGTAATTTTATATACAAAGACAACATATATCCGAAACATTGAGGAAAAACAAATAACACAGTCAAATCCAGAAGCATTATCTATACAACATCATGGACTGTGAAAAATTAATGACTCCCAATATTAACTTATATATATATATATATCATTATCAGCCTCGTGGCCTGGAGTATACCTCCAAATGAATACATTAACAAGTTTAAACACAGTAACTTAGACATGAAGGGCTGAGATTTAAAGTTTGGCTTATCGATGGACTGTTGCCTGAAAGCTTCAAACGATTAACACAACAATTATATCATAAAAAAGTTGACACTGCTTGACATTGTACTATAAGGAATCATTAGTGAGAACAATCAAAATTAATTAAGTCTTTCCAAGGTGAAAATTCAAAGTTGTGTCACACTTTTATAAACTTTTATAAAAGAAACAACCAACACTGATCTAACTTTTTAACTTGAATCACTACAAAGTGACGTATGTGTTTTGAATTTTAAAATAATGTAAACTAATAAGATGTAGATGTTTTAGTGTATTTTATGTTTTTATTGTTTTAAAAAAATTAAAAAATTATTTAAATGTAGTATTTTATAAAATTGACACTATATTTTAGTTCTTGATAAAATGCTGAAAATTAAGGTTGAGTGGGACATCGCACTTTACATAGTTAATTTCATTTATTTTCCTTCTATATTTTTTTGTGTATTCTTAACTCAAAATTTTAGTGCATGCATAAATTTTTTCCCCAATTTGATAAATATATTTTTTTATATAAATCCTAGAAGTTGCATGCAATGAAAACACAACTGTTTCAATGGGACATCAACTTTTGTCTTCATTATTTATCCAAAATAGGAAAAACATTATATCAACTTGACAAGGAATCTCTCCTCTAGTGCATCATATTTTTTTCAAAAAAAATTAATAAACTTCACTGTTTTCTCTTGAAAGCACAATCAACACCATATTTTGATGCTGATGACCTACTTTTAATAGAAATAAAAATAAAATATAAACACTAATTGAAATATTTAAAAATATATATTTTTATATTTAGTAGACTTATTGATCTACAAAAGGGCATTTTTAGATTCTTTTAAAATGATTATTTGCACACGTAGGAGTTATTAGAACATCAAATTTTTCAAATAATTTCATTTTTTTTGGTAAATGAGCCCCAAAGTGATGCTACATATGTTTTTAGTGGATGATTGCAATTGGGAAAGTTGTGACCTAGATATAATTTATCTAGAATGAATCTAGATAGAACATAAGTTTCACCAAAATTGACTTTAGTTGGAAATACTAAAATTCGTTTATGTTGATAAGTTTGTCCAAAGCATGACACAACTTTGAACTTCTATCCTCCAGACTTCGATTCTAACCTGAATGAAGTCATTTTGGTGTTGTCAACACAGTCTATTGAGACTCACAACTGAGTGTTAACGTGCCACTTCCTGTGGTCTCCCAAAGGTTACAGCCAACTAAAAATTTCCTTGTTCTTGCTCTATCTCCCGAGCGCAAAGAACAACAAAATGATCATCGATGATGATAAGAATGAATAATGATAATAATCAATAGAGACAAGACATACCATAGCTAGGTTTTGGTTTTCTTGGCATGCCGAGCATGCAAGGTAACTACCACCCACGCCCATGAAGTGGTGGGTGGTTTCTCCACTCCACCATCCATGGTTTCTAAGGAGACTCTCAATCCAATACTTGCTATATGCAGGTAGGCGATGAGCATAAAGCTCCCATTGGTCCAAAATGACATTTCATCACTCCACTATCATGGGTGATGTCGGCCTAAATACAAAACAAATAACCATATTAATATTAACATGAGATTCGATATTAGGTTTAAATAGTCATAGCATAATATTATTTCCATACATCTTGATGTATGAAGATACTCTTAACAATCAAGATGTCGTCATATGACATCATCACCAACACAATGCCACAGCCAACATGTGGTTTAGGGGTCGAGCACTACTCCCCCTTCTTCGCTATAAACCCAAAGCATATTATACCAAGAATAAAAAGTTCAAAATCCCAGTTCGCAAATAAATAGAGAAATAAGAAGGTACTCCGCCACTTGGCGAGACTATCTCTCGACTCACGTTGACATTCTAAGAATGCAGTTTGGTCGAGTCGATGCAAACATTGTTGAAATAACTAAATCGACAAGACAACACATAGATAATCGACTAGCAAAGAAAAGACGTAACTTACACCAACTTACAAGAGTTCATAAGGACATAAAGTTTGATACTCAGATGGCAATTGGACCCATTTCCTGACATCTATCTCTTCCTCTCGGATGATACTCTCCTTTCGTCTTTGAAGCAAGATTCATTTCTTGTTCACACTCACCATCATAAAACCATGATCAATGCATCATCATCTAATTCACAATTCATAATAATCAAATATTCATATGAACATGTAATTTCATAACTATCATTAGTTAGAATTCTCATAATAAATGATTAAATCAGATATTTCCACAACATCTAATCATTAAACTATGGTTAATCCTCCTGATTACCACACAAAGTTAAGATTAAGTCAAATCATAAGTTGGGGATGTAGCACACAACATGCTACAAGTCTGAATAATCGACTATCCAGTTACTCAAAACATCCATCCTCTCATCCCAAAGAAACATACCAATGCACAAATAACCACAGACAAGGCCAACTAACTAAATCTGCATAAATAATAAAAAGATATATGGATATAGACAATCCACATCCGAGTCATCCCACTGCAGCCAATGGGTAGCTAATCCTTAAAACTGCATAACTCGTAGATCCCAAAGAAACATGCAAACCCAACATCACAATAGTAACTTACAAAATGAGATTAAAAAGAAGATACCATGTAGATTTTCAGACTCAAACACCAGATCAACTCCAATCTGATTTTCCAAACAAATCTATAATGAGTAACCATAATCAAGGAATCCATCAAGCAAATATTGTAGAAATGATGAGTGGCTAATTGCATACCAGCATCTCCACACTGAGAAACATGCAAAAACCATGCATGAAGCATACCTGCAAAATTGCAACTATCTTGAATCCAAAAAGACCTCTAAAGATTCATAATCTAAAAAATAGCTTATCCACAAATCTACAAAACCACAAGTTTTGATTAACCATGTAAAACTTGTAAAATCACCATGTCCCTGACACACATGCAAATCCATATCCACATTTCATCTGGAAGACCCACAAGTTTGAAAATCACCAAAATAGTTAAACCAGAATGATGGAATAGCACCAAAAGCATAACCATAGTTATGACAACCCAAGTTTCTCCATGTGATCAGAGAGCCAAGAACAAACACCCAACATGAATACTCTATTGCAAACAATCATAGAATGAAAGAACACAACCACCATGCATGAGGGTTATTACAAACTATCAAACAAGATCTCCAGATCAATAGGATATTAAATGTAACCACATGATCAACTCCAAAAAACTTTGGACATCTTTTCCATCCTTCAAATACATGTTGTACACTGAAAAATAAGATCAACTACAAAACTTCCACTCAAACAAGGATTAATAATCATCCAATTCCTTCCTACAGATTCCCTCATGCTTACCAGGCTAAGAAATCACAACAGAAGAAATACCTAGAACATTAAACACCATGGAACCAATACATAACATGGAACAACTATAGCTCTGATACCAATTGAAAAGGAAAGAGAGTTCACCCAATATGCACCTTGCACCATCCTATATTTTTCTTAATCAAATATTCAATAACTTGATACAAGCACATACTATTGTGCACTTAAAGAAGAAATGGACATAGTTAACTTCCCATCACATTAACCATTAGAGGAAAGATAATGTAGCTTATAGATCTAAGTAAATTTCTGTAGCATAATAGCATGTTGTAGGGTAAGTTTTTATTTCCTAGTTGCTTATTTTATTTTCCTATTCCTAGGTTTTTCCTACACATATAATTAAGCTTGCTTAGGATTAATTAAGTATTAGTGTGAGTGGGAGCAAAGTGTTAGCATCTTCCATGGGAGTTACACTTTGCCTATTTTAGGCTATTGTGGTGGACTCTTCCCATTGGCCATATTTTCCACCTCTCCCCTCTCTCATATTCTATATATACTCACCTCCTAGCTAGTCTTTTACATCATATTATGCAACTTTTTTCTTTTGTATTCTCCTAATGCTATTTTTCTTTATGAGAATTTGCATTTATCTCTTGGAGATTAACTCTGTGTTGTTATTCTAATCTTGTATCATTTTATTTTGCAGTATGATATCTATTCATTCGCACTAGTTTTTTGGGTTATTAATCTTCTCATAATCTAACATGGTGTCAGAGCTATTCTAGTGCAAAATATATTTTAGTATCCTTATTTGAGAGATCTTGTATACAAATCTTGGTGGATCTTGAAAAGTTGAGTATGCTCTTCTCTTGCATCGAATAATGACCTAGAGAATCAGAAACCCTTGATAGAAATACCAGATTTATGAGGGTTTCCTCTTTGTGGCCTTGTATTGCAGGTTGTAGTGTGTCTTTGCTTGTCTTAGGTGGTTGATTCAGCTTCTACATGCCATTTTTTTGTTGCTAGAGGTGTTTTTTGCATTAGATTCACATCTTCTGCATGTTGGATAGAGAAACAATTTTTGGGTTTTGTTAGCAGCATCGAAAAAATTTATGGGTATCTAGTAGTTTTTGCATGCAGGAAAAAAAACTTGTCGAAATTTAATCAAAAAACTTTACAGGCCCCCTCTCCATTGGTAGGCTTGATTTTCCAAGAAAACTTTGGAGGCTCATATCTTGGGCTCATGACCTCCTTTTCTCAAGCATTTTTTAATTTGAGCTAGAATTTTGCAAGCTTCATAGTGGTGCAGATGGATTTTGATTTTGGTGCTTGGTTTTTCTAGAAATTACATTTTGTCATCACTGTTGTTGAGTAATTCCCATTTTCAAACCTTATGGGGCTCCATTCATGCTCATACAGTAATATTTTTTGGTGATTTTTTTTTAAAGTGCATAATTTTTTAGTACTTCTCAAATCTACAATCATTTTGATCAAGTTTTGCTCAAAAATGATACTTTCAGTTATAACCCAGTTTTGGCATTTGCATTGTACCAAAATCAAAGACCACTTTGTTGTTTTGTCTTGTAGCATTTGTAATTGCACTAAATTATAAAGTGTTGACATTGTAACTTCTGGGGGCAATTTTTGATACTAGTGAAAAGGGGATGTTTTGACGTTCTTGTGTTCACTTCTTTTCAACACTTCATTTCTACATTTTTCTGCATCATGGATCAAAAAATAATTCTTATCTTAAATCCTTGCAATTCTTTTGAGTAGAAATCATGCATGACAATCTACTTAAGAAAATCTAGTTTGCATAGGATAACAATGGGACTGGAAACTAAACCTGCTAAAGATGAATAAAATCCTAAGTGGTTTAACAAGTATGATGAGGCCTATGGTACTTTGTGTTTGTTTGTTTCTCCTAGTTTTCTCTTTCATATCAAATCTTTGAATTCACCAAATAAAATCTAAACAAATCGAGAAACATTATTTGGCATACAAGATTCAATGAGGGGTCATATGTTGAAAAATGAACTAACTAGTTTGAGTCCAGGCAACTTCAAAACAATCCAGGATTTCTTCACCAAATTGAAATCACTAAGGTTGCAATTAAAATAGTGTGGAATTGAAAAGAAAGATGAACAACTAATTCTTAGTATTCTCTCTAACCTAAGTTCAGAATATTCAGTGTTTGTTTCTACCTTCTATGCTACTAAGGGTGCCCTTGGGACACAATTCACTATGTTATCTTTGGATGATTTTTCTATCTGTCGCACATGGGAGCAAGATAAGCTAATTCATATGGACACTCTAAAATCCTCTAAGTCACATGCCCTGGCTACCAACAAAGGCACAAAATAAAAGAAAGGACAAAGTAGTAACAATAAGGATAAGAAACAAAAGAAAAGAAAGGAGAAGAAGGATCAAAAATAAGTTGCTCCAAAAGCAACTAATGAGACCCAATCTTCTAATGGCAACAAGCCTAAGAAAGAGAAGGTCAAATGTGCCTTTTTTAAACGACCTATTCATGATGAGCATATATGTTTGAAGAAACAAATTGATCACTTGATTCACATTCTTGAAAAGAATAATATCAGTGTTCATGAATCTATAAAACAGAGTTTAAATGAGGGGTCTAACAAGGAGAAAGATAAAAACAAAGGGAAAGGGAAGGGCAAATCTCGTAGCTAAGTTGTTTCACAACCATCCACTTGGGTTCTTGATTCGGGTGCTTTACACCACATGGATTCATCTAAGGATGAACTTGCATCTTTGGAGACGTGTACTATGCATTCTATATTGATGGGTGATGACACTCATGTTGAGGTGTGTGGGAGAGGGTCTATTGATGTGGGGGATGGCACGTTCCATGATGTTCTTTGTGTCCCATCATTATCAACTAATATCCTATCAGTTTATCAGATCACTCACACCGGTTCAGGCAAACAGGGTGAGTTCACTCCTGATTCAGTGATGATTCATGAATTGCACAGTGATTCTATAGTTGCATTTGGGAAAGAAGATCATCAATCTCAACTATATTTATTTTCTCACTTTGTTCCCAATCCCCCTTCATCTGTTTTTCTCTCATTTTGATGATGTGAGTAGATTATGGCATGAGTGGTTTGGCCATCTTAACTTTTGCTACTTGCAGCAACTAAACTAGTATAGCATGGTCACAGGGTTGCCTTCAATTTAGTTTTCAAAAGGTGTTTGCCAAGGCTGCATTCTTGGTAAGCATCCTAAGGAAAATTTTGACAAAGGAATGGAGAGCTTCACAGATATTGGAGTTAGTTCACAGTGATTTGGCTAGTCCACTTCCTTGTAAATCCTTCAACAAGTCCAGATTTGTTCTAACTTTCATTGATATTTTTTCTCAATATACTTGGGTGTACTTTCTCAAATAGAATTCTAAGGTATTTGATCATTTTTAGTACTTCAAAACTTTTGTAGAGAAGCAATCCAGGAAAGCCATCAAAGTTTTGTGCATTAACAATGGTGGTGAATATGTCAACCATCATTTTGAGTAGTTTTGCACTTCAGAGGGGATTGATTTGTTGCATTTAGTTCCATATGCTCCCTCACAGAATGGTGTGGCAGAATGAAAGAATAGGTCCTTGAAGGAAATGGCGAACTGCATGATTCACTCTAGATCTCTTGCACCATAGTATTGGGTAGAGGCCATTAACTATGCTTGTTAAATCTAGAACCATGTTTCTCATTGATCCTTGAAGGGAGCCACTCCTTTTAAAGTTTGGAGCAGTCAAAAACCATCAGTTAAGCACATTTGTGTTTTTGGTTCTCCTACATGGGCCCACATTCCTACAAAGAAACATAAGGCTATGGATCCATAGAGTAGGCCTTGCATATTTGTTAGGTGTCCTAACGATGTAAAGGGTTATCAGTTGCTCCACCCTACTACACACGAGTTGTTCATATCACTTCTCCACCTCCTTCTACTTTGACATTGGAGTCACTTGGGCTACATGACAGATCTTCTGATGAGTCAGATTCACCTAAGTAGATTTTTTATGATGAAGAGTCTTCTACCTCCACTTCCAATACTAAGAGAGATTTAGAGGATTCACCTCCTTCCTCTCCTAGTCATCATTCAAAGGGTGATGATTCTCCTCCAAATTCTCTGACTTCTAGTCCACTTTGGGCTAAACAAACATTACAGTCTACAGGTGATTGGGTTGGGGATCCATCAACCACCGAGCAAACTAATTCACAACTCTAGTCCATTCTCCACATGTCTTTATATATACTTCCTCTGATCCACAATCCTTTTGAGAGGCTTCTGGTATTCCTGAGTGGGATACATCTATGTAGGAGGAGTATAGTTCCTTGATGAGGAACCACACATGGGATATTGTCCCTCTTTCTAAGGGAAGAAAATGTGTTTGATGCAAATGGATCTATCGAACAATTTTTTTTGTAGATGGATCGGTTGATAAGCATAAGGATCACTTGGTCACCAAAGGATTCTCCTAGGTTCTTGGCATTGACTACTCTAAGACTTTTGCGCCAGTTGCTAGAAAGAACTCCATTCGACTTATCCTTACCATTGTTGCATCCCATCATTGGGAAGTTCAACAGATGGATGTGAAGTGTCTCTCTTCATGGTGACCTTTAGGAGGAGATCTACATGGAGCAACCATGAGGTTTCATTCAAGATTCTTCACTTGTGTGACATCTTCGGAAGTCTCTCTATGGCTTCAAACAGGGCCCTTAGGCCTGGTATGTCAATATGGACTCCTTCATTCTAACAGTTGGGTTCACTCAGTGACATTCTAATCCCAATGTCTACATTTTACAGTAGGATGATTCAGTCCTATTTTTGGTTCTGTATGTTGATGACTTGTTGATCATAGGGAGTTCTTCATCCAGCATTGGGGTAGTCAAAACTACCCTTCATGACAAGTTTTTAATGACTGACTTGGGCTTGTTACATTACTTTCTCAGGATTGAGATCTTTTAGTATTCTTCCAAGATCATCATCACATAGTCCAAGTATGCTCTAGAAATGCTCGAGTTTTCACATGGCTGACTGTAAGCCTTCTTAGATTCTTAGGTAAGTGCAAGAAGATGGGAGGCCAAAAAGTGGCCAGAATTTTTTCAAAAAAAATTAAGACATAACGCGAGCGTGTTATAACGCACTCGCGTTATGGTTTGGTAATGACGAGCCTAAGGCTCGGCAAAACCAAACCATAACGCACTCACGTTATGTTTAATTATATATATATAAAAAGAGCATTTTTGCTCATTTGATTTCTTTTTTTTCTCTACCCCCGCAGCCTACAAACCCTAAGGAGCACGCTCACGTTTTTGAAGACCCAATTCGACACCAAAATCTCACCGATTCATTGCCAAAATGCCACCACAATGTCGAGCAGGCCAAAGGAGTGAGTTTTATTTGTTTGAATTTGTTTCTAAATAGGTAGGTTTGAGTTGATTTTTTATGTAAATTTCTTTAATTGTCAGGAAATGTTAATGCACCTCCTCCTCCTCCTCAAAATCCACAAAATCTTGAAGAGGTAATACTTGCTGAAGAACAACTCGAATAAAAAACTCCTCCATCCATTCCTCGAAATGCCCCTGGAACACAAGAAAATCTAATGGGGCAAATTGAAAACAATAAAAAAGAAATTGAAGACATAATTGCAAGGTTGAAAGATCCTTCAACTTCAACCTTGCATAGGTCCACGCTTGCTCAATGTCTTAAATCTATGTTATCAAATATACATTCAATTAGCAAGAAAATATTTAGTTGGTTAGATAAGAGGAGAGAGTTTAGAGAGTATTATGCAGACAAGCTATCATATGAAGATGTGAAAAAGTTATGAATTACAAAATTGGACTTGTGTTCTATTTTCACAAACCCACAAACAAATCAACCTCCACTCATTACATGCAAGAGGTTCCTTATCCATTGGTGCAACAAACAAGCGATAAGGGACAATTTTGGGCAGAGGTGGTGGATGGTTTTTGACCATCCTCCATACAATAATAATGAGGTCCCGTAATACTTTTTGAGGAAACTCTACTACGAGTTTGTCCTCAATAAAGTGCCAAACTATTTTAATATGCGGGACTTCCAAGGTAGAGGTCGGGGGTCAGCACAAGATAGACCAGGGGCACGTGTTGACCCACAACAGCCAATGAGATGAGTAATCAGCAAACCAGCCCATGAGCATGTGTCTATCCCTTCCATTGTGAAGGAAAGTGTTGAGGTCGATACACTTCAGTCCATTAGTGCCTTGACCCAGAGCATCATAGAGCATGTCAGTCCTGTAGCACAGCGTGGGTTGGGAGATAGTGTGAGGAGTAGGGTCCCACCCCATACTTGTCAGACTTGTGGATCAGCCTGTGGTTATGACCCCATGGATAGTCAAGACGTAGGTGCACAGGCTACATGTGCAGCTGAGCAGATGGTGATGACAGATACCCTCTTAAGTGAGACTTTCGGCCTTGATACTCAAGTAAATATTAGCAAGTTCATTGAATTTAATTTATTAAATTTCATTTTTTAAATGCAAGATTAACTAATTTAGTTTGATGATTTTGATGAAATTTCAGGGTCATAGCATTGATGTAGTTCTCAGCAATACTCCATCTGCATTTTACACTACGACATCTACTGTCGGGGTATGTAACTAGTAAATAATTATAAATATTACATGTGAATAGCATTGTTATATGAATGGTATTATAATATCTGATTTTGGATGTTGAATAGGTTAATCTTGGAGATTTCACGGCAACACTTGCCAGTGGTGGTGTAGTTCAAAGCTTCACTGAGGTAATAAAATAAACAGTTTAACTAATGAATTTTACTTATTAGATTTTTGTATTTTATATTCATATCATTGTTTACATTGCATTGCACATCTTTCAAACTCAAAGCATTATTAAACATTGAATATCTAATAGCTAGATGTTGATAGATAACAAAATTTCAATTATAATATAGTTAAATTTGAAAAAATGGCTCAAAGAAATGTACTCTCATGGAATGCCATGAGAAGAAGATGCATAGACAAGGACATCACCATGAGACCACTTTTCTTTGAGTCATCTTTTCAAATAGCTCACTACCTTGTCTATGCTACCACATTTTCCATACATGTCTACCAAAGCTTGTTGATCCCCTCCACACTATTCTTTGACAAATTCTCTTTAATAATCTCATCCAATTACCACCAATTAGACCCCAAGACATGACACCAGAGAGGGGCATCAACCTATGACATCTTATATAGCATATGATTGACTTGAACATCATCTAGGTTTTAGGTATTAATTATGGGGCAACAAGTCACCCCTAACCAAAATCTTCAAATCTACACTAACCCTTTCCCCTACAAACTTATGTCAATCCTATTGGCTCAATTTCTTCCATCCGTACGTCTATAAGAAAGAGTTATAGTATATCACCAAGAGAGCAAAATCTTCACTGTGATTATGTGTATTATGTGTCTAGTTGTATCATAGTGATGCATTGTTGATAATGAATATCATAGTGTGCTTTATTGTGTGTACTTCCATGTTTAGGTGAATGTGTGTGTATATTAGGAACCATGACTTGCATCACTATTCTATTTTCATAATTGAATAATGTTGTTTTATTTTCAGATGATGCAGGCTGCAAAGACACCTCCTGAAGTTCATAGGGCAATGGAGCATGGTGTGTCCACTGCGATTCATAGCTCCATGCCATTGATGGGGGTATGAGGCAAATTAGTAAATTTCAATTTACATTCATTGTTATAGTTATTTATTTTTGAAAAATCAAATGATTATTGATTTTAAGTTTAATTTCTATCTAGATGGTTTCTATAAGACATGACATCACCATAGCCTAATCCTGCTACTAAGACAAATGAGGAAGCAGATTATATGGTAGCAGTAAGTGATTATTTTGTTAAATGTTTCATTTTTTATAACATGTAATTTCTATATATTAATGTCTATACTTTTTATTGTAATAGCTATAGGTCCACGAAGAACTAAATAAGAGGAGCAGCCCTCGGGTTCGTAGTAGACCGCCCTCATACACGTCTCCATCCACCTGAAGATCAAAGGCTACTCATGATCTATTCCCTTCACCGAACTGAAGGGAATGATTACTTATTGGGGTCCTTTGTTGTATGCCTATATGGCATTTGTGGATATATATTTTGTATTGCATATAGGAGACATTGTATGCCTATATGGCTATTTTGTATATATGTTATACTTATATTGACAGATATTGATGTATGCCTATATGGATATTTGGTTAATACAAATCTTTTTTATTGATGGCGTCCATATTTGAATTATAAATCCACGTTTGAATGGATATTTGTAGATAGTTACTTCAAATATTTAAAGTCCAAATGTATTGCATAGGATGTTTGTTGATCCAATAAGCTAGCTATTGTTATTCAAGTATCACCTAAACCTCATTCGAGAACTAAAAGATAAAAGTTGTATTTAAAATAAAAATGAAACATTATGTTGAATAGAAAATATTCATATTCTTTATGAGTTGCTCAATTGAAAATATTCAAATGAGTATGTTGATCCATATTCTTTATGAGTTGCTATATTGAAAATATTTCTTAATTTCTTGTTATTATACCATATTGGGATGCAAAGAGTATGTTTGTTGTTTTGAATAAGATTGTCAAAATCATATGCTTATGAGCACCTGATGACCATTGTGGTTATTAAATGTAATTCCTCTTGCATATAAGGTGAGGTTATGAGATTGCATTGAGTCTTACCTAATTTTAGTATGCAACATAACATTGGGGCTATAGGCTTCCATAAGTCATCAACAATCAAGGTTCAAGGTTGTCATTGAAGTCAAAGGGTCAAGGTTGTTTGTCATTGATGTCAAGGTTGATGCCATGATTTTGATAAGGTGATACAGTGATTCAAGGTAGGTGATGGTCATGAGGTGCATGATGTTGTGAATATGGTTTTCATAATAAGGTCTCTCAATTCATGTTGATGTTGCACAAGACAAACATGGTTCATATGATGCAAGGTTCATGTTCATGGTGGATGTGGTTTTGTTCATGCAAAGTTTTGTTGTGAATATGGTTTTCATGATAAGGTCTATCTTGGAAGGTTGATATGATGCAAGGTTCATATTCATGGTGGATGTGGTTTTGTTCATGCAATAAGAAGTCAGAGAAGACACAATCTTTCATAATCATAATCTTATTGATAGTTAGGGTTTGTATATTGGGCATTAAACCCTAAAAAGAATCTACTTTTCTTAAGACTTTAAAACCCTCAATTGCCTGTCGAGTGTAAAGTGCACTTTTGTTTTAATTTAATATTGACAAATAATCAGAAGTTACTATCACTTAAATCAACCTACTAAAGGGTCTTTAAGTCATTTGTTCATCGGCCCTTCAACCTAACTCAACCGGCATCTCTAGTAAACTCTCATAAGCTTGAGCGCCATATCATAATCGAAGGTCATATTTAATTGATATGAGGGCGGGAAAAAGGATTGGAAGGTCCGTATTTAAAAAGAATTTGGAATACAAACAATCATCACTATGCGGTTGAATTTGATGGGCATGCCTTTATAAAAGGCTAAAAGATAGCTTTATGTAGGATATCATGGTATTTGTAGTGTTTGAAGATTGAAGACTAGTCAATGTTTGTAGCTCGAACTATTTCGACATGTTTGGGTACGAAACAGGGCCATGCCTAGCCTAAACGTACCCATCCAGACGCATTGGAATTGTTCGTTTGGTCGCACAAGGAGAAAAACAAAAGTTACACCCATTTGCAACTTTACACTGCCTCCTTTTGACGATTTTTAGGGCAGCAGAAAACCTTTCACCACGGGAAAACACCTTAGAGATATAAAAAACTGTGAGAGGTTATTATAGAGGGACCTACGTGATCGCGTTGCTTCAAACGAAATATATCTAAGTGACATAGTTTCTGAGCAACAGCTCGTCAAAGATTGCTGCCTTTTTGCACTTTGGACTCTTCAGGGATATCACTGGTACAATGTAGGTCGGACTATTTCAGCATGTTTTGGGTGCAAAACAAGACCGTGCCTAACCTAAACGTACCCATTCAGACGTGTTGGAACTGTCAGTTTGACCACACAAGGAGAAGAACAAAAGTTACACCCCTTTGCAACTTTACACTGCCTCCTGACGATTTTTGGGGTAGCAAAAAACCTTTCACCATGGGCAAACACCTCAAAGATATTAAAAAATGAGAGAGGTTATTGTAGAGGGACCCTACGTGATCACGTTGCCTCAAACAGAAAGTATCTAAGTGACACAGTTTCCAAGTAACAGCTCGTCAAAGATTGCTACCTTTTTACACTTTGGACTCTTCAGGGATATCGCCAGTACAATGTAGCTCGGACTGCTTCGGCATGTTTGGGTGCAAAACAAGACCATACCTAGCCTAAATGCACCCATCCTGATGTGTTGGAACTGTTAGTTTGGTCGCATCAGGAGCAGGATGAAAGTTACACCCCTTTGCAACTTTACACTATCTCCTTCTGACAATTTTTGGGGCAGTAGAAAACCTTTCACCACGGGCAAACGCCTCAGACATATAAAAAACTGAGAGGGGTTATTGTAGAGGGACCCTACGTGATCATATTGCCTCAGACGGAATGTATCTAAGTGACACGGTTTCTGAGTAACAGCTCGTCAAAGATTGCTGCCTTTTTGCACTTTGGACTCTTCAAGGATATCACTAATACAATGTAGCTCAGACTGTTTCGGCATGTTTGGGTGAAAAACAGGACCATGTTCTGTGTTTGCAATTGCTAGATCTTACATGTTTATTATTATTGTGGTAGTTAAGTTTTGAAAAGCAAAAGATTGTATTATATTGATTCACCCCCCCCCCTTTAGTATAACCGTGTGCTCATCACTACCTAATAAGACATCACCTTCGTTATGACTTTCATATTCAGAAAAACACTCCTTATGAGGAGGACCTATCACAGGAAGCTCTTGAGTCAATCAATCATGTATCATTACATGCATGTGTACTTGAAGATCCCAAGAACGTGTCTTCTACTTCCTCAATGTAAGAATTTGAATCTATAGAAGAGTAATGGTCAAATGTCTTCTCTTTGTTAGTCTTTTTAAACTCACATTCTCTTTTTATATGTCCATATTTACTACAATTCTGGCATTTTCCTTAGACTTTCCAAGGGATTTATCTCTAGACTTGTTATTTTCTTTATCATGAGAATGACCTCTCACAAACAAGACATCCTTTGCACCAACCTCCATGGATTTCCACCTTATTTCTTCTAAGAACAAGGCTAACAAACTCTTCAAGCTTCAACTTAGCATAGGTGCCACCAATTGCCATAACGAAGGTATCCCATGAATCTAGCAAAGAACATAACAAGGTAATACATTTATCTTTTTCATCAATATCACTGCATATACTAGCTGGCTTACCACAATGTTGAAAGTATTCAAATACTTTATCATAGTCAACATCACTATCCTATGGGAGTACAACTTCTAATGAAAGAGTTTGTTTACCAAAGACTTTGTCTAATGCAAAGCCTATATTTTGTCACATAGCTTCTTAGTGGTGTCTTCTCTCAAGATATTTAGCAACACTAAATCTGAAAGGCAGGGCTAGTTTAAACTTCCTGCATTCATGTCAAAATTTTCTCAATGATTTGCATCCATAATCGATGGTTTCTTTTCTAAAACAAAAATCTGCAGGTCTATCAACAAGGAGATCCTCCATCTTGAGATTCCATAGCTCATTTTTTTATCAATAGAACTTTTCAATCTCCATCTTTATAATGTTCATCATTTCCTATGCTTAAAATCTAAATTCACCCACGCAAAGCTCCCACTCAAACAAAAGATTATCACAAGGCCAAAAAATCCATCCTCACAAATCTTAGCATTGCTCTAAAACCAAATGAAAGGAAAGGAAATTGATAATCTAAACAAGTGAAGCTATGCTAAATATGTTTCCGAATCCATAATGTAATAAAATAAGCAAGGCATTCACACATGAACACAAGATATACCCTAGAAAACCCTTTTGAGAATAAACCCCAAAACAATAGAACCTGATGATATTATCAAATAGATGATTACAATATACAGAGAATTTTAATTGTGTTGAAATGATGTCTTCAATCCTATGTCTAATCCAACAACATGCACCTTCAAAGAACCTGTTCTTAATGCACTCTATAAGTTTCTCTTGAACCGATGATCAATCAAATAGTATTTATCTTCTCTGAAATCTATCACAACAACTTGTCCAAACACAAACTCAAAAGCACTTGATTTATAGGCACAAGGCAAACTTGGAAATTACATGTGATTTCCAAATCCATGGGCTCAAAATTGTCAGCCCAAACTTGGTCAAAATTCCTTCAGTTAGATCCATGTGCCCCACCTAATGAATGTAGTTCCATGAGATTCCTTGACCCTTGTAACCAAAGAGTCTGCCTAGTCAAACCAAGTGCTCCATTTTGAAGCAATCAATTGCTCTTACACACTATTTTATTTAATCAGTCAAATATGCTCCATAAATTTTCTTTATAACCCAAAATTTAAATGCTCAATGTAACTCTTGTTATGCATCATAAGAAACAATCCACATGGTAAGATTAACCTAACAAGGGGAATTTCAAGATTCTCGAATGTGATGCCCAAATGCATGAGAACCGACATTACACTAATATTAAAATAATATTATGGAAGGTGTAAAATACACCTTCCTATTTGTCAATAATACTTTCATGCTTCAAACTCAACAATTACAAAGCTTTACAACATAAAAATTGGAAACTAACTAAAAATGGTAAATTTGAGTTCAACTTTGTCATGACCAAATGTCTTTCTTGAATGTCAAAATGAAAAATTAAAAATGACCAAACTTATTAGCAAACTGAAAAATACATAATTATTAATTTTAGCTACTCCACTTGTCAAGGTCATAACTTGTAGCTGGTAGCTCAAAATTTGAAGTTCAAATATATATTTGAAAACATAAGTCACAAACTAAATTTAGGTGTTTTGAAGGCATACAAAAACAATTTAGCATGGATCTTAGAAAAAAAATATCAAGACTAAATTCCACTCTACAAAGTTTGATTTTATTTTATTTTTTAATTGAAATTTTATTAAAATAAATTAGTAAGTTTCTATAATGGTCAATCTGTCTTTCCTATTAGATAAGATAGTTTTATGCTTTATTAGCTTCTGATGTTTGCTTTATACAGTTGTTCATCTATTCTTAGCTTTAGTAATCTCTTTATAAGAGCATTCGCTCTTCTTTGTAACACATCTTATTATATTCAATAATAAATCTTTTATAGTTTTTAGTAACATGGTATTAGAGCCATTCCCCTCCTACGTCTGTCCGTACTTCCATACGATGTACGGATTTGTTTTTTAAGTGCCATGCTTCTCTCTGAAGTTCGTGATCCCTGCAGTCACGTGTTCGGGTTCCTTCTTCAAACCACGTGGGCATTTGCCTAGTCGTTTTTCATCAGCGGCGGTTTGGGAGATCCCGTTGTTTCTTTTTAAAATCGCGATTCATTTTGTCACTTCTCTCTGTAAACTTTGATCACATTTTTTTGTTATGCGGTGTTGGGTGTACTCAATGGATTTATCATTGTTTCCTAACTTTGTTTAAAAGTCGCATTTTTCCAATGAGGGTTTCACGCTTTTCTAAAAGACGCTTCTGGTGGCGATTTTAGTTTCATCAAAAGGATCCTGTTTGTTCATGTTTTCTCTGCGGTTTATTTTTTGCAAGAACCCCACGGTGGTCGCCATTGACCTTAAGAGTCTGTTTGTGGGTCTTTGTTTTTACGACAGATTGTTACCTCCGCTCACGATTTCAACAATCCTTTTCTATAACCAGCAGTTAGTGGGACTTGGTGTTTCCCTGCGGTCGTGATTTCTTCTAAAGGTCACGATTTTTCTAGCTTTTTCATCGGTGTTTGTGTTCTTCTCTGTTGTCTATCGTTGCAGTTTGTGTATGGTCATCTATTAAAGGCCAGCGATTCTCTTTCAGAATTGTAAGACATTTTTTTTAACGCCCAGCTCTCTATTCGAGGTCCAGTCGACTTTTGTTGCCATTTTAATTTCCTCTGCAAAATTGCTAGTCGCGATTTCTGGTTATGCAAATTTGTGTTTGCTTGGCGGGATTTTTCACCAATCGCGAGTTCCTCGGACGCTGGTGTAAAGACATCTCTAAGTCTATTTTTTTATCTAGAGACAATTTTGCTCTGGTGGCACACATGTTTTCTATTTCAGGATCTATGTCTTGAAGTCCGTGATTGGATGTTATAAGTCTCTGTTTCCATATTCTCGAGATCAGTATCTTGAAATCCGTGTTCAGATTTATCTCAAGATCTGTACCTCGAAGTTCATGTTTAGGACTTTTCGAATCAATATATTTTGCCTTCAGAATCTATGCTCCGTAATCTGTGCAAAACTTCTATTTTCCCTCTCCGTGACGTCTATCTACTTCCGTATCTGTGCCCATTGCTTATAATTTGTCTTTATGTGTCTCGAAAAACGTGAAGCATGGCATCCTTGACCAACATTCTATTGGAAAGCAGTCAGAGATTCAACGACAAAAATTACAACACCTAGAAGCAGCGAATGATGACTATTTTTGAGTATCAGTGTCTGGACCAGATTATTCTGGGCAAAACTACACGTCCTCAAGTGGTGGATAAGGATCAGGATAGATTTGATGAGCAAAATCATGAAGCGATAATGCTTATCAAGCTATCAATCACCGATGATCAGTTGCCTCAGGTTCCGTCTGGGAAAACAGCAAAAGAAATTTGGGATTCAATGAAGGACCTTCATTAAATATCCAACAAAAGTCAAGCATCCTTTCTCAAGAACATGCTCTTCTCGATCATGATGGATGAACAAATGTCTCTGTAGGAGCATCTCATCAAAATCAAGCACATCTGTGATCAATTGTAGGCGATTGGTCAGAAGACGGAAGAAGAAGATATGGTAGTTATCACTCTGAAAAGTCTACCACCCTCTTACAAGCACTTTATCAAGACTCTTAACATTATTTCAACTAATGGTAGTCTGAAGTTTCCAGAACTATGCAACAAACTCTTGCCGCAAGATCGTTGGAAACAACAGTTCGGTAACAGTGCTACTTCCTGCTCAGAACAGGTATTTACTGCCAAATCCTTTCAGCAGAATCAGGGCACCAATCAGTCCTCTCAGCCATTCAGTCAAGATCAGTCACAGGACTATTTTCAGAAGAAAAATATACAGTGCAATTACTGCCACAAGTTTGGCCATATGAAAAATGATAGCCGGAAACGCTTGGCTATTGAACAGTCCAAGTCTGAAGCTTCAACTCCATCAGCACATGTCGCCGAGCACTCTAAGCAAGAGGAGTCTACCTTCTATGCCTTTTAGGCCTACTCTTTTGTATGTTATCTTCAGATGCTCGTGGATCAGTTATCAATTTTTTTAGGGGGGGCAACTTGCTTTAGTTAGAAAATTGACCATTAAGAGGGGGTATTAAAATAAATTAGTAAGTTTCTATAAAGGTCAATCTGTCTTTCCTATTAGATAAGATAGTTTTATGCTTTATTAGCTTATGTTGTTTGCTTTATACAGTTGTTTGTCTATTCTTAGCTTCAATAATCTCTTTATAAGAGCATTCACTCTTCTTTGTAACACATTTGATTATATTCAATAATAAATCTTTTATAGTTTTTAGTAACAATTTTCCATAATTTTATCTAACTCCCACTTGAATGACTTGAATTGCTCTTCAAATCAAAATGTAATCGATTTGTTAGAATAAATAAAATGTTATGTTGTACTTAATTATCAAGGATTTTTTTTTTCACACAAAAAATAGTTTGATCCATTAGCCTTGATACTTATGAATATTGAGGATATGCCACACTACAAAAATCATAATCTAGATATTATACTACTTTGGCTACAAGTAGCATGGGAGAAACAAGCTTCCTTGAATTCTAAATTTAGGATCACTAACAATCTACTTACAATCAAATTATAATCTCAAGGGACACATCAACATTCAACATCCTAAATTTTGGATCCCCCAAGAGGATTTCATGCAAGAAACCATCAAATTTGCATCCCGAAAGTTTTAAGTCATAGACAATTTGAGGCATTTGGAGGGTGAATCAATAAGCAATCTTTCATTGATTTAAATCTATTTTTACCCGTATTTTGAGGACAAAAAGTCTAATGGAAAGGGTACTTGAAATAAATCCATATTGATATAAGGGGAGTAAAAAACGGAGCAGTTATTTATCTAAATAATTAAACAAACTTTATTATAACCTTCTATCTAGTTAACTAGATGATTGGGTAAGTTGTACCTATTATGCCAATACAACCATGACCTATACCCAAAAATTTTAATACAAATTACATGCCAATAAAATTATTATTATATGCTATTATCTATTCATTAATGTCCTTTTTAATGGCACACCCCCCATCTTCCCTTCCATTCCATTTCTATTAAAGTATTTGAGTTAAGACTTTTTGACTCCTCTTTAAAATTATATTTTGTGTCAAATTTGCCATTGTGAAAACTTTTTCTCAACAGATATAACCATTTTTTAAGAACAAGTTTGGAAGTTCTCTCTGTGCAATGAAACTTGTGTTATCAAATGGGCATTAAGCCATTTTCATTATTATGTAGTGTTCCCACCATAAAATGTGTAATGAAGACGCCAAGGTTGTTATTTTGGACAAAGCACGCTTAGAAAAGCAATGGAATTTAATGTGCCCACACAAAATGAAACAGCTTTTTCTTAATATCCAGCACAACCGGATTGAAAAATTAACGTTTGAGAGGGCTGTCGCACACCGTAAAACAATCTATGCGCCTTCAAGTTGCAAACGTTGTTATTATACAAAAAGGTACATAAAGCACCAAATAATATAACTTTGGATTCTCTTATTGGTGAAGCAATTAATGTCCTTGCTTATAAACCAGTGTATGATATTAAATAGTCTATAATCATTATTCTTGGAATATTTCATCTCATATGTACATGAATGCATGCATTTTCAACTGGACTAACTCAGCATAAAAATGTGTCAATCAATGCAGTGCACGGAATTCCAGCTTTTGATCAATATTAGGGGTTACAAAATATGATATTTGTAACTTGTCTTCTCAGTCAACGTGCAACTGAAACATCCAAATACATCTCAGTATAACCTTTTGCTATAAGGTGAAAACGATAGAATTACTCTAAATAGCAAAAGAATTAGTGAATGGTTCATGAATTTGCAAATTCCGAGATGCTCCTTATGTCAAGTGTTATTTTCTCAATGAGATCTACCTGAAAAACTTCTGAGAATTCTTTAAGCAATGACTTCAGAGTCAAATCTAATAATGTAGAAGCATCTAATGTTTGGCTGCTGCCTTTGAGCCTTTGAATTGCCACATCTTGACTTGAAGTTGAATTTAAAATCTCGACTAAGCTCCCAACTGCCCGATCACTTATGCCACAAGGAACAATTTTGGAAAAGGGTTCAAGGTCTGTGGTAACATTAATTGCAAGACCATGATATGTTATCCATCGAGGAACATGAATACCAATTGCTGCCACTTTCTGATTTCCTGCTTGGCAAGGAAAGGATACATGAGAATAATCTTCATTACTTCCCCCTTACGGTCTGCCAAAATAAACATCACGACAGAGATGAGACACATACCAACCCAAACTCCAGTATGCCCATCAATACGAGATCCCTTTACAGCAAATCCAGACCACAGAGCTCTGATGAGCACTTCTTCTAGAGCTCTGAGATACCAGTGAAGATCCATTTTGTAATGGCGCAAATTCATAATAGGATACATCACAAGCTGCAACTCCAATGCATCTTAGAACAAAATCAGAGAGAAAAACAATTTATAAGTTTGATTTTGCTCATGCAAGCATGAAGCTACATACTTAGCTACTACTTTTAGACATGAAAGTAAAGGAACTATTACAGAAGTAAGCGTTTATTGCCTGCTTGAAATTAACATTACCTGACCAGGGCCATGATATGTTAGTTCACCACCACGATCAGTCCGAAGTATATCAATTGGAGAATGCTGCAAGTCAAAGTGCAAATATTTCTCCGAGCTCCTTGTTGTGACCAAATCACACATCGCCCCATTGCAAATGGGGACCCCCTTTTTTTGAGCTCCGATGCTTTGCATGAAGTTCTGACGATGCCTTAGGTTCGTTTCCTCTGCCAATCCAACAATAAGTCTCTGTCCTAGAAGGTTTTTGCTTCATAACTGGAGGTCTCATCTAGAAAATGAAGAATCTTGATTGAATTTTATCCAAATAATGAATATTGAGACCCTTCTTGATGTATGTTTGAGATCCTGAAAAGACTAAGTCTGGAGCCTGAAATCCTGAAAATCCTGAAAAAATGGCTAAGTCTGAAATCTGGTGAATCCTCCAAATTCTAGATTTTGCATGTTAAATCCGGTGGATTCGAGACCTATCTCAAACATCCTGAAACATACTTAAATATATTTTTCAATATACCTTTTCCCTCGCGACCCTGAAAAACGCCTGACTCTTCCAGAGGATTCAAAAAGCTCATCTAGTGCAACGGGGCATCTAAGTGGCGCAAAATCGCAATGAGAAGGGCGCTTTCAATTACAAAGTAAGATGAGGATTTCCAATTGATGAACCAATGCGCCAAAAAGGGAGATGAAAAGTTAAGATGATGACAAGACTTCAACTAATGCGATTTTAGAAGATTTCCATGCCTTGATCTATTGCGCTTTAAGTAATGCGAATTCCAGAGGATCTAAAATGCCTTGAACTAAAACGCAAAAGCATGAGGATTTCAATTGATTGAGTGATGCGCCCATCTAAAGCATAAAGGGAGACGAAAATTTTAAAGATTTCAAGCTTTGAAGTGATGCGATTTTTATGCCTTTAAGTAATGCGAATTCCAGAGGACTCCAAAACACTTAACTAATGCGAAAATCAAAAGTCAAGTCTTGGAGCGGATTTTAGAGGAAATGGAAGATGTTAAGTGCCTAGAAGATCCTCTTTACCTCAACCAATGCGCTAGGATAGAGGAATTGATTCCGAAATGTAAATTTTGAAGAGAATCCAGAGGATTCAAAAAGCTCATCTAGTGCGCCACTTGAAGAAAAGGAGAAGTCTAAAGTTTTGAAGTTTTGAAAGCTCTAGCTAGAAGAGTTCGAGGTCTTAAACCAATCCGCCAAAAGAAAATCCAGAGGATTCCAATCCCTCATCTAATGCGACTTCATGGAGGAAGATTCCAAGCGCTTGGAAGGAGGTTCATCATAAGGGTTAAATCAATTTTCAGAAGATTCTAATGTGATGAACTAGTGCGCCAATCTAGAAGATTCAAAGACCCTCATCTAATCCACAAATAGCAAGAGGATCTTAACCCTTCAACAAATGCGCCATTATGGAGATAAAATCTAGAGGATTCAAGTTGTTGATCTAAGCCAATTGCCAGAGGATTTCAAATCTTCAACCAATGCGAAAATCAAGAGGATTTTCAAATCCTCATCCAATGCGCTAAGGAGAAAGAAAAATGCTGGGTGTCAAGGTGTAAGTTTTGATGTTTCCAGAGGATTTCAAATCCTTAACCAACGCACAAATCTTAGAAAATCCTAACATCTCAAACCAATGCGACCTCTTCAAGAAGAATCCAAGGTCAAGTCTTAGAGCAAATTTCTAGAGGAAATTAAAATCTTGTTCTCTTGCGCCACCTTGTAGAGGAGAGTAAAAGTTGAGTTTTGAAAGGAAAATTTTAGAGGAAATCAAACATTTGATCTAATGCGCCACTAGTGGAGGGTGGTCTAGTTTAAGATTTTTGAGGCCAATTCAAAAAGATATCAAATATCTCAACCGGTGTGCTAGCTTTGGAGGATGGGCAAATCTGATCTAAGGTGTATGCATTTCATTTCTTTTAGGAAGACCTTGAATACTTCATCCAATGCACCTAGAAGGATTAAAAATAGTGATTTAGAGTGAAATTTTAAGCAAAGATCTAATTTGGCATCTAATGCGCTTGGCTTCAAAATGCATGAAGTGATTCGTATATGTTATAAATCAAGTATTATCAAGTATTATCAAGGAATTGATGTTGCTTCTTTGTTTGTTTGCAGGAGCTAGGAAAGCATCCTAGGAGTTGAAGAGTTATCTCTAAGCGAGGGATGAAGTTAAGGAAAGGAGCTAAGGGCTGGAATCACCTTCATGCTAGGAGTGAAGTCAACAAGTTGCAGTAGACGTCAAGTAGTTGTTCTAAGAAGAAGTTCAAGGATACTCTATCTACATCACTTCAAGTATCAACTACTTCATCTTCATCAATCAAGACTTCCAAAGGCATCCACTTTACTTCAAGGAAACCTCATATCTAAGCTTCAAGTCTCCTTGGGAAGTCAGCTGCTCCATCATAAGGAAGGTATCATCATCAAATGTTAGAAGCATTTCATCTATCCAAGCTTCAAGTAAAGTTTTCCCAATCTTCGAGTATCCTTGAGAGGTCATCTACTCCACACCCAGAGAGGGTGTTGTTATCTACACTCCGAAGGATCACTTCGAAGATCATCATGCAAGATCACTTCATCAACTTCTACATCATGTTCAAAGACAAGGGCATTCATCTATTCAAACTTCAAGACTTTACAACTTCAAGTCCAAGAGAGTCTCCTACTCTTACATGAAGGAATCATCATCATCATCATATCTCTACTCTACTCTCCACATGAAGAGGATGCATCCAAAGAAGATCATTCATATCTACATCCTACAACAAGAAGAAGAAACATTACAAAGTCAATCAAATGAGCTACAAGTATCATATATCCAGTTGCAAGGAGATGTACAAGGCAAGATCTACAAGATGTATTCCCAAACATACAAGTTCAAGCAATCGCATTGAATACATCATTACAAGTTGATACAATTTTCAAAGTATGCTAAGTTGGCATCTATGTGGCGAGTACACATCATTCAATTTTGATTAGCCGCATTATTTAATGCATTAAGAGTATCATTTAATTAAAGAAGCCAAAGGGATTCCTATGTGGAGGAATATTTTAAATGCTTTTGCCTTACCTTATCACATTGGAAAACGTGCCTTCATTGCCTCTCTCTTTTTTGCTAAAAATAGCAAGTTGTTGTAACTACCTCTGAGGTGGCATGATCTGAGCCCTTGGCTATCAAATTGATCTTAGCCATTCATTGTAATACTGGGGCACTATATAAAGGCCTTGTTGCCTCATTTGTAATATATAGACTAGAGATTAGATTTTAGGAGTAGAATAGGAGACTCTCAAAATTCTCTGAGAGGATTTGAAGCTGTTGTAAATATTTCTCAAGATTAATGCAAAAGACAATGGAGCTACTTGTTTGGTGTTAAGTATTATCTTGTGGAGTAACATGGTTTCATGAATCTTGATGGAATTAAGAGATGTTTCAATTAGATTAGAAGTAGATTAGAAGCTCATTGAAATAATGTATGTTGTACTAAATATCGATCAACTCCTAGCTCATGCTTTTAACATTCATCGCTGATGAAGTGTTGTGTAAAGCTAGTCTGAGCTTATTTGCTTAAGTTCGATTGTGGATGCTTGTTTGAGCTGCGCCATTTGATGGGTGCTTGTATAAGTCTTCATGATTTGAAAACCATTCGCGTAACCTTAGGAGATTGCACCAGCTTCATGTAGTTGTAGGCACCCTTGGCGAAGTGAAGTTAGGTTAAATCAGGAGTTTGTCTGTTCAATACATCATCATTGCCTCATTGACCTTAGATAGTTTCCTAAACCCTTGCCCTTTTTCCATTTCTTTATCATTGAAACCTTGTATATAAATCATCCACACTGAAAGGAGGAACAAGCTAAACATGAATGAAGAGGAGTCTGCGTAAGTCCCTTTGTGTTTAACAGCAAAATCATACTTAGTCACTGAGCTATCTCTTACAAAATCATAAGAAAGGAACCTTGGAGTCATCTTGTTTGATCACATAGTTCAGCATTCGAGAGGCTTTGCTCAAGAGGGAGTCAGATACTTTGTATTTCACTCTAATTGTTGACTTGTCCAAAAACAATCATCAACACTCCTAGTGCCCAAAGTATAGACTGGAGGATGCTAAAGAACCACCAAAGAACCACATACATCCCCATCTTCTTCCAACAAGACCTGCTTGGCTTCCACCAAGCGTTTTTGCCAGGACAGGGCATCTTTATATGGAATTATTTCAGTTGATAGATTATAGAAATCACATCTGTGTAGAACAAAAAATCTTAGATTGATAGACATAGAAGACCAAAGAAAAGGAAAAAGAGCTAATAATTGCTAGAATTAAACAACTAACGAATCCCCACTAAATCTCATTCACATGATTAAGATGTGCTCTTATTAACAACTTTATCATGATGTGCTTCAAACGAAATTCAAATCATATTGTGTTTCATCCTATGCTCCCCAGGGACGCGTCCCCTACCCAAAATGACCCCGTCCCCCATAGGGCACGTTTTGGGGACGCGGGGACAGGTAGGAAATGTCCCCCTCCCATCCCTTTTTTTGGAAAAAAATAGGAAACATCCCCGGTACAGCAAAAAAAAATTAGAGGACACCAAGGTATGTCAAGGGACAGCCAGGGACATCCCCGACCGTCTCGGGGACAACTAGTCGTCCCGTGACATACCTAGGCATGTTTTTAGTTATTAAAAAAAAAACACAAATTTGAAAAAAAAGGGACGGGGGGGCCGACAAGGTTTGTGTGGTTTCAAAGATTTTAATTTAGACTTGGTGGCGGGGGCTCCGTCCCTCGACCCTGCTGGGGACGCTACCCCCAGATTGTCATGTCCCATGAAATGGCAGCATTCAAACTTACAAGATTGCCAGCAAACTCCCCTTGTTATATGCAAATTAACATTACCTTAGTATTTATCTTTGAGCCAATCACATTTCTATATGCGCAGAACACCTTCTGACATATATTCCAAGTCATATAAATAAAGTTAAACCCAAAGTGATAATGATAATATGTCTCATAAGACAACAGGCAGCGCCTATGTTTAAGAAAACAAATATATTGAAGACAAGAATGATATTTATACATAAGCGGTTGCTAAGGAATGAGATCCAACGATTCTTGTAATATGCAGGAGGTAGATCAACGATTTGAATAAGACAAAATCTTATTTAAAATATGGCATGCGATTATAGACTATATATGATTCATTAAGAAAAAAAGGAAAGGTGCGATTCATATAGTTAAACAAATTATTATCAAAAAGCAGCCACTTGTTAAAAGGTGTGTTTAAGCGATTGATAGAAGTCGGCGATCAGACAAAGAGAAGAGACAGCGATTAGTTTGGAGAAGGCATGATTCATTTGTGAAGTTATGTCAGTTGTGAAGAGTCACAGATGTTCATAGAGATATCTCCTTTAATAGAATATAAAAGCATATAGGAAGCATTGAACAATGGGACTAATTCATAGGACTCATACAAACAGGAAAAAGCAATTAGAATTGAAAGAACAATTGGACTGTGGAATATAAAGGCAGACCAACTCGTCATAAAATCAGATCTGCAAGCATATTTATATATATTCAAGGACATTACATTATTGAGCGTCATATATAATATTGTGGACAGGTCAAATTAGAATCCATACGAATATTTTATTGTTATCGTTATCAGCTCTCCCATCATAGGGGGAATGACAAGCAGGCAATAGGCAAGGAATCCCACCATACCCCCCCGTAAGGGCCTGTATGGAGGCTTTGTATGATAGCTTGGATCCTACCAAACCCCTGTTAGGGCTTGTATGCGGGGAACCGAACATGCGACCTGCCATGCCCCCCGTAAGGGCCTACATGGAGGTATCATGTGCCAATGAATGTCTTGTCATCCTTGCTATAATGGAGTTGAGTGAATGGATAAATGGAATATTGTTTATGAATTTGAATGCAGGGAAATCTTATCGAATACTAATAATTCAAGAGGTATGTTGTATACCTATATTTTGTATATATGTTTCCTATGTTATGATTGCAGATTTAGAGCACAAGAATGATGCAGTTTGAAGGTAATCTAAATGGTAATTCCGAAACCCTAACCCTAACTTGTGGTATTTGAATTTTTGGGGTAAAATTAGTATTGTTCCTATAAGGGACATTACACAGATCCCCACGAGGGGCGTTGCCCCTTGATCCCACTAGGGGTGCTGCCCCCAAACCCCCACGAGGGGCACTACCCCTTGACCCTAGTTACAACTTCATATAATCAATGAAGAGGAATAGGCTTACCTCTTGAAATTGGAGAAGTTGTTGGTTGTGCATGGTGCCTTGCAGCAGCACAGCAGCATATTTTATATGTTTTTGTCATTTTGTAGTTGAAACTTGCAGCCTTTGGCCATTTTGTTGCAATTTTTATATAATATATATGCACATTGTCAATGAAAGCAATTAAATTCTGTTAATTTGTTTGTCAATTCTCATGTGAAAAGTTGAAAACTCAATTCAAGTCTAATGTTATTGTTATGTATTTATTTTTAAGGTTCTATAATGTCTATGATGAATGCCTTATCAACGTTATCATATAAATATTTGAAAATTCTTTATATTTTAAAATTTTCCTTATTTTTTAATAGTCATCCCCTAAAAATGGCAACAACAAAAAACACGTCCCGAAAACATGTCCCATGCTGTCCCCGTCCCGAAAACTTGGGGGAGCATAGGTTTCATCCATTCATTTTCAAAATGGGTATGCTGGTAAGAATTTACTTGCATAATAATATCAAACATAAGCAATATTCTTGGAAAATTGCTGCAAGCATGCTTATATCCATGAATTTGGAATATAAATCGCAGGCCTCTTCAAAGGGGCAACCTCCTTAAGACCAGACCTTCAATACAAAATATGATTCCAAGATGATGTTCTCTTCATTACACACAAAAAGAGACTTATAAGATAAAAACCATGTGTAATAACAAAAAATTGAATTTTTTGTAAGAAGAGCTATACTTTCTAACTAGAATTAATTTCCAAGATATTACACTAGGATCTAACAAGCTTCAAGGGAGTGTATTTTGCTGCTATCCAATCAAGAAGAGCAAAATAACTCCAGCTAAAACCCTATTATTGCTTTATACTTAGAAAACAACTACTTTCGATAAGCTAAAGCATAAAGGTACAACAATGAAATTGTAAATTCTAAGAATCTAAACACTAGATTATAAAATGAATTCAAAACAGAGAATAGAAATAACAGAGGCACTTGGTACCAGAAGGGGAGAGCCTCAGCCTAGGGCGCCAACACGTCACGCAAATGTCTACACTTTCGTCCATACGACAGTAAAATCCAAAAAACCCTTAGTGTATGCTTTTGTCCAAATTCACTGAATCTACACATGGAACCAGAATGAGGACCCAGCAACATAACAAATCACAAAATCAATGGGCAAACACCTTGAAGTAACTAGTTGAAAGATTGAAAAGACAAATTAGAACAAGGAAATGAAAAGGAAGAGATTACCAAACCCTCGTGTGGTTGAATCTTTCCAAACACCTGCAACAACAAAGACCAAGAAAATTTGTTGGGGTTGTTTGCGAGCTTGCTTTCAAGTCAAGCCCCTATGTTGGTCTTTCGACTTCCACAAATAGTCAATATGAAAAAAGATAAAAAAACACATGTATTGTTATTTCCTAAGTGCGTCTAGGAAAATAACAGCAGTGACAATAAATAAAAACTATGAGTATCAACTCTGGTCTTCGGGAAAGAATACCCTAGTGTGCATAAGGAAAATAGGTTGGTGGCCTACACCACAAGTTTGCCAAGATATAGACAATGCAATGCATAATAAAACCAATGAATAACACTATTTCTTTACAATGAAACAACGTTACCAAGTTTTTGAAGCAATAGAGGAGGTTGCAAGCTCCTTGAAGGCCAAATTTGTGTGTGAACAACACCAAACCCTTGGAAGAGAGCCTCCACAATGAACAAACTACAAGTAGCAAACCCACAAAGTTGAAAGAAGAGATGCTGCAACTTAGGAAGAGCACCAAAATCATCAAAAGTTTCTTTGTAAGAGCCAAGAAAGCTTTTTTCAACAATCTGGAGTTGCAAACAGAGAGAGAGAGAGAGCAATTGTTTTTTCTCATTTTTTTTGTTTTTGCATAAAGGAATGAAGAATCTGAGAGGGGCAGGCACGCTTATTGAGTTTGTTTCACTCATGAGTGTTACCACTGATAGAATCAAATGACAAGGTAGGAGAATCAACGGTTTGAATTTTGGAATCTTTGGGACGCTTGCATCCTAAGAAGATTCATCAATATTCAGCATGTGTTCTCAGAAAATTAAAAGAAATAAATGTGTGATATGAATTTTGGCAAACCTTGGTGAGGGATAAAATAGGCCAAGGTTAGGCTCAAGTGGCTCTAAAACCATGCTACGAGAGTGAACACCAAAGTGAGTCAAAACACAACATAAAATTGCAAGAGTACACAATTTTCTACGTTACATTTTGCCCCCACTTTAGTGAGTTGATGACACTAAGTGACAAACTACATTAAAGTACAAAAATGAAATGCTAAAAGAAAATAAGCATGTAAAGGATACCCAAAAGGATACTATAGAAGCCACAGAAATCTGTCAGGTGAAAGAATGATGCCCCCAGACTGGAAATCTACAAAACCACAACGTTAGGTACCACAATCCTACAAAATCACCCTATTAGAAACCAAATAATCTTGCAAGATCAAAATGTGTTAGTTCAAAATCAGAGCTAAAACAAGGGAATTCTAGAATGCCAAGAAAAACGATGATGAGAAAATGGGTCAAAACGAAAATAAGGGTGTCCCCCATGTTTGTGCTTGTTAATGACCCCCATGTTTGTGCTTGTTAATGAAAAGGCAGAAGCAAGGAGAGAATTCCACCGCTTTGAAAATTCTCGAAAGGGTTGATGAATATGCCTTTTGTAGGTTTCTTTCCTAAAATAACACCGAAATGAAGAGCATATGAGAGAAAAGAGGGCGGAACCAGGATTCCAATGCAATAAACGACATGAAATCGGAGTTCGCAAGCCCAAGTTTGTTAGATTCTACGAGAAATAAGAATCGAGCCAAGATTTGTTGTCGGTCGTATATCATATGCACTTCAATTGACAAATGATCGAAGATCAAAATAGCAGACTGAAGAGATAATCCTGAAAGAAAGAACTCAAGAGACAAATTGCAAGAGAATTTTGAGAATACTCACATTACTCTCACTGACTAGCAGAGGTGAAAGGAGAGTGATGTATATATAGCAAAATAAGGGCAAATACATCCAAGAGGTGTAATAACTCCAACTACCCAAAATAAGTGGAAGTTTTACCTACTTAGTAAATGTCAAATTACATGGTTGCACCTACTCAGGTACAGACAAATAAATGGTTATGAGAGGTGGCATAAAAATCCAAAAGAGGGTGTGAAACTCAACTACCCAAGTGTGGGTGAGAGCCACACATGTAGCTCATGGATAATGCCATGTGATCTCATAATAACCATGCCTAATTAACCTAAGCAAGGTTAATAATGTGTAGGAAAAAAGAAATATCCCCTAACATAAGCAATAAAAAACCTACACTAACACCCCCCCTTAAGCATAGCTTAGGTGGGTGAAAAGATATGGGTCCCGGCAAATGAAGCCTGATGAGGTAACCATGTACAAAGAATTCCCCCCTAAAAGAGAAGAAGCCCCCCCCCCCCAAAAAAAAAGAGAGAGAAAATACCCCACCAGAGTACAGAGAGTGAAAGCGAAGGACTAAGAAGCCCCTTCCAAAGTAGACACTGGTCGCACCCCCAGCAAAGCTCGCAAATGAAGGAACTTGCTCTTAATGAAGGGTTTGGTGAAGATGTCTACGATC
This sequence comes from Cunninghamia lanceolata, assembly GCA_027924645.1. Lineage (NCBI taxonomy): Eukaryota > Viridiplantae > Streptophyta > Pinopsida > Cupressales > Cupressaceae > Cunninghamia > Cunninghamia lanceolata. The sequence continues at coordinate 3,002,614 of BSBN01000639.1, forward strand.
TGCTCTGATGTCTGAATGTACTTGAGATCAATGATGTTTCCATGAATCAGCTCCCGAATGTAGTGCATATGTATCTCAATGTGTTTATTCGTTGGTGATGGACTGGATTCTTTGAGATCTAAATTGCACTCTGATTATCACAAAAGATGATTGTGGGCTTTTAGAATAAAATGCCAAACTCAGTGAGAATATTCCGAAGACAAATGGCCTCAGTGGTGGCATTAACTACCCCTTGATACTCAGCCTCTGTAGATGAAAGAGCAATTGCAAGCTACTTCTTGCTCGACCAACAAACTGGACCAGAACCAAGTGAGAAGCAATACCCTAAAGTAGTCTTGTGATCCTGAGAATCGCCTACCCAATCTGAATCCGTATATCCCACCAAGTCAATATCCACACCCACTGCATAGTGAATCCCATAATTGTGAGTGACCTGAACATAGTGCAGAATCCGCTTAGCTACTGTCCAATGCAACTCATGGGGCTCCTACATGAATTGAGAGACCATGCCCACAGCATATGAAATTTCAGGCCTTGTGTGAGTCAGATAGATGAGACTCCCAACAAGCTGTTGGTATAAAGTGCCATCAACCAAGGGTGAACACTTAGTCTCAAGTTTGACCCTGACAAAAATGGAGTCGATGCAAGCTTACAGTCAGCCATGAGAAATCTGGAGAGCATATCAAGTGCATACTTGGGTTGTGCCATGAAGATACCTAAGGATGACTAAGTGATCTCAATCCCCAAGAAATAGTGCAAAGACCCAAGTCTGACATCAATAATCGATCATGTAGAGCGGATTTCACTGCCTTGATGGTGGATGAGTGACTCCCTGTGATCAACAAGTCATCGACATAGAGATCCAAAAATGTGAGAGTATCATCCTACTACAAAATGTATACGTTCAGATCAAAATGGCATTGAGTGAACCCAGCTGATAGAAGGAAGGAATCCATCTTGGCATACCAAGCCCGAGGAAAACAAGTGAAGGATCCTGAATGAACCCCTGTAGCTGCTCCATGTAGATTTCCTCCTAAGGTCACCATGAAGAAAAGTACTCTTCACGTCCATCTGATGAACTTCTCAACAATGGGCTATAGCTATAGCAAGAACAAGTAGGATGGAATTCATTTTGACAACTAGCGCAAAAGTCTCAGAGTAGTCAATCCCAGGCACCTAGGAGAATCCTTTGGCGACCAAGCGAGTCTTGTGCTTGTCAATTGACCCATCTGCTGTAAATTTTATCTGATAGATCCACTTGCATCGAACAAGTTTCCTTCCCTTAGGAAGAGGGACTAAATCCCAAGTATTATTCCTTTCCAAGGAATTGAACTCTTCTTTCATAGCCGCATCGCACTCGGGGACACCAGGAGCTTCCCGAAAGGTCTGTGGATCAGAAGCTAAAGCAACAAAGAGATGCGGAGCCTGCTGAAATTGTGACCTGGTACTTCGAGTATCTATAGGATCACCAACCCAATCACCTACTGACTACAAAGTCTGACGAGCCCATAAGAGGCCCACTGGCTAGAGAGTCAAGAAGAGAATCATCAACCTCTAAATGATGACTAGGAGAGGAAGGTGGATCCTCATCATCATTGTCGCCATCTGAAGTGGAGGAAGAAGACTCCTCATCATTATCAGGAGGATTAAGATCCTCTGAAGAACTGTCATCATGCTACAATGTCTCCAATGTGATGGTAGATGGAGAAGTGGTAGGAGAAGAACTTGAAGAGTCCTCCTCATAATGAACACTCCTCTCGATGAACAGCTCATGTGTGGTAGCGTGGAGAAGTCTGTAGCCTTTGACACCATCTAGGTACCCAACAAATATGCAAGGCTGGCTCTGTGGATCCATAACCTTGCATTTCTCTGCTAGATTGTGGGCCCATGCAGGAGAACCAAACACTCGGAAGTGCTTTACTGTGGGTTTCCAACCGGTCCAAGCTTGGAAAGAAGTTACCCCCTTCACAGTTTTGTGAGGAACACAGTTCTAGATGTAACACACACTTGATGGCCTCTACCCAACACTGAGGTGTCATAGACCGGGAGTGAATCATAGAGTTGGCCATCTCTTTCAAGGACCTGTTCTTTCATTCTGTGACACCATTCTGATGTGGACAATAGGGAACTGTGTGCTGAAGATCAATGCCCTCAAAGGCACAAAAATATTCAAACCTGTGGTTGACATATTCCCCCCCATTATCTGTACACAGAATCTTGATGGCCTTCCCGGATTGTTTCTCTGCAAAAGCTTTGAAGACCTAAAAAGACTCAAAGACCTCTAACTTCTGCTTGAGAAAATGAACCCAAGTGTATCTGGAAAGATCATCAATGAATGTCAAGACATATCTAGCCCTATTGAAAGATCGATGTGGAAATGGTCTTGCCAAATCACTGTGTACTAACTCTAGAAGCTGTGTTGCCCTCCATGCTTTGCCTTTGTCATATTTCTCCTCAAGATGCTTACCAAGAATGCATCCCTGGCAAACTCCATAAAAAAAATCGAATAGAAGGCAACCCTGAAACCATGTCTTGTTCACTGAGTTGCTACAAGTAGCGGTAATTCAAAAGGCCAAACCACTAATGCCACAAATGACTCACCTCATCTGAGTGAGTAATACTGTCGAAGGAGAGTCAAGAACAAAATGAGAAAACTGATACATTCTGTACTGATGATCTACTTTTCCCATGGCAATTGTAGATCCACTGTGCAACTCACTAATTACCACTTTGTTTGGCGTAAACTCAACCCACTTGCCAATGCCTATGTGAGTAACCTAATAAACAATTAGGAGATTAGTTGACAAAGATGGAACACAGAACATCCTGAAATGTTTCTTCACCCATGTCAGCAGACCCTCTCCCATGCACTTCAACAAGAGTGTCATCACCCATTAGTATGGCAGGCATAGAACATGGCTCTAAGGAGGCAAAACCATCCTGTGAAGAGGCCATGTGGTGTGAAGCAACTGAGTCAATGATCCAAGTATTAGGTTGTGAAGCAATAGCAACTAGGGCCTTGCCCTTTCCTTTCCCCTTTTATTTGTGTCCTTTGAAGACCCATCTGATGAACTTTGTTTGACAGAGTCGGGCACCTTGATATTATTCTTTTCAAGAAGATGTGAAAGGTGATCAATTTGCTTCTTTAAACACGTGTTCGTCATAGCCAGGCCTTTTACAGTAGGAATACTTGACCTTCTCCTTCGGTTCACCTTTTGACAAAGAGGTCTGATTAGCTGCATTTGAGACAGCAAGTTTCTGATCTTTCTTCTTTCCCCTTGATTCTTTTTTTCTTATCCTATTTGCCAGACCCTTTCTGTTCTTTTGTGCCTTAATTTGTAGCGAAGGCATGTGATTTAGAGGGTTTAATTGTACCCATGTGAACCAATTTATCTTGCTCTTTAATGAATTTTGCAGCAAACTCATCTAGAGAAGGCATTTTATTGTTGGAACCTAGAGCACATTTTGTGGCATGAAAGGTTGAAACAAATACAAAATAGTTCGGACCAAGCTTAGAAAGAATGCTTAAGATCAGTTGTGTGTTTCTTTTCTATTCCACACTAATTCAATTGCAATTTGATAGCTTTCAACTTTGTGAAGAAGTCTTGTATGGTGTCAAAATTGCTAGGACTCAACCCTATGAGTTCGTTCTCCAATTGATGACCCCTTATTTCATCTTGCTTACCAAAGAGGCTTTCCAATGTGGTCCACACATCATTTGGTGTAGTGGCAGACTCAATGTGAAAAAGTAAGTCAGGAGACACTAAAATAAACAAAGTACCAAATGCTTCATCACATTTATTAAACCATTTAGGCTTTTCTGCATCCTATGTTGGTTTTGTTTTACCTCGATCACATTGTTGTGTCGTTCTAATATTGAAATGTGATGCGACAATTTGGGCAAGTACAAGGTGTTTTTGTAGTCATGCCTACATACATGCACTCACATCATAGCGTGGTGAGGCCAGAGGACTAGCCCCGTCCCACAATAGAAGACTCGAGTTGAGCTACTCAGACGATGAGAAGTAAGATGCGGCACCCATCTCAAATGCTGACGACATGGGGGTGACCCCAACATTTGCAACATGGTGGGCCGCATCATGGCTAGCTCCCATCTTCCCCCAGATGCACCAGTTGGAGATCCACGACTACTTACAGAGCAAGGGCATGAGAGAGGAGAGAAGCCAGTGAGTGAGGATGATGAGGATGATGATGAGGATGAGGAGGAGGAGCCCACACCAGCACATGTAGGGAGACAGTGGCAAAGGAATGGGGGTGGTGTCGCTACAAAGGAGAGGACTAGAGCCCGACCTCAAACGGCATAGGCACCACCATCAACCGGTAGTGCACCGAGTCAAAGGAAGCGAGGGAAGTCGAGCAGTGCAGCTGCTACGAGGCTCTCCTCGGTACTAGTGACAGTGACAGCAACAACATCTACTAACATACCTAGCACTACATCTGTTAGGCGAGCGGCTCCTATAGGCCTAGATTGGCAGGTCAGCTACCCAGGTCAAAAGTTTTTTTTTTCCCAGCATTGTGATTTTAGAACACTAGATGCTTATTTGATTTTGGATTGATATGATGAGAGATCTAATTATATTTTTATTTGACTTTTGCAATGTGCACACAAGACTGGCTCGACTATATAGGTCGAGTCATTGCGGAGATGGTACCCACTATGCAGCTCGAGCAAGCTGTGCAAGCTAGTTATAGGCCTCAGCACACTGTTGGGCGACATGTGGATATATTTGAGCCCATGGATTATGAGTAGGGTTAGGTCCGTTTGGACCAAGCCACTACTGAGGTTGTGTCTATTATTGCGGAGCAAGACCAAGCGGCTACCCAGGTCATAGCACTTACTACAAAGTGTGATTAGGTCGTGACGAGAGCTACGAGTGCAGAGAGTGCACGTGACGCTCTTCAAAGCCAACTAGATCACACTAGGGCCGACCTTTAGAGGATTTAGACAACACCAACGATGGATTTGGATCACCCAAGGGTATAGGACTTGATGGTCAAGGCAAACAAGTTGCGAGCCGAGGTGGCCCAACTACAACAGACTGAGCTTTGTCTCACAATCGAGGCAACAAAGTTGAGAGGCACGGTGAGGAGTCTACATACGCGGAGTGGATCTCATACCCATTCACGGCTTATAGCCTCATGTGAGCATTTTGTACAGTAGCCACCACTAGGACTAGAGTGATCAAGGAACCATGTTCTTGAGGAGTGATGTAGATTTTTGTATATACCATTTTGACACACACCACATTTTGATGCAATGGTGATTTTGTTTATGATGTATCGTGACAGTGATTATATATATGAGATTTTGGGACTTTGTTCAATATGTTTGTGTTATGAAAATTTGTATGTTCTGCATATGCATGATGGCTATTGCTTTATGATGATGCACATGTGATTGGAATTGTTTAATTAAATGTTATTCAGATCTAATTAAACAACTTGATAAAATTGTTTAATTAAATATTAAAATGATCCAATTAAACAACAAATAATAAAAGTTGCCCAATTAAATACAATGAAGATCTAATTGGTAACTTATGATGAGAATTGTTTAACTAAATACTATAAAAGATCTAATTAAACAACTTAAAAGGGATTTATTAATTGTTTACACAAATAAATAATTGACATGGTAAAGAGAATGAGGTAATTTCTATTATAAATGAAAACTACAACTAACATTCAAGACAACGTGAATTGTGTTGAGAATAGAAACAAGTGTAATAAAGAATGTAAAGTATTGTCATACTAAACAAATAAACACATTGTGTTTTAAAGAAGAAAAATTGCATATTCAAAAGAAAATACACAATTTTGAGATAAATCATAACACCTAATGATTGTGTTGAGAATAGAAACAAGTGTAATAAAGAATGTAAAGTATTGTCATACTAAACAAATAAACACATTGTGTTTTAAAGAAGAAAAATTGCATATTCAAAAGAAAATACACAATTTTGAGATAAATCATAACACCTAATGATTGTGTTGATAAAATGACATAAGATGAGCAAGAATAGATTTGCTACTCAAATGTCACATAAAAGGAGAAGTTTAAGCATAAAAATAACGCAAATGCATAGCATTAATGGGCTCTTTTAGAGACTTGTCATCCATCGTAGAGAGATCATAGGTGCCAAATCCATATACCGAGGTGACAATGTAGGGGCCCAACCAGTTCGGACTAAACTTTCCTTTAGCACCAAGAGAGGCGTTAGCGTTGCGTTGATTTTCACACAACACCAAGTCACCTATTTCAAATGATCGATGCAGAACTCACTGATTATAGCTGTGATTAAAGTCTTTTAATAGGCTTGAAGATGTTCGAGAGTGTTGATACGTTACTCATCGAGCATTTCAAGTTGTAGAAGGCATTGATCACGATAAGTGTTGTCATCAATAAGGCCTTGGAGGGAAACTCACAAAGAAGGAATTTCCATCTCTAAAGGCATGATGGCATCAACACCATAGATAAGATTGTATGGAGTAGTTCTCGTAGCCATATGAATACTCGTGCAATAGGCCCATGATGCGTAGGAAAGCTGAGTGTGCCAATCTTTACCATGTTTGTTAACAGTTTTACGAAGAATCTATTTGACTATTTTATTGGAAGCTTTTGCTTGGCCATTAGACTGTGGATAGTATGGCGTATAGAAGCATTGTTGAATGCAAAATTTCTCGAGGAACGATTTCATATCCTTGTTTCTAAATGAGGCACCATTATCAGAAACAAAGGCAGAAGTCCAAAGCAAGAAATGATATTGTCAAGAAGAAAATGACAGATAACTTCAACAATTGTGGATTGAAGTGGGACAGCTTCGACTCATTTCATGACGTAATCTGTGGCAGTGATGATAAATATTTGACCTTTAGGAGGAGAAATTTTGCCAATGAGATCCAAGCCCCAAACTAAAAATCGCCAAGGTGATACTTGGGCACGGAGTTCTTGTGCGGGAGCTCGAATCTATGTTGTTGACACTAAGGGCACTTTTTAACAAAAGCAAAGGAATCTTGTTCCATGCTCTACCAATAGTAACCCATTCGGAGCAATTTTTGAACCAAAGCTCTTCCACCAAAATGCCCCCCACTAGCTCCTGAGTGGGCCTCTTTGAGAGCAATGGAAATTTCAGCCTTAGTTAAACAACGAAGGAGACCATTGTAGCCTCGACAATAGAGAACATTAGAAAGAATAATATATCGTGTCGCGAGCTTACGAATTCAAGTTTGAGCGCTTTTTGAAGAAGCATTTGGGAATGTATCATCACTCAAATAATTAAATATATGGGAGTACCATTCCTCAAAATCGGCATTATAACAAAAGAGAGTGTCAGAAGATGGATTATCAAAGATGGCAGGTAGAGAAAGAGTGAATTACAAAATAATAATCATTAACTGAATCGTCAAAGGGCACAAGGGAGGCAGCACTTGCCATTGCATCCGCGTGACGATTGTCTTTATGTGGAATAGTATCGATAGTAAATGAAGAGAATTGATTGAGCAGTGATAAAGCTAAATCTCGATACTGAGATAACTTATCACGCTTAGCCTAATAAAATCCAGTGACTTGCTTTATTATCAACTACGAATCACCATAAACATGAATGAATTTGATATTAAGAAATAGGGCGGCACGCAAGCTAGCAATAAGGGCTCCGTACTCCACAATGTTATTTGTACAAAGAAAATTTAGATGGAAGGGAGAATCGGCTTACCCAAAAGGGGAACTAGTATTACACCAGCTCTAGAGCCAATTCTACACCTAGATCCATCAAAGAATCATTTCCACAGATGGTCATCATCCAAAGAGAGGATATGATCATCGAGGAAAGAATCTTGATTAGGGAGAGCAAAAGGGGATGGGGCTTCGACCAAATGGTTGGCTAATGCTTGTCCTTTAATTGCCTTTTGAGAGACAAACTTAAAGTCAAACTCAGATAGCAACATTACCCATTTAGTTAAGCAACCTGATAAGTTTGTTTTAGAGAAAAGATGCTTAAGTGGATCAAACTTATGATAACATGCATTTCAGCATGGAGAAGATAATGTCTAATAATCCAGTAAGGTTTGGTTGATATAGTACACAATGCATTCCTTACCTGCATCATTGTGCATGGCTAGTAAAGCAACGAAAGCATGAGTTGACGCTGAAGTGTAAAGAAGAAAAGGACATCCCATAATGGATGGCATTAGAATAGGAGGATTAGCCAAATAACACTTAAGATCATCAAAAGCCTTTTGGCAATTCTCATTAAAATAAAAATAGACATTCTTTTTAAGAAGATGTGTAAATGGAAGAGTCTGATCTGCAAGTTGTGAGATAAAGCAGCAAATAGCCTAAATCTTTCCTTGTAAACTTCGGAGTTCAGAAATATTCTTCAGTGGCAGCATATTCACAATAACATCGATCTTATTCGTATCAACCTCAATACCATGATGCGAGACTATAAATTCCAATAGTTTGCCAATGTCTACACCAAAGACACACTTATGAGGATTTAGTCGCATGTTGTAGAGGCGAATGTGACATAGATTTTGTATGTGATCTTGGTGCAAAACAGATTTGGCCAAGATATCATCAACGTAATCTTCTAAGATATTGTGAATAAAGTCATGAAAAATAAGGGTCACCGCACGTTGGTAAGTTGCACCAACATTCTTTAGTCCAAATGGCATGACCACATAACAGAAATTTCCCCAAGGTGAAGTAAATACAATTTTGTACTGATCTTGGGGGTTGATGAAAATTTGATTATAGCTTGAGAAACCATCCATGAAAGAAAGTAAGGCATGGTTGGTTGTTGAATCAACCATCATGTCAATATTTAAAAGAGGAAAGTCATCCTTTAAGGATGCTTTGTTGAGATCTCGAAAATCAATGCAAATTTGAATGCGATTGTTAGGTTTAGCAACAGCCATGATATTTGTAATCCAAGGTGAATAGTCTATGGGGTAGATAAAACTAGCTTGTAAGAGCCTTTCTATCTCAACCTTGATCATTAAAGCTAACTTGGGATTCATTTTACGAATTTTTTGTTTTACTAGTTGGGCATCAGGATAAAGCACGATATTATGGACCACAATGTGTGGGTCAATACCGGGCATATCCTCATATGACCAAGCAAATAAATTTGAGAATTCATGTAGGAGATCTGAATGCGCTTATCACTCTTTCGAGGACAAGCATTGTGCTTTTGTATGACTTTATCATTGTTTTTAAGATCCATTAGGACATCGATAGTATCTCTGACAAGGAGAGTGCTACGGTTTTGAGGATAAGATGAATGAGAAAATTCCTAAGAGTTAGTAGGGGATAGAGAGATATCATCAGATAAGCCGATAGATTCCCCAAAGTATGCTTGGGCATTGAGACAATCAAAAAATCCATGATCATAATGATATGTAGGCATATGATCATATACCCCCAAGAATTCAGCAAGAGCTTCATCTATAGAAAAAGAATCTAGAGGAGGAATATGAGAATCAAAATCATGCATTATGAGTTTTGGATGTAAGAGAGGAAGGGAAGGGGACCTTAGAGATGTGGAAATCATATTAACATCTATATAGTCACAATAAGAGGCTTTGGAGGGTCGAGTGTGATAGTATCCAAGACCCGCAGAAAAATAATCTGGATTAGATTCTAACGGGATCTTGATACCCTACTCTTTCTGTCCACATCCATTGCCTTTATAACTGATACTAAAGAGAATGTGAAAACCACAATCGTAACGGGATTGCATCTCCATAATTATAGTCACATGAATCTTTAGGAGAACATGGAGAAGAAGTTTTAGTTGATGTAGATGAAGTGTTTGGAACTGAGGAATCAAAATAAACCTTTAGAATGTCAGAATGAGATGGGTTGATTTCATACTCTCCTATAAAGGATGGTGGAAAATCCAACGAACCGCAATCATCACCTAGACATGCGTTGGAAGATGAATTTTCATCATGATCAACCTCCTAAGTAGGGGTTGTAGATGGTGAATCATCTTTTGTTGAAGAAGGAATAAGATTGTGGAGTGTTGGAGAAGTGTTCGGTTGATTCGCAAGATCCGATTGTTAAGAATTTTGTTTTTGAACCTCCAAAGAGGGTAGTTCATATTTTTGGAATATGATGTCTAGAGAATTCGTATATATACAATCAAGCAAGGCAACTACATCATTCGGCCTAGAAGAAGATGCTACTGGGATCTTCTGTAAGGCTTCTTAGAGCATACCATGATATGTGGGCGAAGTTTGAACGAGCTCCCAAAGAGAGATCTTGGCAAGAGTAGCATGAAGATACTCTACAAGATCATACTCTGTTGTAATCTTTTGAAAAAGATAGGGAGCCGGAGGAAGAATAGGAGAAATTGGGAGGGAAACAAGGACAAGTGTAGTCTATTTGTTTCACCTTGTATTGCTTGTTTCACCTTGTATTATACGTCTGGGCTACCGCGTGATAATGAGGAGGCCCCAACACATTTAATGTTATAGATTTTGCAATTTGAGGGAAGTAATTCAAAGGTTGAGGTGTGTTTGGAACACCTTGAACAGCGATTACTGGTTTAGAAGTTTCTTGTGTATTGGAACAAAGATGTACCACAATTTTGGATTTCACAAGTTCTTGTGTAGGACCGGAAAATTAAATTGTGTTAATCAGTTGTTTAGAAGAAGAATGTTTGAAAGAGAAGAGGAAGAAGTGACATGGATGAAGTCATGAAGGGCTTCATCTAACATTTCAAAACCTTCACTAGAAAAAAGATCGAAAGTTGTGAAGGTTTGGAGAAATAGATCCAACATAGTTGAATTCTTATTTGCACCAAACAAAAGAAGAATAGAAATAGAGTGAGAAGAGAAATGAAAGTGAACGAAATCAAGTTCACCAAAATGTAATAACAAAAATTGAATTCTTTGAAAGAAGATCTATACTTTCTAACTAGAATTAATTTTCAAGATATTACACTAGGATCTAACTAGCTTCAAGGGAGTGTATTATGTCTCTATCCAATCAAGAAGAGAAAAATAACTCCAGATAAAACCCTATTATTGTTTTATACTTACAAAACAGCTACTTTTGATAAGCTAAAGCATAAAGGTACAGCAATGAGACTATAAATTCTGAGAATCTAAACACTAGATTACAGAAATGAATTCAGAACAGAGAATAGAAATAACAAAGGCACCTAGCACCAGAAGGGGAGAGCCTTGGCCCAAGACGCCAACACATCGCACAAACATTTGTTCGTTGCGTTGTCATCCGTACGACAGTAAAATCCAAGAAAACCCTTAGTGTATGCTTATGTCCAGATTCACCCAATCTGCACATGGAACCAAAATGAGGACCCAACATCATAACAAATCACAAAATCAATGGGCAAATACATTGAAGTGACTAGTTGAAAGATTGAAAAGATAAAATAGAACAAGGAAATGAAAAAAAGAGATTACCAAACCCTCATGCAATTGAATCTCTCCAAATACCTGCAACAACAAAGACCAAGAAAATTGTTGGGGTTGTTTGGGAACTTGCCTTCAAGTCAAGCCCCTATGTTGGTCTTTCAACCTCCACGCATAGCCAATATGAAAAAAGATTAAAAAACGTGTGTGCTCTTATTTCCTAAGTGCGTCTAGGAAAATAACAGCAATGACAATGAATAAAAATTGCATATCAACCCCGGTCTACGGGGAAGAATACCCTAGTGTACGTAAGGAAAATAAGGTGGTGGTCTACACCATAAGTTTGCCAAGATATAGACAATGCAATGTATAATAGAACCAATGAATAACACTATTTCTTTACAATGAAACAATGTTACCAAGTTTTGAAGCAATAGAGAACGTTGCAAGCTCCTTGAGGGCCAAATCTATGTGTGAACAACACCAAACCCCAAATCTGTGTGTGAACAACACCAAACCTTTGGAAGAGAGCCTCTACAATGAACAAACTGCAAGTAAGAAACCCACAAAGCTAAAAAAAGAGGTGTTGCAACTTAGGACCAGCACCAAAATCACTAAAAGTTCCTTTGTGAGAGCTAAGAGAGCTTTTTTTCAACAATCTGGAGTTGCAAAGAGAGAGAGAGAGAGAGAGATAGCAATTGTTTTTCTCAATTCTTGTTTTTGCATGAAGGAATGAAGAATCTGAGAGGGTTAGGCATGCTTACAGAGGTCGTTTCACTGTCACATGACCATTACCACTGACAAAATCAAATGACAAGGTGGGAGAATCAACAGTTTGAATTTTGGAATCTTCGGGACACCAGCATATCGCGCTTGCGTCCTAGGAAGATTCACCAATATTCAATACGTGTTCTTAGAAAATTAAAAGAAATAAATATGTGATATGAATTTTGGCAAACCTTGGTGAGGGATAAAATAGGCCAAGGTTAGGCTTGAGTGGCCCTAGAAACATGCTACAAGGGCGGACACCAAAGTGAGTCAAAACACATGAAATTGCGAGGGTACGCAATTTTCTACGTTACACCATGTGAGATAAATCCACACTAATTATGAACTCATTACACTATACAAATTTCGTATGATGCATGTGGGTTAAATCAACACAATGTCATATTAACTAAACAATAAACTATGATTGTTACAATGCTCATAACAATAATAGAAGGTTAGGACATAAGGCTCCTAACAAATGCAATCAGATGATTTCTTAGAAGAGTATAAGAGAAGTTAACCAAAGATCATTTATTTAAACCTCTATGAAAATAATTCTTCCCTTATAGAAGTTTCTAAAAGGATGTGTCTATCTACATATAGATTGATATCTCTTCCCATAGCAAGTGGTAAGTTTCTTTGATCATTGTTTGAAATATTATCCATCTATTTATCAGTAGACCCTACAACAGCAATGTGTTCAAGATTGATAGTGTTTCTCTTAGCCAAGCATGGCAGCAAATGAAATGGTTAAAATCTGAATGATATATTTACAGAATAGAGCAAAGCTCTATATAAAAGATTACAATGAAGATGTTTCTAAAAGATAGATTACAGAAGTTTCTAAAATACAGATGTTTCTAGAGAAACTAAAACTATCTAAAAACCTGAAATAGAAACAATCTAATATTACATTATTGACCATTAATATAAACTAAATATTATTTTAATACCCTCCCTTAATGGTCAATCTATCAACTACACCAAGGTGCCTCCTAAATTTGACAAACTTATCCGGGCTCAGAGACTTGGTGAGGATATCTGCAGTCTAATCCTCAGTTGGAACATACTGCAACATCACCAATTCGTCTTCGACAAGCTAGCAGATGAAATGACAATGAAGTTCAACATGCTTTGTCCTTTCATGGAAGACTGGATTTTTGGCAAGTTTCAGCACCCCTTGATTGTCACAGTACAGGTGAAGGCCCTGCTTGAGACATTTGCATGTCAAAAAGCATCCTTCGAAGCCAAACTGCCTCACACGCTACTTTAACAGCTCCTCGATATTCAACTTCAGTCAAGGAGAGAGCCACTACCTGCCGCTTCTTGCTAGTCCATGTAACTGCACCTGTTCCCAAACTTAAAACATACCCAAAAGTAGACTTCCTGTCATCAACAGAACCTGCCCAATCTGAGTCTGTAAACCAATCAGCTTAGGAACTTTGCTCCTGCCATACAAAATGCCACAAAGTCAGAGGTGCCTTTCACATATCTCAGCACACACTTCGCTGCAACCCAATGTTCAAATTTAGGGGCTGTAATGAAGCGAGAGATGTAGCTCATTGCAAAACTGAGATCAAGTCTAGTGGCAGTAAGATAGATGAGGCTACCCACTAGTTGCCTAAATGTTGATTCATTCTCCACAGGTGAATCTGATTTGGCTGATAACTTCAACCCTTTATCCATAGGTGTAGATGCAGGTTTGCAATCTGTCATCCGGAACTTGTCAAGCAAACTTCGAGCATACTTGGACTAAGAGATAAAGATGCTATCATGAGTCTGCCAAACCTCAACACCTAGGCAATAATATAGAAGTCCCAAATCTGTCATGTCAAAGGATTGACTGAGATTATGTTTGATCTCCTCAATCAAATGTCCCGAGCTGCCAGTAATGATCAAGTAATCAACATAGACAACGAGCAAAAAAATATCATCACCACACCGTTTGACATACAAATTAGAATCAGAAGGACTCCTCTAAAAACCATGATCAACTAGATACTTATCAATTTTCATGTACCATGCCCGTGGAACCTGTTTAAGGCCATAGAGTGCTTTCACTAGTCTGCATACCTAGTGTTCTTTACCAGCAACCTTAAAACTAGGAGGTTGCGTCATGTAGACTTCTTCCTGTAGATCCCCATTGAGGAATGCACTCTTGACATCCATTTGATGGACTTTCCATCCAAACTGGGCTGCAATAGCGAGGACAAGCCAAATGGTACTCATCTTGGTTGTGGGAGCAAAAGTCTCCTCATAGTCAATGCCCTCTTTCTGTGAGAACCCTTTGGCTACCAACCGAGCCTTATACTTATCAAGGGTTCCATCAGCGTTATACTTTATACACCCATTTGTAGCCAATGGGCTTCTTCCTAGGTGGAAGATTAGAGAGGACCCAAGTGTTGTTTTCCAGAAGGCTATGATGTTTAGCTTCCATAGCCTATTCCCACTCAAGTATGCCTTTAGCCTCTAAATAAGTCTGAGGCTCTAAGATGCTGTAAAGGTTGGCCATAAGAGCAAAATTAACTATATTCTACTTGCTCTTTTTCTGAGCAGATCTACCCTCAATCAATTCACCATCATGAAGATCACCTATGGTCTTAGCCCACCATTTAGGCCGGAGAGTAGAAGTACCAACATCTGAATCAGGAGGAACTACATCAACTAGGGCAGCTAAAACCAAATCATCTGGATGGGGATCCAGATCATCTTGAGGAGGGGCGGGTGGTGGAACAGGAGGTTGAGGTGCCTCTATAGCTGCAGAATCCCTCCCATTAGGTGGAGCTAGGGGAAGGTGAACACCCAAATCAGAAGCCTTCAGAGGCTGATCCTCAAGGCTCACAGAAGGAGAAGACATGTGAAATGGCGCAGTAGCTTCATCAACTACTACATCACGACTGAATATGAGACGATCTGTATCTACATCAATCAGCCTGTATGCCTTATGGTTCTCACTGTAACCAGTGAACATGAGTTTCTGGCTTTTGGAATCCAGCTTGGTGCTCTTGGCATCTGGAATCCACATATGAGTAGTAGAGCCAAAAACTTTCAGGTGGCTAACCCTAGGCTAGCGTCTAGACCAGGCTTCTTCAAGAGTCATCTTCTTGACGGCATAGGTAGGAGACCGGTTCAGAAGATAAACTACAGTGTAGACTGCTTCAGCCTAGAACTTCTTAGGGACATTTCTATGCTCCAGCATAGAACAAGCCATTTCAGTAATGGTGCAATTCCGATGCTCAACGACACCATTCTGCTGAGGGGTGTAGGGTGTGGTAAGTTGACGCTTAATGCCATGTGCAGCACAGAAACTAGAGAAGTCAGAAGAACAAAACCCCCTCGTTATCAGACCTAAGAGTGACTATCTAACAGCCTAACTCTTTCTCAACTAAGGCCTTATACTGCTGAAAAATACTGAACACCTCTGATTTATTTTTAAGAAAATACACCCACATTTTTTTGCTAAAATCATCAACAAATAACAAAAAATACCTGCACCCAGTAACTGAAGGGGTATTCATTGGGCCACATACATCAGTGTGAACCAACTGTAATACCTTGGATGCTCTCCATGAATCACCATCTAAAAATGGAGTCCGATGCTACGTTCCAACCTGACAAGCCTCGCATACTCCATGAATCTAAGTCTGAATCTCAGGTAGACCACCAACTAGATCATCTCTAGATAACGGAGAGAGAGTGCATGTTCAGATGCCCATAACGCTAATGCCAGAGTTTGTTAATGGAAGAACTCCTGGCTGCCATGATGTGCTCTTGAGAATCACCAAAATCAACAAGTCTATATAGACCATGATCCTCAAGTCCCTGAACTACTGTGGTGTGAGTCTCTCTATCAACAATGTTGCATGTGTGCATGCTGAAAACTATATCTAGTTGTGGAGAGTGCCGCATAATCTGACTAACTGATAGAAGGTTTAGCTCCATGCCAAGTACAGAGTATACATCAAGAAATATTAAATTCCCCCCTCCAAATTGAATCTGCACGTTGCCCTTTCTAACAACAGTATACTCCTCACCTCCTCCAAATATAACAGAATCTCTGAATGGTGTGTACTCTGTGAACCAATCTCGACAATGAGTGAAATGCCGAGATGCACCTAAATCAATGTACCAGGCAAAGGATTTGACATGATCTGCTGGTCTCTTGGCCATAAAGGCATAGAAAGCAGACACCTTCTGCTCAATGTGCTCTGCAACATGGGCTTTTGGTTTAGACTCTCCTTGCTTGGACTGTTCAGAAGTCAAGCGTTTCCGACAATCTTTCTTCATGTGGCCATACTTATGGCAATAATTGCACTGGATGTTCTTCTTCTTGGAAGGGTCCTAGGATTGACCCTGACTGGGTTGCTGAGAGGGCTTATTTTTGCCCTTATTCTTCTGAAAGGACTTGGCAGTAAATGCCTACTCTATGGAGGATGCACTAGCACTGCTACCGACCTGTTGTTTCCAACGATCTTGCTGCAGAAGTTTGTTGCAAAGCTCGGGAAACTTCAAGTCAACATTAGTTGAGGTAATGTTAAGCGTCTCAATAAAGTGCTCATAAGACTTCGGTAGACTTTTCAAAGTGATGACTACCATATCTTCCTGTTGTTATATGGAGCCTAATTAGACTCGGAGGTTAAATTTTCCCCACTTTTATTGGCGCGGTTTCCCCCCAAATCATTTAACGGGGGAATCGGAAGTGGGCGAAGCCCCTCTTGCGAGGCCCGGGGGGGATGACCCCCCGACAAGGGCCTAGGGGCAAAGCCCACGGTGGGGGTCTGGGGGTTGCTAGGGGCAGCACCCCTGAAGCAAAAATTGTTTATTATTTTACAAAGGCATTGGGAGTTATTTTTTCTATTGGCTGACATAAAAAACCCTATTTTTGTAATCGACATAAGTCTTGATAAAACGGCTACGGGTTAGGGTTTTCGTTGATATTGTACTGCAACATTTGCAGTGGTATTGAGTTGCAAGGATTGCTGGTTGTAATCAGTTCGATCTGCTGGATAATAATATTGGACTCTCTATTGGTGGATGTAGCCCGAGTTTGGGTGAACCACGTTAAAAATTGTCTCTCGCTGTTATTATTTGTGTATTTCCATTCTTCTATTTAATCTTTATTTGCGTTTAATTAATATCTTCTACATGCAATCCCTAACAAGTAGTATCAGAGCGGGTTGTGTTTGATTATTATCTGTAGGAAGGTCTCACGGTTGAGTGGGAGTCTCACAGTTAAGTGAGAGCAATGGCGGATGGAGGTAAATTGAAGGTAGATAAATTCAATGGGCAGAACTATCAGTTATGGAAGATGCAGATGGAGGATTATCTCTATCAGAAGAATTTATGGAGGCCATTGGAAGGAATAGCCAAGAAACCGGGAGCAATGACTGATGAGGATTGGGTACTTATGGACAGAAAGGCACTAGGAACCATTCGGTTGTGCCTGGAACCATTTGTGGCGTTCAATATAACAGAAACGAAGACAACAGATTAACTGATGAAAGTTTTGGCTAAATTGTATGAAAAACCCTCAGCCTCAAATAAGGTATTTCTCATGAAGCGTTTATTTAATCTGAAAATGATTGAAAGTGGATCTATGTCAGATCGTTTAAATGAGTTTAATACGATTACCAGTCAGTTAACTTCTGTAAAAGTGAAATTTGATGAAGAGGTGAGGGCTCTCTTGGTTTTATGTTCTTTGCCAGAAAGCTGGAATAGCTTGGTAATGGCTGTAAGTAACTCTGTCTCTGGTTCAAATACTTTGAAATTTGATGATGTTGTTGGTGTTATCCTTAGCGAGGAATGTGACGGAAAAGCTCAAGAGGGTCCACATCAGGTAGTGTTTTGAATGCAAAAAGCAGGGGCAGATCAAAGGAGAGAGGAAAAGGTTCTAGAGGTCATGGGAAGTCACGAGGAAAATCAAAGGACAAGAGGTCCCAATCCAAAGGACAAAAGGATTGTTGGTACTGTGGGAAACTAGGTCATCTGAAGAAAAATTGTTGGTCTCGGAAGAATAAAGGAGACAAACAAGAAGGCAATAAGGAGGCAAATGTGGTAAGTAATAAGTCTGAAGATGATGCTTTGATTCTTTCCCTAGATAATGCTGATGATTCATGGGTTTTAGATTCAGGGGCCTCATTTCATGCTATGCCTCATAGAAGTTATTTTCTTGATTATGTCCAAGGAGATTTTGGGCTGGTTTATTTGGGAGATAACGAACCCTATCAGATTGTTGGAAAAGGAAGAATCAAGATTAAGTTGCAGAATGGGAATCATTGGCTACTACAAGAGGTAAGGCACATTCCAAGGCTAAGTAGGAATTTAATTTCAGCAAGGCAGCTAGGTGATGAAGGTTGCATTGTTACATTTACTGATAAAAATTTGGAAGGTTTCAAGAGGTGCCTTAATTGTAGCAAAAGGTGTGAAAGTAGGCACCTTATATCTTTGTATAGGTCATATTGTTCCTTCTACTTTAGTTGCAGAGAAAAATCAAACAGGTTCAGAAACAGTTGTTGCGGGTTCGCAGGAAGAAACTGAAACAGTTGCTGTAGGTTCGCAAACAGCACTATGGCATAACAGACTTGGGCATATGAGTGAAAAAGGTATGAAGGTACTTCATTCTAAGAAAGTTTTACCAGGTCTGAAATGTATTAATATGGATTTCTGTGAAAGTTGTGTATGACAAACAAAAGAGAGTTAGTTTTCTCAAGGATGGGAAGCAAAAGAAAGATAAAAAGTTGGAGCTTGTGCATACAGATGTATGGGGACTAACTCAGGTATTTTCTCTCGATGGCTCTCGATATTATGTTACATTCATAGATGATACAACTATGAAGGTTTGGATTTATTTCCTTAGGCAGAAATCTGATGTATTTGAAACATTTAAGAAATGGAGAAGCTTGGTTGAAAATGAGACGGGTAAAAGATTAAAATGTCTCAAATCTGATAATGGTGGTGAGTATTGCAATAAAAAATTTGAGGACTATTGTTCCTTTAATGGAATTCGTAGGCAGAAAACAATTCCAGGGACTCCACAAGAGACTGGAGTGGCTAAACGCATGAATAGGACAATAATGGAGCGTGCAAGGAGCATAAGATTGCATGTCGGGCTGCCTTTAAACATGTGGGCAGAGGCTGTCAATACCGCTGTATATTTAATTAACAGAGGTCCTTCAGTTCCTTTGGGCTGTGGTATTCTAGAGGAAGCATGGACAGGTAAGAAGGTAAATTATTCTTTTCTTAGAACCTTCAAATGTAAAGCATTTGCACATGTAGATTCTGAAAATAGAACAAAGCTAGATGCAAAATCAAAAAAAATATCTTCGTTGGATATGGCATTGATGAATTTGGTTATAGGCTTTGGGATGTTGAAAATCTGAACGCATGAATAGGACAATAATGGAGCATGCAAGGAGCATAAGATTGCATGTCGAGCTGCCTTTAAACATGTGGGCAGAGGTTGTCAATATAGTTGTTTATTTAATTAACAGAGGTCCTTCAGTTCCTTTGGCCTGTGGTATTCCAGAGGAAGCATGGACAGGTAAGAAGGTAAATTATTCTTTTCTTAGAACCTTCAGATGTAAAGCATTTGCACATGTAGATTCTGAAAATAGAACTAAGCTGGATGCAAAATCAAAAAAAATGTATCTTCGTTGGATATGGCATTGATGAATTTAGTTATAGGTTTTGGGATGTTGAAAAACTGAAAATTGTGAGAAGCAGGGATGTTATATTCAATGAGAAGGTGTTGTACAAAGATCAGTTGCAACAGCATGAGAAGAAAAAAAAGGATTATGTGGTGTTGGATGATACTCTAGATAGTGATGTTCCAGTGGTTCCTCATGCTCCATAACAGCAACAAGAAATACTAAACTCCAATGAATGTTAGACGGTCAACAAGGCTAAGTAGACCTCCTGAAAGGTTTTCTCTCTTTGTATTCTATTTTGTTAACAAATGCTGGTGAACCAAAAGGGTATGACGAAGCTATGCAGGTGGATACAAGGGTTCAGTGGGAGCTTGCAATAAAAGAAGAATTGGACTCCTTGCTGAAAAATCAGACTTGGGAATTATGTATGTTGTCTGCAGGTAAAAAGGCTTTACCAAACAAATGGGTTTATAGGCTGAAAGAGAAAGATGGAGGTAAAAAAATATTTAAAGCCAGGTTAGCTGTAAAAGGATTTACACAGAAAAAGGGCATTGATTTTGATGAGATTTTTTCTTTGGTTGTTAAAATGACTTCTATTCGTACTGTTTTAAGTATCGTGGCTGCTGAAGTTTTGCATTTGGAATAGCTAGATGTGAAAACTGCCTTTCTCCATGGTGATTTGGAGGAGGAGATATATATGGAACAGCCCCAAGGATTTGAGGTCAAAGGTAAGGAGAAATTGGTGTGCAGATTGAAGAAGAGCTTATATGGCTTGAAACAAGCACCTCGGCAATGGTACTTGAAATTTGATAGTTTTAGGGCTGAGCAAGGCTACAACTGGTGTAATTCTGACCATTGTGTTTATTTTAAGAGGTTGGATAATGACAGCTACATTATTTTATGTTTATATGTTGATGACATGCTTGTAGCAAGGTCTAACATGGATCACATAAGTGAGTTAAAATAGCAATTAACACAATCATTTGCTATGAAGAATTTGGGGGTAGCAAAACAAATCCTTGGTATGAAAATTTGCAGAGATAGAAAGAACAGAAAATTGACTCTATCTCAGGCTAATTAGGTTGAAAAGGTGTTGCAGAGATTCCATATGGAGAATGCAAAAGCTGTCAGCACACCTTTGCCTAGTCATTTGAAATTGATTAAAGAGATGTGTCGAAAGACACAAGAGGAGGAAGACAAAATGTCCAAGGTACCATATGCTTCAGCTGTAGGAAGCTTAATGTATGCCATGGTATGCATGAGACCGGATATTGCACATGTTGTAGGAGTTGTAAGCAGGTTTATGAGTAATCCCGGATTGGAGCATTGGAATGTGGTAAAATGGATTATTAGATATTTGAGAGGTATATCCAATAAACACTTATGTTTTGGGGGCTCTAATACTATTTTAGCAGGCTATGTGGACTTAGATTTGGCAGGGGATATTGATACCAGGTGGAATACTACAGGTTATATCTTTACTGTAGGTGGGACAACGGCGAGTTGGATCTCCAGGTTGCAAAAGGTGGTTGCTTTATCCACCACGGAGGCAGAGTATGTAGTTGCAACAAAGGCAAGCAAGGAGATGATATGGCTGCAATTTTCATGGAAGAATTGGGCAAACAACAGGATAACAGTTATTTGTTTATGGACAGCCAGAGTGCCATACATCTTGCAAAGCATTTTGCCTTACATTTGAAGAACAAACACATACAACTAAGGTATCACTTCATCCGGTCGATGTTGGATGATGGACAGTTAAGGCTGGAAAAGATACATACAAATGACAATCCAACAGATATGTTTACGAAGGCAGTGGAAAGGGAGAAGCTGAGCTCCTCTTCAACTTTAGTTGGTCTTCAAGACTGAAAACAATCAAATCATAACAGTAGGGTCAAGGGTGCTTATTTCCAGTGGGAGCTACAGGGTCAACAGTGCTATGATCAGTCTCCAAGTGGGAGATTCTTGTTATATGGAGACTAATCAGACTCGGAGGTTAAATTTTCCCCATTTTTATCGGCACGGTTTCCCCCCAAATCATTTAACAGGGGAATCGGAAGGGGGCGGAGCCGCTCCTGCGGGGCCCGGGGGGTGACCCCCCCGACAGGGGCCCGGGGGCGAAGCCCACGGTGCGTATCTGAGGGCAACGCCCCCGAAGTAAAAATTGCCTATTATTTTATAAAGGCATCGGGAGTTATTTTTTCTATTGGCCGACATAAAAAACCTTATTTTTGTAACCGACATAAGTCTTGATAAAATGGCTAAGGGTTAGGGTTTTCGTTGATATTGTATTGTAGCATTTGCAACGGTATTGAGTTGCAAGGATTGCTGGTTGTAATCAGTTCGATTTGCTGGATAATAATATTGGACTCTCTATTGGTGGATGTACCCCGAGTTTGGGTGAACCACGTAAAAAATTGTCTCTCGCAGTTATTATTTTTGTGTATTTTCAATCCTCTGTTTAATCTTTATTGCATTTAATTGATATCTTCTGCATGCAATCCCTAACACTTCCTCCTCCATCTTCCGCCCAATCAGCTCCAACTGATCACGGATGTCCTTGATTTTTGTCAAGTGCTCCTGCAGGGTTGTCTTCTCATCCATCATGATGGAAAACATGTTCTTCAGAAAGAACGCTTGGCTCTTGTCAGATGTCTCATGAGGGTCCTTCAAATGATCCCAGATTTCTTTGGAAGTTTTACCAAATGGCATCTGAGGCAGCTAGTCATCGATGACCGACAATTTAATAAGCATTACCGCTTCCCGATTCTGCTCATCAAATTTATCCTGATCTTTACCTGCCATTGGAGGACGTGTAGCCCAGAACAATCTGGTCAAGGCACCGATACTCAAATATGATCATCATACGCTGCTTCCATGTGTTCTAGTTGCGGCTGTTGAACTTCTAACTACCTTCCAACATGATATTTGACAAAGACGCTATCCTTCATGCTTTTCGAGGCACAAAAAAGGAGGCAAGTTGATGGCACAAAACAGAAAATAGGATCAAAACCCGAGCACGGATTTCATGACACAAATCCCGAGGTTGAGGGTGTTGGTTTTTCTTCTGAATCAGCATTAGGGTTTACCACTTCTAATGCACAGGCAGATTCAGCCAACTAATACAGGAGGTTGCGTGAGCTCCTCCCCTTCACTTCTGGTTCTGCCGCACCAAGGGGGTATCCCTATAACTCAAGATGTAACCTTGACTAGCTCAAAGATAGAAAGATCTAACTTGACAACAACAGGCAGAATACTCTCATGTATGGACCAAGATCTGTATGATAGATCACAAGGTGGGCAACGTTCTTGGACATATATGTCTGGTTAGGGATGAGAGCATGCAAGGGTTTCCTACTCCTAATCCTACAACTAACAGATGGAAGGAAGAGATGGTTTAGTTTGAATTTTGGATGCAAAGCTGGACATGGTGTATAACCTCAACACAGAGCTAGATTGGTGCCTATCCAGGGCTTGGAGTCGGTAGACATACACCTGTGAATGATCAGCATGAATAGCTAAAACTGGATTTCAGGGGGATACACATGATATCTGTCTTACAGATATCTCCCAATAAAGAGTGTTAAGCTGTCTATACTTACGGCATCCCTATTGCAGTAAGAAAGATACATGCAAAACTGGAGACAGAATCAGCATAACACATGCAAACACAGCATTATTCATATCAGATTAACCATGAAATCAGTGGATTCATGCCAAATCGTACAACAGGAGATACATAAACTCACAAGTTTAGCTGTACAGAGCAACCAAAATGAACTGTATTGTGTTACAGAGCCAAAATGTTCAACTTTCAACAACCTTCAAATGAGCAACACAACCTGCTATATACAGCAAGGAGGTGCTCAGCCTTAATTACATAGTTGACCAAAAAAACCCACCAAATACACAGTATCATCAGATTGGCGCTCAAACATTCAATGCAGCAGGTGGGAGAGGAGACAGGAAGAAATCTCGAGCCTTGCGCCGCCGCCTAGGGATCCACATCTTCAATCGGGTACTAGATCCGTCCACACCATCGCCCATACCTCTGCAACAATCGCCATTAATGGCGCACCAACCCGTGGCCTTGGGAAATGCAGAATACTGTGCGTCGCAACCGTTTCCCGCCAAGATACATCGTCATGATATTTGAAAATATGCAGGGTCGAATTATCCCACATGCACCCCGCAGCAACCTCCTCATCACCTTATATACTAGGTCGCGAGCATATATGATGTCGATGCTTTTGCTCCCGACGACACTAGTATAAACCTTCATCATCATCCTCCAGCAGCATGATATCCTGTTGCTTGAAATATCACCTTGACGTCAGCATCATATCGCAATATCACCTGCATGATAAACGCCTTCATCGACACAACCTGATCCATCGGAGGAAGATCCTCCTGCTTAGCCGATACCAAATGTCTGGCCGATGAACATCCTGATGACGTCACCGTCATATCCTGCTGACGTCATCAGCGTATCTGCCTACTGCGCACCTCCTCATATTTGGATGACGTCATCGTCATATTCGCAACATTGGGGGATCTTCATAAGATGAGTAATGTTAGAAATATGACCCCCCGGACCTTGATGACGTCACCACCACATGTCGGCATCAGGATGATATTCGGAAGATAACCGGATATTTGGAAATATCATCCTGATGCACAAATATCATGCTGCACTGTAGCTCCGCTATAAGATCGGGGTGATATATGAATATGACAGATATTTGAAATGATCAACCCCCACTGGATAATGCATGAAGCCGACAGGCGGATATCTCCCTGATATCAGCATCATCATGATGCTGGAACAAACATACATCCAGGTGATATTCAAATATGAAAATATCACCCCCTCCTTCGGAAATATCATGATGCAGATAGGCAAAGAAATAGATATCACCCTGACATAAGAATGACGTCAGCATCATCAGGGTGATAAAACAACGAACATGAAGTGATAAAACAACATCAGGATGATCTTGACTAAGATCACCCGATGTTCAAATATGATGACCCCGATGAAGATCGGATCATACTTAGGACTTTACAGCAACATCATCAGGATGATCTTAACCAAGATCACCCGATGTTCAAATATCACCCCGGCGAAAGATCATGCAGGCAGAAAATATGATGACCCTCGTAAGCAACATCAGGGTGAAGTCTGGAAACATGATGATGATGACCTCCTCCAAAGAAAATATGATGCTGATGTTAAAAACATGCTGAGGAGGCCCAAAGACTTAGAACATTTTTTGGATTTTTTGGGAAGGTGCCTGCATGTTTATATGCTTGAAAACTGACTGCTCATGCAGGCACCAACAGAGGGCTAGGAGAAATGCCAAACACTGCCAGAAAACAAAACTGAAACCAGCAACAAATAGCAACCAAGGAGAAAATGAAACTGTTGAATGCAAACAAAAACCGCCAAGCAAATAGTGTTGATGGTAATGAAACCGTGACCAAGCTACAGACAAAGTCAAGGCTGTAGGAAAAACGTCGACCAAGACTTGCGACCTGAAACAGCGAACAACAAACTGCGACCTCAAACCCTTGACCGCAATCCAAAGACCTTTTAAACAACAAACCCTCAACTGCGAAGTCAGAAACAAATCCGCCAAAGAAAAAACAAATCGCCAACCAAGAAAGCTGGAAATCGCGACCTCCAGAAAGATCCGCCATAGGGTTTTTTCATAAAAGGCGACCTCTGAAGTCTTTAATGGCAATCAAAATGCCTGCAAAAACGAAAATCGTGACTACAGAGAAAACCGACGCCAAGATCTGCAACCTCCAATGAAGCCTCCAAATCGCGACCACAGAAAAACTGTGAGCAAATCCTCTGCAAAAAAATTGTGACCAGAGGATGACCAAACAAAATCCTTGCGGCCAAGAAAAAATCGCCAAACGAGACCGAGGGTCGTACGGCCGTCATACGGGAGTACAGATGCATACGAAAACTAGAGAGCACAGGAAAAAAATTCGAAAATTACGTTTCCCACTCTGATACCATTAAATGGTTAAAATCTAAATGATATATTTACATAATAGAGCAAAGTTCTATATAAAGATTACAATGAAGATGTTTCTAAAAGATAGATTACAGAAGTTTCTAAAATACAGATGTTTCTAAAGAAACTAAAGCTATCTAAAAAACTGAAATAGAAACAATCTAATATTACATTCTTGACCATTAATATATTCTAAATATTATTTTAATAGCAAAACAATTCTTTTGTATCCAAGAGATAGAAATAATATTTGGAATGTGGTGATCAAATCACTCCTTTTGTATAACCAAGAACAAAAATCTATTGTTTGAGATTATATCCATCTATTTATCAATAGACCCCAAAGCAACAATGTTTTCAAGATTGAAAATACTCCTCTTACCCAAGCATACCACCAAAAGAAAAAAATTTGTATCAAGGAGATAGAAATAAAATCTAGGCTTAAGCATGAGATAGAAATAAAATCTCAGCTTTTGTGTAACCAAGAATACACAATTGAAGATGAAAAATAGATCAAACAATTGACAACATATTACTTAACTGCTTAGTTTTAACTTAAAATGCATGCTTTGGTCAAAGTTTTACCATGGGCATTTAGTGTCATCATGGTTGATTTGAGAAAAATTAGTCTCTCTTTTGCAGTTCAGAATCTTAGGTTAAATTAGGCACAACAGGTAAAAAGGTTGAAGAGTGTCATGTCGCCTTTTCTGGACTAAAATAATTAATAATATTATTTAAGTTGGGCCCAATAATTTCTAATTTTATGGCCAACTTAATAATATTATCATTATTACAATAAAAGTTGTTTTTAAACACTAGTATTAAAAAAATATAAAAATTAAAAGTATTTTTTAAATACTTGGAGGGAAATATAGGACCCAGGGCCCGATTTGAAAAGGTATATCAAGGAGGCGCCTATCTTCATTTAAGCATTCAATTTCATTTTGGCATTTCATCATTTTTGAGTTCGAGTTTGTATCTTGCATTCAACAACAAAAACCCTTGGTTGCAATTCTGCGATCTAAGAGGACGAAACCCCTCTTGGCTTGCCTAATTTAAGAGGTTGGGATGAAAACCCTCACCTCTTGTTTGGCAATTCTACGCAAGGAGTGCTAATTGCACTAATTGGAGATCTTGTTCAAAATTTCAAGTTTTGTGTCGGAGCATTGCAAGCAAATCAATATTGCAGGTTTCAGGACTGTTTGATTTTGTGTGCCATCTTGGGAAGAATTACTACGCCCTTCAATGCACACTACATCTGAAGGATTCGGAGCTGAAGATTAAATTATTTGCTGCCTGCAATTACCAAGCCAGACCAAGGCCATGGGAATTGAATCTCATTCAATTGCCAATCTATATTAGCTAGAGCTTTTTCTTCCAAACACTATCGCTAGACAGATCACATTTGCTGCACAAATCTCAAATCGAATTATTGGTGGGTCACAGTTGCTTAGACTTTGCTCATTTCATAGGGCACACAACAGTGGAAGTGGTAGAAAAATCATCCACAGTGCCTTGGCCAACTCGCCTATTCAAAGGCATCGGGATTGGTATTCATGTGAATAAGTTGCAAATGATAGTGTGATACAGGCATATTAATTTACCGCCAGCTCACATAAGACACTTGATTGAAGGCAATCTGATCCCATCTTTACACTCAGTGCAGTTGCATTTATTCATTCACTGCAGGTGCTTTGAGGCATAGTCAGAATCTCTGTGGGAAGGCGACTAGTGAACTTTTGCACAGCAAGCAACATTATAGGGGTTTGCAGCCAGAGAATGTTCAGATCTGACCCAGGCATACCTTGGAGCAGCGATAGGGACACTGTTACAACATCACAGCAGAGGGATCAGGTTCAATTTGCATATTAACTCACTGTGTAATAGTCTAAGATCATTTGTGTTATTTCATGTAATAAAGGCTGTGTCTCCATTGGAGTATTTTAGCAAGTTGATTTTATTCATATCTATAACTGTAATCATTTTGGTACCACTGGCGAAGCAAATAAAGTGAGATTATTATATCTGATTGTTCAAGAATCTTGTAGCAGTGAATAATCTAAATAATTTTCAGTTACTACACCTAGAATGCAAAAATCCAGAAGCATATCGTAGTAGGGACATTACAAAGAGAATATACTAGAGTTAAGCAACAAACAGAATGCATACTTAGATCAGCTAGGCACCTCAAGGGTCTGAACAAAGGAATATCTCCATAGGAACCGAAGAGATGGAAAAGTGTTGAAGAAAAGTTACTAATAAGGCTCTAAGAGTAAACGACAAGAGTCCAGAGATATTGAAGGGAGTTCAAACATAATTGGTGTCAATCAAGTAATAAGTAATAGTGAAACAGGAGTCTTAATAAATAAATGATCTCAAATGAATATTGGAAATAGTGTTGGAAAGTGGAAATAACTATAAAAAGAATCAAGGAAAGTAGAAGAAATTTACATTCCAAGTCGCCTCCAAAATACAAACGTAGTGTATCTTTAGACAATCCAGGGTAATGAGATGAACCTGTCAGATATTGTCATACAAAAGATCTGACTCTGAAACCACCTAAAATAATGAGGAAGAATACAAATTAAACTCACATACATCCACGTCGAGAGGAACTACTGTCAAGTAGTATATCTTGGTGATTATGAGCAGAATTCTTAGATGAGGAGATTTGAAGGACGCTTTTGAAGCAAAGCATAAAGCCTTGAGCAGCAATCAAGAGATTTTGACAGAAATATATAGCACAAAACTGAAGCTTAGAGAATTAGTCCGAGTGTATCAACAATGTCTCATTGGATATTCAAAAATTTTAGGTTATCATCCAGCTAGTTTATTGATGGACTCTAACCATGACACAGATAAAACAAGGGTCATGCCTCCTGATACATAATGATTAGTTTTATTCCTAAAGGTATGGATATTGTTGACTATGCTAAACTTGTTAGAAAGGCTAGATCTACTATTTGTTTATGCCTTTCAGATTCAGTGCTATTGACTGTTTCTAGAGAGGATACAATGAAAAAAGTTATGGGGCAAAATTGGGAATTTGTATCAAACAATCCTGGGTAGATAAATTGTTCCTGCCACAAAAATTGTATTATTTGAAGACAGTGGATGTGTTGGAAACATTGCATCTAGATTAGTGAATAAATATTTAAGTAGGTTAATAATTGGTATGTTAGAATAATAACGGGTTACCCCTGTAAATGTAAGTAGGGTAGTTTAATATTTGTGTTGGTTGTGTTTAGTTTGGTTAGGTAGTTTGGGAGGCTGCTAGGGTAGTTTGAATTGAAAGGCTTATATAAGCCAGTGGAAACAAAGTATTCATTGAGTCCATACAGTCCCCTCAGGGAGGCATGGCAAGGTGTTGCTCGGTTCTCCCTCCAAACAGTCCCTAGGGGGGGCTTGGCAGGGTATAGGCTGTCAACAAGGCCTCCATATAGTCCCCTCAGGGAGGCATGGCAGGGTTCCCTCCACACAGTCCCCTCACCATTCTTCTTGGACTGGTGAGTCTTATAATATATATATATGTGGCAGTGATATACAATAAGTAAATCAATCAATAGTCAATGATCTGACCTGTTATGTTTATCCAATAATGTTTAACAATATATCCTTGCTGTCTTAACAGTTTATATGACTATGTAAATAGATAACTTCCTGCAGATCCAATGTCTGCTCTCTAACACAATGATTATTATTTCTTATGCTTGATTGATTGTAGATCCGATTATTATGAGACTGCTGTATATATGTATGTTATTCTTTGCTGTTCTGTTTCAGATATCTCCTCTAAAAACCTCCCCCTTATCTATTCTATTTCTCTTTACTTGTATATGCTCCTCAATGGAGACATATCCATGAATGTATGTGACTCTTTTACAATGGACACGACTCCTCAACCGATTGCATTTCTTCAAAGAAAATTGCAGCTTTATGATATCTTCTGCAACTCGTATCCCTTTTGTTAATTCCTTAACAATTATGAATTGTTTACTTGATCACTGTCTTTGATTAAATCATCAATTGCTGCCTTGTCTATTATATAGACCACTCCAGTCATATCTGATCGCTCCATTTTGTCTTATCTAAATAAGACATTGTCTTAAGCGCTGCCAAAGCCTTTCTTAAACAAATCGTATCTGCTCATATCATGAATCATATTACTTCATATTGAAATCCGTACTACTTTAGTCACCGTCTCCTTCACATTGAAATCACTCCATAACATATATTTTGTTAATAATATTTTTGTCTTATGTAAGACCTTTGTCTTATTTCTACGTCTCACTTTATAGTTTTAATGAATAAAACTTGTATAATTTGTAACTTGAGTCGGCTCATAGGGGAGGGGACATGACACAAAAAAATTGGCATTGCTTTAAACTTTAAAGGAAGCATGCCAAGGTCAGGAGGGATGACATGTAGAGCCAAATTCAATTGCTTGAACAACAATATGATATCATATGCACACGATAAGTTTGACATTCCTTGCCGGTTTGGTTTGCATTGGTCTGAACTATTGGATTATAGTGCGCTAGCACATCCCAACCAGTCCACATTACTTAAATAAAATGGAGAGGCACCAATGTGCTAGCTATTCTAGCTGATATTAGCTTGGACTTTCAAAGAGACTAGCCTTAGCCAATTAGAAGACATGACTTTGATCAATCTTCAAAATTTTATCTTCTCAATTATGGTGGGTTTGCATATTTAAGGATTGTCATTGGAAAGTTTCTTAGTGGGATACTTGCAAGAGAATTGGTCGTTGAGTGAGACAAAATTCCATAACTTTGAATTCATTGCAACAAGAAGAATTATTTGAAAGATGAGGCCTAGATTTTGTGGACCATTTAAGAATCCTACTAGAAATAAAAGGTGTCTCTATCTGCTAGTCATTATAATACATTCGACTAAATAGATAGAAGCAGAGAAATTATAATCATAAGAAAAAAAAATATATATATATATATATATATTATTGACCAATTTAGGCACCTATTGAACATTATAAGTGATTGGAGCACTCACTTTCTAAATTGGATTAAAGAAGAAGAGCTCTAAGAATTCAAAATCAAGCATCATAAGTCTAGTGCATATTATCCTAGAGCAAATGGTGAAGCCAAAGCCGCAAATACCATTATCCATAAAATTTGTGGTATAGAAAGACACACCAGGAAGGAAAGATTATCAACAATAGCATGAACATACTCATTAACTTGTTAAGGAACAAACCTATCATACTTTATTTCAATTAACGTATAGAGCAGACACTATAGTACCCATAGACTATTTGATCCCAAGTTTAAAAGCAGTTTTAGAGAGCTATTTTGGGAATATTTTAGGCTTTAAAGAATGACTACATGAGTTTTATATGCTAAATGAAAAATGCTTGACATCTCAATGGATGACCAAGGTGGCCCAGTGATAAAGTGAGTATTGGCATTATCAACACAGAAAAATTAAAACCTGATATGCTAGTTCCTAAGTTTTTGGGCATATTGGAAAAATATGTGGAAAATTGAACAAGATATAAGAAACTCCATTCAAGATAAGACAATTATGTCGATAACTTGACTGTTCACCCCACAAAAATCTTATATTATTAAGGTTAAAACTTGCAATCACGAAAACAAAGAGACTATTTATGTTCTTGTAGAAGGTGAAGAGTTTTGTTGATCAATATCAAGGTTCTACTCACATCGATTTGACCAAGAGGTTCTTCTCAAAGGAATTTGCATCGAGCAGTTGTAGTCTTGTGATCACCAACACAAAATTTATATCTACTTCAATCAACTCCGGCAGAACTAAGACTGTGGGGACCCTAAATTACAAGACATCAACATGTCGCATAGACCCATGCATACATTTGTGTAATGTCCCCTTCTCGACACATGGTTAGTCCATCATGGAGTTCCCGTGGGCTAACAGTTGGTTAGGGAACTGTGGTTAGTTGGCTCTGGAGATCCTTGTCAGTAGATGAGTTGGTCCGCATTCTGAAGATCCAGTTGGCACCCTCGTGGTTGGTTCAGTGGGCTCTTGGTCGTTACTATTTTTAGTAAGTTCGGGTACTGTGTCAGTTCGGGATTTTCAGAGTTGGATCAGATGCGTTTCGTCGAGACCTTTCCGACGAGCTAAAGATCAGCGAATTCCGACACTGTCTTCATACTTATTTTAAAGTCCGAAAATTTATTAATTTATATTAATGTGGACTTTAATTTATTTGCCGGAAAAGTGGAATTAATGAGATAAAGACATAGGTTAATGTCTTGACCATGGGCGCCCTTCCCTAGGAGACATAAAGTGAAATTAAATGTTAATTTCCCTCCTAATTGCCCAACGCCTATCTTGGAGGGAGATAAAAGGTCACTTGGAGCTCATTTTCAGTTTATGCTATGTTTTGATATTTTGTTTATGAGAGCTCTGCTAGGGTTTCTGGAGTTTGAGGTTTTGCATCAGGCTATTGGAGACGGAAACCTCCATTAGTGACGGTATCCCACAGGTGTGCAATACCACCCAACGGTGCCATTGACGGTGGATGCATTCAGCATTCACAAATGTATTGGCAATGGAGAAATTCGAAGTTGTTCTTGAGTTGAGCTAATATATCTTTATCCACCAATATTATTTGCTGAGAATAAGAAGCAAAGGCAGATTTGAGTGGAGTGGAAGAGAGTTCGTTGCTGTTGAGAGTTCTCATTGGCTGGCCGTACTACCTGGAGCAGGCCGTACTTCCTATTGGCATTCATTGTTGGAGTTTTTGGGCACAAATCTCATTCTAGTGTGGTCGCTCAATCCTGGAGCAGCCTGCAGTCCATTTACAGCAGTAATCCAAGGAGTTTTCAGTGTTTGTAGAGGCTGTTATCACCTACAGCCAGCCGTACCATTGTTGAGGAGGTTAGTGGGTCTCAAGGTGGTTCATCTACTTGGATTGCAGCGTCACATTCAGCCTTTTGGAGACATTTCAGACCCTCTATATTGTTGGTAATATCTGTATTGATTTTCTTAATCATTCTATGGAGTTTTGAGGCATTTCCAGCGACACCCATTGCTGGTCCGGCAACAGCACAAAAATGAAGTTGTAAATCTCAATGTGGGTATGTTCTCATAATTGTTTATTGGCATTTCTACTATCTGGGTTATCATTAGTTTCTTTAGATTCATTGTACATTTTCTGGGTTTCTGTTATATGCAAAATATTGCGTGCTCCGGCACTACATCTGCAGGAAAACAATAAACCCCTTCTGCATCTTCTGTCTATCTGAAAGAACACAAAAAAATAATAATAAAATCACATAATAAAGATTTTAAAAAAAATACAAACAGGTACGGCACATTACAATTTGCGTTTGTGTCGATCCAATCTGAAGCAAAAGCATGAAGAGCAATATTGTGCAGGAAAGAAGAACACGATCACTCTAATTGCAATCAGTGACACCTAGGTTGATCAATTGCATACAGATAATTTGCATCAATTGACCTACGATGCAGTCACATTCCTACTCACAAGTGTAATACAATCAATTATGTCAAGACTCAAAAATCAAAGTCCAAACAAATCAAAACAAGATGTAGCAAAAGGAGTAAATGCATGCTAGTGAAAAAAATCTGATTTGCTGGATAATTTTCATTACTTTTGTTTCATGGTTCCATTTTAAGCTTTATTGTACCACGGATAACCACGCTGCCAAGAGTATGAAAAACCATGATTACGGCAAAACTAAACACTAATAAATAAGTAAAATACAACATTTCTCACCAACTACAAAACCAGCAGTAAAAAGGGAAGATTCGTTTTATTCAGCAAGATCACATTATGCTGAAATAGTTGGTATCCCTTGTTCAATTACAAGTCCAATGCCCACTGTCTTAAGAAAAGCGAGAGTGTTATATGCCTCATATTTGGTGTTTCAATTGAATAAGAAGATTGTGTCTTTCTGTGTAGACAATTCTGATCCAAAAACTTAGACAATAGTGGGGTATTTGGTGGATGGACACCATGTAGAAATTTCATTGGAACCAGAAGATTTTAACTTTAAAGGGTTTGGGGACTTCCAAGAACGGAGAGGATGTACATATAGTATTGTTTATCATCTGAAAAAAAGTTGTTTCTCACAAAATATTGCTTGCTTGACAGTAATGACTCAATAAAAAAACGTTTCAAGGGTTGACGAAAAGAAATTTAAAGAGGAGAACATAAAAGCAATGACAAAATATGTGATGAGTCTGGTGTTTTGTATGGAAAGGATTTCTGAGCCCCTAATTGGTGCATGCCAATCTAGTGGGTATTCTTAAAGGCAATCCTTATAACTGAATCAGTTATCTCTCAGAGTCCAGAGAAAATCAAAGAAAAATTGTACAATGTAAAATTTTCTTAGGGAGGCTACTTAAATATGCCCTTGTTACTGGTTTCTTACTTACCATAGACAGGTGGACCGAGGGTAAATTATGTTGTGAAGTCTCTAATTTTTGGGTTTCAATATTTGGCCATTGAAAAGAAAACTCAGAGGCACCTTATAATGCCCAATAAGATAGATCAGTCCTACAATCAAAGGAAGCTGCAAAAGATGAGGTGGATACAAATAACCCATAAGAAAATATTCATTCCTAACCTTTGCTGAGAGAATCATACATAAACTGCTCAAAAATCAGCTAAATCAAGTATCTCACCAAACCATAGTTGATGTTCATGATAAATTATAAATACCCAATTAGGTCAATGGAAGGGACTACGTGTTTTAAAAACATGGATACCACTCATGATGAAGTAAGAGGTTAGAGAAAATGAATGTAGAGTTTAAAAGTTTGATGAATCCATAGTAATTAAGTTGCAAGCTTGCACTTACAGAATCAGAGTTCAAAATGGTTTCTCTCACTCACACATCAGGAATCCCTAAAGCAGTAGATGGTGAGGCAGCACCACAGGATCTGGATCTGGTCTCGCGTTGACAGGGACAACAGATGGGGTATCAAATATCAAGAAAAGTCTATCCTCTACTACCAGGTCAGTGTTAGGTCCCTCTCACACCCATGTCATTGGGGGGCCCAGTAACGCCTTGCAAAGAGGGCCTGGAGGGAAACATTCGAGGAGAATCTGCTGTGAACTGTGCAGGACATGAGTGCCTCTCTAAAACTAAGCTTCTTCTTGAAGCTGAGGCAAACAAAAATGATGCAGAGTTGTTGGATGGGAAATCTTTGGACTCTCATACATTGTGCTAGAACATTGTTCCTTGTATGGGTGAGCATCCCATTCTTTCTCTGGGAAAAGATGTGTTGTGTGAGGAAGAGAAACTCTCTACACGAGGTTTAACACGTAAATTTAGTTCTTATTGGCCTAGTCTTGCTACTTTGCGTGTCTGGATTACTTATTCATGGAATGCCAAATTACAAAAAAATGGATAGAAGTATACCCATGTGCTCAAGGCTTTTTTGTGCTGCTTTGTGAGACCCTGGAAGATACATCCTTTATTTTAACAAATGGACCGTGGTCCTGGGATAGGCACGTGTTAATGGTAAAGCCTTGGTTCCCGGGCTTCAACCCATTAACAGAATCATTTTATATTATGCCAATCTAGGTCTGTCTGCCAAATCATTCATTGCAATACTAGGTAGATGCCTGTTTTCAAGGTATAGGTAACACCTTATGCAGATTTATGGCT
Source organism: Cunninghamia lanceolata (assembly GCA_027924645.1). Taxonomy (NCBI): domain Eukaryota; kingdom Viridiplantae; phylum Streptophyta; class Pinopsida; order Cupressales; family Cupressaceae; genus Cunninghamia; species Cunninghamia lanceolata. The sequence continues at coordinate 3,038,122 of BSBN01000639.1, forward strand.
TTGGGCCCAATGGATGGTCTTGTTCATTCTACCTCTGCTAGAATTCAAGTAGAATTGGATATATCCAAAGGGCTTCCAGATGAAATTTGGTTGGAAGTGGAGGAAAGGATATGGAAGCACGTATTAGGTTATTAAATTGTCTTTTTGTTGTAGGAAATGTTGGGTGGGGCATCAAGCTTCTGAGTGTAAGGCTGGAGAATCTGCTAAGCCAGGTACATGGTGGAAAGGAGCTAACTATGCTCATTTGAAGGTTAAAAGTGTGGCTCCTTTATCCTTCACAAACTCTGATGATTCCTCTTCACCCTCTTTAGTGCCTCCAATTGATAATCCTTCACCCCAAATTCATATAGATGTAGCAGGTTAGAAGGCAATGCCTCCTCCCTCACTGCCTCGGTTCTCTATGTTCATTCCTCTCTGGCTAGGATATTCAAGTTTCAACAGACAAGGGAAAGGCAGCGATTGTTTCAAGACAGGAGAAGAAGATAAAGATAACAACTTTCAGCCAATTGCATTCATTCCAGAAAGAAAAAAGAACTAAGAAGGAGCATTTGATGACCAATATTCCCACCACATATCAAATCCAAAACTCAGTTTGGTCAAAAATCTTAACCCTGGCAGAGGAATGGGGTGTAGGAAATTACACCCCAAAATCAGTATTGGATTCTATCAAGCAGTCTATTTCCTCATCACCTCAATCCTCGGAAAATGAGACAGAGGAGGATGCTAAAGGTTGGACATAAGTGTATGGGGAAAAGCAGGCTATTAAACCTCAAAATGTAGGGCATATATTCTGAGATCTTGAATAAAAAAGGAAAATCTTAATATGGAGTGTAATTCTTATATTAGCATGCTACGTTTGGTTTAGGTAGAACATGTTGTAGGCTGTTTTCTTTTATAGTTGGGAAAGGACCCCATTAATAGAACCCTTATATAATTTATCTTTAAAAAAAATTAAAATTTAATTAAAAAAAGTTTGATGAATCTCCCAAAAGATATCAATACCACTATTATGGCTACATTCTCCATGAATATTACTTTTAGACTAGCATATTTCTAGACTCAGAGTTCCTTGGAAACTGTTTTCACTCATGGTGCAAGAGATCCTAGGAAAGCCAATGGAAATTTTCATAAGGTTGTGGAACAACAATTTGTTTTACCTAGTAAATCTTGGGTGAGGTTATTAGTTGCCTTCAATGCAATGTGGGGTAAGCTTGGATCATATTCTTATGCGAGATAAGCATGAACTACATTCTTAAAATTAAACTTGCATCACCCTCAAACATGTCTCTTTAAACCTAGGTCACCCTCAAATATACAACTATATTTGTTACACCATGACCTCACCACATCCAGTGGAATCATGGCCCACCTTATTATGATGAGAGGTGTCTGAACCTAGTGTTGTGATGTCTTCACATATCGCCCCATTGCAAATGGGGACCCACCTTTTTTTGCAATTTTGAGCTTGTAGGATCCTTAGGATTGTAGGATCCTTAGGAAGTGTTGTCAGACCTAGTCTCTTCCATGAAATGAAGAATGAGCTTCTCTGGAGCAATGTGAAATGAATCAAGTGAGTTTATCAAGGAGCTAATGAAGGCAAAGAATGAATCCTAGAATCCTGAAATTGACTAAGTCTGGAATCCTGATGCATGTCCTGAAATCCTGAAAAATGACTAAGTCTGAAATCTGGTGGATCCTCAAAAATCTAGAATCTGCATGTTAAATCTCATGGATCCGAGACCTATCTCAAACATCCTGAAAGTATATTTCAAAATATCATATACTTAAATATATTTTGAAATATACTTGGATTTCAGGTGCTAAAAATTGACTGTCTGGAAAAGCGCACTTTTGTCCCACCTTTGCATTATGCACTCAATACATGCATGTTGAAAATCAGCGCTTTTGGGTTTTGGTGCACATCTGTGGGTGCTTGCACTCTACATTTTATGCAAACATACATGAAATCAGCACTTTTGCAGTTAGGCGCACTTTTGGAAGGTGCATGCACAATGCATTTTTCACACACATTCACAGAGGTTCAAAATCAGCGCCTATTTGGTCTAGACGCACTTTTACCCCTGCTTTGCATAAATATGTTATACATACATACCCAAAATTGGTGCTCGTGCTCCTAGGCGCTCATTTGGGACACCCTTGCATCATGCATTTCAAACATTTATGCAAGCTTGCATGAAATGAGTGCTTATCCCCTTTTGGGGCATATTTGGAGGGTCTCCGCATTGTGCATTGTGAACATTATGCAAGACTGCATGAAATTAGCGCTCATTCCTAGGCGCTCATTCACCATGCCTCTATATTACACATTCAATGCACACATGTCCAAAATCAGCGCTCAAGTCTCATCCTCTTTTGGGTGCACTTAGAGAAGGTGTCTACATTATGCAATTCATACATGTCTATCCAAGAAATGCGCTTTTGGGCGCCAATATCCCATGACCTTGCATTGTGTATAACTTATACAAGCCTCCTCAGTTTGAGCATTCTTGGGCGATAATCTTCCATGTGCTTGCATTGGCGCTGATTTACCATCACTTTGCAACTTGAATTTTATACAGACATACATAGAATTAGCGCTTTTTCCTTGGGCACACTTTTACCCTGCCTTCGCATTGCGCACCCAATACACAAACATGTGAAATCAGCGCCTTTCCTTCATTCTCCTGTGCAATTTGTGAAGCAAGCTCAGAGTGGCAAGATGATAATAAGTTTATGAAAGTACATGAGTGTTCTTTCTCTCTCTCATAAGGTTGGAAGGAATTGAACATGATGATATCCTTTTATCAAACGCTATGATGTGAACTTAACTTGTGGTATCTCCTTTTGTAGGTGGAAGACAAGTGCCCGAGCAAGGCAAGCATAAGCAAGGATGGATTTCCAAGGAATGTAGCCTAAGTTCAAAATCGACGAGAACCCGCAACAAACGAAGAAATTCAACATCAACACTGGAGCGGAGAAAGAGCACTACACTTCATCAAGGAAGCACCACTTCACTTAGCACGTCCAAGAGTCCAAGAGCTCACGTCCACATTCAGGTTCCAGAAGTCCACTCATTTCATGCGTCAGAGAGAACATCCATCATGAAATCTACTCCACGAAGTCACATTCATGACATCTTCAACAATCCAAAGCCAGAGTCCTGCACAAGAACGTCGTGAGAGGAGGAATGAGTTCCAAGCATCAAGAAGTCCGAAACTACATCAAGATAACAAGAAGAAATTTCAGAAATTCCCAAGTTTTCAAGTTCAAGAAGCCAAGTTCCACAAGTGAAAATCCAAAAATTTGGGAAAGTATTCCAAGCAGTATGAACACGTTGAGAACTAAACCAATTTGGTCCATGTTGAGGTGGCACATACACATCATCAGGCTAATCACAGCTCGCCACATCATACTGTCTAAGTTCAATGTATCCACTACAAAGAGGGCATCCACCTTGAAGATTCCCAAAGATTCCACTTCAAGATTATCACATTGGGAAACATGCCTTCATTGCCTCTCTCATGTTCTAAAAATAGTAACTATTGTAACAAACTGCTTTGTTGTCTCAATCTTGGCCATTGATTCTCAAATCAATCTGGACCGTTCATGTAATTTTGGAGTCTATAAAAGGCTCACTTCTCTCATTTGCAAAGGAGATCAATCAAGAGTAGGAGTAGATGCTGTCAAAGTAGGAGTAGAGTAGAGGAGACTCTTCTAAGTCATTGAAGAGACATATGAAATTGTTGTAATCACACACTTCAAAATTAATACAAGCTCATTGTTGGTTTGCATGGTGATCTTGTGGTTTTAGAATGTTGGCATGGTTTCTAATTCTCAAAATGATGTAGATGTGTTTCCAAGTAGCTTAGATAGTAGATTAGAAGTTCATTGATGTAATGTTTATATGTTAAGATATTCGATGAATTCCTTTATGGTTCATACTTTTCGTGGTTTGTCGAAGGCAACTCACTTTGCAAAGCTAGGCTAAACCTTCATGTGCTTTAGTTCAATTGTGAAGATTGTTCAAGCTGCGCCAGCTGTGGGTGTCTGGATGAATATTTGCAATATGAAAATCATTGGGTTACCTTAGGAGATTGCATCTACTTCGTCTAATTGTTGGTTCTCATGGTGAAGCGGAGTTAGATTTTGTGAGAAATTTGTCTATCATATCATGTTTCATTATTTCATTGTCCTTAGAGTAGTTTTCTAGACCCTTTCCTTTTGCCTTTTCTTTCATAGTCAGTTAGAATGAGTTCCATTTCATAAGAAGGAAGTAATATATTTGAGTGAAGGAATCAATTCAGCATAAGTCCCTTTGTGATTACCAGCATTATCACATCAACTACTGAGTCTATCCATTGCCAAACACGAATTAGGAACCTTGGAGTTGTCTCATTGGATCACATTGCTTAGCCTTTGAGAGACTTTGTTCAAGAGAGGATAGAATACTTAGTATTTTATACTGAGTTTGCATGTGCATAAAAAACACACCAACACCTAGGTCATGATCTTAAAAGTTTACACAGTTATCATTATACCACAATCCCTTAGACAATTGTGGAACAACATTTTGTTTGGCAGGAAAAAAATGAGATGCTGAAACATGCTAAGGCAAATGCATTACTGCCAGATGACAAGGTGATGCCAAAAAAAGGGAACTAGAGAAAGACAAGGTTAAGGAGAAAAAGTGGAAACAAAAAAATGGCATTGACAGAGAGAGCAAGATCTGATAATTGAACATGTTATGGCAGAAAGAAACTGCTATGGCACAAATCTTATCAGTTTATGGCTAGAAAGCTAAGTATAAATTTCGACATGAAAACATAGAAGAATTTATTGAGGGAAGAAATTCCAACCAAACTAAGTTTGGAAAGGCATTGGAACTTGCAAGAAACTTGAATGAGAAGGGTTAAGGCAAATCAAATGGAAGATGACTTGCTCCAAGACATTTATGATCAGTAGGCCAATTTGAGCCAAGAAGAACAGAATAACAGCAGCATGTAAAAGAACAAATTACATATTTGTAAACAAATTTAGGGTAAAAGAACACATAAAATTGATAAATTTAATACAGACAACAAAAGTTGGCAGGGTAGAGTAAAACAGGACAATGCCACTATAGAACAAGCCAAGCAGCAGTCAAGTTCCATGAGAAAGTGATACTTAGCCAAGGCAAAAGGTTACAAAGTTGGAGGAAGTAACACACAGATTATTAGAGTCTATGAAAAACTTGGAAACCAGTCATCCACAAAAAAATCAATAGTGAGGCCTCATGAAAAATATATTCATTTCCTCAAAGAAACAAACTCACCACCTTTTGCTCGCAATAATCAAATTTTGTTTTTTATTGAACCTTACACTCCACAATAATCCATCATTCTCATTCCGAAGAGAGGTCAAGAAGAATAACTGGAAAAGTGGAAGCAGCTACCCCAAAACCTTCAACCAAAACAATAACTGTGGAAGTCTAAAGAAATTAAGTCTCTGGAGTCTTTTGGCATACAGTTAGTTATGAACAGTAAAATGGCTAAGGATTAGACAAATTCTTAAGGTTCAATCATAATTACTTAGCTAAGACGGATACTCCTGTACCTGAGCAAAACTATGACACTCCAAAAGAAACTTCCATCACACAAAAAGTATCAATGGATCAGATTCATCCAGGGAACCTGCAATCTCCAGAAAGAAGCAAAGCAGATCCAAATGCAATCCCGACTGATTTTACCTCTACAGTTTGCAGGAGATTTGCTTAGAATTATGTAGTGTGCCAAGTTGATTAAAGGAAGTTAGATGGAGGACTAGAAGCCACTCAGGAAATTATATATTTATTACTTATTAAGTTATTTAGCATTGTAGGTAGATATATTTTGCTTAAAACACTTGTTCTGGTTCGAAATATTTATTGAACAAGGGGTTAATGCAATAAATAGCCTTTGGAAGACTATATATACTCTTATTTTTATGTTATATTTTATGTGAGTTCCCATACGTTTTGTGTGCCATTGATTGGCCTAAATTTAGGATTTAATTTGATTATACTGAATAGTTGCATTTTCTATCACTTTCACTACAGTCTAGAGTATTGTAAGACTGAATAATAACTCTAGACAGAAGAATGATAGAAAAATGAGTTCTAAGTATAATTTTATTAATGCTTCCATCTTTAACACATCTATTGTCTTTATTTATATTTCATGAAAATTTCTGTAATGCTACAATTGTCTTTGAAGTATGTTTTTGGTTCAAAATCCATACAAGCACTTTGCGGCTTATATTAAATCTGTGCCTTCTAAAATTTCCATGTTTTTTCTTACAGACATGTTGATGTTTTCTTGACAACAACAACATTAGAATAAAACACCAAGTGCTCTATCCTCTCTTGAACAAAGTGTCTCGAATGCTAAACTACATGATCAAACAAGAACGCTCCAAGGTTCCTTGTACGTGATTTGCAACGGATAGCCTCGGTGGTATGATGTGATAATGCTGTTTACACAAAGGGACTTACGCAGAATTTATTCATCACTCCATTCAAATATGTACTCTTTCCTTGTGAAATGAAACTTCTTCCAATCAACTATGAAAAGAAAATGAAAAAGGAGAAGGGGTTAAGAAGGCCATTCTAAGGACAATGATGTGTGTGTGAACAATGAGCATGATCAGAAAATATTGCTCCATTCAAAGATATTACTCCATTTTATGCATGCCCTTCTTGTCCTAACATCAACAGAATTGGCGCTAGAAGGAGGGTTGAACAGGGAAAGAACACATTGCTCCAATCATCATTCATTTTAGGCTCACCTCTCCTCCTATCGCCCAACAGAATTGGCGCTAGGAGGGTGTGAACAGGGAATCACATTGCTTGAAGCACGCGGACGAACTCTAAATTGTGGAATTGGAACCAAGTGAGCTTTCAAAGAAGAATCCGAGATTTGCAAGATCTCTCTTATGTCGAAAATACAAAAAAAGTAAAAATCAGAAAATTCAAAAATAGATATGGATTTCTCAAGATCTTCAAGGCAATTCAACGTGGATCATCCTCAAGATGATGTTCTCCAGCTTTGGTGGACTTTGAATGCACAACTTCATCCTAAAAGTTTGAGCGATTTCGCATCAAGGAAAGGATGTAGAATTCACAAAACCAATGGACACGAGGAGCTATATTGCCTAACATTTTTGTCAAGGATGGAATTAGCATTGCAAGGCAAAATTTCTTTTTCACAGGTACATGAGTCGATTGTTTCTGCAAAGGTGGTTCCCAACACCTTGTTTGATGAAAGAGAGTTCTTCATAAGTTTCAAGGAAATGATCAAGAAGAGACTAAGTATTGAGAAGGACTTGCCTGCTGAAGACAAGTTGATTCCAGGTGGTTGGTGCAGAATACATAACGCAGTTCATTCAGAACTTACATGTTCTTCCTGTCAAGAAGCTATTCGTCAAGTGGAGGAGCAATTAAGGTCGGAAGAAGTACAACTAAGGCTGGACGACTTGTGGAACAAATGTCTTCGAGAAATCAATTCATCACCCAAAGAAGAAGACGCTCCCTTGTTATTCAACAATGAAGATAGCACAGGTGAACTTGATAATCAAGTGGAAAGTCCATTTGCATACCTTCTTTCAAGAAAGAATGCGCCTGTTGAAGAAGAAGTTGAAAAGGTTCAAACGAAGGTAATAGATGAACAAGATGTTGATTGCTCCATCAAAGAAGAAAGTGATTTGAGTTTATTCCAAGAAGAAGAATTCCTTGATAAACACTCATTCATGCTACATAAGGAGATCCTTGAAAGTGAGTTGCAGGAAGTACAAAAAGAGTTGTTGGAAGATAATCAATTAGATGCATTACAAGCAGCACTTCAAGCCCTCATCGAAGAGCCATCGAATGAACAACAATTCGGAGGGGCGCTAGACACTTCCATCCAAGAGTTCAAGCCAAAGTTGTCTCAAGATGAACAAATTGAAGAAGTGGAGGTCAAGGACGCAAAGCAATTCACGTTGGTGCTAAGCCCTTTATTGAAGATCTATGACGAACTTACAAGTGAAATGTTCCATGCTTTTGAAATTCAATTGTTTTCACCTTCACATCTTGATATGCCCACTATTGATCATAATGTTGATTTGCATGTTGCGGATGCAAGTGGGATGATCCAACACCAACTTTGACCTCTGGACATGCTGGCAAGCGATGAGCAATATCTATTCAAAGGCAAAGAACACCAGGTTGTATCATTCCCTGCTATTAATTGGAAAGATTTTGAGTTTGATGATTACGAATTTCCAAACTGTGAATTTGTAGAGTATGAATTTGATTATGGAAATTCAGGAAAAACAACTTGCATATGGATTAATCATGGTCCCAGTGAACTGCCACAGCTAATTATTTTGTGCAAAATATTTTCTGAATTTGAGGATTGTGAGGTGAGAGAGCACTTTTCTGAGCTTAAAGATAAGTTTGCCAAATTAAGGACAATCACTTGCACATTGTTACTACTATTCATTTTGAGAAATCATGCCAGGTCGTGTATATACTTAGGTCTTTTGAGTCGTGTCTGTTCTTTGTACATACCTTGCTTAGAGTAGGATTTTCTTTTCCACATGCTTTAGAATAGTTTTGCCATGTTTAGTTGGTTTATGTTTGTTGGCTTTAGTAGTTAGTTGCTTTTCAGGGTTCCCAAGTTGTGAAAAGGTCATGAAGCTTCAAGAAACATAATCCAGTAGATGTTTAAGTTCATTTCTTTGATAAACATTCATTAAAGTCTTTAGAATCTAAGGATGATTTTCTCTAACTCTTTCACAAGGTTAGGATCCGTACTTGACTCGGAAAGGAATTATGAATTGTGTCTTGACACTGATATCTTGCAATTACACATAGTTTTCTATTGAATTATTGATATCTTTCAGTCTTCTTTTGAGAAACTTGAGTCAAGAATTGGAAGTTTATTGTGGACTCCATGGTTATTATTGAACAGTGTGACTGCTTGTTCACTGGAAGAAGAATCCATTGTTTAGCATGACTTGAAGTATTTAGAGGCCTCATAAGTTTACACATCTTAATAGTCCCAAAGTTCTAAGTGAGTCTTGGTGAGCTTGAATTAAGTGAAAATCTTAAGGTAGTTCATGGTTTCACCTCATTCCATTATACAGCATTTCCGCATTCCTCCATATTTCTATTCCATTCATCGCCTCCTATACATAATAAAGGTCTCCATCCACTTTGCCTGTTCCATCAAATAATGAACTCAAGTCTAGTGTCCATATCATATTCCTATAGTTCGTTACATACTCCAAAAGATGAGCTATCGGGGTAAAGGTTTAAGTCTTTTATGAACAATGCATTTGAAGTCCATCCATGTCGATATCCATTCATATAACCTTGGCCACTACATAGGAAGCAAGGTCAAGATGTTGGTATTTCCATCCGCTCCGCACAAATTCATTGTTTTCCATCATCCACCCATTATATCTATCCATTCCACCTTCGTTACTATGAAAATTCCAAAAAAGCATTTGGCCACACACACCTTCTGCCATCCATCTTACTTCCTTTTGCCTAACTCATATACCCATATTCCTTTATCCATTTACCCGTTTCCTAATCATGATCAATGAATGTAAGTGTCGTCTAAGCAAGAAGCTTGCAATCCATCTACCCATCCCATATTTCCATGAAATAAATATTTGGATGCCTTTACCCATGAAATAAAGAAATTCCTAAAAAATCCTATAGATCTTTATGCCTCGGAGCACAAATGCCAGAAATCCAAGCAAAGTATATTCAAAGGTTATGTCATTCCATATTTCCAAAAGAAAAGGTAGAAGTCTGGGTATTTAAGTCTTAAGAAGCCAAATTCAAAGCAGCTTCTGCATCCGAAGAATCCATTTCCATTCACCTCATGTCATTCCATTCCCATTCCATCCCGTTTCCATTCCATCTATTACTTCATACCACGAAATTAAATCAAAAGAAAATTCTAAGTCTGTATGGGTTATGAAGTCACTATAAAGTTACATTCACTAGCCATCACTCCCATTCCTAAATATATCACCCTTCCCTTTGCAAGCTTCGGAGTTTAGTTCGGTACATACAGACGTTGATTGTGATTTCATTCCATTCCGTTCATCCCAGTACCTACCACCCGTTTTCACTACATTTCCCGCCATCCAATACACTCCACCACTACTTGGTCTATGGATATGCCCATCTATTCGTTTTGCATAATCCACATCATAATCCACTATTTCCCCGCACCTCTATATCGTTCGTATCCTATCTGTCATTCCTTACCAACATCGATGAACATATTGACTCGACATGGTTTTTGTATGGACTATCTTTTTCACGAAATTAGATACTTGAGTCCCTGGTTCATCTTCTGATTACCATGGTGAAAACCTGGCAAACAGGCGCTATGTGTAATTGTCATCCTATCTATATAAAAAAAAAAAAAATAGTAAAGAGAAATCCTTTTGTCCACAGGTGAAAACCACCTCTGGTGGCGCCTTGGATAAGTACCATGATGAAAACCTAGCAAACAGGCGTCATGCGTAGAGACACAATGTCTCATTCTACCTATCCATCCTATCATTTCCATTATCATTTCCATTCCATCCTCACTATCCATTTCGCCCGTATGTATATACCCTCCATTCATCCGCCATCCATGAACTTACCTAGCTTAAGACAAGTGAACTCGGATGATCTTAGCTTCTAAGGAACGGAAATGAACGCAGAAGCACACACTTGGGTCTTTGAATTATGAATGGTCGTTCTAAGCTTTTGATTCCGATTTCTTGATCATGTATTCACGTTGATCAACCTAAACGTGTGGGTGTACACAGAAGGTTTCAATTCATTGATTCTTGTTTATCATTGGAATACTTGGGAGAATCAATGTTTGTCGAACACTGCACACACGGTGGTAATCAAAGGACGAAGTGTCTTCACCCAATTCATCGTTCTTCTCTCTTTCGAGTGCATTTCCTAGCTAAGTGATGGAATTAGAGTTAATTATCCGAGGTTTCTTGGTTTGGATTGAGTCTTTTTCTTTCAAATGTTCAAGAACATTTATTCGGATTGGCGCCAGATGTTGTGATGTAATCACACATCACCCCATTGCAAATAGGGACCCCCTCTTTTTTCTTGCTTTTTGTCCTTGTTTTGCTTTAGGTTTAGTTTTCCTCTGAGCTTGTAGGATTTTGATAGTGTTGTGTATCCAAGTCTCAACAGTTTCTTACCAAGAGGTCTTTATGCCTTCATCTTGATGCATGTCTAAGACCCTGAAAATGACTAAGTCTGATATCCTGAAAATCTTGAAAAAATGACTAAGTCTAAAATCTGGTGGATCCTTAGAAATCTAGAATCTGCCTGCTAAATCCTATGGATCCAGGACCTATCTCAAACGTCCTGGAAGTATATTGATAAATATACTTAAACATATTTTCAATATACTTCCATTCAAGAAATCCAAAATTTGACTAAGGCATGAAATTCCTCACTCCATGTCCAAACCCGCCTAGACTGGGAGGCCTCACAAGGTCCTCTTGGACAGTATCTTCACCATCAGGAGAGCTTGTCCAGACAACACCCTCAAACCCGCCCAGGGAAACTTAGGACATTTTTAGGATAAATTTGTCAATTGAAGAGTTGGAGAGTAGTGATTGAGTCTAGAAATTAAGTTAAAATTGCAAATTTGAGAAGAAAAGCACATTTGAAGGCAAAATCCACATCACCCTCTCAAACCCACCCTACCTGGGCAGCCTAGAAAGGGGGTCTTGGATACAGTGACAATCACATGCCTCTTGCCACATGATACTCATGAATTCGCCTAAGGAGAAAGTTGATGAAGTTTGATGGAGAGATTGCAAGTTTTTAAGGTAAACAAAGAGCTTTTGAAGGTAAATTCCAAGCCTCCCCTCCAAACCCGCCCTAACTGGGCAGCCTCAAGAGGTGCTCATGGACTGTTTCTCCTCCCACATCAAACTCTCCACACACTGCCTCCAAGGCCGCTCAGGGATGTAGATAACACAATTTGCAAGTTTACTTGATGAAGGATGAAGGAGGTGACACTCAGAAGGTGAAATGATCAGGTTGAAATGAATGAAATGTTTCAAGTATGAAAATCCAAGGGTGCTATCCAAACCTGCCCATCCTGGGCAGTTTCACAAGGTGTTCATGGATGATGTCTCCACCACGTGACACTCTCCAAACAGTACCTTCAAATCCGCCCTAGGAGAAAATGGTTAAGTTTAGAAGGTTTTCAAGCACAAGGCACTGAGAAATGATGAATTTCAAGCAAGGTTTGCAAGTTGGAGGGAAGTTAAGTAGATTACAAGCAACATTCCATGCATCATCTCCAAACCAAGCATTACTTAAACTACTCCAAACAAGGATGACTTAATTGGAAAGAATGATAAAAGATCACTAAGCCTGATGTCCTAAAATCCTAAAAATTGGCCAAGTCTGAAATCTGGTGGATCCTATGGATGATGTCTCCACCAGGTGACACTCTCTGGACAACATTTTCAAATCCGCCCAAGGACAAAAGTGGCTAAGTTTATAAGGTTTTCTAGCATAAAGCACAAGAAGATGATGAAATTCCAATGAAAGTTTGTAAGTTTGAAGGAGTTAAATGCATTTTAAGTCAAATTCCATGGGTCACCTTCAAACCCGCCCAGCCTAGGCGGCCTCAAGAAGTGCTCATGGACTATGTCATGTCCCACATCAAACTCTCCACACACTATCCTCAAAGCCGCCCAGGGTGAAGAACAACATAAGTTGCAAGTTTGTTTGATGAGAATGATCAAGATGACACCAGGAGGATGAGATAATTAAGTGAAAAGTTTCTAAGTGTCAAAAGTCCAAGGCCTACTCTCAAACCCGCCCTACCTGGGCGGCCTAGAGAGGTGAGTCTGGAGTATGATGTCTAAGCATTGCAACTACTCCATCATGATTCCTCCAACTCACCATGGTGCTTCACATCCATGCAGGGTCATTTTAGGAGAAGTAAGTTTGAAAAATCACTAAGTCATGCAAATGGAGGAAGAGTGCTAAGGTTAAGATAGAGAGTGTTCACATGGCAAAATCCTTACTAGCACTCCAAAGCCACCCTTCCTAGGCAGGTTCCACCAAGACAGATGGACATCATCACCTAACATCCATGATGTGTGTTTCAACTTTACAAACATCTCAAAATTTTACTAAGTCTTGAAGTTGATAGAAAGGAGTTATCAAATGGAAGGAATGAACATCAAATAAGGTTAAAGTCCACACCCTACCTACCAAGCCGCCCATGCTAGGCGGTCTTGAGCATTTCACTTGGACAACATCACCTCCTCCACAACACACTCTCCATGCACTCTCTTCAAGTCTGCCCTTCTTCCCAAGGTTGTCCATCTCATGCAAGGAGGTTAAATTATCAAGGAAGCAAGTGAAGATGTCTTATGTTGTCAAAATCAAGCTAAAAAATCACTAAGTTATGAAAATCCTTACGGCTCCTCCAATCCCGCCCATGCTAGGCGGCCTTGAGCCCTTCATCTGGACAACATCATGTCATTCACATGACATCCTCCAGACAACACCTCCAAACCCGCCCAGCATGGGCGGCCTAGAGAGGAGGTCTTGGATTCAATCCATATCCACACGAAACTCTCCACACAGAGCATTCTAAACCGCCCAAGGAGCTGAGTGTTATAAAAACTTGCAAGTAAATGTCAAGAGAGGTGATTACAATGAAAATTTTCAAGGTTGAATTGTAAGTTGAAGCAAAGCAAGAGCATTTTTGAGTAAAATCCACATGACATCCTCCAAACCGCCCTACTTGGGCGGCCTAGGGAGGTGAGCATGGAATCAAGTGTTTGAGCACTCATGCCACTCATCATTTGCCTACCAACTCCACCCATCTGCTTCCACACACATGCAAGTCCAATAAGGAGGTGAAAATCATTGAAAATCATAAGTATTGGAGTCAAATCCACACATCACCTTCAAGGTTGCTCATCATAGGCGGTCTCCACCATTACACATGGAGAATACCTCAAATACCATTCTGATCACTTCTTGACTTCACTCAAATGAAGGTAATTTACATGAAGAGAACACTAAGTCATGCCAAAGAGTCATCAAAAGAACATCAAATGAAGTCTAAGTGATGAAATCCACTCACCATCTCCTAGCCCGCCCTTCCTAGGCAGCCATGACCACCTTGCATGGACTCCACATCCTTCACAATACACTCTCCGAATGACACCCCTAAACCCGCCCAGCCTAGGCGGCTTTCACACCTTGACATGGAATTCACATCAAACAATCCATACTGCCCCTCTAAACCCGCCTAGGCACTTAGGCATGGATTTCATGCGAAAGGATATGTTTTGAAATGTCATTTTTTTAATCCCACATGCATAAGATGAATGTAATTTGTTATTGAAAATCCTTCATATCAAGTCTTAATTTGATGTGTTTCTTTTTGTAGGTGATGGAGGATCCAAGGAGGTGAATGGCGAGAGCTCATACATAAGAAGTTTGGAAGGCGGAGGAAAGTTGCTCAAGTTTGTCATCATCACCACATGGAGGAGAGCTCCTGCATCAAGTTCATCTTACTTTGAAGACTTCGTAAACATCAACACCACGCATGAGGAATCATCATCCAGAGTTGTCTACTTCATGTACATCCATCATATGCAAGTCTACTACAAGAAGTCACGCACAAGACATCTTCCACCTCAACACTCCATGAGTCAATGCAACTGTCCAGAGGCATGATCCTGCAAGAACAACATCACAAGATGAGAGATGAGCGTGATCATCAAAGTGATCCATGAGTTACATCAAAGACAACAAGAATCAAATATTCTAAGTAAAGTGAACATGAGATGAACCAGACTAGTTCGTGTGAAGATGCTGAGGTGGCACGTACACATCATCAAGCCAATCGCATTCTGCCATGTCATTCATTCAAGAGGGCCCACCATAAAGATGCTCCAAAGATGCTTATCACATTGGGAAACGTGCCTTCATTGCCTCTTTCATGTTCTAAAAATAGCAAATTTTGTAACAAACTGCCTTGTTGTCTCAATCTCAGCCGTTGATTGCTAAATCAATCTGAGCCATTCGTTGTAATTCTTGAGCTCTATATAAGGCTCACTACTCTCATTTGTAGGGGGACATTAGAAGATTAAGAAGATCATTAGAGGGACATTAGAGGAGAATCATTAGAAGTAGAGATCAAGTAGGAGTAGAGTAGAGAGGAAGCTCTTCGAAGTCATGAAGAGAGACATGAGATTGTTGTAATCACACATTTCAAAAGTAATACAAGCTCATTGTTGTTGTTTTGCATGGTGATCTTGTGGCTTTGAAATGTTAGCATGGTTTCAAGTTCTTGAATATGACGGAGATGTGTTTCCAAGAAGCTTAGATAGTAGAGTAGATGAAGTTCATTGATGTGATGTATATGCTAAAGATATTTGATGAACCCCTCCTTGGTTCATACTTTTGATGGTTTGTCGCTGGCAAGTCATCGTGCAAAGTTAGCCTGAACTACATTTGCTTAAGTTCGATTGTGAATGCTCGTTCAAATTGCACTAGTTGTGGGTGTTTGGATGGAGTCTTACAGTATGAAAATCATTGAGTTACCTTTGGAGATTGCACCTGCTTCGTGTAATTGTTGGTTCTCATGGTGAAGTGGAGTAAGGTTACACGAGGAATTTGTCTATCGTAGCATGTGCATTATATTATTGTTCTTAGATTAGAATCCTCTCAACCTTTTCTCTTTTTTCATTTTCTTATAATCAATTTGAAAAGTTCCATTTCATAAGGAGGAAGTAACTTGTTTGAATGGAGTGATGAATAAATTCTGCGTACGTCCCTTTGTGACACAGCAAATCACATCACACCACCGAGGCTATCCGTTGCAAATCATGTACAAGGAACTTTGGAGCGTTCTTGTTTGATCACATAGTTTAGCATTCGAAACGCTTTGTTCAAGAGAGGATAGAGCACTTGGTGTTTTATTCTAATGTTGTTGTCAAGAAAACATCATCAACAAAACACTGTGGAGATCTAATGAACATTGTGGACCTATTATTCTCTTCTTCTCTTCTGTTTTGACAAAATCTTTATTCTTTGTCTACTTGAAGATTGCTTCTAACTAAGAATTTATAACAGACAATAGGAACACTCATCTGCCACAGATTGTTGCTCTAAAAACAATATAATCTCTAAATACATTCAATTATTTGCAATCTGTTTGGAGGAAATAACTTACATAAGTAAATACATAATTGGGTGTCATGTCCCCATTTCCGGAGTGATCTCACATGGAGATGATGTTTAGCCTATTCACCATTCTCGTAGGCTAAAAACAATTGGTAAGGGAATGATTTTCAGTTTGAGCTTGTTTCTTGTAATGATCAACCCTGTCTGTAATTTTTTTAATTTCTTAATAGTGTTATTTTTATTAAGAAGTGGTCTTTCAGAACTAGACAAAAGTTGCAGAAGGGGTTTTTTGGTTTTGCATGGTTGTTTTTTTGCACAAATACAATGAAATATCAACATGCAACGAATACCCAGAAAAACTAAAACCCTAATGCATAAATGAACAAAGACCCAGATGTCAAAACTGCATAATATGAAGTATAAACACATATCCAGATGAAAAACTCCAACTTCATACGATGGTTGTAGCTGAACCAGCATTATAAGTTCACAAACCATTACAAAAACATCTTCGAATGAGTGTACTCCTTCATGACAGCTGTTGCAATGTGTTCTCTAACCCTAGGCGCCATGGATAAGTAAGTTAAAAGCCCAAAGTGGAGGTTTTATCACATGCAAGAAAACCCACGACCTGGGTACTGCTGTACAGCCAGCTGGTGTGAGTCTTGCTGAAACCAAACCCTCCAAAATACACTTAAATTAGTCTCATAAACTCTGAAGATGATCTGCAATACAAATAATGTTCAAATCGCCCAGGTTTATGCTTCAAAACTCATCGAAACCCATCGTTTTCTGTTGTAGGAAGTACGGCCAGCATGTGGGTGTACGGCCCAGCTTAGAATCTGCAATAACAACTATCCAAAAACATCACAAACCACTAAAAATTGTCCATAAAACCTTATTATCAGGTGCTCACAAAAAATCAGATATATTTCACAATGAAAAACTCCATCAAAGAAACCATGAAAGCACAAGCGAAGCCTCTGCATGAAGCTCCCAACAGTCCTTCCTGATGCTATCTTCCAAGCACGAAGAAGGTAGTCTCACAGAGGGCTACGTCCCTGCAAAACTCCATGTTCAACCTCCAAAGCCAAGCTTCAAAGTTTGCACGACAATATCAAATTTCTAAAATGCATAATCTCCAAATGAACTTAAAAGCCTTTTTATATTTCCCTTGGCTTCCAACGCCCAAAAAGAAGGTATTTTATTATTTTATTTATTTGATTTTTGACCCCCTTGTCTCCACATGAGGCGTTCCCCTTCTAGCACATGATTTTAAGTCATAACTTAAAACTTTATAAAGTCAATCACTTTTAAAATAAAAGACTTAGGCTATTACAAGTGTAAATTAAATATTTAACTTAATTTAATTTACTTTTCAACCATTTCCCTTAGCCATTTCAAAACCAACTATAAAGTGCTAGGTGCTCCAACACTATGACTATAGTGACTCATTAATATTCCATTTCTGGGCACTTAACCATTATAACCCAAAGTCCAATAATTAAATTAACATTAATAGTTTACGGACTTTAAAACGGAGGCCCAAATGATCTCAAAATCCAGTTATCTATAGACCATTGGAAAGGTCTCGCCAAGACGCTTCATCTCCAACACTAAAAATCTCGAAAATGGGTACATTAAATTTCTATAGCATGGAGAACCGGAATGTTGGCTCAACTAGTATTTTATTTGGTTTTGGCTAAGTATTTCCAAGAGATTATTTTATTTAGCCAAATATTCAAGTTCTTCTAATGGATAGAGATTGGTACTATGGAAAATGCAATATTCAAAATTGTATTTTCATTATTTTTCTCTAGTGGAGCGACTCATGCCAAGTGGACAAGGGAAATGGAATCTTTAATTACATTTTTCTATATCTATTGCTAACGCCAAGGATGAGTTGTATTTGTTTACATAGCTGAATGTGCCTTGAAAAGATGCCAACGCCTAAGGAGTATTCGCCCAATGGAGCTAGGTCCAAGCTAAAATGGCTAAGGGTAAAAATGTACACGGTGAGAGCTAAATTATTGGATCATGTGCCATCGATTGGAGGATAGGACCTATGTAATGTGCATTGCATGGGATCATGTGCAACCGATTGGTAATTTGCATTGGCTTTTCATTGAGTAAGGAGCCACGTCTACCAAGGAGGATCGATACACATCAAAGAAGTGTATTTGCATTGTTACAAAGTATCAATGGCTAGGAGAGACATTCGCCCAAGGCAAGAAGAGGTTTTTAAATGCAAACTAACAATTTTAAATGCTGAACAACTGCTTGTTCCAGCCGCCGCCCAAGGATAAGGCATTTAAAATATTATTTGAAGGATTTTTTATGCAAATTGGAGGTAGTTAGCATTTGCCCAGCTACAAGAGGAATTTTATTAAATGAGTGCACTTGGTATTTGTTGGCCGCCACCAAGGATAGTACGTTTTGCATAGAGGATCGATGTTATGTATTTAAAATAATCAAGATTGATTTTAAATGCTTGTTTTGACAATGCCGTGCATTTAAAATATTTCATTTGGAAGGATTTTCACTGGTGGACTTCAAAATGTTTGCAAATTTGCTAAAGGAGTGGGACGTCCAACCATAAGAAGCATAAATAGAGCCTTCCAACTTCATTTCACAACTTTTGATGATATGGTAAACTTTCATATTGTTTGTTTATTGCTGGAAATTACATTTTCCAATGATTTTCTCAAGGTGATGCTCCCTTGAGTGTTGTGGTGATGTTCCCATGACAAATTATGAGATGGTATCATTGAGATTTCATCATTGAATTGAATTTACAAGATAGAACCTATGTAATGTGGATTGCATGGGATCATGTGCAACCGATTGGTAATTTGCATTGGCTTTTCATTGAGTAAGGAGCCACGTCTACCAAGGAGGATCGATACACATCAAAGAAGTGTATTTGCATTGTTACAAAGTATCAACGGCTAGGAGAGACATTCGCCCAAGGCAAGAAGAGGTTTTCAAATGCAAACTAACAATTTTAAATGCTAAACAACTGCTTCTTCCAGCCGCCGCCCAAGGATAAGGCATTTAAAATATTATTTGAAGGATTTTTTATGCAAATTGGAGGTAGTTAGCATTTGCCCAACTACAAGAGGAATTTTATTAAATGAGTGCACTTGGTATTTGCTGGCCGCCACCAAGGATAGTACGTTTTGCATAGAGGATCGATGTTATGTATTTAAAATAATCAAGATTGATTTTAAATGCTTGTTTTGACAATGCCATGCATTTAAAATATTTCATTTGGAAGGATTTCCATTGGTGGACTTCAAAATGTTTGCAAATTTGCTAAAGGAGTGGGACGTCCAGCCATAAGAAGCATAAATAGAGCCTTCCAACTTCATTTCACAACTTTTGATGATATGGTAAGCTTTCATATTGTTTGTTTATTGTTGGAAATTACATTTTCTAATGATTTTTTCAAGGTGATGCTCCCTTGAGTGTTGTGGTGATGTTCCCATGACAAATTATGAGATGTTATCATTCAGATTTCATCATTGAATTGAATTTGCAGGTTGTTTGTGGAGTATTTAAAGTGAAATTGATAGCATATTGAAGCCCTTGGTGCAATGGAGAGACTACCAAGGTAGTCGATTGGATTCATAGTGTAAATTGAGTGACTTTTGCATAATTTACAAGGTCTGATTTTTATGACAGCAAGTTATTTATGCAATTACAGGGTTTTTGGAGTGGATTTGACAAAGCTTTTGAAGATTGAAGAGTTGCACATGACAAGAGATCAAACTAGGAGTCCATCACTTGCCTTTGGAGGTGGTTTTTGATGAGATTTCATTGTCAAATCAGTGACTGGACAAAATCAGTACTTTCAGCAGTCATATCAATCTGATATACATTTATATCAGTCAATTATTTGTGTACTTCCAGGGCTGTAATAGTCTCATACGATCTCTAGTATCATCCTACAGTGTTTGGGCATTGATATATGAGTTGTAGAAGACAATTGATGGCATATTTCTTGTTATAAATAAGTCTGATATAAATCAGACAGTGACTGTAATTTCATAACAGCAGACTACTATTGTTTTCCATTTGCATTTCATTCAATAACAATGCAAGGTGTTTGGGTTTTCAGTTATTTCTATGTTGGTTGATATTTAGTATTGTGTTGTTCAAATTTCAAGTGCATTTGAAGGCAAAAATTTCAGTCATCATTAGTAGGGTATTTTACAGTAGTATCAGAGCTTGGATCCTAACAGCCTATGGATTATGAGCTACTACGTTGATCCTTTGCCGCATCATTATAGAAGAAGAACTGATACAATGGGAGACCGAAGGCATGCTAATCCGCAAGATGATTGGGATAATATGTTAGGGGAAATGGTTGAGAATCAACGGGAGATGGCAGCTCACCAACGTGAATCAGCAGCTCAATAGCGTGAAGCAACAAAACAGCAGCGTGAGACAAATCAGAATATTCGAAGAATGCTCCAAGCTTTGATGAATATCAGGAATAACAACAATCAGGCTAATCCAGGCAATCAAGATGCAGGTAGTGTAGCAAGAAGATCACCACCTCATGTTAGGAGAACACGCACACCTACAGTTGAGAGACCTATGCAACCTACTTCTCTTCCTAGATAAGATGAAGTAGTAGAGGAGCAGCCATAGGATGAAGAAGAGGAGGTCCCTTTTGAGGAGAATATCGTATCTTTGGTTGATGAGTATGATTCACTACCTGAGCATGTAAGGAATAGAATTAATTTCAACAACTACATGAGCCAAAAGAGAGAAAATCAAAGAGGTAGAGTGAATCGTCCAAGGCAAAGAAGAGCACAACCTACACAGCCAAAGGAGTATAAGGATGCATTGAACAAAATTCCTCTTCCTAGTTTTGATGTTAGTGGCAAGCTAAGTGCTAGAGCATGGGTGAATAAGCTGGACACTTTTCTTACACTCAAACCTATGAGTGAGGAAAAGGCTATACATTTTGCTACTATGCATTTGGAGGGTCTAGCATATGAGTGGTGGCATCATGGACTTGTTTCTCAACATCATAATAGGATCACTTCATATGATGAGTTTGTTAATAAACTCATTACTAGGTCTGACCGCAAGGATGTGGAGGTCTACTACCATGAGCTTGCACAGTGAAACAGAGTGGTAGAGTGGATGCTTATGTCAATGAATTTCAAAAGATTGCGGTTATGGTTCCTGATATGACAGATAGGAGAATCACTATGTTGTTTGTTGAAAGGTTGAATGTTAGGATCAAGGGTTTGGTCAAGGTACACAAGCCAACTACACTTGAGGAGGCCATTGAATTAGCACTTGATTTGGTTACTACTCCTACATTCACTCAAAAGAAAAGTTTCTTTAAGGGTTCGAGTTCTAATAAGAAGAAACCTTTTCAACCTAAGCCTAATCCTTCTACAATAGAGAGAGATGAATTGAGAAGGAAGAAGCTATGCTTTTCTTGCAAGCAACCATGGGAGCCAGGACATAGATGCCTTGGGAAAGGCAAAGCACATCTCATTAAGGTGATTTCAGATGATGATAGTGATGCACATGAGGATACACGTTTAGATCATGATGATGATCATCAGGAGCGGCTTACATTGGAGCTTGATACAGGTGGAGGTACAGACTCAGTGACTATTGCTTCTATGTCAGGAGTTCCTAGGTATCATGCCTTTCATGTGAAGGGTGTTATCAAGGGACAGAGAGTCACATGTTTGGTGGATAATGGAGCCACGCATAACTTCATTAATGAGGGTTTGGTGATGAGACGTGGTTTACAAGCTGAGGACACTGCAAGTTTCACAGTTGTAGTAGCAGATGGTTTTACTATGAGTTGTCAGAGGAAGGTATCTTAGCTTAGTATTCAGATGTGGGATTAAACATTGACAGATGATTTCTACATGGTTGGATTTTCAGGCATTGATGTTGTATTAGGGATGCAATGGTTGCATTCACTTGGCCATTATATCCAGGATTTGAAGAAGATGGAGATAGAGTTCATTCATGATGGAATGAAAGTTATCTTGAGGGCAATTTCAGATGGAGGGCCTAGAGTTGTTTTAGCTAGGCGTATGGAGAAATTGTTTCGTCATGATGACATTGCATTGGCAGCTCAAGTATCTATTTCTTCCAAGTCTTCTTCGGATGGTGAGTATCATGTAGATATCCAATCTATATTGGATAAGCACAGTAAGGTGTTTGGTGACATTCCTCCAGGTAGACCACCAGATCGTGGTTTTGAGCATGTGATTGAATTAGAGGATGGGACCAAGCCCATCAACATTGCACCATATCGTCATCCTCGGCACTTCAAGATTGAGATTGAGAATGCAATCAAGGAGTTGATTGATATGGGACACATTCAGCCTTCATCTAGTCCATTTGCTTCTTCTGTGGTGTTGGTGAAGAAGAAGGATGGTACTATGCGGATGTGTATTGATTATAGAGCACTGAACAAGAAGACAATCGAAAACAAGTACCCTATACCCAAGATTGATGAGCTACTTGATGAGTTACACGGGGCCGTGTATTTTTCTAAGATTGATCTTCGTTCAGGCTATCATCAAATTTGTGTCCATGAGGAGGATATTCCGAAGACAACATTTAGATGCCACTATGGACACTATGAGTTTCTTGTTATGCCCTTTGGTCTTACTAATGCACCTGCTACATTTTAGTCTTGCATGAATCATGTGTTCAATAAGTAGTTGCGTAAGTTCTTGTTAGTATTATTTGATGATATCTTGATTTACAGTAAGACATGGGAGGAGCATCTTCGACATCTTGATGAGGTACTTAGTGTTATGGAGGCACAATCATTTTATGCCAAGGCTTCAAAGTGTGATTTTGGGATGGAGAAGATTCTCTATTTCGGGCATATGATTAGTGCTAATGGAGTTAAAGTACAGAAGGAGAAGATCAAAGCAATACAGGATTGGCCTACTCCAAGTAACATTTCTGAGTTGAGAGGTTTCTTGGGTCTTTGCAGCTATTACAGGAGGTTTGTTAGATGATTTTCACAGTTAGCAGCACCATTCTCACTAAGAAGGGCGCATTCCTTTGGTCTACTAAAGCACAGACTACTTTTGATCGACTCAAGGAGGTGATGAGTACTACTCCAATGTTGGCACTACCAGATTTTACACAATCCTTTGTACTTGAGTGTGATGCATCAGGAGAAGGTATTGGGTTGTTTTGATGTAGAATAGGCATCCCATTGCATTTGAAAGCAGGAAGTTGAGGGATGTGGAGCGCCTATATTCCACCTATGACAAGGAGATGCTTGCCATAATGTATGCTTTGGCAAAGTTTCACCAGTACTTGTTTGTGAAGGGGAAGAAGAATGTTGTAACGGATGCACTTTCCAGGAGGCCTACTATTTGCTCTTTGAGTGAGATTTCAGCTGATTGGAAATCTCAACTCTTAGTTGAGTATTCCAAATCTACTTTTGCATGTGAGATCATAGATGGTATATTTCAGGATGACAGGTACAAGGTTGTTGATGATGTGATATATTATAAGAACAGGATATTCTTGGTACCTGAGTCAAAACTTAAGCAGCAGATTTTGAGAGCCATTCATGACACACCTCTAGCAGGGCATCCAGGGTTTTTCAAAACCTATAGGCAGATTCGTGAGAGATTCTCTTGGAAGGGTCTCAAGGAGGATGTATTGCAGCATGTTAGAGAGTGTTTGACTTATCAGCAGAACAAGTCTAAGCATACTTTTCCCGCCGGTCTACTTCAGCCATTGCCTATACCTGAGCAGAAGTGGGAAAGTATCTCCATGGATTTCATCACAAGTCTTCCAAAGGTACATGGTAAGGATTGCATATATGTGGTTGTTGATAGGCTAACAAAATATGCACATTTCTATCCTTTTGCAGTGGATTACTCAACATTGCAGGTTGCAGAATTATTCTTTCGTGAGGTATTTTGCTTGCATGGCCTTCCAAAGACCATTGTGAGTGATCAGGATAGTAGATTCATCAGCATGTTTTGGCGTGAGCTATTCCAAATAGTATCATCCTCAGACAGATGGACAGACAGTGATTGTGAATAACTGAATTGAGGGTTATCTTCACAATTATGTTGTGGGACATCAGCGTGCTTGGATCAGGTGGTTGTACCTTGGTGAGTATTGTTATAATACCACCTATCACATGTCTATTGGCATGACTCCATTCTGGACCTTGTATGGATATGATACACTTTCTTTTGTGGACTTGGCATTTGATGATAGTAGAGCTCCTCGAGCTAAGGAGTTGATGCAGGATACACAGGACATCCTTAGGATCCTTAAGGATATTATTCAGCAGGCATAGAATCAACAAAAGATATTTGCGGACAGGCATCGGGTTGAGAGGACATTTGAGGTAGATGATTTGGTTTTTCTGCGTCTTCAGCCATACAGACAGAGTACTTTGAACAGAAGTGGTGCAGAAAAGCTCAAGCCAAGATTTTATGGGCGATACAAGATTGTGAGGCGAGTTGGCGAAGTTGCATATGAGCTTGAGTTACCACCAGGAAGCCGCATTCATAATGTGTTTCATGTGTCATGCCTCAAAAATGCATTGGGACAACATGTGGTTTCTTCTGCCGATCTTCCACCTCTTGATGAAGAGGGCAACATGTTGATATTGGAGCCTGATAGCATAGTTGATATGAGGGAGCGCAATTTGAGGAGCCGAGTCATTAGAGAGTATTTGGTACGGTGGAGAGGATTGCCATTGGAGGATGCTACTTGGGAAGGAGAGGAAATTTTGGAGCATCCTAATCTTCGATTGCTTGAGGACAAGCAATCCCAAGAAGGGAGGACCGTCATGTCCCCATTTCCGGAGTGATCTCACATGGAGATGACGTTTAGCCTATTGACCATTCCTGTAGGCTAAATACAATTGGTAAGGGAATGATTTTCAGTTTGAGCTTGTTTCTATAGCATGGAGAACCAGAATGCTGGCTCAACTAGTATTTTATTTGGTTTTGGCTAAGTATTTCCAACAGATATTATTTTATTTAGCCAAATATTCAAGTTCTTCTAGTGGATAGAGATTGGTACTATGGAAAATGCAATATTCAAAATTATATTTTCATTATTTTTCTCTAGTGGAGCGACTCATGCCAAGTGGACAAGGGTAATGGAATCTTTAATTACATTTTCCTATATCTATTGCTAATGCCAAGGATGAGTTGTATTTGTTTACATAGCTGAATGTGCCTTGAAAAGATGCCAATCCCTGAGTATTCACCCAATGGAGATAGGTCCTGTTGTGACCTCATCATACATCGCCCCATTGCAAATGGGGATTGTTGTGACCAAATCACAACATCGCCCCATTGGTAACAGGGACCCCCGTGTTATGAATTTTTGGCTGTGCGTCTTTTGGAAATGAAGAATTGGCAACATAGAGGTGGTTCTGATCAAATCTCTTGAAGGCTTTTAAGTTGTTGATCATTGCATATTGTTTTGATGATCCCCTCAAGCTCTTCTCAGTAGGCACTTTGTGTCCTGTGAACTCTTCGAAACTAACAGTTTGTGCAGAGGTGTATAGGCCTGCCGGAAGAGTAAGTTGGTAAAGTGATAAGCGAACGTAGCAAGTAAAAATGGCTTGAAGTCTTGAGTCATGCATAACCATATTGAACGTCCATTCAAGTAGACATTTTCTATCACCTTGCAGTACGTGGAAATGTTTTTAATATTGCACAACATGTCCGCTTTCCCCCAAGTCTCCACTTAGGCGGACTTTTGTTGGTCCTTTGCAATGTTCATCTTTTTTTTAGTATCCGCATTGGCTTCTGACGTCTGCTCAAGCGGACCTTTTGGTGCCCTTTACATACCTTTTCGCTATCCTAATGCATGACAACCTCAAATGTCCGCTCCAGGTGTAAAATCGGTGTTCTATGTGTCAAAGGTGAAATTCAAGTCATGCACTAACATTCTAAATGCCCGCTTCCGAAAGAGGTCCGCGTTCTCTTTGATTCAAATTTGGTTAGGAGATCCGTTTTGAAGCATGTGTTCATAGCGCATATTGTGGCGGACTTTCACGACTCTATTGCATTTCGTATGTCATTCACGACATAGTGGAAGGTCCGCTAGGATACGTCAGTTGAAGACAGGTATACAAGATATGAAGATGTGCGAAGATAAAGAGGTGCCCACATTTAGTATGTTTGGGGTACATTAGTGCTTTCTATCTTCTGACTAGCCTGTCATTACTCTCGACAGTTGTAATTTCAAACAAGGCAGATGAAATCGGAGTCGCGTATTTGTCTAAAGATGGCATTATCTAAAGATAGTACCTTACACATAGGCATCTATTGAACGCGTTGCTAGTTTTACACAAGTGCGAATGTTGATTGGTAGATATTATTCATAGTATAGAATGATACATGTTTTCCAAATATAACAACTTCGCTCAGTATATAATGGCATTGCTCAAGTAAGAGAGCATTCAGCATGGTTTAAACTTGCAATTATTCACAGAAGAAGCAAGATATCTGAAGCGATGATTCAAGGATGCAGGTTTAAGCAAAGGACACGGGGAGTTTTTGTGCCTTCGAAAACAATCTTCTTTATCAACAAATTCTAGACACGAGCTTGTGATCGTAGAAATTGAATAAGTTTGCCTAGGTAGTGGATTGAGTTGTTTAAATATCAGTGGATGTAATTGTAAAATTGATGATGCGGGTATTTGAAGAACTTTTGTTTATTTTAGTTTTGCATTCCTTTGAGTGGAACTAGGTGTTTTTAAATGGCATATTTTAAATCCCGCATGTGTTAGATGATGAGATTTTATCTTTCTGCACCTTTTTTAACATTATTTCGATATGCTAATTCACGATATTTATGTAGGTAAGCGATGAGCGCGAAAGACAGACAGGCACTAATGAAGAGCGATATGGAAGGATAGTGGCGAAAGGCTTGCACAAGAGAAGTTCAATGCATGGAGGAGTCTTGTTCAAGAACATTCGAGGGAGAAGACATCATCGCCAAATGGAGGAATTTCTGCATCAAGATCGTCATTTGCACGAAGAATATAACTTCATATGTCTGAGGAGAAGCATCACTTCATGAAAAGGAAGTTCATCATCCAAAGATTCACGCTGCATTCAAGTTCTAGAGATATTCATGTCTAGCATCAAAGAAAGACATCCATCATACACCAATCTACTCCAAAATTTGTGCACAATCCCCCAGAACCAGAATCTTGCATCTTGCACAACGATATCATCAAGAAAGTCATGACTAAGAGACATGAGCAACCTCATCACGAATCCATAAAGTATACAATTGCATGATCGACAACAAGAAATTCGACGAAATTTCCCAAGTTTTAAGTTTGAAGCAACCAAGTTCCAAAGGTGAAAATTCAAAGATTCGAAGACTACTCCAAAAGATGACAAAATTTGGGAAAAATATTCCGAGCAATGTGAACACAAGGGAAATCAAACTAGTTTGTTTGATGCTGAGGTGGCACGTGCACAACATTGATCCAATCACAGTCTAACGCATCATCCATCTGCATTCAATGTTCTAAAGATAGTAAATTTTTGTAACAGACTGCCTTGTTGTCAAAATTTGGGCCATCAATTCTCAAACAATCCTGGCCATTCATGTAATTTTGAGGTCTATAAAAAGGGCTCACTTCTCTCATTTGTAAAGGAGGATTATCAGGGGAGAGAGCAGGAATCAAGGAGTAGGAGTAGATGCTGTTAGAGTAGAGGTAGATTAGAGGAGACTTTTCAAGATCATTGAGAGACATATGAAATTGTTGTAAAAAATACATTTCCAAAATCAATACAAGCTCATTGTTGAATGCTTCATGGTGATTTGTGTGGTGATGGAATGTTAGCATGGTTTCAAATTCTCGAATATGATGGAGAGATGTTTCCAAGTAGCTTAGAAATAGATTAGAAGTGTTGTGACCAAATCACACATTGCCCCATTGCAAATGGGGACCCCCTTTTTTTTGAGCTCCAGTGCTTTGCTAAGTCCAGGATGATGTCCTTTTTATGATGAAGTCAGTATTATTTGAGTCTATAGCTTTGTGGTGAGTCCTATAGTCCCCTGATGACCTGATCCTGATGTTTGAGATCCTGAAAATCCTGAAAATGACTAAGTTTGGTATCCTGATCCTGAAAATCCTGAAAATTGGCTAAGTCTAAAATCTGGTGGATCCTCCAAATTCTATAATTTGCATGTTAAATCCAGTGGATCCGAGACCTATCTCAAACATCCTGAAAGGTATATTGAAAAATATTTAAAGTATAATCAACTTATACTTAAATATATTTTTTAATATACCTTGCACTCTGGGACTTCCACTTCTAGGCGTGAATTTACTCCAGGAAGTTGGGCACGTTTTCTCACCTATGCAAACATCATTGTGCACCTAAGG
Source organism: Cunninghamia lanceolata (assembly GCA_027924645.1). Classification (NCBI taxonomy): domain Eukaryota; kingdom Viridiplantae; phylum Streptophyta; class Pinopsida; order Cupressales; family Cupressaceae; genus Cunninghamia; species Cunninghamia lanceolata. The sequence goes on from BSBN01000639.1 coordinate 3,066,735, forward strand.
CAGAAACCCAAATGTGCGCCTTGAGCAAGGAGAAGGAAGAGTCAAGGCGCCTTGATTAAAAATTTGCCAAAAAACCTCAGGAATTGAAAATTTCACAAAAATGAGATAACTTAAGTAAGGCGTCAATTCATCCCTCAAGTTTAGGGACATTCTACATGTGTATCCACCAGTTTTGGGCGCCTTGATGAAAGATGAGGTCCAAGTCAATTATGGATAGCGCCTAAAGAGATATCTCCTCCCTTATGACTCTAGGATTGATCTAAGTCCACAAAACCCATATTATGAGTTAGGCGTCAAGTTCACACTCAAATGATCACCAACTTGCGCCTTGAGTTGGAGTAGATAAGTGTAGGCGCACTTTCCTCTTATCATCAACACCTTAAACGCCCTGGATCCGGAGGGTTGGAGAGATAAACTTCTGGCGCCTAGGAGTGTATGGTGTGGAGAGTCATCAAATATGGTTTTGCGAAGGGATTTGAAGTAATGAAATGTAAAATTAAGGCCTTAGGAGTTTGAGCGCCCTTTATGTAGCTTCATCAACATTTTTGGCGCCTAGACTTAGGATGAAGAAAGCATCATTCAATGAGCACCTTGGAGAATTGAACACATTGAGCATCAACAATGAGCGCCCAACTTGGAGGAGACATTTACTTCTATCTAGGCGCCAATTTGCCATCAAGACAACCTCAATAAGCGCCTAAGGGGTATAGGATCTTTGAAACCTTCAATGAGTGTTTTGGAAAGGCATTAAGACTTTAGGCGCCTTCTCATGTATCTGCAAATTCATATTGGCGCCCAAGGAGAAAAACACTGAAGGTGAGCATGTAGATGATGGAGGTGTCTTTTGGAAGTATTGAGGTGGTTTTAGGATGGCAAACAAGTCAGAGAGTCTAAGCGCCCATTTTCATCCAGATGATTTTCTTCAAGCGCCTAGAGAAGGACAACTCTAAGTCACCTCCAAGTAAGTGCCTAAAGGGGAAAGGTTATTTCAAGGCTTTTACAAGTGTCTAAAGCATGGAAAACGTTGAGTGTAACACCTTGAAAGTTAGGCACTCTTCTTGTGCAAGTAAATCATTTTAGGCGCCTTAAGAGTTAGAAATCATCACCATGGGTGCCTAAGGTAAGAAAGCACATAGTGATTTAAAGCATATCAAAGCCTCATTTTGGCACCTATCTATACCTCCATCATTATTTTTGGCGCCTAGGGAGTAGTGTTGCATGAGAAGAATTAAGGCGCCTAGCTTAGAAGGCCTTTGAAAATGAATGTATATCTTGGCAAAACATGAAGTAAGATTGAAGCCTAAAAGGAGCACCTAGTCTTAAGAACATCTAAATGATTGAAACTTAGCATTAAACCTTAGGCGCTTAAATATGCCAAGATCAACCTCATGAGCGCCTAGAAGACATGAGGATGAAGAACAAAGTGTTGGAAATTTTGAGAATTGGCGCCTTAATAAGGACTCTACATGAGTTGAAATCATCTAAAAGGCCAAGCAATGAGTATGAAGTATGCTAGGCGCCTTTCCCTGTCTCTCCATACCTCTATGAGCGCCTAGGAACAATTCACACAAAATCACATCTTTTGGTGGACGCCTTGATGAAATAGCATTTTAAAGACCTCTCCCCTTGCTTGAACTCATTGGAATATCAAAGCTTTAATCAAATTGACCTTAGGCACCATTTTGCACCCAAGGAATCTAGGCGCCCTTTATGAAATTTCTTATCAACTGTGAGCGCCTAGATTAAAATTGCATCAAAGACATCTTTGAGGTTGGCGCCTAGGTGAGGGAAGTTCTCCCAAAGCATTCATAAATTGTTTAAGGCGTGAAAATGACAAGTATAAAGCTTGATAAACTTAGGCGCCCATTCCTACCTTTATCATCTCAATAGGCGCCCTAGGGAAAATCATTCAAAAACATGCATCTATTAGCGCCTTAGAGAGAGATTAAATCTTGGAGATTAGGCGCCTATTTCTACTCAAATCATCAAGTTTGAGCGCCTAGAAGATGGAGGGTTGGAGAGATTACATTTCTGGTGCCTAAGTGTGGAGTGATTTCCTTTGAAGCCATCAACTTGCTGATCTTCAAGCTTTAAAACAATGCAAGTTCATAAGGGTGAACATAAGTCTTGAAGGACATCAAAATTAGAAGTGATAACATCATCAAAGGCCACCTTACAACCTTATCAAAACTTTATCAATCCTAGGCGCCCTTCCTTATCATTTTAGTCATTTGTAGTGCCTAAGGGAGAGTTTGCATTGAAAAACACCTTTTGAATGAACATTATACAGGAGGTTGACTCCTTTAAACTATTGCAATTGTTTGAAATCATTTAAAGTGATGAATGTGGGACTAACTTTTGTTCTAGGCGTTCTTTCCTCCTATTTTCATCAGTATATGCGCCTAAGTTTGAAGTGGGATTATTATTTGTTTAAAGTGATTTTTGTGTTACAAAGGGATTGATATTGTTTTATCTTGTCTTGTAGAAACATTAGCCAAGCTAAGGAGTTGTTCAATGAATCACCTTCAAGTGAGAAGCTTGAAATCACCTTCAAGGAAGAGTCTTCATGTAGCTTCTCCAAAGGAACCTTTCACTATCATCATGTCAACATACTTCATGATCATCTACATCATGTCGAGGACACTTCACCCATTAAGATTCAAAGACTCATCGAGCTTCAAAGTCTCCTTAAGAGGTCATTCAAGGAAGGTGTTATCATCTACACTCCAAACGGCTTCATGAAGAACTACTTCATCTTCATCATATCATCAAGCAAGGCACTTCATCCATTTAACTTCAAGTTCCATTCAACCTTCAAGTCCAAGAGAGATCTCTACTTCATGTCATCATCATCTACTCTTACATGAAAGAAGCATCATCATCATCTCCTACTACTCTATATGGAGAAACATCAAAGAAGATCGACTTACCTACCTGCAAGAAGAAAGAATCACAGAGTTAGTCAAATGAAGCCACAAGTATCATACATATTCAATCTACAATGAACAAGGCAAGATCATTGAAGATACATTCCCAAGCATACAAGTTCAAGCAATCATATCGAAGACATCATACAAAGAGGATATAATTTTGGAGCATGCTGAAGTGGCACCTATGTGGCGTGTACCTATCATCATTCAATTATGATCAGCCACATTATTTCAATTGCATTTAATATATCATTTAATAAAGAAGCCAAAGGGACGCCTATTGGAAGATGTTTTAAATGATTTCGTCTTATGTTATCACATTGGAAAATGTGTCGTCATTGCCTCTCTCTTTTGTACTAAAAATAGCAAGTTGTTGTAACTACCTCTGAGTTGGCATGATTTGGGCCCTTGGCTACATGAAATGATCTAAGCCATTCGTTGTATTCTGGATACTATATAAAGGCCTTGTTGTCTCATTTGTAAAATCAGTAGTTCAATTAATAGTTTTGTAGGAGTAGAATAGAAGAGACTCTCAAAATTCTCTGAGAGGACTTGAAGTTGTTGTACTTATTTCTCAAGATTAATGCAAGGACATTGGAATTCGCTTGGTGTTTAAGTCTTGTCTTGTGAAATGACATGGTTTCTTGTATCTTGAATTGAATGAAGAGATGTTTCAAATTAGATTAGAAGTAGATTAGCAGTTCTTTGTTGTAATGCATGTTTGTATTGAATATTTGATCAACTCCTAGCTCATGCTTTTAACATTCATCGCTGGTGAAGTGTTGTGTAAAGCTAGTCTAAGCCTTGTAATTTGCTTAAGTTCGATTGTGGATGCTTGTTTGAGCTACGCCATCTGATGGGTGCTTTTATAAGCCTTCATGATTTGAAAACCATTCGTTTACCTTAGGAGATTGCACCAACTTCATATAGTTGTAGGCATCCTTGGCGAAGTGGAGTTAGATTTATTCAGGAGTTTGTCTATTCAAGCATCATCATTGCTTCATTGACCTTAGCTTAATTTCCTAAACCTTATCTTTTGTTTTTCTTTATTATTGATACATCATCCACACTGAAAGGAGAGATAAGCTAAATGCAAGAAGAAAAAGTCTAATGTAAGTCCCTTTGTGATTATCAACAAGATCACATGTAATAACTGAGTTAACCCATCACGAATTATAAAAGGAACCTTGGAGTTACTTCACTGGATCACATAGTTCAGCCTTTGAGGAGCTTTAGTCAAGAGAGAGTGGGATACTCTAGTGTTTTACTCTATTGTTGACTTGTCTAAAAACAATCATCAACAAGAAGTGCATTGATGTAATGTTCTTATGTGGAGATATTTGATGAATTCCTTAATGGTTCATACTTTTTATGATTTGTCGCTGATAAGTCATTTTGCAAAGTTAGCCTGAACCACATTTGTTTTAGTTCAGTTGTGGATGCTCGTTCAAGCTGCGCCAGCAATGGGTGTTTGGATGAAAGTTTACAACATGAAAATCCTTGAGTTTCCTTAGAAGATTGCACCGACTTCGTGTAGTTGTTTATCATGGCGAAACAGAGTTTGGTTTCATGAGGAGTTTGTCTATCTTGGCATATTTCATTATATCATTGTCCTTAGAATATCTTTCTAAACCCTTGTCCTTTTGCATTTTCTTTTTTCGTAGCTGGTTAGAAGAAGTTCCATTTCACAAGAAGAAAAACATATTTCATTGGAATAAGGAGTCAATTCAGCGTAAGTCCCTTTGTGAGTTTTCAGCAAATCACATCAACTATTGAGTCTATCCATTGCAAGTCAAGACCTGACATCTGGAACCTTGGAGTTGTCTCATTGGATCACATTTTTAGCCTTTGAGAGACTTTGTTCAAGAGAGGATAGAATACCTTGGTATTTTATTCTGAGTTTGCATGTGCATAAAAACACATCAACAGGGACCCCCTAATTTTCACTTAGGTTTAGTTTGGTTTTCGAATCTTAGCCTCAGTTCTGGTTCAGAACACATGCAGAAAGGGACACTAGATAAGTCAGACACATGTCACGCCTTAGAATGTTTCATAGGACACTTTGAGTGATCAAGACCGGAGTTAACAAGGTACATCTCCTTGGTCAGAATCTCCATATAGGGATTGATATGAAAGCTTGTAAGGGTTTTGGACTTGGAATGGATGAATTTCAAGACAGGTTTCATGAGTCTGAGTAATAGTCAAGCTTCCAAAAGGTATAATCCAAGCTCTGCTTCCTAGCCCGCTCTACTTAGGCAGCCTCACGGAGTTCTTCTGGATGGTGTCGACACTTTCAGGAGACTCTGTCCATACAACACTCACCAACCTGCCTTAAGAGTAAATTGTCAAGTTTGAAGTGTTATAAGCTCCAAGTAATTAGAGCTATTGAACTTTCAAGGAGATTTCATGCATTTGAAAGGGTTTTGAGGCATTTTGAGGGATAGTCTAGAGGTCACTTCCAAACCCGCCCTACCTGGGCGGCCTTAGGAGGGGTTCTTGGACTATGTCTTCTGCCACATGAAACTCTCCACATGCTGCCTCCAAGACTGCTCAGGGGTGTAGAAGGTACAATTTGCAAGTCTGCTTGATGAAATATGAAGGAAGAGACACTCAGAAGGTGAGATTATCAAGATTGACATGAATGAAATGTTTTAAGTATGAAAATCCAGAGGTCATGTCCAAACCCGCCCATCCCGGGCGGTTTCACAGGGTCTTCATGGATGATGTCTCCTGCCACATGAAACTCTCCAGACAATGTCTTCAAAACCGCTCTAGGAGGAAAATGGTTAAGTATTGAGGTTTTTTCATGCACAGAGTACTGAGATGTGATGATTTGTAAGCAAGGTTTGAGTTTGAGTGAAGTCAAAGGTAAATTCCAAGCCTCCCCTCCAAACCTGCCCTTCCTGGGTGGCCTCAAGGTGCATTGATGGACAATGTCTTCACCACCCCATGACACTCTCCAGATAACACTTACAAAACCGCCCTAGGAGAGATTAAGCAAGTTTTAAAGTATTTCAACACAAAACATTAGAAGGTGATGACATTCCAATGGAGGCTTCAAGGTGTGAAGGAATCAAGTGAGTTTCAAGTTGAAATCCAAGGCCGCTTGTGGACTATATCACCTAACACATGAAGATCTCCAAACACTCTCTCCAAAGCCGCTCAGGATGAGGAATAACATAAATTGCTAAGTTTGTTTGATTTCAATGATCAAGATGACACCACAAGAATGAGATAGTCAAGTTGAAAGGGTAAGAGGTTTCTAAGTGTTGAAATCCACATCACACTCCTAAACCCGCCCTTCAGTACCTTCCAAACCGCCCAGGGTGAAGAACAATCCAATTTGCAAGGTTGGTGTGATAAGTGTGATCAAGGTGACATCACAAGGAAAGGAGATAGTCAAGTTCAAGGGTAAGAAGTTTCTAAGTGTTGAAAATCCAAGACCTACTCTCAAACCCGCCCTACTTGGGCGGCCTAGAGAGGTCAGCTTGGAGTTTTGATGTCAAAACAATGCAGCTACCCTATCTTGGCTCCTTAATTCATCATGATGCTTCACATCCTTGAGAGGATCATTCAAAAGGAGGGAAGTTTGAAAAATTGACTAAGTCTTAAGGAAGAAGGAGAGAGACATCTTCATGAGGAGAGGAATCAACCTTAACTGAAGAAATCCACACCACACCTACAATCCCGCCCTACATGAGAGGCCTTGAGCTCTATGCTTGGACATCTTCACCTCCTACACATCACACTCTCCAAACATCAACCTCAAACCTGCTCAAGGAGAAGACCTATCAAGTTTACAATGTTTTGAGTTGAAGTAGAAAGGAGATCATGTCGATTTGATGAAAGTTCATAAGTTGGAACGTAGTTTAAGGCAAAGTCCAAAGGTCACCTCCAATCCCGCCCTTCTTAAGCGGATTTCACCATGACAAGTGGACAAGATCATCACCTAACATCTCAACGTTTGCCTTCTCACCTCATAAACATCTCAAAATGGCTAAGTCTTAAGCAAGTTCAAGAAAAGAGTCATCATAAGGAAGAAACAAGCATCAAATGAAGTTTAGAGCTGAAAAATCCACACCATGCTCTCAAACCCGCCCTTCCTGGGCGGCCTCAGGAGTGGGTCTTGGATTCTTCCATGTTCCTCATACATCTCTCTCCACATAACACACTCAAACCCACCTAGGAGAAATGACATGAAAATTTGCAAGTATACAGAGAAGAAGGTGACGAATAACATTAAGTTTTGAACAAACACATGCAAGTTTAGAACACACATGAGGGCTTGGATTCTCTAGATCTTCACATGAACTACTCCAAACATCACTTTCAAACTCCACTTATCTAACATGCAAATCTCATGCAAGGAGTTTAAACCATCAAGGAAGCAAGTGAAGATGTCTTGAAATTGTCAAAACCAAGTTAGAAAGTGCCTAAGTGATAAAATCCACACACCTCCCTTAAATCTGCCCATGCTAGGCAGCCTTGACTCCTTCATCCAGACAATGTCACCTCTTCACAACACACTTTCCACCTGCAACCTCCAAACCCGCCCAAGAAGAGCGTCCAAGCATGTGAATATGGAAACTTTTAAAAAGATGTAATTCACCTCTTACTAGGCCGACCATCTCAAACTAGGCCGACTTGTCTTGTATTAGGGCAGCGTTGGGTATGAAAGAATGTTTAAATCTGCATTTTTAATCAAAACAAATCCAAATTTACTCCTGATTTACAGCAGAGCAGCAAGGAGCAGCAGCTTTTCAAAGGGAACAAGTCAAAAATTCAAGTATCTTCAAAATCAAATTTTCCAAAATTCTGATTTTTTTTATAAAATCTGATTTTTCTAAGGTATGTTGTTTTAAAATTCATTATTTTTTTGTCCCACATGCATGAGGAGATAAGATAATTGGTAAGAAAATCCTTATTTTAAGTGTCACATCAGCCTAATAACACATGTTGTCTTCTCTTGTAGGAAGAGGTAGAGGATGAATGCGAAAGAAAGGCAAGCCTTGATCAAGAGTGATAAGCAAGCAGTCATGCCGGAGACGAAGATCATGTCCAAGTTAAGGAATGTGAGTGACACCAACTTGGGTCACATTGACATGGAGGAGATCAAGAGAGAGCTCAATAAGCCAACCGACTCAAAGGTCATCCATGAGATGCTTCGCAATGGGATCGTCCAAGCCGCTTGCTTTCTGCCCGCCTTGCCGAGTGTCAAGCTCATGTGGGAATGCGCTAGTCATTACAACCAAGAGACTAGATGCATTGAAATGTCCAATGGAGAAGTCATAGCTCACTTGAGGAGGGAGGCCATCGCCGAAACATTCAACATCCCAAAGCATAGGAAGGTCACCGTCTACACTCAAGAGCAAACTCAAAAGGTGTTTGAAGGAGCAATAAGTGATTGTAAGCAAGAGATAAACGTCAATTGGGTAAAGCAATTAAGGAGTCATCACAGCAAGTTGCCGAAGAAGCTTCATAAATCAGATTTCATCACAGAGTATGGCTACGTGGTGATCTTCTTGAACAAAATCATGGGTTGTCAACAATCGTCAACATTCGATGCGTGGATGTTCGTATTCATGCAAGAGATCGTCAAGGGTGAGGTGATGATTGATTGGGCTGGTATCATAAGCAACAATATTCATGAGCAAATGATCAAGCTAAAGGAGACTAAGTCCTTCTACATGAGCTCATATGTCATCTATATCCTCGCGATGTGTGGAAAGTATGATGGATTGAATTGCAGAGGTGATATAGGATATGGCCCTGGAGAACTTAGCGTGTATGATTGTTACCCGCAGTTGCAGCTAAAGATCATAGCCCACTACAAACGCGTGAATGATGCATTCTTCATGTTCATTGTGAGAAAGCTTCAAGGAGATATGCATGAGAGGTTATCGAAGGATGTGAAGAGATTGACTGGCAAATTTGGACAATGGTACATCCAATTTCCAAAGTTCACCTACTTGAGGATCCAAGGATTTTCATCTTATCCTTATCACTTGCCGAGGTATCCTACCGACAAGATGGTACTACTAGAGGTGACAAGGCAACTGTTGGCTTGGGACAAAATTCAAAAAGATAAGAAGAAAGCCGGAATCAGTTTCCCAATAGGAGTTGGAAAGTTGGAGACTTGCCCAACACTGCAAGTTGCACAACATTCAGAATATGAACTCCAAGCTTACAATCTTGTGCTTCATGACACGAGTCGAGACCACTTTGATCCATTCAACACGATTCGGAAAGCATTTGGGAAGAGGTTTAGACACCGAGAGCATCAAGAGGATCACTGGGCAGATGCAGACGATGATGAGCACATTAGAGAGAAGAGGTGTTCAAGAATGACTCGGGATTTGGTAAGATCATGTAATATAATGCCTATTCCTGATCAGTTAGAAGAGACTGAAAGGTTTCTCGTGCAAAGGATGTTTGACAAGGAAGGACATATCACTATCAATTGGGCTGAGAGAGAAGTTACCCATGATGATTGGATACAACGAGTCATAAATATCACAAAGAAATATGTAGATCGTCAAGTTCAAAAGCTCCAAAATGCAAACAAGGATCTAGCATACGACTTGATGAGAGGAGCCGACTCGCAACAATTACAAGAAGTGGATGATAGTGAATCTAGCACTAAACACCACAGTGAGTCTAGTGGATATAGTGTAAGCTCCGAAGAAGAAGCTCAGCCTGGCAAGAGGAAGCATCTGGACGACTTGGAGAAAGTAGTCGAAAGAAGACAAAGTTGAGTTCAAGATCTGAGACTAGCAATTCTTCTAGACAAGGTGGTCCTTCTCAAGATATGAATGTGACATCTGTAGTGGAGAATGAAGAAAGAGAAAACCAAGGAGCTCCACAGACATTAGATCAAGCAAACATGCATGACGTTCTAGCTGAAGAAGTCCAATCAAGTCCCTCCAAAGATCAAGAAGCTATTACACATGAAATAGATATGCACATTGAAATGTCTGATGAGGAAGCATCGTCGTCAGAATTAGAAGCTAGAGTTCAAGAACAAGGTGTTCTAGAAGATTTGTCTGCCTTGCCAGATTGGTTAAGGAAGAGAGTAAAGGAGACTTCAATCATGGAAATAGCGCTAGAGGTCAACATACAAGAGTTGTTAGGCAGGACAAGGCCAGCTAAGGGAAAAGAAAAGGCAACTAGACTCTCCAAGATTACGAGAGATAGTTCTGGATCCAAGGAAGTACACATTGCAGTGCCTAAGGTAGACAAAACAATTGATGATATTGTTCCTGAAGAATACGATGTAACCACTATGGAATTGGGACCAACAACAGAAGAGCAAGAGTTTGAAGAGTTGGAGGAATCGGTATCAGTGGTCAAAGAAAGATTGAGGCGTGAAAGGGAAAGAGGAAATCGATTGGAGAAAGAAAACCTCGCCTTCAAGCAATATATCCAATAGTTGATGAATCCAATTCAACAACGTGAAGGGACATCTACTCCACCTCCCATGCTTTCACAAGAATCCGTTGCTCAGTTAGAGGGTATGAGATCACAGTCCCAAGAACTGAAAAGTTGGATAGGAAGAGTTAGAAATCAAATAGATACATTCATTGATGAACTTATCCAAAAGTATGAAACCATTGCTCAGTTGTTGGAAAGACTTCAAGCAGTTTCACTAGCATGTTCCAAGTTCAATGATGTCAAGAGAGAATACATGCCACACTTGGAAGATTTGATGAACACTCCACTGTCAGCATTGATAGAGGAAGAGGTAGTTGAAGAAGGTTCATCGTATGATTTCTCTACTTAGTACTTCACTATGGACATAAGAGAGCAACTTCTTGACAAAGTTAAAATGGATTGTGTTCGAGTGGATAGTGTGCTTCAGAGAGCTCATAATAAGATAGTTGGTGTAATGGGTGATATGTGTGGTCTCTCAGGAGAGGTTGCGTTCCATGACGTGAAGAATTACATACATTCTCATTACTTCAACACTACTCACTTCATTTCTGGTGAACAGCTGAACAACATCTACTCCTTGATCTCATTCGTTGGTGGTAAGCAGGTTGGTATAGCTGAGTGGGAGAGGACAATTGATGAGCATACACAAGATGTGAAGAAGGCAGAAGGAACCATTCGAAACGCTCCAAGTATACCAGTTGCTGACATGGCGAAGGTTGTTCCAAAGTTCGTGGCATTGGTCGAAAAGAATAAACATAAGAAATAAATGCCATGTGGGCAGTCCACATAGGCGCCAAGGTGTCACCTTGGAAAACGTGCCTCTATTGCTTCTTGAGTATTTCTAATAATAGAAGGTTGTTATAACCACTTTTGATGTGGCATGATCTGGGCCATCGAATCCAAATTGATCCTGGCCATTCATTGTATTTTGAGGTCTATATAAGCCTCATTCCTCTTCATTTTGTATAATGAGTTTTGAGCTAATTAGAGTTGTTGCTAAAACATTGCTAAGATTAATACAAGTTCATTGTTGAACCATTCATGGTGATATTGTGTTCTCTTTGCAAGTTGCATGGTTGCTAAGTACTCACTTGCATTCGATGTTTTAACTTAGTTTATTTCTTTCAAAGTTTGTTAGTTTAGTTTATGGAAGTTATTGTCTTTCAATTTCTTAGTGAAATCTCTATATGTTCATACCTTTTATGATTTGTCACTGGCAAGTTGTAGTGTAAGGTTAGTTTGAACATATCACAAGCTTCACTTCAATTGCTTATAGAGTAATTTGAAAACCTTTAGTTTATCCTTAGAAGATTGCATCACCTTTGTGGAGTTGTTGTCTCATGGCGAAGCAAAGTGTGGTCGAAATTTCCAGGAATTGATGATGATAGCTTGCACTTAGATTAGATATTCTCTCTAAACCCACATCTTTTGTACTTTTTTTAAGAACATTGTTAGAAGTAGGACCAGGTGCTAAATTGTTATATCATAAGTTTATCATAGCGTGTGGCCTTGAAGCAATTGTTATCACCTGTGTGAGTGTAAACGGTATTTTCTTGTCGTTGAACACCAAAGTGTAAGTCCCTTTGTATGAAACAACAAATCACATCTTTGCCAAACAAGCTATCCCAAATCTAGAATTGAAGATAAGGAACCTTGGAGTCTACTCATTTGATCACAGAGTTCAGCATTTGAGTGATTTTGTTCAAGAGAGGGATAAATACGCGAGTATTTTATGCTGCGTTGTCTGTGCAAGGAAAACACATCAACAGGTCCAAACTAAAACGGCTAAGGGTAAAAATGTACACTGTGAGAGCTAAATTATTGGATCATGTTCCATCGATTAGAGGATAGGACCTATGTAATGTGGATTGCATGGGATCATGTGCAACCGATTGGTAATTTGCATTGGCTTTTCATTGAGTAAGGAGCCACGTCTACGAAGGAGGATCGTACACATCAAAGAAGTGTATTTGCATTGTTACAAAGTATCAACGGCTAGGAGAGACAATCGCCCAAGGCAAGAAGAGGTTTTTAAATGCAAACTAACAATTTTAAATGCTAAACAACTGCTTGTTCCAGCCGCCACGCAAGGATAAGACATTTAAAATATTATTTAAAGGATTTTTGATGCAAATTGGAGGTAGTTAGCATTCGCCCAGCTACAAGCGGAATGTTATTAAATGAATGCACTTGGTATTTGCTGGCTGCCACCAAGGATAGTACGTTTTGCATAGAGGATCAATGTTATGCATTTAAAATAATCAAGATTGATTTTAAATGCTTGTTTTGACAATGCCATGCATTTAAAATATTTCATTTGGAAGGATTTCCATTGGTGGACTTCAAAATGTTTGCAAATTTGCTAAAGGAGTGGGACATCCAGCCATGAAAAGCATAAATAGAGCCTTCCAACTTCATTTCACAACTTTTGATGATATGGTAAGCTTTCATATTGTTTGTTTATTGTTGGAAATTGCATTTTCTAGTGATTTTCTCAAGGTGATGCTCCCTTGAGTATTGTGGTGATGTTCCCATGACAAATTATGAGATGTTATCATTCAGATTTCATCATTGAATTGAATTTGCAAGTTGTTTGTGGAGTATTTAAAGTAAAATTGATAGCATATTGAAGCCCTTGGTGCATTGGAGAGAATACCAAGGTAGTCGATTGGGTTCATAGTATGAATTGGGTGACTTTTGCATGATTTACAAGGTCTGATTTTAATGACAGCACGTTATTTATGCAATTACAGGGTTTTTGGAGGGGATTTGATAAAGCTTTTGAAGATTGAAGAGTTGCACATGACAAGAGATCAAACTAGGAGTCCATCGCTTGCCTTTGGAGGTGGTTTTTGATGAGATTTCATTGCCAAATCAGTGACTGGGCAAAATCAGTACTTTCAGCAGTCATATCAATCTGATATACATTTATATCAGTCAATTATTTGTATACTTCCAGGGCTGTAATAGTCTCATATGATCTCTAGTATCATCCTACAGTGTTTGGGCATTGATATATGAGTTGTAGACATTTGATGGCATATTTCATGTTATAAATAAGTCTGATATAAATCAGACAGTGACTGTAATTTCATAACAGCAGACTACTATTGTTTTCCATTTGCATTTCATTCAATAACAATGCAAGGTGTTTGGGTTTTCAGTTATTTCTATGTTGGTTGATGATATTTAGTATTGTGTTGTTCAAATTTCAAGTGCATTTGAAGGCAAAAATCTCAGTCATCATTAGTAGGGTATTTTACATTGGGTGTAACCATAAATGCAATGATCTCCATAGAGAATAACAGTAGTGAACATGCCACACACTAAAGGAAATAATTGCCATCATAATATCAAACTCTACAAATTATTAAAGAAATGCTGAAGTTTTCATTTATGCTATAGAGAAAGATAATTTTGTGTAAAGATAAGTGCATCATGGCGAAATATACCAACTGGCCACATGAAGCAATTCAGTTGATTTGTTTTTTTCTTGAACTGCAATAATATGTCACATTCTCACTTCTATCATGTAGACATCTTCTTGGAAATATACAGCTCATTTGATACCCAAGAACCTTGACTATAGCAATTGCATCTTGTAGCTCAAATATAGACAGATCAGAATGACAAAAATATACAAGAATACAGATACAGGACATTACCTGTATTCTGCTCGTGCAAGAACTTGCTGTTTACAGCTCACAAATCCATAAAATTTAGCTTTCCACTTCCATGAAAAGATAGATGGTGAACATCTTATCAGAGTGAGTTTTACTGAGCCATATTCCAGAGACTTGGAACCATAAAAGCCTGCAAACAGGATACAGAATATGGTATGCTTAAATGAGATATTCAGAAACCAATCGTTCTATTTCATTATGAGCAATAATAAAGACAAAAACACACAAAAGGAAGATGTGTAATTTTGCATAATTGATTCGTTCACTTATTTTGGCATGAAAAAAAATGCAAAATGATTTCAGAGCCAACAAGTGCCTGAAAAAAATGTGAACCCTAAATACTACATTCACCTTGTAAATTACTAAATAGCTATTTTCAGAATCAAACATGCATACACTTGTTTCAATAAAATTTAACATGCACATACACTCATTTTTACTTTATGATGAAATAATTGAGTATCTAGATGCAATTGATTTGGCTTGTGGAACTGGTCATATACCTTATATTCAAGAGGGTTTCATGCAAGGAAAGTATAATTACTTAGTGCGATTGGAAATATCTTATCAAAAACCCACCACAGGTTGTTCTAGAAGTTGTTTTCTAATCGTTGCGATTGTGGAAGCCTAAAACCATTTAATATATTTGCTGTCCAGCATCCTAAGAAAACATGATTCATTTGGTACATTGAGAGAATAATAGACACTGTTTATGAATCATGTGGTAACTTTGGTCATTGGCCTTAAGCCACGACTATCACCTGACTGGAACCCATGGCAATGAATGCAGATGAAAGATCTCTGACAGTGGAGGGTTAGCAATTTATAAAGGCACGGTGGAGGAAAGGGAAAATGGAAAAATAGGCATTGTTGAATGAGAATCCATGAAGCAAAATCTGAAAAGTGTCTGGGCAGATCATGGCATCACCCAAGACAGAAGGAATATCTTCACCTTTGCTACTCTATTGATACAAATGTTGAAGGAGCAAATGCTATGTGATGGATAAGCACAATTAGAAAAATAGTAACGCAGTGCTAGAAAGAAAGAAAGGTATTATATTAATAAACACAAACACCCAAAATAGTTCAATGAGATTCCAAAGTACAACAAAATTACAATAGCAAGAGGGAGTGAAAAAAAGCTCCAACATAGAAACTAGAGGCTACAAGCTAAAGCAAAGAAATCGTGGAAAGAGTATTGAAATTTAACGAAGCAACTCCATGAGGAAGTTAAGGGATTTTCAATTTGGAGCATTTTTCCGCTAAAACTGCTCAGGCCATGGCAAACCTTGAGACTTGGAACCATTTTCAATTATGAAGTTAGATACAATAAGTAAGCCTGTTGGGTTCACTTTTACAAGCGACCCCTATGCTTGATTCGTAAGTCCAAAACTTGGAATGCTAGAAAGGCAGCCCATATAATAGAATTTCCCAAATTAGTAAAGCACTGAGATTCCTTTCAATGTTGAAAAGGTTAGATATGATAGTTAGCCATAGCTATAATTACGGTTCTGTTAATGGGTTTTAGTTATCTTGCTTGTCGTGTATATTGTGATTACTCCTTGATGCAGGGGTATCACAACACCTTTTTTTTTACAATGCCATTTTCCTTTCCCTCTCCATGTTGTGCATTTTGTGTGAAATTTAAATTTTTTTTTGACCATTCAATAGTTGCAATCGACATCCCTACACCCTAGTGCATTTATTGAATAGCAGCATGGGAAATGGTGGAGGGAGTGATCCAAGCAAAAGCTTTGAACCAAAAATGGAGTATTTGGACATTTATGACAGGATTTTGGGCGCTCAAACCTTTTAGGGTGGATTTCGTTGAAAGGAAAAACAAGATAAAGAAAGGAAGGAACATAAGAGTAGAAAAAAAAAAAAGGAACAGCATTCAGGAAGAAGGTAACCGCAGGCAGAAAACAGAAAATAGGGAAGAATAGAGGCACAAGTTGCAGGACAAGCAACAGTGCAGAAAAAGCCGAGAAGCATTTTGAAACAGATTTTTAGGCACAAGAAAGAAGGGAGATTAAATTTTCTGCCCAGCTGTGTGAAGTGGGTTGTATGTAAATGACTATTAATTCTGAAAAGAATGAAAGAAAATAATTCATTTTAAAATTGCTATTTTGTGTGTGTTCATCTTCGAGTGGGTTAAATTTTTGGTGGGTTTGTTTGCTTTAGAGCTTGGTTATCTGTTGTTTATATTCTTGGTTCGTTTATGATTAGTTTTGTGTTGCCACATGCATATGTGTTTGTTGTGCAATGTAAGATAACAACTCAGCCTTGAGAATTGCACCCAAGACAAAGTGATCTCACAAGACACTACCCTGGAATGCCTAGGTTTCAAGAGAGAAAAAGTTCTGCACTATAACTATCCTAGATATTCCAGATGTGCTAAGGACTTGGAAATGTAGCTTTATAAGCTAAAAGCAATGGGTGAATAGAAAGAAAGTGTTGTTGATAGAATACTGGAAATGATTTTCAAGAAACAGAAAGCAGATTTGAAAAGTATAACAAACAGTGAACCTATCACCAGAAGGGTAGAGTCTCAGTCAAGGACAACAATGTGCCACGTGGATGTTTGCCTAGGCGTTGTACAAATGACAGAATCTATGGGGAATGTTATATGTCGGCCCAACAAGCTTCTCCTTTGTTTGTAGGATTTCTAGATCAACTTGCATAGCACAGAGAGGACAAATACAAGCATAATATCTATGTATATGAATAAATTGGATAAACTACAAATAATGGAATCAACCAAACAATAAGCTTGATACTAGCAAACCTCCATGCAAATAACATCCTCCAAATTGTCCTGTGGTAATGAGCTGAGAAGAAATTTTGGGACTGCAAAGGAGTTTGTTGAGAGTGGTCAAACCCTTTGGCATTTTTACCTCCACAAACACTCAGATGATAACGATAGTTCGAAATATGCGTGTGCACCTAAGTGTGTCTAGGATGGAGTCTCCTAAGAGTGCCTCTCTGGTCTACGAAGAGGGTACTAGGCTTAGATTTGCAAATAGTAAGGGTTACAAATAGGAACCCGAATCGGGATAACAGGGGAAAAGAGAGATTTTGCAGTGATTGTGCAACCAAGGGAAGGCTCGGTGGAGAAATAGAGTTTCTCCACGGATTCACTTCTAGTGCTTTCAGGGAAATAAATTCAAGAATGCAAAAGCATTAAAAAGGCTTGATTTTTTGCAATGAAGTGAAGGAAAGATTTCAGAGAGCATGTAGATGCGTGCTATTTACTAAAATTATTTTTACAAATGCTTGGGATACTTTGAAACGAAGGTGAGCAACTTAGAGGAATTCTTGGGAGAAAGTCCAAGCTTTAAGTCTCGAACTAGCTATTCTCTCTTTGTGCTGAAACCTGCAAAATGGGATAGGGAAACAGGAAATCTGCAACAACGATCCAATGATGATGATGATGGCGGCTACATGCAAAAAAATGTATGGAAGGTGGTGTTGTATGGCACAGGATGCCAGCGCATCGCATAGACATCTGCATATCACGCCCCCATTCAAGGGAAACAAGCCCGAAATTGCCATGGAAGCTCAAAATAACAATTAGGCAACTCTCCAAAACAATTTCTGGAGATGACATGATTCAGGGAGATTATTATAAATGGAGCTACATGAAGGGACCCAGAGTTGGGACGCAAGACATAACATGAAATTGCAGGGTATACAATTTACAATATTACAGTGTTTACTTCTGTGCCTGTAGCATAAGATTTTTTCACTTCCAGCAAGAGTTTTCAGACCTCTGCAGAGGTTGTGTGAATTACTTACAGCAACACAACCTCCCTCCTTCACCTGCTAGCCCAGGATTTGGTTCGATTTTGGCAGTGTGAGGTGGGGTGGTGCCATCACTCCTTGAGCACTTTTGCTTACTCGTGTATATTGTGACTTCTCCTTTCAGCAATGGCAATACATATATTAAGAATGTTATATCAGAGGGCAGATCCAGGCAGCTAAAAATAACTGCAAAGATTAAGAACTTATAACCCACTTATCTTCTCCCGCCGAATACTTCAAAAATGTGAATTGAGCCAGCCATACAGGATCGAATTTTGTGTGGGACATCCGCATTCAATTTTGTTTAGATTAACATGATATCAGAGAATTTAATAAGAAGAACAAAGAACAAAGCCTATAAGGAGGGGAAAGAGAAATAAATTGATTATCATTACCTTTGATTAACGCAGAGGGAGAGGAAGAGGAAGAGGGAGTGGGAGTTGCCGCCATTAAACTTGAATATATGACTAACAACTGCACTCAAGCCTAAACCGTTAACAATGAGGAAAACAATAGAAAAGAGGGCAAAACACTTCGAATGATTCAAACGACTTAACCAATATCTAATGAAAATTAGAGCCTTGCGATATTTACGAAGTAAAACACCGATTTTTATTTTTTGTTTTAATTTTTATTTTATTTTTCATAATTATGTGGAGAGGCATTCAGCCTGCTGGTGGACGAAGCACTCATTAAAAAAAATAAAAATAAAAACCAAAAAAAAAATTAGAAAAAAGTGGATAGAAAGGTGAGAAAATCATAAAAAATATGGAATTGGAAAAAATAAAAAATAAAAATAAAAAAAATTGGAAACCATTGAAAAAAGTGGAGAAAATCACAAACGTATGGAAAAATTAATAACCCCATACTATAGATATATTTTTTAATTGGTAAGAATATAAATATCAAGTTTTCATGTTTAGTATTAGGATTGAGATTTTCCTAAATTTATTATTGTTTATGTTTTTCATACAACAAGAATTGTTCCAAATAAATTATTTGTAAGTGCATTGCCACTATATATTTTCTTATTTGAAATTAAGTTGTACAACATTAACTAATCAAAATTATTTATTTTATGTAAATATTTTTTTAATATTTTAGGCTAAATTCCTTATTTGAATTAAATCATAATCTATGATATTAATTAATTAATTAATATTAATTAATTAATTAATATTATTTATTTTTATTTTGCATGATTTAAAAAATTTCATAACATTTGAAACTAAATTATTCTTATTTTTAATTAAATTGTACATCATCAACCAACAAATTTTATTTACTTTTTAAAAACTTATTAATTTTTTTTAATATTTCAAATAATTTTTAATGAATTTGATCAATAAAAATGAATTTTAAAAAGTGTTTTCTAAAATATTACTTTTAATCATATTAAAGTCGCCACAAACAAGTTAGGTGGCAAAGCAATACCATAATTGGGACAAGAGATGAGTCATCAACAACATTCTTCCCATACATTGGTGAATTGAGAAATGTGAGGCCCATTTTTAAAATTGCTAAGGTTTTTCAAATCCCAACAATCGATGACAATTTGATTCCTCGAACTTATTGTTTACACGGTCGAACTTGCATAGCAAGACTAAATGTGTACTCAAAAGATTAGATCATGTCTTGAATGTTGAGCAACATTTATTCAATCTTCATTATTCTAATGGTTTGTTTACTCATGTTCACCTAGACAAAATTATTTCTCACCACTCTTCTATCAATTGTTCGATAGTCTCAGATGACTATGCAAAGAATTCGTCATATCCATTTTTCATGAACAATTTTTTTTTGCAATATTAAAGTACTATCAAACTCATTGTCTAGGTTTAGAATCTAGTTCATAATCGCATAAATGTTTCTAGCTAGATTCAATAGTGAAATGAAGTAAACTCTTGCACCACGTTTATAGGGCAACATGGTAAACAAGTGGCTAAAATTTACAAATGGGCAAACTTGGCTCTTTCCAAAAAGCATTGTCAATTCTCTCCTCTTCCTAAATCTAAATCTTGTGATGTTCAACTTTAATCATGAGCTAATCTTCTAAAACATAAGATTAAACTTGCAAAGATGTATATTGCTAGAGGCATTATTTCACCCTTGCATTCATTGGCTCAAGGTTGGAGGCATATCTCTTGAAGACCTGAAAATCATGCAAGGCAAATAACATGAAAGATAACAACAAATAACATAAATACCTTTAGACCTTGCATCAATTCAATCTTCGTGATAGGACGGAATGGAGTGCACCCAAGCTCCATTGATTTTGTCCTATTACTCATGCATTGTGGACTGCTCACAAAACCAACATTACTTGGCTATAATGGAAGCAAAAGATATTGAAAATGATAACATAAACGTGCACATGAAAGACTGTTGGGGGTTTGAAATTGAAATGAGATCTTTAATTTATAGATGGAGAGGGTTCGATAATCTAAGATTATAAGGGTGGGATGTGAGGTGGAAGGATAGGATGAAGAGTTAAAGTTAGTGGTTATGAAGCACATTCAATGAGGATGGCAGGTGGTTAAAATAAAAATGTGAATGCGAAATGGGATTATTTAATTGATTTTTGGAGAGAAAGTGCTTATGACACAATTAATGAGGTTAAAAATAGGGATGTGAGAGGAATGAATAATTTAAATAATAAAATTATTTAAATTATGAGAGACTTGTGGGATTTAAATAAATATTTAATTTATTTAAATTAGATGATGGTGGAGAATGGGATAAAATTTATTTAATTTAGCTAAAGGGGATAAATAGATAGAAGGGATTAGTTAAATAAACATAATTTATTTAACCAATTGGAATGATAGAAGGGGTCATAGAGCAAGATGTGTTGTAAGAGGTCACAAGGTGACTCAAGGTGATGTCGAAAGACATGGTGAAAGAGATGGTTAATTTTAGGTGTCTACACCTCTAAAGAAATTTTTTAATCTATGAGGCTCAAGCATTATAGAGAACAACTCAAAGTACCTAAAGGCATTCATGGCAACCTTAATAATCTTCCTAAAATCTTTGGGGATTTTCTATACCACTATAAATTAGTGTTTCAAGCTCAAGAGGATTCCATTAAGTGTGCTCAAGAATTTCAAGAGTGCATGAATATTGTGCCCTACAAGCTTATCCTTCTAGACTAAATACTTTTGTGAAGCATCTATTTCTCTAGATGAGCTTTATGGTACTCTTGTGCATATGGTCAATGACAAAGTTCTTGGTTTTGACATATTTCCATATGAATTTCATAAATCCTCTTCAAATATAATGACCCATACTCGCTACATGTTTACAAAGAAGCTATTAAGTCATGGCTTTTAGAAAATGTTAAATCAATCAAGAAAATATCAATTTATTCCTAAATCAAAAGATCTAGAATTGATTTCCAATTGGCATGCCATTACATTGCTTGAGGTCTTTCAAATGATACCTTTTAGAACTTTCTCTTCATTTGTGCCCTCTTCTTCAAGTGTAAGTGTTAGACCATACAAAGTTGATTTTGTTAAAAGGCAATATATTCATGATAATATTTTGCAATTTGGAAAGGGATGGAATGGGTTATGACCTTGTGGTGGAGAACTTTATTCATCAAACTAGATTTTGAGAAAGCCTACAATCATATTGAGTGACCTTGTAATTCTTTCCATTCTTAAATCTTTAGGGTTTGGAAGCTTTTTTATCTCTATTGATGAAACCTTTTTGAGAGGCTATTGCTTGATTGAATATTAATAGTTATCAATCTAACCATTGTTTACTTTGTCATTCAATCCACTAAGGATGCTGACTTGTTCCATCTTTGTATGTTTTTTGTGATAGAAGCTTTTGGTTATCTTTTAGCACATAGAACCAAGTAGGGTCTTATCAAAGGGATCTCTCATCTTGACAAGCAAAGCTAATTAGTTAATAGTCTCTTTGCAAGTAAGTGTTTCCTCATATATGTAGAGGACAAGGCCTCTTTCTATGAGGCTCTCTCATGCAGACATACCTCTTGCAAAGCATTAAGGTTGAATATGTAATAGAATAGAACTCTATACTTTTAAAAATGTATGATTTGTCAACCCACATTGCTTGAGAATTATCATTGGAAATGGATTCAGCAACATGGTATTTCTAGTTTATTTGGTATTACATTTTCTTTTGATGGATCAAATTTTATTCTTTGGTAGTATGTTTTATAAAGGGACAAGGCAAAAATAGGGTATTGGATCATTTTAAACCTTTATCTCTTGCCACTAGATTCTAAGTTGCCTTGTGTGTATTATTCTTCATGTTGAGCCCCATCTAAAGTATCTTATGACTAGTTGACCAAACTTTTCCATGATTTTCTTTAGGTTGATTCCAAACAAACTTGTGGTTTTCATAGAGTGTTGGGATATTTATTGCTTTGTTTAGGAAAAAGGGTGGTCTTGGCATCATTAATGTCTAATGATCTATAGCAATTATATTTGTGTTAAGTGGGTTATATGTGTCATTGATAGGTTTGAGGAATGGAAAATTATTCTAAGGTATTATATTTCCTTAGGTTCTCCTTATGGAAAGAAATTTTGGAAAGGTTTAGACTTTCATAATCTTCTTATCACATTTTTTGTTAAGATTTAACACACTTTCACTACCTAAAGTATTTGGAAAGGCTTTAGAAAGGTTATTTTCTTTCCCAAGTTACTCAAAGACGGCTTCCACATTGGTATTTCTTTCCATAACCTTTGGTGATATCTTATTAATCATAATGGCAATATTCCATTCACTAAGATTAAAGGAATCAAATCCCTTCACCTTTTTAAGAAAGGCCTAAAGATTGTGTAAGTCCTTGGGTAAATTCAAGGAGATGGGAGACCAAAAAGTCACCACCATCTCCAAAATTAAAGCAAAAAAAAATCATTTTTTGATCATTCCCTGCTCGGCTTTTCTCTTGACATTAGCAAAGAAACCAAGCAAAACGTGATCGTGTTGAAAAAGAGGAGATTCAATCAAGTGCACATGAGAAAACAAGAAATTCACAATGCCACCTCACCGCCAAAGACATCATCGTGCAAATTTGGAGGCTCCAGCACAAGAAGAAGGTAGGGTTTGTCTAATTTTGTTAGTTTTAGAACAATTTTTAGTTTTGCAATGTTTGATTTATGTTTATATTGCATTTACAGTTATTGGAGAAGCAGAAAATCTAAATCCAGTTGAGGAGGGTGAAAACAATCCCTAAAACCCTCAAAACCCACCTTCACCTCCTTTTCATGTAAGGGATAATCAAGAACACTACTTAGGGATAATAGAAGAAAACAAGAAACATCTTGAAACTATTATTCAAACCCTAAACAGTCCAAGTGGAACCACTGAGCATAGGAGGGCACTTGCAAAATCACTACAAGAGATTGTTTCCCACACGGATTTGGTGACGAAACAAATCACCGAATTCCAAGACTATAGGGAGAGGAGTCAGCAATATTATGCTGACAAGTTATCATATGAACAAGTGAAGAAGGAAAAAATTACAAAAACTCAATTATGTGCACATTTTATTAATCCCAAAACTGGCCAAACATTAGAGGAAAGTTGCAAACGGTTTCCTATACATTGGTGTAGGAATGAAGACATATCCCAATACTTTTGGGATAGATGGTACATGGTTTTCGATGAGCAGCCATGCAACAATGATGAGGTACCACAATATTTTTTGAGGAAACTCTATTGCGAGTTCGTCCTCAATAAGATTCCAAATTATTTTGGCATTCGTGAGTTCCAGGGTAAAGGTGGTGGCTCTGCCCAAGATAGACCCAGGGTTCAACGAGATGAAAAGCATGTGCCTATACCCCGAGCGAGGCCATAACATAGGTCACTCCCTTTGGCTTTGAAGGAGAGTGTTGAGTTGGAGACTTTACATTCACTGACTACTCTCACCCAAACTCTATCACAGCATGCGGATGATTTTACCCAAGGCAATGAAGGTGAGAGTAGTAGGCGTCATGTGTCCCCATATTTGTGCAATACATGTGGAAACCTATGTGATTATGGGATGCAAGAGGCACGACAGGACTCTACAACACTGGGGCAGCATGCTGCAACATAGGGGCAAGACATATTGGATGATCTCGTTCTCAGTGACGATCTCTTATAACATACATTTGGTATTGACTCTCAGGTAATTTGTTACAATTTTCATCTTGATTTAGTATATTGTTATTTGAAATTTGTAATTAATTTTATATGATTATCTATATTATGTCAAAAATAATGTATGTAATTATTTGTGTAATGAAATTCCACGGTCAGAGTCTTCATCCTGCCTTTGTTAGCTGTCCATTTGCGGCTTATAAGTAGAGGTCAAGTCAACGGGTATGTAATTTATCACATATTTGTAATTATTGTAGATATGTCAATGGTAATATTATTTTGTGACTTGATTTGATGATTTCAACAGTCACCAGCACCTCCATAGTTTCCTTGGTCCCCTGATGCCAAACCACCACTTTTATTGAGGTAAATTTAATCATTTCTAATCATTATGCATTTTAAAAATAATG
This sequence comes from Cunninghamia lanceolata, assembly GCA_027924645.1. Lineage (NCBI taxonomy): Eukaryota > Viridiplantae > Streptophyta > Pinopsida > Cupressales > Cupressaceae > Cunninghamia > Cunninghamia lanceolata. Next base: position 3,091,104 of record BSBN01000639.1, read on the forward strand.
TTATGTATTTATTTTATTTTAATAATCTTGAACTTGATTTTCAAATGATAAATATAGTGGAGACTCCTCCTCATCTTTGTGAGTCAGCGCAGATAGGCATTGATGCAGCCATGATGTCTGCAAATCCTTTGATTGAGGTATGAGCCAATAACATGAAAATATCATATTTTGTATTTCTTTTTTATCTCATGTCATTTGATGTACATAAATGATATTTATGTTTAGTCAATTTTATTTCTTGATGCTACTCAAAGGAGGTCACAACTCCAGTCTGTCCAACTACGGACGAACAGAGAGTCAAGATGATGGAGAGAGATCATCAATTGGCAGTAAGTGATCAATTACATATGTGATGTTATATATTTCATACATTTTCTATACTAATGCGCATATTGTTTGTTTGTATTAAAAGGTGCAGCTAGATGAACTTTATTCAAAGAGGTCTACTCGATGGCAGAGAGAGGATGTGTCACTGACTGGCTCTCCATCTTCATAGTCAAAGAAGGACTGCCGATTATTTCCTAAAAGTCCATAGGAAACTAGTTTTTGGGAACTTTTTTGTATTCCTAGATGGCTTTGTATACATACTTTTGTATGTTAATCTGATGTATATTTTTTTATATTTGCCTATATGGCTTTGTTTGGACACGCCTATATGGCTTTTTATATAAACCAGATGTTATGTTCATGACATTAAGTATATATGACATTTATATTAAATATTTAATATGATAATCAATTATTGTTACAAGAATTTGGTTTTACAAGTGCCAATTGCATTTGCTTGAAAGTTTATGAATCATTTTCAAATAATCCATTTTGTGCATATCTTGCGACCATTGAATTTTGTCGGACTGTGAATTTCTTTGAGGCATCATTTTAAATAGTTCACTTGCCTTGTCTATGTTTCCATACTTTCCATACATGTCTACAAGGGCAAATTTACAAATACAATACATGTGAGAAAAATCCTATATCATTTATGCTTTGATGGTTGTCCACACCATGTTCTTTAGATCCCATTATAGCATAGGCAAGGAGGAAGTTGGTTAAGGTTGTGCAATTTGATTTTAGATGTGCCAAATTTGCGTAAATGGTTGAAATTTATTTTTGTACATTTTCTTGAGAGTTTTTAAAGCCTTATAAAAAATCCATTTCGTGCATATCTTGCAATCATTGCATTCCATGAGACAACATTTCTTTGAGGCATCATGTTAAATAGTTCATGTTCATCAAGTATATGCTTCCACACTTTGCATACTTTGCATATATGTTCAATGGAATGGTTTGGTTTGGATGTGTTTTAGATGCCCATCAAGTCAAGGAAGCAAGAGATGGAGTTTGACCAAACTATAGTGTTGTCCTAGGTAAGTTTTGCCTTGTTTCCAAGCAAGAAAGGGTGGTTTTAGGCTATGGTTTGTTAAAATAAGGTTGGAAAGTACTGGGATATGGTTCCTAAAGCATATACAAACCATTTTTAAGTGTTCCAAGTGTTGGCAAAGTTTGAGAGTGTGTGGAAGGTAGAGTTTCAATAAACCCTCCTCAAATTGGCCTAGATTGAGGATTTTTGGGGTTTGGTATGTTAGTGAGGGTTTCTCCTAAAAATAATTGTGCTTTTGAGAGTTTGGACACATGGGAGATGCTTCCCCATCAAGTCTAGGGGGTTGTTGGATGTTTAGAGGTATGTTTCTTCACAAACTAGGCCTAATTAGCCTATTTTAGACAACGAAAAATGCCATTTTTGAGGTACATGGTCCAAAGGAGTCACTATTGGTTTGAGATATGTTATGTAACTTGGAAATGAGTATCTAAATCTATATTTAGTTTGGGAGTTCTTTTGGAAATTTTGAGACAAAAACCCTAAAAATAGGGTATGTTGTCCTACTAGATTAGGCCTGATTGAAACATGAAAAGTATGAAGATTGAGACTAGGCAATTTGAAGGTTGTTTGATTCACATGTAATTGAGTTTGTTTTGGTCTAATAAGGTCATAATAGACCATGTGCAAGGTCAATAGAGTCATTTTTAGTTCATTTTACAAAAGTTGTGAACATGTATACAGTGGAAAGGTGCTAGGAGTGACATTTTGCATTCCATAGCTCGTGGGACTGAACGGACTTTGCCAACGCATCGAGGTGGGCAGGTAAATTTTAGGAGAGGTCTTGTTTTATGTGCCAAGCATCGCAGTCATTCGGGGCAGCAGGCTACTAGTAAAGTCCCTTAAGATCCCTAAGATGAAAAAACTGCCAAACTTTGATGGAGCAGTTCTCAGATTTCGTGGCAGCTGGGAACATTTCATTTTGACCTACAGGTGCACGTGGGGTCCGTCTACAATAACCTCTCTTAGTTTCGTTCAACTCCTATCTATATGACCATGCCAGAATCAAACGCATTCTTGCAAAATGCTTCAGTTTCATGCAGTGGAAAGGTGCTAGGAGTGACATTTTATATTTCATAGCTCATGGAGCTGAATGGACTTCACCAACGCATCGGGGTGGGTGGGTAAATGAGGTCCCATTTTGTGTGCCAAGCGTCACATTCGCTTAGGGCTACAGGCTACCAGTAAAGTCCATTAAGCTCCCTAAGACAAAAAAATTGCCAAACCTTGACGGGATAGTTCTCAGAATTCATGGTAGCTGGGAGTGTTCTGTTTGGACCTATAGGTGCACATGGAGTTTGTCCATAATAACCTCTCTTGGTTTCGTTCAACTCTAGTCTGTTTGACCATGCCGAAATCAAATGCATTCTTGCAAAATGCTTCAGTTTCATGCAGTGGAAAGGTGCTAAGAGTGACATTTCGCATTCCATAGCTCGTGGGGCCAAATGAACTTCGCCAATGCGTTGGGGTGGACGGGTAAATGCCAAGGGAGGTCTCATTTCATGTGCCAAGCGTGGCATTCGTTCGGGGCAGCAGGCTATTGACAAAGTCCTTTAAGCTCCCTAAGATGAAAAAATGCCAAACTTTGACGAGATAGTTCTCAGAATTCATGGTAGCTGGGAACATTCTATTTGGACCTACAAATGCATGTTGAGTCCATCCACAATAACCTCTCTCATTTTCATTCAACTCCAGTTTGTTTGACCATGCCGAAATCAAATGCATTCTTGCAAATGCTTTAGTTTCATGCAGTTGAAAGGTTGCTATGTGCCATATTTTTTGTTCTTCTCATCGTGGGGCTAAATGGACTACGTTAACACGTCGGGTGGGTGGGTAAATGCCAGGGTAGGTCTCGTTTCATGCGCCAAGTGTCTCAATCATTTCGAGCTACAAGCTACTAGTAAACTCAAAAAGTGCTAGGTCTTGGTAGCTTGCAAGACAAAATGACTGGGACGCTTGGCACACAAAATGAGACCTCCCCTAGCATTTACCCACCCACCTTGACATGTTGGCACAGTCCATTCGGCCCCATGATGAACAGAACAAAAAATGTAGCACCTGGCAACCTTTCCATTGCATGAAACTAAAGCATTTTGTAAGAATGCGTTTGATTCTGGCACGGTCAAACAAATAAGAGTTGAACGAAACTGAGAGAGGTTATTGTCAATGGACTCCACATGCACTTGTAAGTCCAAACAAAATGTTCCTAGCTACCACGAATTTTGAGAACTATCCCGTCAAAGTTTGGCAATTTTTCGTCTTAAGGAGCTTAAGGGACTTTGTCGGTAGCCTGCTGCCTCGAACGAATGCGACGCTTGGCACATGAAACGAGACCTCCCTTGGAATTTACCCACCCACCCTGATGCGTTGGCGAAGTGCGTTTGACCCCATGAGCTATGGAATGCAAAATGTCACTCTTAGCACCTTTCCACTACATGAAACTGAAGCATTTTGCAAGAATGTGTTTGATTTCAACATGGTCAAACGGACCGGAGTTGAACAAAACCGAGAGAGGTTATTGTGGATAGACTCCACATGCACCTGTAGGTCCAAACAGAACATTCCCAACTACCATGAATTTTGAGAACTGTCCCATCAAAGTTTGGTAATTTTTCATCTTAGGGAGCTTAAGGGACTTTGCTAGTAGCCTGCTGCCCCAAACGAATGCGACGCTTGGCACACAAAATGAGACCTCCCTTGGCATTTACCTGCCCACCCCGACGTGTTGGCAAAGTCTGTTCGGCCCCACAAGCTATGGAATGCAAAATGTCACTCCTAGCACCTTTCCACTGCATGAAACTAAAGCATTTTGCAAGAATGAGTTTGATTCTGGCACGATCAAACAGATAGGAGTTGAACAAAACCAAGAGAGGTTATTGTAGACGAACCCCACGTGCACCTGCAGGTCTAAACAGAATGTTCCCAGCTACCACAAATTCTGAGAACTGCTCCATCAAAGTTTGGTAGTTTTTTCATTTTAAGGATCTTAAGAGACTTTGCCGATAGCCTACTGCCTCGAACGACTACGACGCTTGACACACGAAATGAGACCTCTCTTGGCATTTATCCGCCCACCCTGATGTGTTGGTGAATTCTGTTCGACCCCGCGAGCTATGGAATGCAAAATGTCACTCCTAGCACCTTTCCAAACATGAGGAAGAACCACAACCCAATCTAACTCCTGAAAGCATGAGGACACTGAGAACACTGAAGACATGGAGGACAAAGAAGCATGAAGACATGAGCAAACTCCTATCATGAGGAAGAATCACAACCCAATCTAACTCCTGAAAGCATGACATGTTATGATGAAGAAGCACAACCAAAATCTAATGATCCAATGGCATGAAACAATGACATAAGCAACTATGTCCTACTATTGTAACATGATAAACATGAATGTTATGAACTAACATACAAACCCATATAAACATGAATGTTATGAACTATGTTCAACAATTCAATCTCATGCAGCTCCACCTGTTAATACAATCAAACAATATGTGCATTACTATAACAAAACGTACATGAAATATATAACATCACTTATGTAATCGATCATTTACTGCCATCTGATGATCACTCTCCATCATCTTTTCTTGAGCTTCTTTGTCCGTAGTTGGATGGATTGGAGTTGTGACCTCCTGTGAGAAGCATCAAAAGCAAAATTGACTAAACATAAATATACTGGAGGGAAGCAATTCATACTACTATTTATATACAAAACAAAGTACAAGTAACCATCTAGGAAAGTTTTATGCATAATTACAAATTAATCCAATGAACCATCTGGGTCTTCTATACTCTTTATTGTGTCAAGTATGGCCTCATGGTCAGAGTCACGCACCTTCCACAAGGTCTTGTTCAAAGGTCTACCTCGATATTGTATCAAATGAACATTGGTTGCCACGACAAGGTTGGAGTAATGAAGAATCTTCCAATGCGTGTCAAAGTCCTCAAACAGCCAAACATTAACACTCTTATGTGGGTACTGTAGACACCTAAAATTGGCTCAGGTTGAATTAAGTAAATATTTTGATATTTATCTTAATTCTTATTTCCTTCTGTCAATTAAATAAATATTATAAGTTTATTTGATTGGTTCATTATCCTACAATTAAATAAAATCATTTTATTTAATTAAAGTCCCTAAATTCTTCTAATGTCTCAAATCCTAAATCCACCTCACAAAATCGACTTCATCAATCCACCTCATCCCTTCCACCTCACCATGTTGCACATATAATTAAATATTCTTAATATTTAATTAGCTAATATCCTCCATTTTCCAAAATTGAATATTTAATTCAATGTTCCCCACTAGCCTTCACCAATTGAATTCTTAATTCAATTGTTCCCCACTAGCCTTCACCAATTGAATATTTAATTCAATGTTCCCCACTATCCTCCACCAATTGAATTTTCAATTCAATTATTCCCCACTATCTTCCACTCTTTCCAAAAATGAATTTTTAATTCATCCACTATCCTCCACTCTTCCCAAAAAATAAATTTTTAATTCATCCACTGTGAATAAAAGATTCACTTTTATTCCTAGCCATTGATCTCATCTTTTGATCCTCACCCTCCATTCTATTTTCAAAAAATCTATAAATAGAACCCTCTTCTAAGCCATTAGGAGGGATTTCTTTCAAGTATCCTTACCATGTCCAATTTCTTCTAGAAACTTCATTCTAGCATCCTTATCATGCCCACATTCTTCTTCTCAAATCTCCTCATTCTAGCCATTCCAATATCATCCTTCATCATTAGTGTGTTGAAGCTCATCTTCAATCACACAAAGTATCATAGCCATTTCTCTTTGTCATCTTGAGGAATCAAAGCAAGGAAGCAAGCTCCCTGAGGGCCCATCTTCATCATTCAAGATCAAGAAAGAATAGGCAAGCAATGGAAGTCGAAAGGTAAAGGTTGTAAGTATCTCTTCGTGGTTATTTATCCTTCTTCCTTCATATTTCATTGTTGTATTTGGGTTTATTTATCATTATTGATCAATCTCATATTCCCATTCACATTTTGGCGCCCACTGTGATCTAACCCCACTTGTTTGTGAGTGTTTGTCGAAAGAAATTTTGTTGCAGATTCAGGTGTTTTTTAGAGCACATTCGGGCATCAACTCTCACAAACGGCATCCTACGCACAAACTGAGCTCACCGTTGAGCTCGGAAGGCCTCAAAGGTAAGAAATCACTTATAATTCTTTAGTGTGGATTACTTGAAAATTTTTGAATTTTTTTTTTACTTTTCAAAGTATTTCTTTGCAAAAAGTTAAAAAAAAAAAATACATTGGGTTTCATTTTTTTGGTTTTTTTTAACATTTTCATTTTATAAAAAAAAATCAAAAAAAACAAAGCAGCAAGGGGCCGAAGCCCCCTACCTGCACCACCCCCACAGCATACCCCCGACCCCCTCCCATCCCCTCTCCTCCCCCCATCTACCGACCCCCAGGCCCTCGGCCCCCCTGCATACCCTCCCCTCTCCGCCTCCCCGACCCCCCTCCTGTGCAGTCCTCCCTGCCTCCCATACTTCCTATAGCCCCCTTTCCGCTGCCTCTCTCGTCCCCTCCACCCAACTCCCGCGCCCAAACTCCCCTGTCCCCTTCCTTCGGCCTCTCCAAACCCCTGCCCACCGCGCCACCCGATCCCCTCCACCACCGAACCCCAGTCCCCAGCTCGGCCTCCCTCACCGCCGCCCACGCTGCTCCACTCCCTTCCCTGTGTGCCCAACCACCACCACCACTCCTGCCACCCACCACCACCACCACCCAGCTCCACCACCTACACACACCACCTTTAAATTAACAATACAAACATCACAAAAAAAATTTTAAAAAAAAATTCTAAGGCACTCAGCGCCTGGTCACATGGAGGACCAGGGGTTTGTTTAAAACCACCAACCTTAACAGCTAGCCGCTGGGAGTTAACTATCACATGTGACCAATATTTTCGAAACAGTTAGCCTCTAACATTAACTGCCAGGGCCTCTTATGCTTTCTACATGCCGAAATAGGCCGATTTTTTCAAATTTTCACAATTTTTGCATATGGTAACGAAATCGCACAAAATTGGTGGTGTCGGAAAGAGGATTCCGAGTACTTCACAATTGTGAAGAAATTTTTAGGTGACTACCATTTTGACCTTTTTTTCGCAGTCAAAGTCAAACCTACTTCAAAACTTCACATGCTCATATCTATTGCAAATTTGATCCTTTTTCAGTGATTTTTTTTTCAAATTGCATGGAATTTCGTGTAGAATCTGTTTTTGAACTCATTTTTTATATATCAGTTCATTTTTCGTTAGATTTATCAGATTATCAATTTTTCAATAACAATCTCCTATGCTAGTCTACTGGTTTCTTTTCGATTTTGGTGACTTGTAGGGACATCCTTCAGGGCTGGCACAACATCAAGATCAGCAAATACGGATATTTGGATAGCAAAAACAATCCAGGTGCACTCATCCTAATCTTTCATCTTCAATCTTGTTTTCATCACACACTTCGATTTGGGCTCTAAAACAAACATTGATTGATCACACATCATTGAAATTGAGCTTAAAATAAACATGTGTCTACCATTCACATCTTGATTTGGGCTTTAAAAAGAACCTGTGCTTGAAGTGCCTTCCACACATTTCAATTTCTTAAAGGTTAATTTACAAGTGCAAGTGTGAATCAAGAGTGCGTGTGTATGCTCTCTCCTCGCACCGCAAGGTGACCTTGGAGATCAAAAACACCTCACTTGATTTGCTTTTGTTTACCCTTTCTTAGGAGGCCTGCTAGGGGATTTCATCACCCCTAGGGACGAACTCATTCGAGGCTGAATCAAAAGACACCCTCATTGAAATCAGAATCTTGTCACTCTTGGCTAAGCCCCAAAGAACTTTCTACCTTTGGGAAGTGAAGGTGAAGGGTGGGTTACCCCCTTCTCCCAGCTGTGTGACAAGATTTCACTTTCAATCCCTAGTCAACCTCGTGTAAACATTGTCCACAAACCTAATTGGCCATACCCTACATCAAACTAGACATCACGGCATGTTGATGTGTCTTCCACGTGTGCTTGATTACTCATCATCATATTCTTCAAAGTTCAAAATTGAAAATTGCTTGTGTCTTGTATGAGTGACTCATGATTGTACATGTGTGATCATTTCATTGAACATTGCCAAACCAAACATTACCAAATTGACTCACTTGTCTCGACTTGTAGCACATTTGGACTCTGTTCTGACGCATCTATTTTTGCACATCCAAACTAGTAAGCTTTTCCAGTCTTGGGTCAATGGCAAACAAATTAGAATATCTTAAACAAAAAGTCTAATCTCTGAAATTGCAAATAAACTTAGGTCCCTCGCCCCAAGATTATATAGCAATTATTCAACAAATCAACATCTTAGGACAAGAATTGACAAGCTTACAAGCTGAACGTGCCAGCACTAGCTATGCCTCGCCCCAAACTCCTATGTCTTTTTCCCATACTCATGACAAGGCGACCGCCACCTCAAGAGGGAAATCGTATACCACTTTGGCTCCTAGTCCTCGTTCACCATATTCTAAGACACATTCACCAAAGCTTACCAGTTCTACACCAACACCACCATCTAGTTCCTCAAACTTCAAGTGGCACACTAAAAAAGAATCAGATGAGTGGTGGGAAAAACATTTTCCACACCTATACAACAAAAGCCAGGCTAGGGAGAACTCTAAATCCACTCCTCCATTTCCTCATTCATCTACCCACACACCTACCAATGATGTGATCCAAGGGCTACTAGCAGAGAGTCAACCATGTTCCCAAATTCTAGTCCTTGACCTTACCAATGATTCTTCCAATCCCATGTCAAATCCTACAACACCTTCATGTCATCTGCAAACCCTTGAGCTTATCGAAGAACCTCCTACCATGAACCAAAGTCAAAGTCCATTGAACATCCATGTTGTCAACCAAGATCCTATCCAAGAGTCTTCTACCTCCATTCCAATTCAAACACCTCGAGTGTTATGTCAAGAGCACACTTTAGGGCATGTGGAAACATCAACCCCTTGTCTAAGTCAAGATCAAAGCACTCCCAGCCGACCCCTGCATAACCTATATCTTTTCCCTGATCAAGATACTATCGTTGATGAAGAAGCTATCCATGAGCAACTTGATCCTATGCATGAGCTAGAGATCCAATGGCTTTTTTATGATCAAGATGATATCCATAATAATGAACCTCTCCAGGAGCCACTTGATCCTATCCATATCCTCACAACTATACACGAGAAGGAAATCCAATTCCAACCCATCCATAACCTTTACCTATTCTATGATCAAGATACTACCGTTGATGAAGAAGCTATCCATGAGCAACTTGATCCTATACATTAGCAAGAGATTCAGTTTCCACCCATGCATAACTTATATCTCTCCTATGATCAAGATATTATCGCTGATGACGAACCTATACAAGAGAACATTAATCCCATCTATGATGAAGAACCTATCTATGATCAAGCAGACCATGATGATCCTCTAAGCCCACTTTATGTGTTCCATGGTCCTGACCCTATCACCCCATCTAGTCCTACCCAAAATCCAACAACTTCCACTTCCCCTGATGAGACACTTGCCTCCCAAGCAAGCGTAGAAGCTCAAACTAGTAATGATCTGTCACCATCCATTATTGACCAAGCTACAAATACTCCACCATATATCCTTGGTCTTACTACCTTCATGCATGAATGTTCTTTCTTAGAACACCAACAACTATTATCTACTATCTCACTTTCCTCATCTAATAAGGAACTCACTGCTACTGCACCTATACATAATCCCGCTGTCCACTGCATACTCCAACATATGAACTATCAAGGTAAAGGCTTAGGCCTTCATGAACAAGGTATTCATGTCAACGTGCCTCCACCTTCATACGGCCTTGGATACATACCCCAAGGTGCACAAACTCAAGATGTTGGTACTTCCTCCACTCCTCCTAAGTCTACCACTTTCCATTGCAAACACTATCATATCCCCAAAACATATGTCGCCATTCCACCTCCATCATCCTACAATTGTCAAAAGTATGTGACCATACACCTTCCACCATCCAATCTACCTTCACTACTTCCAACTCCTAACACCCCTCCGTGCCTTTTACCACCACTTCTTCCAACACCTTATCCATCCATCTATAAATCCTCTCAATATCCCAATCATGGCCAACAAATGCACATGGTGTCTAAACAAAGAGCTTTCACCAACCTCACTTCTACCATCCCATGGAGATTCAATGACAAATATGTGGATGCCTCTACCTATAAAGTCAAAAATCCTAAGAGTCCTTATGACCTAGGATATAAAAGCTAAGAATCAAAGAATTATCCATATCAAAAGCTGCATACACCCATACACCTCAATGCCAAATTGAAAAAGGTGTGGGTCCCCAAGCAACAAATGATTACTCCGAAAGCTGAACAAAAGCTGCATACACCCAAACCCATACCTTCACAGGTACTATCTAAAAACAAAATGGTTTGGGTACCCAAGCAAAAAGTCCTAAAGACACATGAGGCATCCACCTCTCAAGAATCTCAACCATCCACTTTCTCCCATTCCATCCAAGAGTCTCAAATTCTTCCATCCCACATGGCAAGCAAAAATTAGAAAAATACTAAGGCTATGTGGGTCCATAAATTCTTAAATCATTCATCCACCAATCAGAAATCTCCATTGCTTCCTACACCACCCTCCTATCATCAGCTTCAAAGTTTATCATGATACGTGCAACCGTTGGTCATGGTTCCCTTCCATTCCACAACACTTCCATATAACTCCATCTCCCCTCCCTTCCACTATTATCCTACATATCTTCCTCATCCTATGGTCCATGCTTTTGCATAAGACGTCCCTCCATATTTTGCATCATAATCCACTATCTACCTACACCATATCACTTTCATACGATCCCCTACCAACATCTGTGAGAACACTTGACATGGTCCATTCGACAGTATCTACCTAGCAGGACTATCACCTTTCAAGGAACTATATACTTGAGTCTTTCCATATCCCACCTTCTCCTTCATAAATATTCAAAAGAAAAAAGAAAAAAGTAAAGAAAAATCCCTTCATCCAATGGTGAAAACCAGGCAAACAGGCACCTTGGATAAGTACCATGACGAAAACCTGGCAAACAGGCGTCATGTGTAAAGTTGATCTTCTATGTCACCTACACTTGGGGGCACCTTGTCTCATCGGCATATCACTCTTCTCCTACAAATTTCCTTTCGTACCATTTCCTATCCTATCCTCTATCCATTACATACCTATCATGTCTCATCCATCCATCCAAACTTCATTTCCTCTATTCTTTGGTCTTGATAAGGATTGGGGGCACAATGTTGACAAATGTTTTAGATGTCTCTTGACATACCCTATCCCTCCAAAACATGCAAATCATTCATTATCCGCTCATCCTCCTATCGTCATTAGCATTGTCATGAACAATCCTACGTATTCTACCTACAATGGGGCACATTATTCTTATGCGACCTAGTCCTTGGAGATCACATCCTTGGTTCCTTCTACCTACCTGTTCCATTCACCCATACATCTCTCTGCTCCATGTCGGTTCCATATCATGTCTTATCTGATCCATGTTGGTTCCATATCATGTCTTATATGTTCCATATTTGATCCATATCGTGTCTTATCTAATCCATATCTATTCCATGTCATGTCTTATTTATTCCATATCTGATCCATGTCTGTTCCATACCATGTCTCATCTGATCCATATCTTAGGTCCATTAGGGTTCTTGTCGAACTACATCGCCTCTGAGCTATCACATAGGCAAGGCCATTATCCATGCGCCTCCGAGGCCCTACTTCCCTATCCATCTCATATCTTGTCATCTATCCTCTATTACATCCATGGTCCACGTCCCCGAACTACGTTGCCTCTGCGTTGTCACATAGGCAAGGCCATTATCAATGCACCCCTGAGGCTCTGCTTCCCTGTCCATCTCATATCTTGTCGTCTATCCTGTAGTCCATCCATGGTCCAATCCCCGAACTACGCTGCCTCTGCATTGTCACATAGGCAAGGCCATTATCAATGCGCCCCCGAGGCTCCACTTTCCCTATTCGTCCCATGTCTAGTCCTATCTATCTGAGTCTGCTCCACTTTCCCATCCATCCCATGTCTTGTCATCCGTCCTGCTACCCATCCGTGTCTGTACCTTTCTCTAGACAAGCGCATGCAGCAAAGCACACTTCCCAACACAACAAAAATCATGACGCAAAACATCAACCTATCCAAGGCAAAATAGAGCACCATACCGAAACAGTCAAGCTAAATCTCATATCAATTATGGCAAAAGGACACATCTAAATGCAAGAATGTTTTGTGTTGGTTAGATTAAGAGTATTGATTTATGCTATCATGCCTTTCTATGCTACTCAAGGATGCCAAAAACTAGAGATGCTACGATGGGGGCATGCTTATTTTCTTTGTCTGCTGCTTGTGGATTAAACTTTAGTAATGTGACAACTTTTGTCTAACGACATGATCGGCAAAAGATCATTGAGGACTCTGAGGTCTAAACATGAAAAGGGGCAATCCTTGTCTATTGAAAAATGCAAGAAGTACTCAGGTCATCTAGATTCAATTTTGGCTAGATGCTTGTATTAACTTGCTATATTAAAATCCATGTAAGTAATACTCAGGTCATCTCGGTCTAATTATACCTAGATGCTTGTATTTTCTTACAACATAATAAAGCCCAATGATGAAAGCGCTTCAAAATACTTGCTATATCAAGGTGACAAATTTCCATATCCATACCATATCCAATCACATATCATATCCATACCGTATCAAATTGCGTCTCAAAATCATATCCATATCCATATATATATCATATCCAATTGCGCCTCATATCCAATCACATCTCATATCCATACCGTATCCAATTGCAAGTCTATCCTTAATCCATGCCAATCAAGTCAAGTCAATCTTGTCAAATGATCCGATCACAATCAGTGGTCTTGATCCTTGTCCAGTCGTAAACCATATCAATCAGTCATAACTATCCTTCATGTTGCTCTAGGGATACATCAATCCCCGCCATACAACACTGTCGTATATCGTTATCATATCAAATGTCTTAGACAGGATGTTGTATTGTCGAAACCAGACCCAGAGTCTTATACGACATACTTCATTCTTGAAACCAGACATCATCGACCTATATCGTTGGTTTACCGCTCGACAGGGGCAATACCTGGTTTGTTCCTGTATCATTTGTGCATACTTACTTACTTGCTTGTGTGTGTCCTCATTTTATCTTGCATTCCATATCATTCATCCCTTTCTTCTGCATCCAACCATTTCATCTCCTGTCAACCTATCTCATCGTGAGATTGTCCGTCTCACGCCTTCCACCTTCTCCTCGTCTAATCTCTCGAGGGGGCATCCCATCATCATAACCTGTACTAGGGGCAAACTGGGGCATGTATCATTATCAGACTATTCTTATTCTCTGAAACAACGTGATAAAACACATTGCTTCAAAGAGGGGCAAAATGTAGACACCTAAAATTGGCTCAGGTTGAATTAAGTAAATATTTTGATATTTATCTTAATTCTTATTTCCTTCTGTCAATTAAATAAATATTATAAGTTTATTTGATTGGTTCATTATCCTACAATTAAATAAAATTATTTGATTTAATTAAAGTCCCTAAATTCTTCTAATGTCTCAAATCCTAAATCCACCTCACAAAATCCACTTCATCAATCCACCTCATCCCTTCCACCTCACCATGTTGCACATATAATTAAATATTCTTAATATTTAATTAGCTAATATCCTCCATTTTCCAAAATTAAATATTTAATTCAATGTTCCCCACTAGCCTTCACAAATTGAATATTTAATTCAATGTTCCCCACTAGCCTTCACCAATTGAATATTTAATTCAATGTTCCCCACTAGCCTTCACCAATTGAATATTTAATTCAATTGTTCCCCACTAGCCTTCACCAATTGAATATTCAATTCAATTGTTCCTCACTATCCTCCACCAATTGAATTTTCAATTCAATTATTCCTCACTATCCTCCACTCTTCCCAAAATAAAATTTTTAATTCATCCACTATCCTCCACTCTTCCCAAAAAATAAATTTTTAATTCATCCACTATGAATAAAAGATTCAATTTTATTCCTAGCCATTGATCTCATCTTTTGATCCTCACCCTCTATTCTATTTTCAAAAAATCTATAAATAGAACCCTCTTCTAAGCCATTAGGAGGGACTTCTTTCAAGTATCCTTACCATGTCCAATTTGTTTTAGAAACTTCATTCTGGCATCCTTATCATGCCCACATTCTTCTTCTCAAATCTCCTCATTCTAGCCATTCCAATATCATCCTCCATCATTAGTGTGTTGAAACTCATCTTCAATCACACAAAGTATCATAGCCATTTCTCCTTGTCATCTTGAGGAATTGAAGCAAGGAAGCAAGCTCCCTGATGGCCCATCTTCATCATTCAAGATCAAGAAAGAATAGGCGAGCAATGGAAGTTGAAAGGTAAAGGTTGTAAGTATCTCTTCATGGTTATTTATCCTTCTTCCTTCATATTTCATTGTTGTTTGGGGTTTTATTATCATTATTGATCAATCTATATTCCCATTACTAGGTACCTTCTAAGCCATGTTCCAATAACAACCACTGAGCCTGTAGGGTATTTGATATTTTCTCCATTTGTAACTGGGGCCTCCAATTTCTTTTTGACCTCAACACAACGACACAAGTAATATCTGTTCCCTCTTCGTTATCTTCATCTACAATAACTGCATAAACATGCCCTGCAATGATATGTGCAACAAATTAGATGAAATTAGCAAAAATACTACAAAGTTTAAGATAACATTAGGAATTTCAAATTTAACTATGCAAGTAGATATATTACCTGGTTGAACTAGATCTAATATGTGGTCAAAGTCAACTGACGACTCCATCTCTGTCAATTCTAGTGTCGTTGGGGGTTGATACGTGTCAAGTGGGATAAGATAACTAAACTACCATTCATCAACCCACTCCCTTGACTCACACTCATTCCAGGATTGAATTGTACATGGAGAATAAAAGCACACCATCTTTCGCGTATGTATACTCCATGAACCTACAATTGAGCTTCTGATAGAGTGTAGCTCACTTGATCCTGTCAGTGTACAACAGTCCTCATATGGTGCAATGTTAGTATCATCTATCAACCAAAAAAATCTATGAACTAAAGACTTACCTTCATTACCTGGACCCATCGAAGCATTACACCACTCGACGATTGATTTTGCATTTGTCAACTTTGCATTGTCTTTATACTTTAACTCTTCTCGTGCTATGGCTCTTTTGATACACGCTCCTGCACCATCATGCTCCCCCTTTCCATGCCTGGCCTCACAAAAGTTCCACATATGCTGAACACCTATAATATTATGCCTCCTGCTCAACCAATAGAAATTCTGCGAGTTCTTGAATTGTGATGCACAATTATTTGACCATATGATATGCTGACTAAATGATATGCCTCTTCTAGCCAGATCATTGTAGAACACCTAAAAACAACCTTGCACGAACTCCGTGGAATGCGTACAATCATTGCTTATATAAAAATGATACTCCCTTATGATCTTTCTGTCATCCTCTACACTATCATTCACATGAATGAATGCGATGTGCACAAATATAGAAACCTGTGTCGAGTTATAATATTGGAATTGCACCTCACACTGTGGCTGTAGACTATAGTTCTCTACAAAGTCAATGATTGAAACAATGCTACCAACTAGAAATGTGTCCTTGCATGACTTGAATTGCAAGTCCAACCATCGAGCTCTATGGGCATGTCTTACATACTCATACAATATGTTGTCACGAAATATAGGCATAAACTGATACACTGGAATCTTTTGAATAACATATTAACACTTTTTTGCTTCTTTACCATCTCTTGTATTGTATGCCACTATTTTATACTTGCCGAACTCAACTAGTTTGTTTCTAACCACATGTGTTCTTTCCATATGTTCACATATTGGCATACGTTGCAAGCCACCGCAATGATGACATGTGCCATCCAAGCATAATTTCCTGTAGAATAATTGACCTTCCTCTCTATCACATAAAATCATTGTTATGAAGTCTCTTGAGGTAGTTGGTGGGGCACGTATGCCACAACCTTGCAAAACATTGT
Source organism: Cunninghamia lanceolata (assembly GCA_027924645.1). NCBI lineage: Eukaryota > Viridiplantae > Streptophyta > Pinopsida > Cupressales > Cupressaceae > Cunninghamia > Cunninghamia lanceolata. The sequence continues at coordinate 3,107,742 of BSBN01000639.1, forward strand.
TAGTATGCAAATCTAAACATATAGACCGATAAACATCAAAATGGTTAGAAAATTCAATATGTAATCAACAACAAGAAGTAGTGCGTGTGTGATTTCTTTTGACAAAGAAAGGTTTTAGCATTTCAAAATATCTTTGAGAAATTTTAATTTGAAGATACTTCTCAAGAAATTTACCAAAAAACTGTGTTTGAGTCATATCCAAAAAATGCTTTGGATGTGGCTCACGGTTTCGACTACCGAGTCTCCTCAGTTCAACAAAGAGTTGACATCTTTTGATTTCATTTAAATTCTCAAAGAATAATTTCCATATCTTATTTGCATATCTTTGGCAAGTGCACATGGGAATCTTATCCTGCATGGGCTCCAATACATTCTCATCAATATCAATTAGAAACTTAGGCCTCCTATGCAAAATTCTAGGAGGCATTTTATTTGGTAAAGTAGACTGAACATTAGGAATTGCTTCAATATTTACTTGAGATGGGATAGATGACGTACCTTCGATTAGAGGTGAAAAGGTTGAAAATCGCGTACCTTCAACTTGAGGTGTGAATGATGGCGTGTGACCAACTTGAGAAGAAAATGTAGATGTGCCTTCTACTTCACTTGTGAAAGATGGAGTGTCTCCAATTCGAGAAGATAATGATGATGTTCCTTCAACTTAACTTGTGGACGATGGAGTGCCTCCAACTTGGAGAATCACTTTCCTCATTGCACGGAGGTTTTTCATTCGTTCCCTTTGTGCCGCCAATTCCATGTCTCTCTTAGCTTCGTTAGATGTGTCATGTTCCTCTTCAATTGGCAATGGTGGAATATCTTCTTGTATAGTTGACAATTTCCTACTTTCCCGAATTCACCTCATTCTTTCTCTTTTCCTCTCATTCTCATCTTCATGCTCTTCTGGTGTTAGATTCTTTTCTCATTTACTTGGCATGATGATGATTTATACAAGCATGAAGAATAAGACAATGATCATTAGAAATTTTATAATGACAATGAATAGCATAGTCATAATGAATAACAAGGTTTTACAAACTTCTGAATAAGACACCTCATATCAAGATAACTTGAACATACATAAGTCACGGAGTATGCATTTGAACACACATATACACTTGAATCTAGTTTGAATAGAAGAGAGGAGGATGAACTTGGAGGAAGAAATAAGAAGTTATACCTTGTTTTTCTGTTGTAACTCATTTTTTTCTACAAATTCACTATTTCAGACCGTACCTAGGCCCTGTACGGTACTATCAAGTCTTAAAATTCATTGGATGAGTTAGGTGTATGTGTTAACTTTCATTTGCACCTATTTTGAGGGTTTTTCATTGGGTTTAGAGGGATTTCTAATTGAATTTCTAAAACTACCCAGTGGACTGTTAGAATAAGGGTTTTGAGATTTAAAAATGGCAAATTTACCTATCCATCTACTGTATAAACCTATGGCTTGGTGGATAGGCCAAGTTTGATGTCTCTAACATGAATGTGGAAGGTTTTGTGTAGGGAAGGAGTCTAAGAGGGTTTTGTGTAACGCCCTAAGGGTATTTTCATGCATTTTCCAAGTGGAAAGGGTGGCTAAATAGTGGATCTTTGTGGATTTGAATGCAACCTAGCCAAGTAAGTGTTCCTATAGCATATGCAGGCCTATTTAAAGGTGAATCAAGTGTTATTTTGTTCTGGGTTGGAGTGGATATGAGATTTTCATTAAAACCCCCTTATTTGTGAAGAAATGAAGGGTTTTCTAGTTTGCACCCTAGATGAGCATGGATATACTAACCAATGGTGGAATTTGAAGTTTTGTGACATATAGATCTATTTTTTTGGGGTTTGGAGTGGTTATTGAATGATCCTAGGGTACTTGCTTTGTTAATTGGACCAAATTAGGCCTATTTCTAGAGAGGGCCAGTCATAGAACTCACATTTTTTCTAAAACAAGGGCATGAAATATTTTGATATGTTGTTCTACTCCATAATGGGTGTCTAAATAATTTTTGGTTTGTGGGTTGGCTGAGTTTACACAAAGTTATGCACATTTTTCAAGTTTGGAAGGCTACTAGGCCTTAAGGAGTGATTTGTGGATCAGACATTGGTTGATGTTTCCAGGCACTAAAAGTGACAAAATTGGTTTGAAAAAATTATATTGACATGGTGTATGCTTGTGTTAGGGTTGGGGAATAGCTTGGAGCCCTTATGCCTTATGATGCCCTTAAGCACCTAGGATTTGAGGGCTTGGGCAGATTGGTTACTAAGAGGGGATCCTTGTGACTTGAAGAGTGGTTTAGTTGGTTCTAGTTGGTTCTAGTTGGTGAACATAATATTCTTAGATGCCTCATCTAGTTCATATGAAGGTCTAAACCCTAGTTGTGTGTTGGAGACTTAATTCATTGAAGGGTCATTGAGAGAGTTTGTGAGTCAAATCAAGAACACAAGTTTGTGAAACTTTGTAAAACCAAGTTGTTGTCACCTTGTAGTGCATCATTTGGGAGCCTATTTCAAACATTCTAAAGGGGAAAATTGAATGTTTGTATCTCTAATAAGTAGAAAGATGAAGTAGTAAATTGTAGAATGATGCACAAAGCAAACACCACTAAGGAGCATATTTTCCATAGCAAGGATGGAAAAAGAAGTAACTCTCCAAAACTAAGGGAAGAGAAAGGCCAAAACAAACTAAAAGAAGATAAAAAATAAGTTGATTTGAGTATGTACAAAGCTAAAAACTATTGGTCTTATTTCAAGGTTGGAGGATATTGTTACGACAAGTGTTGGAAGCTTCATCTAGAGATTCACCCAAATGACAAATGCAAGAGTAAGCAACCACAAAGGGAAAAAAAGCATACTAAAACATCAAATTCAAAGAGAGAACAGCTCTCACATGAGTCTACATCAACATTGAATGATGTTAGTATATAATGATACTTGGATAGAGTATTTACTTGATTTGTAAAGGAGATAAGTGTGAGTTGCTTTCATTTGTCGGCATTTGATTAGCACTCCAAGTTTTTCCTATGGATTGAGTTGTGTTCAAGTTTTTCACTTGTAGAACAAGCAAGTAGTATGTTTCACTCACTATGGGTGAGTATGAGAAGTATGGCCACTTGGAGGTCAAGAAAGGACAAGGAAAATAGAGAATGTAAGAGCTAGTGATGACATGTTTTGGGTGTTGTAAGCATGCACATTTGTGTTCCATAGTAACATAAATGTTGTAGCATGTAACATAGATGACTTGTAGCATGTTGTAGCATAACAATGATGGTTTTCATTATTGTAATGTGCACAAACTCTTATCTTAGCTGTAGCACGTGCATAGAACTCTTTACACATTCATTGTAAACAATGTATAAATGTATGAATTTCATTGTACATAGATGCAATAAGAAGGACCACTTTGTAATAAATTATAACTTTCATAGCATTGTAAAATGACCTTCAAATGCAAGGAGGATCATACATGGCAGTAGGGTTATATAGACTAGGATCAAAAACCAGTGTCTAGTATTTTTGAATTTTTTTTAACCGTTCATCAAAAATTGAAATAAGTTATATTTTTAGAAACTAGACTCCATTCTACACGAATTCAAAAAAAAATGATTTTCTATTAGTTTTCAAACATTTTAGGGGGGAGCATGCTCAAATTTTTGTTTTTCAGGATGTGTCCACTTTAAAAATTACTAAAAATCAATTATTCATTAAAAAATTATCAGAAAAATTAGGGATAAACTACATGGTGTTACCTAATTTCTCACTATAGTGATTATTGAAATACTAAAAAAAAATTAACATTTTAGGGGGAGCACACTAGATGCTATGTTATGTTTTTTTTCAGAAAAACAAGACCAATTTGTGTGCTCCCCCTTTTTGAACCCCTTAATCTCAACCATTTTTGGAAAAAAATAGTAGTTTAGAAACTAGATTCAGAGAACTACAACTCTTGTTTTCATCTATCTTCAAATTTTGAGTGTAGATATCTTCAATTTCTCATCCATCATCAATGTTTCCTGATTTCAGAAAGAAAAAAAAAAGTGGCAACTTAAGACCCCATTTTGGTCCCTCATCTTTGTGCACTTACCCCTTGTCTCTTCTCAAAGATAGATTCCTTTACCGAAGTTATAGAGACAATTTGAGCCTCTCCCTCATACTTGCCTTCCATTTTGAGGATTCAATAGCTTATGCTAGATGTTATGCTTCATAATATTGGCTTTCATCTACCCCTAATTTGTTGCAAATATTGGCATTGGAGTTTTGATACTCCTTTTGAGATTATTCTCTTGGAATTTTGTACATACTTTTAAGTCCTTATCTTGGCTTTTCACAAATTGAATAGTTGGTGAGGCCTAAAACCTTCACCTTAACTTTGGATTCTCTTCCTCAACTATATATGGGAGACCAAGATTGAGCCCAAGTTAACATGTTTCCTTTGGTTTTTGTCCTATCAAATATTTCACTTGGAGAAAAAATAATTTCTTGGGGCTTGCTCATCATAAATATCTACACATGCTTGCCATGATACCTTCAAACATTTGTTTTGGAATTTCTATTGATCCCAAAGTATCCCAAAGTGGATTAATAGTTTGTTTTACCCCTTTGATAATGAACCCATTATACAATAGCTTTGTCTTTTTGGGTATTTTTCTCATTAACAGAGATTTGTTGATTTTTTATGGAACTTATTCAAAACCTCTTTTATTTTTGGCTCTATAAGTTTAAAAATTCAATATTTTTAGCAATAATTATATAAAACATGATTTTTCTATTAATGAGAACATCTATATTTTTGCTAAGCACTCATTTTGAGATCTAGGTAAAGAAGGTGACAATAGAATTCAACACCTCTAGGACTTGCTTAATCACTAGGATAGTGTTCCTTGTAATATGAGCCATGTGTTGCCTAATTCTCCTTTTTTATGGCTCTCTGTTAGTGTGGCCTCAATAGAAGCACAACCAATATCACATCCATCTACATCAAATGAGATTTCTCCTTCTCAACAAGTAGGGTAGTTTCTAGTGTCCTTGCACAACAATATTTTTATCACTACTTCAGCTTATTGAGAGGCCTCTTTAATTCCAAAGTGGGTGTGTTCTACCCATCATGTTCCTTTGTCTAGATGGGGTGTTTTAGTTACTCTATCATTTATTGATACCACCACTCAAGATCAATGGAAGTATCTAGATCCCCTCTTAAAGGAGCCTTCTAAATAAGTTCACTCCCACCAAGGGATTATCCTCCTATTTTTGGCCTAGCAACATGTGCATAATTTTTTTGTCTTTTTATGGCCATGGATAGGTTTTGATATGTAATACTTTTGTTTTATTTGGCTGCCTCTATTTGGCAATTTTGCATACATATCAATCACTTTCTATTATAAATTTGCTTATGTATTTTTATTATTCAATTAATAGAATTTATGGATGGATTTCTAATAAAATAATATTATGTTTACATAATAACATAAACTTATATTTAAAAATTTGTTCGAAACTTGGATACATTTGTGATCCATTTAACTTCACTAAAATAATACTAATTTCCTACTTCAATTAGCCATTTTTCACATATTTCATAAGTGAAGAGTTATTTAACTATTTGCCTCATCTCTAACTCACATCCATTAAATTGACTATAGTAATTAGTTAACAAAATCCATTCTCTTCTCTATTAAACTCTGTTGAAAAGAACAAATCTAAATTTATTTTAACAAATATTCACACAAATGCATATTCTCACCTACTAAGGCAAGAGGAGGTGATGGATAAATATTGATTTTCCCCTAGCAAAGGCAGGGAAGGATAAAAAAGTGAAGGTTAGGGATAGGTGTTTGTAGAGTAGGCCTAGAAATAGTGGAAAATAATCAAGCAGGGATTGTGATCTCTATGACCACTTAGATGAAGAGGAAGCAAAGGAGGTAGATTGCATTGCTACAAGAAACCAACCCCCTAGAGTGGTTTTGTGCTTAGGTAGGAAAGTTACTTCCCAAATGGCTATTTGTTAGGTTTAAGCATCAATTAAAGAAAGGCAAGGTGAATCAGAAGTAGTGTTGTCCAAGAAGGGTTTAAAGAGAGGATTTATTCTCTCTTCTAGCACAAATATTTGTGAAAAGAAACTTGAAACAAATCCCCAACATGGTGTCACAAGTGATAATGAAAGAAGTCTACAGGATTCATAACAAGACATCCTTGGGCAAAGTGGTACAATTTTGGTTGCAAGGATGATCTATGTCGGCTATAAAAATGCATACAATATCTTTCATGTGTGTAGAAATTTTTGTTTGTCTCTATTTCTAAAGGAAAAGGAATGCCCCCTTCCTATCCTATAGAAGTATTTGGAGGTAAAGAGTGTTATCTCAAAAAATGATGAAAAAATACTTGCTTACTATGATAAGATTTATAACCAAGTTTTTTGGTGACATTTCCTTTTCTATGGACATGTCTCCTTCTGCTATTAATCTCTTGGATGATTGTGTTTTATAATTTTGACACCAATGATAAATTTAAGAATCTTGATGAGGTCATCATAGTTATTTTAAATCTTCACCATTTAGTTTTATCAATTTGGAGGTGTCTGGAGCGATCTACGGCAAGGTTTACTTGTTTTGGGGTTTTAAGTATGGATCCGAATGTAAGTAAACCAAAAAGACAATTTTTGAATTCAAACTATCTTAATTGCTGAAATAAACACACATGTTGGAATTGAAAGGAATTGAAGCATTTAAACTACTTTGTAAAAAAGAAACTATTTAGTCAAATTGAATTGCTAAAGCATTTGAAACTAATCTACCACATAATAAAAATAAATTGTTGAAATGAATAACTAAAATGAAATCATTCAACTCATGCTTCCACAATCTAAGCTTAACATAATTAAACAAGTACTATTTCACAAGATGAAATTTTTAAGAACATAATTTTTTTTATGATCTTTAGATTTGAAGAACGACCTATAGGTATATGAACGCTGAAGAAAACACAGAGTGTAATATAAACATGTTATCTAATTCTAACCTAAACAAAGAATGCAATAAAACTAGAAAAGATTATTGAGAGATCTCCTCCATTGGGTAAGTGGGGACCTAATTCCCCAACTAGAAGGATCCTCCTAAGCTAATGTGATTTCAACAAAATTTCCTGTTTATTTTCATTGAATGGAAGCCTGAATAGGCATGAGTACATGATGAAAAATAGGAAGAACTTGCTTCAAGGAAAATAACAATTCAAATTTAAAAAATGGAACTAACTCTAAAAATCTACTTAGCTCATACTTATACATCTGAGCCCTTATTCATTCAACTGAACTAAACTATAGTAAAACTTGGACTTAACTAGCCGCTAATGCATACTCAAAGAGTTTTTCAAATTGAAACTTTAGAGAAGACTCTAAAGTAAACATAATTTATGACAACAAATGGATTGCAGACTGCAAGAACTTGAACTGGAATGGTACTTTTAGTTTATCCAACTATGATAACTTTTGAACTTGGAGTTACAAGGTGTCAAAGGGTTATGGCACCGATTGGACAATTGGAGTTGCATGTGGGATTCATGTTGGGATTAGAGTTAGCCTAGATCCTACTTGAAATTGTTGACTCAGGGGGAGGATAATTCCTTTATAGTGTTGGAGTTTGGAACAATCTGGAGCTTATGTTCTTCACTAGAGAGGCAGCTCCAGAGTGGTCTGAAGGCTCCCAGAGAGTTCTGTGTTATAATGCTTATGAATCCAACAACCAACTTTGACAAAAACCCATTATAACATGCATATTAAAGTAGAAATTTCAATAATTATCAAAATATTGAACATCTAAACAAAATAAGGAATAAAGCATTCATATCTAATCATTCATAAGATAATTGTAATCATAATAATGTATATAGATATATGTCATTCCATAGTATTAACGCTTTTGCAGTAATTTATATAGAAATTAAAACAGACACTGATTCCTCTCATCATTCCCCCTACTAAATATAAGTCATGTCCTCATGGTGACAAATGGACAACATCTTTATTAGTCACATTCTTCTCTTCAAGGATCATATTGCAATCATAGTCCTCTACATTATAGGTGAAGATATGTCTCCCTTTCACTGCAAGTCCATCATTCATCTCAGACACTGGCATACCATTTGTCTATTTTGTTCTACTGCATAGGACCCTATGCACTAAGGAGAGGAGCAAGCACGAGTAGGAGAGGTGGACAAAATCTCATTCCAATCTAGTCCTTCCTACAATCTTGAATGAGAGTGATGATTTTTTCTGCCCTTGTATCCATCCATCTTAGATTGGTTGGGGAGATGGGCTTTAGTCATTTGAAATAATCTGGCAATTCTTCCCAGTGCATAATACAACTCCGGACAACTGTAGAGGGAAGATAGTTTGCAATTTCTTAAAAATCAGCAATGCAAGAATTCAAATTATTCACATACTAGTCTCAGATGCCCTGCCTATAAGCTTGTGCTTTGAAATCTTTGGTAAACCAAGTTGTCTTAGGACATTCATGTCACATTACAAGACTAATATTGCCGACAACTGTATTGTATTCCTCCATTCTATTTTCCCATTCCATATTATTTCTTAAAAGAGAGATATAACTTCGGAGTTGGAGTTCTTCCACATACAAATTTAATAGAAGTTTTAACATGCCCCATTAAGTGCCCATGTTGAAAGAATTCACACAACAAGTTTTGTTGTTCCCTAGGGTTTTGTAAATAGGCTTCCATGAAATCCTTATGATTATCAAATCATATGACAAATTGCAGCTAATCTGCAATAATTTCCATCTCAAGAACTGCTCTCTTAAAAACAATGCATACACACCTGATGGTTGACATTGCACCAGAAGGGTTTCCCTTGTTTCACATGCAAGGTTGACATGTTCTTTGGCCACTGCCTTCTCTTCTCGAAGAGTCTCCAGACCTCTTTGGAGCTTTGCATTATCTTCCCTAAGCTTGGTATTAGCTACTCAGAGCTGGTCATTTACCTCATAGACTTGTAATGCCATAGGTGTAGGGGCAGGCAGAGCTTGGATTTGAGAAAGAACAACTAATTGGGCATCTTTTGGTGCAATGTGGGCCCTTTGTTGCTCTAGGTCTCATTGCAATTTAGAGACTAGTCTTTCCCCCTCCTCTTTTTCCTATGCAGCCTTAGATTTTGCTCTAATTATGTGTCCCTTATCTACAATAGCTAAGTTATGGTTTCAATTTATTTTTGGCACTCCCTCAAGTCATGCTTAGCCTTTGAAAGGCCCAAAGAATGGAATGTTTGTTCATCCTCTTCCTCCTTAGTGGAAATATCAATTTTGGGCTCCTTCCCCTTTCTTTGAAGGGCTCTGAAGGCCTCTTCTTCTTCTTGTGTCATGGAGGTGGAGATGCTACCCAAAATTGTAGTTGCACCCTGCTCTACTTTAGCCTCCTCTTCATCATCTATTGAAATGAAGAAGGTCCTAGTATGGTGCTTAGGTTTTGGTGTTGATGCCATTTTTTATTCTCCCCTTTCCTTCTGGGTGGATTGTTCTGACACTCTCCGAAGCCATATGGGGAAGTTTGTCACTAGCATTGCGGAGACTGATATGGTTGAGGCTTGTGTCTTCTTAGATTTTTTCCTCCATAGCTTAAGCTTGAGGAAGACTTTCCACTTCTCTTGGCCACTATCCTATTGAAAGAAGTGATTCTTGATAATCAAATAGATTAATCCATGATGGATTATCTAATTGTTAGCCTGTCGTGCACCTTGTTCATTATTATCTACAAGCAGGTGTATAGGTAGGTAGGGAGATTGATTAGACAGGTGAATAATTTCATAACCCACAAGACTATAGTCCTCCATGGTTCTGAGAGGCTAGTCTTGTCAATTCCCTTAGTAGCTCCTTTGTTGACTATATATCATGGCAATGGATTTGGAGCTATGTGAAAACTCTGAATCGACTCTTCATATGAGGGTTTTGTAAGGAAGCTAAGGTAGTGGAACAACTTCCTACACTAATCTTGAGGGAAGGGATATGCAAAAATTTTTAGGTCTTTACAATAGTTACAGAAATAAACACAAATAACAACCATACCATGACAAAGTAATTACGTGGGGAAACCCTTTCGGGAGAAAACCCCCACACTTCAAAGCTGCCCAATATATTATTCAGGAATCAGAAAGATTACAATATCCTTGTAAAGCAAGCTTTCACAGTAGTATAACTAACTAAAGATTTGGAGGCAACTCAACATCTATAAGACTCTTACACACAACCTCCATCTCAAGCTCCTAATATATAAGAGATACAATACAGTAAACCGCCAACGGTAATTACAAAACCATGAGCCAAAACCACCCAAAAGTGGCACCCAAATTATCTCCAATCAAATATGCCTTGTGATGTTCCAAATCAGACACCAACACATGTAACTCTCCCCTTTATAGCTCTTTTAATTGTCCAACATGTTTTCACATTTCCCAAAATGAGAGGCCCAACTTTTGGAGGTCACAACTTTTGACCTGGGTGTCCAATTGATGAACCATTTGATGAGTCAAAAAGCTCAAGAAGAGATATATCTAGCTATGACCTGATTCGCTAGTTACGTCAACTTTAGGGCATTTAGAGACCTCTAAGTGCCTCAAATCTGAGTTCAAAACTTTTTTTGGGAGTTCAAAAATAGAAACTTTAATGTCTTACAATCCAGGTATGATCTTGAGTCAAAACTCACCTAAGATGTTTACTTGGAGGTTCCATAACTTTTGGGAAATTTTGGGTCCATCCGAGCTCAAATGTAGAGTTACTAAAAATAGTAAGCCCTATCATTTTTAGCCCCTTTTGGAAACTTTGAAATTTCTAAGCCATTCTTCAAGATAAATGGTATTTGAAAAGACCAAAATTGGGAAGAAATCCTTTTGTAGTTGCAAGGTTGAGAGACCCTTCCTAACATTCTCCCACTTGTTGAACACCTTGCAACAGCAAAGGGAGTATCAACACCATGATTTAATTGCTAGGGGCTAAGAGGCCCATAGACTCCGAACACCATCTAAACTTATCTATGCTCATAGGCTTAATTGGTGAATCTAAAAAATTCATCAAAGTCTCTACCTTAACTAGCTTCACCCTGCCATCCACAACCATATCTCTAAAAAAATGATATTGTACATCAATGTGCTTGGTCCTGGCATGAAATGTTTGGTTCTTAGCTAGGCAGATCACACTTTAACTATCACAATAAACTGTCATTACACCTTGTTTTATTCTAATATCTAAGCACAATCTCTTAAGACAAATGGCTTCTTTACATGCATGAGTAGCTGCCATATACTTAGCTTTAGTAGTGGACAAAGCAATCACAGCTTGTCACTTACTCATCCAGCTAATTGCACCACCAAATAAAGTAATTACATAAGCATTGGTGCATCGTCTGCTATCAACATCACTTGCCCAGTTTGAATCCACATAACCATGAATATCAAGGGAATGGATGTTTCCTATAAAATTACCATGATAACATAAGGAATACTTTGAGGTACCCCACAAATATCTAAAGACTCTTTTAACTTCGTCCCAATGAACTCTACCAACATTAGACATATATCTAGAAAGAACTCCCATTGCTTGGGCAATGTTTGGTCTAGTACATACCACATCATACATCAAACTTCCAACTATACTCTGGTAAGGCATTCTACTCATGCCTTCCATCTATAATGGGGATGTTGGACATTGTGAAGCAGATAACTACGTTCCAACTGTAAAAGGAACACATAATGGTCTACAATTTTGATCTTAAACCTTTGTAAAGTTGAATTGACATATTTACTCTGGCCAAGCCATAGTTTTATGTTCTCTTTATCTCTTCTTGTTTCCATCCCAAGAATATGTTTAACTACAGTGCCAAGATCTTTCATTTCAAAATTAGCTACAAGTTGAGACTTTAGTTCGAAAATCATTCATTTCCCTTTACCAATAAATAACATATCATCAACATATAATGCAATAAACAGGAAATGATCTCCATCAAATTTATAATAAACACAATGATCAGATTTAGAATGCTCAAATCCTAAACTCAACACATATATATCAAATTTTTGGTACCACATCCTACGACTTTGTTTGAGGCCATACATGTTGAACACACCAGGATACTGACAGAGGGGGTGAATCAGTATCTAAACAAACTTCAAATCCTCTAGAGTAGATTAAAACTTAAGCATTACAGTATCAACATAAACATGAAAGATCAACACAATGCACATCAACACATAACACCAGATATACATGGAAAACCAAGGAAGAGAAAAACTAGTACAATGAGGATTAACTCACAATATATGAAGCTCAAAATTACAACTTTGTTTTAGGGCTACAACCCAAGGAAGCTACTACTCCCCAAAGAAAAGGTTTTAGGGTCACTCCCAAGGAAGATACAACTCCATGCAAACTTTGTTTTAGGGCTACTAGCCAAGGAAGCAACTACTTCCAAAACTGAGAATGAACTCAGTAAGGATTACAACATGACAATCCTTCTACTATCTGAAACTAATAATGAAACTCACACCTTTGATGATTGCAGTTTTGCCTCTTCACTCTTCTTCTAATGATTGGATTAGTTAGGCACACTTTTTACTTGTCACTTGTCACAAAAATGTCTTCAAGATGAATCAAGACAACCCTTATTACTTTTGCTCTTTCTTCTTTAGTCACACATCATAATGCATATAATATTCATATTCTTCTCTTCACATACTCACTTCGCAATCATACCACACCTAGATCAACTAGGTTTACAATATATACATGGCACTACATTGATTTCATTACAAGTTGGCCAATACAACAAGAATGTTACATTTTACAAGTCGGCCAGAGATCACACAACATGAAACATGTAGAGGGCAAGTTCTAACATGAACTACACACTACTCCAGGAAGAGACACATGATTTGCAGATGCCAATAGATGCGTAGCCCAGTCCTAAACATTCTTCATAGTAGCATCATTCAAGGAATAACATCTGCACACTTCACAAATTTGAATTAGGTTGCCCTTAAGCAAGAACACGTGAAGCTTGTAGCACATCGATCTTCACACTCTTGGCGGTACTCATGAATGTTTAAACATTGCTTGTTCTTCTTCCAGATGAGTCGGCAAGACCTATACACCATCTCCAAGCTCTCCTTGAACTCTATACAACAACAATTATGTGGCATACACCATCTATACTCCTCAATCAGCTTCAACCATAACAATTCTTTATTAACTGACTTGAAAACTTTGTGTAGTACTGGAAACATGAAGGAACTTCATGAAATTCCTCCATATGAGTTAGCCTGATCCATACATCTTTATGCACTCCTTGAACTCCACACAATAAAGATTTACTGTTTCTTACCTTCAATCATGTGACTTGGGAGCAATCATGTATTTAAAACTCACTGTCACACTTTTGTCATTTGAAAACTACACTTGTGGACCTCAAAATCATCTGAAACTCATATGGATGCACTCATAAACTACTCTAAACATATCCTCAAAACTGCATGGGAAAATCTTCACTTGTGGAGGAATGCGGAGAATTCCAAATAGCCTTCATCATCACATTACTCTATCAGAGCATAGATCAGAACTCTATCTCCCATAACTTTCACTGTGGAGGAGCAAGTGATCTAAAATTTTGGATTTAGTACCTTTACACCATACTAATCTTAACCTCTAAACCACATGACCATATCTTAAAATTCAAATGAATGTAAAGCATTTTAATGAGTAGTCTTCTAGACAGCTTCCTGCAACAGAAATCTTCACCAACGTCCGGAGGCCAAAACCTTCATATAACAGCACATGCTTCCTTAGGAACAACAAGAAGGATCATACAACATGCTACATGTCATCAACAATATCCTCTCATCCTTAGCATAGATTCTAATTCCCATATTAATATTTCATCTCTGCTGACCATAAACAAGCTTAATACACGTCGTCTTAACATTAATTAGGGCATGACATCCAACCATGAACATCATCAACCAACCATGAATCTTAGCATCATCATTGCATCTCATTGGATCTCTATTACTACACTGGTATATCATCATCACAAATTGAGTGATGACCTCGCTATAAGTGTGACATCAATGACAACACATATTGTCAACAATCGCCCCCTTTGTCATTTATGGCAACACAGACACCTGCTCATTCTCCCCCTTAAATGCACATTTCTCTCTCTCCCCCTTTGACATCAAGGACAAAGGATAATTACTTCTCTCTCTTAGGGCACAAACTCTCCCCCTAAGGTGCATATTTTCTTAACTTTCTCCTCCTTTGATGTTCATACTCTTTTCTTGAAGCAACTCATTGACTCCCCTTGTCAGCACCAACAACTACCTGCTCCCCCTGAGAGGTAGCCACCATCAATCCAAGAAAAAGATATAGCATGAACTCCCCCTGGATAGATGTACCACTATGCATCTAGGAAGGAGGGGCAATTACCCCTAACTTCTGCCAGAGATACTCAAAAGTATCCTTTGCAAGATCCATTGTGAAAATATCTGTAGTCTGATCCTTTTTTGGAACATATTCCAACTTCACTTCCTTATCTGCAACCTTCTCTCTCAAAAAGTGATACCAGATTGATATATGCTTGGTTCTGAAATGCATCACTGGATTCTTGGAAATATTGATAGCACTTGTATTATCACACAAAATAGGAATAAGCTCATCATACAGTACCTTGATATCCTTCAATGTTTGCTTCATCCACAACACTTGTGTGCAACATGACACTGCTGCAATATACTTTGCCTCTGTAGTTGATAAAGCTACTGAATCTTGTTTCTTGCTCTTCCATGAAACCAATTTGCTTCCCAAGAAGAATGCACCACCTCTTGTACTTCTATCATCAACACAACCAGCCCAATCAACATCAGTGTAAGCACTTAGATCAAAGTCATTACCTCTAGGATACCATAAGCCATAATTTTGTGTTCCCTTCAAGTATCTAAATATTCTTTTCACTGCCTTCTCATGTGTTTTCTTAGGATTAGCTTGATATTTGGCAACCACACATACTACAGGCATAATATCAGGTCTAAATGCAGTCAAGTACAACAATCCTCCAATCATAGATCTATAGAGAGTCTGGTCAACCTCTGGAGACTCATCATTCTTTCTCAAGTGATAACTAGTAACCATAGGAGTACTTAATAGTTTAGAGTCCTCCATACCAAACTTCTTCAACATCTCTCTAACATACTTAGCCTGAGAAATAAAGATATCATCATCTAGCTGAGCAATTTGAAGTCCAATGAAGAAAGACATCTCACCAATCATATACATCTCAAACTCTTTCTACATCTCCTCTGCAAACCTCTTACACATATCATCATCTCCACCAAAGATGATGTCATCAACATATACTGCAACTATCAATATCATATCTCCTTCTTCCTTGACGTAAAGATTACTATCTATGGTACCTTTCTTGAATCCTTGCTAAAGTAAGTACTTATCCAACCTAGCATAACAAGCTCGAGGTGCTTGCTTGAGACCATACAAAGCTTTCTTGAGTCTACACACCGTGTCTGGATGTTCTGATATCTAGAAACCATTTGGTTTCTGAATGTAGAATCAAGAAAGCTTGAAGTTATTATGAGCAACAAGGGCAAGTAACATCCTGATTGCCTCCATCCTGGCTGTTAGAGCAAAAGTCTCCTCAAAATCAATGCCTTCAACTTGAGAATATCCCTTACACACCAATCTTGCTTTGTTCCTCACAACTTCCCCATCTTCATTCAACTTGTTCTGAAACACCCACTTTGTTCCTATAACATTCTTATTGGTTGGTCTGGGAACCAATTCCCATGTCTAATTCTTCTCTATCTGATTTAGTTCTTCTTCCATTTCCTTCAACCATCCATCATCTTTGCTAGCATCAGCAAAGGTTTTGGGCTCTACCTTTGATAACAAACAAAAATTCACTTGCTCACTTGCCTTTGCAAACCTTCTCCTAGTCTGCACTCCTTCATTCCTATATCTAATGATTTGATCTGCTGAATGGTTATTCTAAACTTACTTTGTTGGAGTCTTAGGGATCTGCTCTGGTGCTTGTTCCTTCTCTTCTTTGTATTCTTCTTCTTCTTCTACAATGTAGGGAAATATATCAGATCCACAGTCCTCTGGTTCTTGTGAATTCTAATACAAGTCTTCATCCACCTTGGCATTTATACTTTCAATCATCTTTCTCAACCTCTTATTGTAGCATCTATAGGCCTTGCTTCTAGTTGAGTAACCAAGAAAGATCCCTTCATCACTTCTTGAATCAAACTTTCCTAGGTCTTATTCATCTCTTCTGATATAGCATTTGCTGGTAAAGATCCTGAAGTATCTGACAGTGGGAGGTCTTCCATACCATAGCTAATAAGGGGTCTTGGTGCTATTGACCCTCAGTTGTGTTACATCCCCAACTTTGACTATGTTTAACTTTTACTTTTCATGTGATTAACTGGATAAGTAATCATATGTTAATGATTTGATGTTTGGGGAAAATGTTAGGATAAATCATTGGTTATATGGATTATGATTAATGTTTAATATTAGACATGAGATTACATGTTGGAATTATTTTAGTATGATGAATATTAATTTGATGATGATACACTAATCATGGTTTGAATGACTGTGAGTGTAACTAGGAAAAAAGACTTCTAATTCCAAGAAGGGAATGCGAATATCACCTGGGAGAAGGAAATAGATGTTGTGGAAAAATTCAGGTTGTCATCTGGGTTTTAAAGTTGTTCTTTACGTGAATCTATGTGAGACAAGGTATGTATTAGTCATCTTCCCTTGTTTAGTCAATTTCAATTTGACTATTGTTGTCTTGTTGATTTAGGGTTTCTCGATGTCACCTATGTCGATCTGACTAAATAATGTTCTTGGAACATTATTATCGGTTAGAGTTAACGAACATTGTTTTTTTAGAGTTTCCCTATGTATATTTATATATTAAGTTTTGTGTATATTGATTTAATTATTCTAATTATAGTATAAGATTGCAAAGCGGGGGAGTAAGCCTTGACCCCATGTTCACATTTTGATGCATGTTTGATGCTAACACCATATTATTGGTAATGCTATTTTGGTGATAGCATAGATTATTATATTATTCTCATAGTATATATATGTGATGTATATGAATAATGTGGGTTATAATTATTTAACCACCTTTTGCTATGATGATCATCTTGTGGTTTGTTACCACTACATGCATACAGTGAACTGTACCCCCCATATTCCTTGAAGGATGGAATGAGTGGGAGAGTGATGATGGCTTAGCATAACCAATCCATGATTATAGCACTTCATGTGCTGCATGCTCTTGAGGAGAGGGTGTATAGGATAATGGATCAATTATTCCTACAAGGAGTGGTGTGGAAGTTGAGACCATCGTTTCCTTCAACTGAATGAGGGAATTTTAATGGTTATTGTTGTTGCCTATCGTGAGTGAGGTTGGAAGAAAAGAGTTCTGAGTTAAGTGCAGGAAAAGACAGAGCAGTGTGAAGCTCGTTTAGAAAGAGCATTGCTTTGAGCTTAAATTCATTGATAATGCATATATATACATTCAGGTACATCACTGACTATGTTTAATACATAAGATAGCATGGAATTATAATATTAATCTTTGTTGATGGCCTTAAGGGTCATAGTCTTTAAACACTGTTATTTTAACAATTGATAGTCCATCGAAGCCATAAGGCTGAGGACTTTAGAACTTTGCTTTAACAGTTCAAAGCTCATTGAAGCCATTAAGGCTGAGACCATTTCTATATCAAATGATAGCCGTCGAGGCCAATAAGGCTAAGAACTTAGAATATTGTTGTAGTAGTATATTGTTAAACATGCGGCCATGATATCGGTCAACACCCTATTATCCTTAACTATAGACTGTAAAGTCTTTATAAAAGAATGTGTCGAAAGATTAATACTGTCCATGTTTTCGATTATATATACACATGATGACTGGCCGAGAGCCACACATTTTTTTGAATGCTAAGTGATTCTTTGAATTGTTATATATATAAGGATTTCTTGAAATGGGTTATATATTATAAGGATTTCTTTAAGTTGTTATCTTTACGTGCCTTCAATTTATTTCTTGTTAAAACAGAGAGCAGTAGGCTCCTTATTACTTATTAAAGTTAAACTGTGATTGTATTGTTACCGTTATTATACTACGAGTGCATATTTGAACTTTAAACAAGAGGTAAGATGCATAGATATAGTCTTGCATTATTCTTGAAAAGGAAACAATAGAGCTTGGTAGCTCGATAACTATGTTATCATTTTGGATATTTACTTAAAAAGATGGCATTAACGATCTCTCTATTTAGTAATGATGAGAAGGTATTATAAGCTTTCAAGTCTCTAGTAGACTAAGAATGTTATTATTGATAGAAGATGATATTTTTCTTATCTTTTGGTAACTAAATATTTTATAATGATGTTGAGACTGGAGAAGATAGATCTCTAAGTATACCTCCAACAATTTTGGCAAAATGTGAAACTTTTTCATACAATTATATTTTTGACATGAATGGGTTATGTTTCAGTTGACAAGGGTCAGATGGAGATCCTTTAACCAAGCCAAATATTTAAACTCATCTCATGGAGATGTTGACTACAATTGATCTTGTGGTTGGAAACCAAGAACTAATACACTTTGAAATAAGGAACATAGTGACGGGGAGTTAGAGATTCCATGTTGCAGATGCAACAAGAAACCTTTGAAATGTACTCTAGGAAATGGAGTTGGAAGTCCAAGATGATGGACTAAATTCATGACCAAGAACGGTCATCCAAAAACATTGTAGGATGAGATAACATCTAAGTCAAGTTAGAGATGTGTGAACATTTGACTACGTTCATTGCAAAATGTTTATTTATATTAAATCTTTGGCCAAAGTAATGCGTCCATCTCTGCATGCATTAGTCGATTCACTATGCTCCAGATGGCATAAACATCTAGTAGTGTCATAAATAGTTAGAGTGGACCTATAGTTGTATGACCGTGAAGAGTTATGAAGGACATAACACTAAAAACTCAGATGGAAAACCTTATGGTTCCTTATATATACTTCCTTTGTGAAGGGTAGGGCCACTTCCAGGAAAGAACTTGTGCAGGGGACCGCTGGTCTATGGTTGGAGGAAAAGCACTCAGGTGATACTCTCCTTCCCAAGCAGATGACATGCTAAGACTTATGAAGATAGATATCAAAAATCTCAATGCAGTATATTCTATTATATGACTTGACAGTCAAATTTTATGTAAACTTATCATTATTTCCATGAGCAAAACATTATGACTGTAAAGTGAAGGAACTCACTAATATGTTATCTTTGAATATGTTGTAAATTTTAGTTTTGAAATTATTCAAAAAAGATATGCATTTTAAATAATGATTATTGTTAAGCAAAAATATGATTATGATGATCATGATTATTTACTTGATGGTAAATTGGAATGTTAATCTGAGTAATATGTGGTGACATGTTGTGAACAGGGTTGTGCTTGAATGGCAAAGGCCATACGGTTCTCACGATGGAGATCCAAGTTCGAATCCCCCAAGTAACATGTGGTTTCTAAGTGGATTCTAAGTTGATTAAGTTGGTTAAGTGGATTTGTTGATGGGGAGGAGATCCCCCTTGTGACCTCCAACACTTATGGAACAAAAAAATGTGGTGACATGTTACATATGGTATTAGAGCTGCAGGTTCAAAACATGGACCTGTGAACTCATTGCATGAAAACTTCTTCAGGCATTAACAATTTCTAATGTTTGGATGTTTTTTGCCAAAATGGTAAGAACAAGAATGACACCAAGGAAGGAGGTAACATGAAATGGATGTTACCTAAAGGCTATGAGAGAGCAAGCCTCAAGAATGAAAAGCCTAGACCAAACTGGTTACCTGGAAGGTGCATGGTTATTTGATACTGAAACTTTTGTTGATGCTATTAAATGCATCAAGCAGGAGAAGGACAAAGCAATTAAGGCTATTGTTCCTACCTCTAAAAATGAATTAGTGAAACCCTCTACACATAAGGACTTACCATTTGGAAGTGGTCCCAATGCTCCTATTATCACTCAGGAGGTCATGGATGAGTACTTGCGAGTACATCCACCTCCTAAGTCTGATTTGGTAAAGCTCAAGGATGAGGATAAACCCGGGAAGATCTCCCAGCCTAAAAATGACTTACAGTTGCAAGATGTGAAAACTTGTAATAAATGATGGATTTTATGTGATTCATGGATACTATAATGCAATTTTATAAATTTGACAAAACTTTCCTTTCTTGTTTAAGATTGCATAAATGAGAAT
The DNA here is from genome assembly GCA_027924645.1 of Cunninghamia lanceolata. Taxonomy (NCBI): domain Eukaryota; kingdom Viridiplantae; phylum Streptophyta; class Pinopsida; order Cupressales; family Cupressaceae; genus Cunninghamia; species Cunninghamia lanceolata. The sequence goes on from BSBN01000639.1 coordinate 3,128,078, forward strand.
GGATTTATGTTTATGAATGGATTCAATAGTATGAAAACTAATTGAATGCTTAACATGTAAACTTCAAGAGAAGTAGATTGCAACATGGTTCGAACAAGAACCAACATTAGGGATATCCAAGAGGAATGACAACCTTCTGTCCACTCTGATTCAAAACTTGACTAGATCCTTGCTATGCTCCATGAGATGAGGGAAAGAATTGGAACTCTAGAGCAGGAGGTTAGGGGTCAGAATGGATCCATGAAGGAAGTCTTCCACGAGGGTGAAGATGAGGAATGTCATGAAAACACCATCCAAAGTGGACATGGACAGAATATCTCTGAAATTAGACAAAATGAGGATAAAAGAAGCCATTTGGCTCTAGAATTATCCAGAGATATGAAAAAGGTTACACCTCCCAAATTTGATGGGACTGTAAGCAAAGATGCCGTGGAGGCATGACTTACCGAAATGGAGAAATACATTGAAATAAGAAACTATTCTGAAATCACCAAAGTAGTATGGGGAACATACCAATTGGTAGGAGAAGCATCCACCTAGTGGATGAACAAGAAGATGGAGTTAAAATTGAAATCCTTGATTCTAACCTGGGAAAGGTTTGTGTAACATTTTAGGCAAAGATAGTTGCCTATTTTGACCAGAAGCTTATATACTTCCAAAATTTGAGACAGGGTGACTCATGTATGAATGAGTACTAGGAGAAATTCACTCATCTCCTCAAATATGTTCCACAATAATAGTAGGATGAGAGATTTCACATCTAAAAGTTTGTCATGGGCTTAAACGCCCAAATTGGAGGTGAAGTTGATGTGCATGGTCCCACTACAATGGACCAAGTTTATGAGAAAGCTATTAAACATGAACAAAAGTTGAAATCCATGTCTGCATACAGGGAAAGGAACTGTAAAAAGTTTAGTTGGTCCCAATCCTCCCAATCATTTAAGAAAAGGGGAAATAAGTAGAAATTAAATAAGAAAGGTGACAAAGGATTCAAAGATAATTAGAATGAATCCAAGGGTGAGAAGAAAAATAATAATAAATCCAAGAAAAATGGAGATAATTCTAGAAAGCCTTATGAAAGGTGAGGACCCGCGGGAGGGTGTTATTCATGTGGCAAAGACCATTATGCTAATCAGTGTCCCAATAAGACCCAAGGGACTCAGCCACGAGGAAATCCTTTACCTTCACAATAGGCAACTTTTTAACAGCGGATACATGCAGCCTTGGACAATAGGCAAGCTGAGTATCAAAGCAATCCAATTGAAACCACATGTATTTTATTTGATATCCCAATTTCAATTTTGATATATATTGGTGCTACATAATGTTTAATTCTCCAAAAGTTTAGAATAAGATTTCTAGAAAAGTGGGCTACATGGCAAATACTTGGTTAGTTGAATATGCAAATCAGACCAGAGTTTAGGTAGAGAAATGTTTGTTTAAGGCTAAGGTTGAACTTCTGAGTTTCTCCATTGAAGTGAACCTTTATGTAGCCCCATTAGGCTCATATGATGTCATCCTTGGAATAAATTGGTTATGGAAACATAGCGCTAAGGTGGTTTGTTTTGCTAAAACAATAGAATGCCTAGATGACCTTGGGAATAAAGTTTTTTTGCAAGGCACCGCTAGAGACGTTAAATTGAGGCAAATATCTTCCCTACAAATGAAAAGAGCCCAGAGAAAAGGATGCCAAATTTTTACCATTAAAATGGAGAAAATAAATAGTCACAAGGAATCTATTTTCCAAGATGGTTTGATGTATTATGAATCTCAAAAACTCTAAGGAGTTGAAGAAAGAGAATCCATAGATCAGGAGAGATTAGATATGGATAGATACCCTTTTCTTCGAGATTTTGAGGATGTATTCCCAGATGAAATACTGGGATTACCTCCTAAGGGAGATTTTGATTTCTCATTAGATATAATTCTAGGATCAAAGCCTATATCTAAATCTCCTTATAGAATGAACAGAACAGAGTTAATGGAGCTAAAGGCTCAGTTGCATGAATTACTTCATAAAGGATTGAATGACCTAGTGTTTCACCCTGGGGAGCATCAATAATTTTTGTCAAAAAACAAGATGGTACATTGCAATTATGCATAGATTATCATATGCTAAATAAGGCGATGATAAAGAACAAGTATCCATTGCCCCGTATTGATGATCTCTTTAATCAAATGCAAGGGACAACTATGTTTTCAAAGATTGATCTTCGATTAGGATACCATCAATTGAGGCTAAAAGATGAGGATATTCATAAGACAACATTTAGAACAAGGTATGGGCACTATGAGTTTACCATCCTACCCTTTGGGTTAACAAATGCCCCTACAACATTTATGAACTTAATGAACAGTGTGTTCAGAGACTGTTTGGACAAGTTTGTCCTTGTTTTCCTTGATGATATTTTGATTTACTCCAAGAATGAGGAGGAACACCTACAACATCTAAGGATTATCCTCCAGAGGTTAAGAGAGCATAAATTGTATGGAAATCTCTCAAAGTGTACTTTCTTTCAAAAGGAAGTATAATATTTGGGTCATATAATTTCAGCTAAGGGAATTGTCGTGGACCCAACAAAGATTAGAGCCATTCTGGAATGGCCAGCATCGAGAAATATGCATGAGCTTTAAAGTTTTATAGGCCTAGCAGGATATTATAGAAAATTTGTGGCTAAATTTTCAAAAATTGCCTATCCTATCACTTCATTACAAAGTAAAGGCAAAAGATTTGATTAGTCAGAGAAATGCTAGGAGGCATTTGACCAACTAAAAGAAAAGTTTCTATGACACCTATTTTGAAGGTACCAGACCCACATGGTCAATTTGTAGTCATCATCGACGCCTCAGGAGAAGGATTAGGTGGTGTACTTTCTCAGGATGGGCAAGTTATTACATATGATTCCAAAAAGCTAAAAACTTATGAACAAAATTATGTTCCTCACGATCTGGAATTGGCAGCAATGGTTCATGCAATACAAATGTGGAGATATTATTTACTTGGAAAAACTTTTGAACTAAAATTAGACCATCAAGGGCTCAAATATTTGTTCACTCAACCACATTTGAATGCTCGCCAGAGAAGGTTGTTAGAGCTAATATCTTATTATGATTTTGAGATCAAATACATACAGGGCAAAGAAAACCAAGTGGCAGATGCCTTAAGTAAGAGAAGACATGTCTCCTCAATGATCTCCATACATTTTGATTTTAGGAATTAGGTATTGCAAAGTTCCAAAGGAGATGAATATTATGAGCAGGTAAAACAAGCTCTTGTGGATAATCATCATGATCCTAGGTATGATGGGTTTAATTTTGAACCTGATGGACTATTAAGTTTTAAAGGAAGGATGTATGTTCTGAAATCTGAGGAGTTAAGGAATATCATGTGGAAGGAGGTTCATTCTGCACCTTATTTAGGACATCTTGGAGTGATGAAATTGCTAGCTGATGTAAAACCATTATATTTTTGGAAAGGAATGAAGAGGGATGCTGCAAGGTTTGTAGCTGAATGTATGGAATGCCAGAGGGTGAAGGTAGAACACCATCACCTGGCAAGACTTCTATACCCTCATGAAATTTTGGAATGGAAATGACAAATCATTAGCATGGATTTTGTGCAAGGACTTCCTATGTTTAGGAATAGACATGATGCTATTCTGGTTTTGGTGGATAGACTCACCAAGGTGGCACATTTCATACCCAAGAATTTGATAGATGGGGCACCAGTCATAGTCCACAAATTTGTGCAAGAAGTATTCAAATTGCATGATATCCCTAAGAAGATTATCTCAGATAGGGATGCCCATATGACATCAACATTTTGGCAAGCCTTGTTTTCCTCACTTAGAACTCAACTAAACATAAGGTCTTCTTATCATCTCGAGATGGATGGACAAATTGAAAGAGTAAGCCAAGTGTTGGAAGATCTATTGAGAATGTATTGCATGGAGCAACAATACAAGTGGGAAGATTATCTTCCTCTTGTGGAATTCGCTTACAATAATTCCTATCATTCCACTATCAAGATGGCTCCATTTGTAGCATTATATGGAAGAAAGTGTTGAACTTCTATAAGCTAGGATAAGCTCGAAGATAGGATTAGCCTTGGTCCAGAAATGCTATTAGAAATGGAAGAGCAAGTCCATTTGATTAAGAAAAGGCTAGTGGAAGCAAATGATAGGCAGAAAAGTTATGCGAATGCCAAGTGCATCGCAAGATATTTCTCAGTGGGAGAAAAAGTCCTTTTAAGGGTTAAATCACAAAAGATTTCTATTAAGTTTGGAAAGACATCCAAACTAGCTCCTAGGTATGTAGGTCCCTTCAAAGTTCTCAAAGAGGTCAACCCAGTGGCATACATGATTACTCTACCACTAGCTCTTTCCATGATGAATAATGTTTTCCATGTTTCTTATTTGAAAAGTATGTTGTAGGAGATAATCATCTTCCTATTCTTGACAAGAATGCCATACAGGTGAAGGACCTAGGGGTGGTAGTGATTGAGCCCATCAAGGTGCTCGAAATATGTAAGCTATGCTTGAATAATAAAGAGATTACTCAATGCAAGGTCTAGTGGGACCTACTGGTTCCCAAACCTGCACACATCAAACTCTAAAGATTTGCCACTTCTTATGCTCAAGTTTAATGGTAGACTTGGCCAACAGAGTGGGAGATTGTCTCTTATCTCCCCTTCACTTTAGGTTCTGCCGCACCTAGGGGGTATCCCTCATTTACAATCAATAAATATAGCTTTTCATTACCAGGCAGAATGCTCTCATGTATGCACCAGGATTTATATGATTAACCCCAGATTGACAATGTTCTTGGATTATCTAACTTATTCACATTAGAGAACATGCAAGAGCCTAACCTAAAACAAAATAAAACATGAAATGGTTTGCTTCAAATGATTTGTCTTTAAATTTGGTTTTCTTCTAGACCTTTGGGCAAATAAATCCTAGACCGATGCTTTGTCAAGGGCAATAGAGTCAAAGGGCTACAATGCAAATGTTTCCTTTTTGACATCTAAAACTTCATATTCAGAGGCTCGAAACCATTATCACTGCCTTACAGTAATAGCCCAAGAAAGGGTATCACCTGTGACTCTTCTTCAATGATCCTTTAATACAAAATACTTTCCCCTATATCCGATAAATAAATCAGTTTTAATCCATTCCTTGAACAGATGCAACAAATCAAATATACAACACAACAAATGCATGCAGACAAACTCATAACTCCTTGGTAACTTTACTTGAAAAGAAAGCATTCATACTCAAGGAGATAGTCATAGACAACACACACAGAAGTGTTTTTCATATATTGCAATCTGAATAGAAAATAATCATACAGGAATTTATTCACCTACAATAGCATTCTCCATTGAAGTCCAGACTCCACAGCCTTCTATAGAAATCTATTTCCCAAAAATGTGGATAGCTTGTATCCAAAGTGTAGAATAATTCCCCACAAAGTGGAACAACATGCTCTCTTATAGAAACAAGAGCATGTTGCCCTAAAAATTAATTACATCCTGGCAATTAGGTGAGTTTCCACATTGCAAGTTACTGCCAATAAGCCTAGGGAAATACAAAATATACAAAAAGAGGAGAAGACAAAATACAATATAAAATATGGAGCAAAATTATTTTAATTTATTTTCCCCTTTTGACTTTATCCACACTTCAAATTGCAGCTGCCAAGCATTAACTTTGCTTCAATCCTCTGCCATGTTGCACCATCACAACTGCACACCAGAAGGTTCTTCATCCTCTTACAACGCTGGGGAATGAGGCCATGTGGCCTCTCAATGATGCCATTCATCACTCGTAGCCCTCTCAAAAATACAGAGAAAAAGAACCAATAGCCTCCAACTCAAAAAGTTTATCACAGGGTCATTTTTTGACAGTGCCGGGCATTTTCATGGCTGTAGGCACCCGAAAATCATCACAAACATTTCTAAAAGCTCTACCCAAGCAATAGGAATGGCCAAGGGATGAATTTAGACCATAAATCATCAGTTTTGAGCTCAAATGGACCCCCAAAAATTACATGGAAACCCAAAACCATGAACAACAGTTCACTCTACAACACCACCTACTCGAATCTGCCCGAAAGACCTCAGAGGAACCACCATGAAGATCAAGAGGTGTTAATTTTCATTGCAAAGGAGATAGCAAGTCATAATCCACCCTGAGATGGTGATTTCGCACCATCGCATAATAATAGGGAGCAGCAAGAAAACCCGTGCAATGGTGCGAAATGCCAAATACTTGGCTTTATTTCTTTACCTTCCATTTTATAATGTATAAACATTATAAAAATGTTTATATTAAAACATCTCTCACCTCATTTTTCCAATTAAAAAATTGTGAATATTTTTCTTTTTTAAAAATGCATTTTGGCAACTTAGGAAAATGATCACCAGTCAATTTCTCTTCTTCGGAAAACAACGCTTGTTCACTGCGGACACATGGGATATTTGGAGGCCACAAAAATTTGCATAGGGCCTTTATCAATTATTTAGAGAAAACCCATTTCCTCAAAATTTGCATTGCTGAAAGATTTTAGGGACCTCCTTTGTAAATTGGCTTGCCGGATGCCCCAACCGCAACTAAAATGCATCATATGGTCTTTGATTTTAATGAAACTAGAATTGGAGAAGTTTTGGACCAAAGTGAGAAATGGGTCACCCTCAGAATTGTGAGATTTAAAACTTTCCAGAACATCAAATGTAGTCTGGTCGGAGTCAAAAAAGAATTAAACGACCCATCAAAACTTATCCTGGAACCACGAAACTGAGTAGGCATGTTACCATACGTGCCAAAAAACTTCCTACCATATGGATTTGTAAGATGATCTCTGAGTTGGAATATTTTAATCGGTGAAGGTGGGCTCCAGGGTAGATTGAGCAGCATGTCAACCTAGCCTCTGTTGACACATCGAAAGGATATAGGCACTTCAAATTTGCAAAATTTGAGGGTACCAACAGTGGCTCATGCTTGGGGATGCATGCCTCTTGTAGGCATGGCAAGATTCTAGTTATCTCCGGGATGAAGACTATGTGCCATATCCATTGGGTAGCCGAGTAAATGCTCCATCTTGCATTAAAAATCATACCTTCAATTTTATTTGGTGGCCCCGGGCCCCCAAAAATGAAAAACCAGAACCCTCCCTTGTCAAATACCTAATTTTCATCTGACTACATTGGGTCAAATCTAAAAACAATACCATAAAATACCCACAAACTAACCCCATCATTGACATGCTTTACCATATCACTGAGCCTGCCACTGTCAACATTAACTCTGTCAATCTGAAAATTACATACTAACTAAAATCCATAATCATTTTGACACCTAACCATATCCAACTCACTATCACATTCCACTAAATGCTCATCCAACTGAACTGAAAATTGAACACACTCATAGTCCCTTTGACATGTTGCATCATAAATCTTGAAAACATATTCAATTCATGTATCAAACATGAAAATTTCATAAAGAATTTGTTCAATAGTCTCATCAAGAAGTATATTGGTGCAGGAGCACCTAACACAAGGTGGCCTCCGTGAGGCATTTAAGTTTATGTTTGTTTAGAAAATCATGTTTGCATTGTAATAAGGTCTATTTGACCAATGCATTTTCATTTCAGTTTGTATCTAGGTTCATTTTGTAAGTCCCAAGTGACTTAGGGGACATTTGTCAAATTGTAACCACATAATTCAAAAAATAGGTAGTAGGGCAGTTGAAGACTATTTAAAACAATTGTCTCCCAGCCGCTTGGAGTCAGTTTGGTACTAGTCAGGGCGAGTTTATAAACCCAGAGGATTGAACCAAATGGATATATCATTTTTCATTGTAATGAGATCAAAGAGATTGAATGTAACCATGCATTGTGTTGAGGAGAAATAAAGACTATTCTGTGTCGTCAATTTGTTTTCTGTTCTCTGTAATTACAAATTGCATAGCTGTAGATCTCTTTCCTTTCTGTGTTTTCCCGTTGTTGCATTATGTTGATGTGAAGCATTCCATTGATAAGATTTTTGTCGAAATCAGTGGAATGGCTTCATTGTACAGTTATCTGCTTTCATTTTCTATTTTGTTTTCCTGTTCAACAGTGTAGAGGACCAAATTTGGTTGTGCACAGTAGATCGCCTAGCATCTCCATGTGCTAGGGTTTGGATTGGAGGAGTTGGAGTTGTTTCGGTGAGACAGAGGCCATCGACGAAGCATTTCTCGCTCAAACTGATGAGGATAGTCTGGCTGAAGGGAGGATCGAGATGCTGAATGGAAGTCACGGCTTGAGGTTCAGATCCAAGTGATCGGATTATATGCAGTTCTGGAGAAAGTCTGACCAATAGGGAAGGATATGCCGAAGGTAGACGCCATCGGGCAAAGGAGCGACATCGGTAGAAGAGTTGGAAGCATACAACGAAGACAAGAGTCTCATCGAATGCATATCGCAAAAGCATGTTGGGAATGTATGTGGAGAATGTATCTTTCATCAGATACAAATGGTGATCGGTTGTAATGGTGAATCAGGGTATAGGAATCGGTAATAGCAAGTCACGCCAAGCATATACTAAGTGTTTGAGGCTCCCCATCATATATGCCCTAACTCATTGAAGCCAAATTGCAGCTCCAAGTCTGAAAAATCAAATTAAATGGAAGACTCATATAAAACCTTAGAGTTATCCTCAAAAATTTGTCCCGTGCCAGACAAGCACTCACTTTGTGTGATAAACAAAAAATGTTCATACATAGGCAGATGCTCAAACTAACCTGCATTATATTGGCATTCACATTCACTGGTACCCAAAGGAACATCATCATTGTTGAAGCTTATGTGAGCAGAGAACAGAAGCTCATGATCATCTTCATGTACATACCTCTAATATTCCATGGCCAACAAACCTAAAATTTGGTCACTACTGAGTGAGCATGCTTCTTCTTTTACATCTTCTAATGCTTCTTCCTCTTGATCCCCATAAGAGCTACAAGAACTACTTAATTGCAAATCAAAATCCACTTGGTTGTCATTTCTATCATTAAAATCTAGATATTCAATGGATTCATCATAGCATGTTTCTTGTTCATCAACAATATTGCACCCTTCATTGAATGAAAACACGTCCGTCTCTACAAAGAAACAAGCATATTCCATCTCATCATTAATTTCATGAGCTAGTGGCTTCGCACATAGATTTGAATCAACGCATTTTCCAATGTTATACACATCAACATCCTCATAGAAGCATTCATAATCCATAGAAAAATAATCAGGCTTGTTGTCATCATGATCCTTATCACAAGAGAATTCATCACCACATAAACTATGCTCAGAATCTTTAGAAGGAATGCTTAAAATTTCATTTTCAAAATCATAATCACTGATATATTGGTCTACATATATGTTGGTTGTGGGCTGATTACACTCACTGTCCTTATTTTCAAAAGATAAATCTTGATTTTCTAATATACTCTTTTCAGTTATGTGCATCACGTTCTAATTTTTCTCAATAGGACAACTGCTATCTGTATTTTTAGATGCTACACCTCTTGTATAATCACATTGGGCTGATGTATAAACTGGGACAATAGGGGTGTAAGTACTCTGACATCCATTTTTAATACTTGAATTGCACCTTTCATCAACATTGGGGGTCTTAGGGAAACACACATTTATAGAGAAATAACCCTTGTGCATTCCATACTTTTGATTATTTTCAATATCCATGGCAATATGATATGCCTGATGAAGTGTGGTAGGCTCCTTATCCTTCAGCAAATAGCTCATTTCCTCATCAAATGTAGCCAGGTAGACTACCAGGCACAATGCATCATTTGGTCTCGTATATTCAGGATATACTTGAGCAAATTTGTAAATCTTAAATTAAAGGCTGGAACCAACTCATCATTTTCCTTTTGAAAGTTCATAAATTGTGTAATCAATGTGGCCATATTAGTCCTTTCACCAAACTATTCTAAGAATGCATTCTCTAGATCTAACCATGAAGAAATTGAACACACAGGCAAATCTGAAAACCAGACCCTAGCATCATCCTTCAATGATTGCACAAAGAGTTTCATCACAACATCTTCAGCCTCAATCTCATAGTCTTCTATTAAATCATAGAAATTTTGTAGATGCTTGTTTGCTGATTCAGAATTTTGTTCATTATATTTTGGCAAACACTTTCTAATTTCACCGGGGATAGCACTTGGGTAACCATTAATGCCATTGAAATTTAGGGCTTTGTGTCTTTCAACAGAGAATAACTTTTTATGAGGACATGACATGTATTGTTGTTCTAATCTAGTCATTTTGAATGGAAGAGATGAAATACCTGGGAATATATTGCAGCTTCAAACATGTTCAACAACAGAGTCGCCACCTCTCCAAAGAGGATAAAACATCACAAGCCAAAAGCTCTTGCCTGATCAATTGTATTTTGGGTTCAACTCACCAGCAAAGCACCCTTCAAAAATCTTCAAAAATGTTGCAACACCTTCCACTTTAGACCGTGAAAATCCTTTAACTCATTTGGCTCTCCCAAAAGATGAGCAGCTGCATTCTCCCTAGTAGAGTCGCCAATTCATGTTGGTTCCTAAACCTACACACATCAAACTCTAAAGATTTTCCACTTCTTATGCTTAAGTTTAATGGCAGACTTGGCCAACAAAGTGGGAGATTGTCTCTTATATCCCCTTCACTTCAGGTTCTGCCACACCTAGGGGGTATCCCTCATTCACAATCAATAAATATAGCTTTTCATTACTAGGAAGAATGCTCTCATGTATGCACCAAGATTTATATGATTAACCCCAGATTGGCAATGTTCTTGGATTATCTAACTTATTCACATCAGAGAACATGCAAGACCCTAACCTAAAACAAAATAAAATGTGAAATGGTTTGGTTCAAATGATTTGTCTTTAAATTTGGTTTTCTTCTGGACCTTTGGGCAAATAAATCCTAGACTGGTGCTCTGTCAAGGGCAACAGAGTCAAAGGGCTACAATGCAAATGTTTCCTTTTTGACGTCTAAAACTTCATATTCAGAGGGTTGAAACCATTATCACTGCCTTACAGTAATAGCCCAAGAAAGGGTATCACCTGTGACTCTTCTTCAATGATCATTTAATACAAAATACTTTCCCCTATATTCGATAAATAAAGCAGTTTTAATCCATTCCTTGAAGAGATGCAACAAATCAAATGTACAACACAGCAAATGCATGCAAACTCAGAAACCCTTGGTAACTTTACTTGAAAAGAAAGCATTCATACTCAAGGAGATAGTCATAGACAACACACATAAAAGTGTTTTTCATATATTGCAATCTGAATAGAAAATAGTCATACAGGAATTTATTCACCTACAGTAACATTCTCCATTGAAGTCCAGACTCCACAGGCTTCTACAGAAATCTATTTCCCAAGAATGTGGATAGCTTGTATCCAAAGCCCAGAATAATTCCCCACAAAATGGAACATCATGCTCTCTTATAGAAACAAGAGCATTTTGCCCTAAAAATTAATTACATCCTGGCAGTTAGGTGAGTTTCCACATTGCAAGCCACTGCCAATGAGCCTGGGGAAATACAAAATATACAAAAAGTGAGAAGATAAAATACAATATAAAATATGGAGCAAAATGACTAATTTATTTTCCCCTTTGACTTTGTCCACACTTCAAATTACAGTTGTCGGGTGTTAACTTTGCCTCAATCCTTTGCCCCATCGCACCATCACAGCCGCACACTAGAAGGTTCTTCATCCTCTTGCGACGCCACGAAATGAGGCCGTGTGCCCTTTCAATGACGTCATTCATCACACTTAGCCCTCTCAAAAATACAGAGAAAAAGAACCAGCAGCCTCCAACTCAAAAAATTTATCGCAGGGTCATTTTTTGACAGTGCTAAGTTTTTTCATAGCTACAGGCACTCGAAATTCATCACAAATATGTCTAAAATCTCTTCCCAAGCAATAGGAATGGCCAAGGGATGAATTTAGACCATAAATCATCAGTTTTGAGCTCAAATAGACCCCTAAAAATTGCCTGGAAACCCAAAAACGTGAACAACAGTTCACTCTACAACACCACCTGCTTGAATCAGCCCGAAAGACCTCAGAGGAACCACCATGAAGATTAAGAGGCGTTAATTTTCATTGCAAAGGAGATAGCAAGTCAGAATCAGCCCTGAGATGGTGATTTCACACCATCGTACATCAGCAGGGGAGCAGCCAGAAAACTCGTGCAATGGTGCGAAATGCCAAAGACTTGGCTTTATTTCTTTACCTTCCATTTTATAATGTATAAACATTATAAAAATATTTATATTAAAACATCTCTCACCTCATTTTTCCAATTAAAAAATTGTGAATACTTTTCTTTTTAAAAAATGCATTTTGGCAACTTAGGAAAATGATCACCGATCAATTTCTCTTCTCGAGTAAATGATGCCTGTTCACTGCGGGCACATGGGGTATACGAAGGTCGTAAAAACTTGCATAGGTCCTTTATCAATTATTTAGAGAAAACCCATTTCCTTAGAATTTGCATCACCGAAATATTTTAGGGACCTCCTTTGTAAACTGGCCTGCTGGATGCCTTCGCTGCAACTGAAATGAATTAAAATAATGCATCATATGGTCTTTGATTTTAATGAAACTAGAATTGGAGAAGTTTTGAACAAAAGAAAAAAATGGGTCACCCTCAGAATTGTGAGATTTAAAACTTTCTGGAACACCAAATCTAGCCTGGCCGCAGTCAGAAAAAAATTAAATGACCCATCAAAATTTATCTTGGGAGCACGAAACTGAGCAGACATGTTACCATATGTGCTAAAAAACTTCCTACCATATGGATTTGCAAGATGATAACTGATTTGTAAGATTTTAATCGGCGAAGGTGGGCCCCGGGATAGATTCAGCAGCATGTCAACCTGGCCTTTGTCGACACATCGAAAGGATATAGGCACTTCAAATTTAAAAAATTTGAGGGTGCCAACATGACCAATATGTAGAAGAGAATGCCGCCTGGGAGAATTATAATGATATTTATCAAAGATTCCCTCATCTCTTTTAAACTTTTATTTATGATGAACAAAACTCTTTTTATGTTATAAAATTTAGATACATTAAATCATCGGGGATGATGATTCATATGGGGGGAGATATGTTACATCCCCAACTCTGGATATGTTTAACTTTTACTTTTCATGTGATTAACTAGATAAGTAATCATAGGTTAATGATTTGATGTTTGGGAAAAATGTGAGGATAAATCATTGGTTATATGGATTATGATTAATGTTTAAAATTAGACATGAGATTACATGTTGGAATTATTTTAGTATGATGAATAATAATTTGATGATACACTGATCATCGTTTGAATGATTGTGAGTGTAACTAGGAAAAGAGACTTCCAATTCTAAGAAGGGAAGGAGAGTATCACTCAGGAGAAGGAAATAGATGTTGTGGAAAAAGTCAGGTTACCATCTGGGTTTCAAAGCTTTTCTTTACGTGAGTCTATGCGAGACAAGGTATGTATTAGTCATCTTTCCCTGCTTAGTTGATTTCAATTTGATTATTGTTGTCTTTTCGATTTGGGGTTTTTTGACGTCACTTACGTCGATCTGACTAAATAATGTTCTTGAAACATTATTATTGGTTAGAGTTAACCATTGTCTTTTGTCGTAGTTTCCCTATGTATATTTATATATTAAGTTTTGTGTATATCGATTTAATTATTCTAGATATAGTATAAGATTGTGAAGCGAGGGAGTAAGACTCAACCCCATGTTCACATTTTGATGGTAAGACCATATTATTGGTAATGCTATTTTGGTGATAGCATATATTATTATATTATTCACATAGAATATATATGTGATGTATATGAATAATGTGGGTTATAATTATTTAACCACCTTTTGTTGTGATGATCATCTTGTGGTCTGTTACCACTACGTGCATATAGTGAACCGTACCCCCCATATTCCTCGAAGGATGGAATGAGTGGGAGAATGTTGATGGCTCAACATAAACAATCCATGATTATAGCACTTTGTGTGTTGCATGCTCTCGAGGAGAGGGTGTATAGGATAATGGATCAGTTATTCCCATGAGGAGTGGGGTGGAAGTTGAGACCGTCATTGCCTTTAGCCAAAGGAGGGACTTTTGATGGTTATTGTTGTTACCTATCATGAGTGAGGTTAGAAGAAAGAGCTATATCAAATGATAGTCGTCGGGGCCATTGCTATATCAAATGATAGCCATCGAGACCAATAAGGCAAAGAACTTAGAATACTGTTATAGCAGTATATTGTTAAACCTATGGCCATGATATTGGTCGGCACCCTATTATCCTTAACTATAGATTGTAAAGCCTTTATAAAAGAATGTGTCGAAATATTAATACTATCCATGCTTTCATATATATATATATATATCTGATGACTAGCTGAGAGTCACACATTTTTTTGAATGCTAAGTGATTCTTTGAATATTGTTGTAGGTAGAACTTCAAGTCACTTGAAATGGGTTATATATTATAAAGATTTCTTTAAGCTATTATCTTTAAGTGCTTTTAGGTTATTTCTTGTTAAAAAAAAGAGTAGGAGGCTCCTTATTACTTATTAAAGTTAAATTGGGATGGTATTGTAAACATTATTGTACTACGAGTGCATATTTGAACTTTAAACATGAGGTAAGATACATAGATATAGGCTTGCATTATTCTTGAAAAGGAAACAATAGAGCTTGGTAGCTCAATAACTATGTTATCATTTTGGATATTTACTTAAAAAGATGGTATTAACTATCTCTCTATTTAGTAATGATGAGAAGGTATTATAACCTTTCAAGTCTCTAGTACACTAAGAATGTTACTATTGATAGAAGATAAAATTTTTCTTATCTTTTGGTAACTATAGATTTTATAATGACATCGAGACTGGAGAAGATAGATCTCTAAGTATACCCCCAACACTTTTGGCAAAATTTGAAACTTTTTCATACAATTATATTGTCAACATGAATGGGTTATGTTTCAGTTGACAAGGGTTAGATGGATATCCTTTAACCAAGCCAAATATTTAAACTCATTTCATGGAGATGTTGACCACAACTGATCTTATGGTTGGAAACCCAGAACTAATACACTTTGAAATAAGGAATAGAGTGACAGGGAGTCATAGATTCCATGTTGCAGATGCAACAAGAAACCTTTGAAATGTACTCCAGGAAATAGAGTTGGAAGTCCAAGATGATGGACTAAATTCATGACTAGGAATGGTCATCCAAAAACACCGTAGGATAAGATAACTTCTAAGTTGAGTTAGAGGTGTGTGAACATTTGACTACGTTCATTGCGAAAGATTTATTTATATTAAATCTTTGGCCAAAGTAATGCATCCGTCTCTACATGCATTAGTCGGTTCACTGTGCTCTAGATGGCATAACCATCTAGTAGTGTCATACATTGTTAGAGTGGATCTATAGTTGTATGACCGTGATGAGTTAAGAAGGACACAACACTAGAAACTCAGATGGCAAACCTTATGGTTACTTATATCTACTTCCTTTGTGAAGGGTAGGGTCACTTCCAGGAAGGAAGTCGTGCGAGGGACTGTTGATCTATGGTTGGAGGAAAAGCACTCGGGTGATGCTTTCCTTCCTAAGTAGATGAAAAGCCAAGACTTATGAAGACAAATATCAAAACTTTAGATGCAGTATATTCTATTATTTGACTTGACAATCAAATTTTATGTAAACTTATTGTTGACCTATTTTGCCCCTTTGGCCAAATAGCCCATCCATGAAATCTCTAAGTGTTTTCCTTGGACCCCCTTTAAGCCCTAGGTCATTTCCTATCATGTTTTGCTAAAAACTTTGCAATTTTTATCATTATCGCATCTCTGCAGGTATGTCTGATGAACCCTTCCGAACTTGCAGGAGGTAGGGTGCAAAATGGCCGCTTACTGCAATACTACGACTATCAATTGAAAGGTCTGCAGGTTTGTAGGAGTAAATGAAGTGGTGTGAACCACTTACCACAACACCGCAACAATCTATGTGAAGCGTGGTGGGCCGACGGTAAGGAAGTAAATGTCATCTCATTACTGTGGTAGTTAAGAGAGAAGGCCACGGGAGCATGACGAAAAAAAGTAGTTACCGCGCTACCACAACAATTAGCAAGGAGGCTTGTGGGATTGTAGGAATAAAGGAAGCACGGAGCCACCCACCGCAATACTGCGACAGTTAATAAAGCAGTCTGAGGGTTTGTAGTATAAACTCATGCAACATATAATGTGTTCACTGCTGTACCGCGACGGTCACAGGATTGGCATGCGAGCTTGCGGTAAGGCTTGAGATGGGTATAACATGTTTCCCACGGCCCCACGGGAGTCTTTTCTCTTGTTCATAGGCTAGCAGTAAAATGTAAAGTGTACCACATTGTCGTGGCGGTCACAAAGAAGCCATGTGGGATGGCAGTAAGCCTTCAAATAGAACTATATTCATTGCGCTGCCATGGCAGTCAGTGATGATATCTGCAGGCTAGCGATATGAAGTAGATTATAAAGTGCAGCTCGTAGCCCCACAATGGTTGTGCATAGCATCAAATTTGAAGTGCGGGATTGCAGTAAAGTCTTAGTTGGCGTTGACGCAGGGATTCAGAGTCGATGAAGACACATGGACTCAAGGGTTTGATTTTTAAAGTGTTGTAAAAGCTCTTCTTGGGGGATTTGTCTCATACGCCATCAATGCAGATCCAATCTTCTCAGCTGCCCCTTATTAGATATTTGTTGCATTTATGGTTGTAGATCGATGAATCAGCTGTTCATATTGAAGAAGGAAATATCTTTCATCTGCCTAGGTCTCTAGATATTTTCTGCAGTTAATTCTTGCAGATAGACATCCCTTCAAATAGAAATATTTCCTGATAGAGCCCATTGGGCAATTTATTGTAACCTAATTAGGTCATTTGGAATCAGATGCTATATATGCATGAATGTAAGATATAAAAAAGGTTGGGAAATAGTTAAGTTTTTTTTATGCTTATGTATTCCAAACAGGGCACTCCTCCACTGTAAGTGTGCCTTCTAATTAAATACATGCTAGTTATTTTACCTCTTCATGCTAATTTTGACTCTATGTGATCTAAGAATGATGTGTTTGTGAATGTTTAATTCCTTTTAATCATTTCTTACTCCTTGCCTCTATTAAAATTAATTTGATTTTTGTATGTTTATTAGTTGTATATGGTTATTTTGTGCATCTTCTCAGTTCTGTGAGGGCTCTTATATTCAAACCTGGTGTATCACCCCCTTTTATTTTCAATTTATCCTTCTTACCCCTTTTCCTCTTCAGTATTAGCACTTGGTTTAGTTGATTTCTCTGAGCTTTAGGCTTAGAATGAGGAACCAACCTTCTCTAGAGGTCCAACCTCAATTTGCAATGTCCCACACCTTGAGATCATTCCCATTATGTCATTAGAATGCTTGGACTCTCTCCAAGGTGGGTGCAATTCTATGTGATAATAGTTTCTAGCACGCTCGGTGGGACTCTCTGCTCTAAATGATAGTTGGACTAAGGATTTTGGTGATGTTATTGGTTCATTTGCTGTTGTGAAAGCATTAATAAGGCACCTAGTGACTCTGCTAATCTAGTTCCTACACAACAATTCAATATTTCATGCCTGGAGTGCAGACAAGCTTTTCTTCTAGAGGTAATTTCTAGTTTATTGAACTCTCATTCACTGAAAGAAGAAGAACAAGACTGTCTAGGTCCCCTGTGAGGGAAAACAAAAATAATATTTTAGTGCATATAAGAGCTCAGTCTACTCCTCCCCCATTGAATTTTCAAGTTAGGTCTCAACATTTAGTTAAAACCCTACATATACCGATAGTCATTAACCTAAATATACCTAACATGGCAAGAAACTTGCCATTTGTTGCATTTCATGGGGATAGCCCTTTAGACCTAGCACAATATGATGACATCCCCACATCATCCTTAAAGGCTATACCATTTTTCAACGGTGAAAACTCAACTACTCCTACTGAACACATACAAGATGTTGCAAGTGTTTGCTTAGTTCACCATGTCACTGCTAACAACGTGGTTGTAAGATTGTTGACTTCTTCTTTCAAGGGTAAAGCCCTACAGTGGTATAGAGGTCTCCAACCTAATTCTATTCATAATTGGGATGATTTAGGCACTAAACTGTGCCAACACTTTGAAGACAAATGTGATCATTTGTCACTCATGAAACAATTAGCTACAATCAAGAGAGCTCCTCATGAATATATGGTAGACTTCAACTAATATTTTCAAAAGACATGGGACATGATACTTCTATTGGTCAAGCCTTCTCCAAACACACAATTTATCTACTACCTAAGGTCTTTGAATCCAGATATTGCTGTCATGATTCAGTCCATGGGTGGGACTGTATTACCTGATGCTTATGATACAACCATAAGAGCAAAAAATTATTTAATTCAGGCAAGTAAGATAGCTCCAAGACCACCAATGCCTTTGTTTCTAGAGGTTCCAGTCATACAACCTGTTGCCATTGCTCCAATTCCCATTATAGTTAACCCTGTCCCTTCTCTAGTTTCACCTACAATTGAACAATTGGGAGAGAACAATGCTCTAATTATAAAGTTAAGCAATGATTTGATATTGGCAAGGAGACAAAATACACAGTCAAACAGGCCATATCAACAGCCTAATCAGCCCTATCAATCATACAATCTGACATACCAGCCTAATAGGCCTCCATCTCAAGGTAACATGCAGAGACAGGGGCAACCAAGCTATATCAAACCACTAAATGCTATTAATCCTAATACAACTAGCACTTTAGGGCCTCTTGTGCCAATCCAAAATAACCTAAATCAGAATAGTGACTGGTGTTATCCTTGCAATCAACCACATGACCAAAACTTATGCAAAGGAGGAAAGTTCAGCTATGCTTCAACAGTGCAAGAACAAACATCAAATTTAGAACAACAGGTCAACACCAATCAGGGAGTGGTTGGAAGCCAAGAGCAGATACAGAACAATGCAACCTTAATGAATTGGACTCATGATGATTACTGTGGCGTTAATCAGGGTGCTGGTCTAGTTGCATTCAATACAAGATCAAAGAAGAGAGCTGTTGAGGAGACATCAATGCCTATAATCAACCATGCACATATCCCTAGTGCAATTCCAATCATATCGACAAAGGAAAAGGTACCTGATGTTCCTTCTAAGCAAGCAGATTAGGCTGCTTCCAAGGCTGATTTAGTTCCAATAGTCAAACCAAGTTTAGAATAGCAAAAGAAAAGTGACCCCACAGTCACTAAAATGTATCAAAAGAGGAGCCAAATACCTTTCAACATAGTGGTTCAGATGAAGAAGACCAATTTGAATGTTAGCATGTGGGATGCATTATTGATCCCAGCCTAGAGGAATCTTCTTCAAGAGGCCCTAATTGATTTCAATCAACTTGGTGTGGAGTTGGCAAGTGAAAAGACAGCTGCCCCAAACAACCTATGTCAACCCAAGGAGGAAGCAAATACAAGCAAAACCAGTAAGCCTCCTCCATTCTATGTTTCCTTAATCACAGGTGATAAACTATTGCATAATTGTATGATAGATTCTGGGGCAGGTACTTCTTGCATGCCTAAAAATATTGTTGATAGGTTAGGTATAAATTACAAACCTGTGAACAATGGTGTAGTGCAATTAGATGGTACTGTTGTGAAGATAGTAGGGGTCATTAAAGGTTTATAACTCACTCTACATGCATGTCCTAGATACTCTATTTCACAAGACATCCATTATTGACCTCCCAACATACTTTGGTATTTGTTTACCTAGGGACTTCACTGTTAAAATAGGTGGGTATTTGTCTTCTGATTGGTCCCACATGTTTAGAATTAGATATGGCATAGAGGTAAATATTAGGGCCAAGCCTATTGCCAATAACCATATAGAACGCTGCTCTCCAAACCCTAACAACATAAATTGCACAATACATGAGTTGGAAGAGGCTGATAGTAGTAGACATGAAGCTACCACACCTATGGAGGAGATACCTGATATACTGCTAGACAAGTGGGCTAATTGTTTTCATTTTCACACTCCTAATCATATAGAAGATACAGGGATGGGTACTTATTGTAGCCATGAGGAGGATGCTACTATCCCCAATCTTGAAAAGGAAAGGATAGATCCAAGTGGGATATGGCAGATGTACTTTGATGGCTCCAGAAGCAAAAATGGAGTAGGTGTTGGGGTTGTACTGATTTCACCCGA
Organism: Cunninghamia lanceolata; assembly: GCA_027924645.1. Taxonomy (NCBI): domain Eukaryota; kingdom Viridiplantae; phylum Streptophyta; class Pinopsida; order Cupressales; family Cupressaceae; genus Cunninghamia; species Cunninghamia lanceolata. Next base: position 3,148,402 of record BSBN01000639.1, read on the forward strand.
AAAGGAAAGTCATTTCTCTTCATTTAGATTGTAGTTTAGCTATACTAACAATGTGGCTAAGTATGAATCCTTGATTCAAGGCATACATCTGGCACAAAAAAGAAGAATAAAAATTTTACAAGTATTTGGTGACAGTGAACTGGTTGTCCACTATTGAAATGAATTAGACAACTGAGAGGGGGAGTGAATCAGTTGTCAAAAAAATTAAGCAATTCTACACCTTAAATCATTAAACACTTATCCATTGTTTGTTATGATTAAGTCATGAAAGCATAAACATAGAACTATAAACACAATTGCAAGATCATACACAAGTGACACCAGATTTTTACGTGGAAAATGTTGTCAAGGGAAAAACCACAATGGGGGTTAACCCACAAGATATATATGTAAAGCACAATACCAAAAAATTAGAGGCTCACTACAAACAGGGCTCGCTACCCAGAAAAAGTCTCACTGCCAAGGGGTGGCTCACTACCAAGGGTTTTGAACTGAGATGTTAGCATCTACTCCATGCCTGAATTTAGTTCCATTGAAGTGCAATATTCTTGTGCTCTACTCTGCTTCTTCTCTTCCTTACTTATCTTCATATTTTTCACACAAGGACACCTTTTCCTCGACTCAATTACAAGTATTTATACACTATATCAACCTTGGAATAATCTCCAAGGTCGACATTACAATCATCAACCATTAGAACAATCTCCAAGGTCGGCATTACAAACATACATAAAATAAGTCTGGACCTAATACAAAATTAGCTAAGGAAATGTAGTAAAGATGTATGTGGATCACTCCATGCCTTATCTAGGACTCAAACACAATCTTCCATGGCACTACATTCTTCTACAAACTTCAATACATCTCCGCAATCACTTGAATTAACCAAGTCAGCTAGGACTAGTTACATGCTACATTATTTGGGAATAAACTTCAAACAAGATCTCAATTCCTTAATGCAGACCCATGTAAATGCATGAACATGATCAAGAGGCATCCACAAACACGTTATAATCACCAGAAGTAACCACACAAACTCTAACCACTTTATCCATGAGATTCTTCACACCAGAGCACATGAACTTCACTGTCTTCAACTGTCATAAAAGAAAGATAGCTTGTAGACCACCAAATCACGAACCATTGTATTTGTAGGAATTTATCATCATCCCAAACTTCCCTCTAGAACCATAGAGCAAAATACTTCAATGCGGAGCAAAATACTTTCTCCCTGTCACTAGTGAATAATCAGAAAAAGCAAGTTTTACTCTGGTGAATGCAACTTACTCAATTCTTCATACCAAAGGCTCAAAATTAGAATTTAGCATCTTCAGACATGCCTCTAAATAACCTCCAATCTACAGACCAAGATCTTCACTCTCCAAGAAATACGGAGCAGTCTTCTAGACTATTCTTCAGTATGCAACTCACTGTCTTCACTGTGATTCACTGTTTCCTTTTTGATTCTTTCGGAGGGGCTAATTTTCTCAATATCCTCAACATATAAATCTTCTAAACAAATAACAAAATAGGATATAGTTGACACCAATGACACAAAAATATGTTGACTTCAATGACAACACAGATTAGCTACATACTTGCAACAATCTCCCCCTTTGTCATTGATGGCAACATATAATGTGAAAAATTTCAACAACCATCAAGACAAGATTATCCCCCTATCTCTTTACACATCTGCACTCTTTCTCTCTGAGTTTTTCACATGATTTCTCTCCCCCTTTGACATCAATGGCAAAGGGCACATACTTGCACTCTGCTGCTCTAATCCAATCTCTCTTCTGAACTCTCTTCATCTGACTACTCCCCCTGAGAAGTAGCCCTTACAAGCATCAATTTGGATATGGAGATGGATTTTTAGGTACCTCTAGACTGATGCACTTCTATGCATCTTAGTTTAGAGCAGGAGGGGTGATAACCCCTAAATTTTCTCTAAGATACTCAAAAGTATCCTAGGCAGAGGCTTAGTGAAAATGTCTGCAATCTGATCTTTTGTAGATACATACTCCAACTTGACTTCATTCTTTGTTACCTTATCTCTTAAAAAGTGATATCTTATAAATATGTGCTTTGTCCTTGAATGCATTACTAGATTCTTTGATATGTTTATGGCACTTGTATTGTCACAAAAGATTGCAGTTGGATCTTCATACACAACTTGGATGTTCTTCAATGTCTTCTTCATCCATAACACTTGAGTGCAATTACATGCTGTTGCAATGTATTCTGCTTCTGTAGTAGATAGAGATATTGAGTCTTGTTTCTTTCTTAACTAGGATACCGGTCCTTTCCTAAAAAGAATGCATCTCCACTTGTACTTTTCTTGTCATTCACATCTCTAGCCCAATATGCATTAGTGTATGTACCGAGAGTGAAATCATTGTCTTTTGGATACCACAAACCATAATCCATTGTGCCTTTCAAGTATCTCAATATTCTCTTGACTACCATCACATGTGATTCTATAGGTTCTGCTTGAAATCTTGCCACAAGACAAACTGCATGCATTATGTCAGGTTTAGTTTAGGTCAAATAAAGTAATCCTCCAATCATAGATCTATATCTTTTCTAATCTGCCATAGGTGAGTCATCATTTTCACTCAACTTACAACCAATTTCCACGGGAATGCTTACCAGTTTAGAGTCCTCCATCCCAAACTTCTTTAACAACTCTTTCACATACTTTGACTGAGAAATGAAGATACCTTTATCTGATTGATTTATTTACAGACCTAAAAAGAAATTCATCTCACCCAACATGGACATTTCAAATTCATCTTGCATTTCCCCAGCAAAAACCATGCACATACCTTCATTGCCTCCAAAGATAATGTCATCAATAAAGACTGCAACAATTAGAATTTGTTCATTATTGATCTTGAAATAGAGATTACTGTCGGTAGTACCCTTACTGAACCCTAATTGTATCAGATACTTATCCAATCTTGCATACCAGGACCTGGGCACTTGTTTTAGTCCATACAATGATTTCTTCAATCTACACACCATGTCACCTTGATCTGATGATTGGAATCCTTCTGGTTGTTCAATATAGACTTCTTCTTCCAATTCTCCATTCAAGAATGTAGACTTTACATCCATTTGATATACCTTGAAATCTTTGTAGGCTGTAAATGCTAAAAACATTCTTATTGCTTCAATCCTTGCCACTGGTGCAAATGTTTCCTCAAAATCTATTCCTTCAACTTGAGAGTATCCTTTGCATACCAACCTTTCTTTGTTTCTTACCACTTCACCATTCTCATTCATTTTGTTCTTGAAGACCCATTTGGTGCCAATTACATTTTTATCTGTTGGTCTAGGAACAAGATCCCAAGTTTGATTCTTCTCTATCTACATCAGTTCTTCTTCCATAGCCTTTACCCAATTTTCATCATTACAAGCTTCATTTACATTTTTAGGTTCCACTTGAGAAATCAAACAATAATTAACCTGTTCATCGGCAACTCTTCTTCTGGTCTAAACTCCTTTACTCTTATCTCCTATGATTTGATCTTTAGAGTGATTTAACTTCACATACTTGGGTGTCTTAATAATGATTTTAGGAGCTTGTTCTTCTTCTTCCTCTAAGTTTTCTTCTTGCTACACTACTACTTGGTTTACAAGGACATCCGGTTCATCAGATTCATATCCACTTGATACCTTTCCCTTGGTTTCATCAACTTTGAAATTTGCACTCTCAATGATCTTCTTCAACCTGTTATTGTAGCACCGATAGGCCTTTCTCTTGGTAGAATATCTAAGGAAGATACCTTCATCACATCTTGCATCAAACTTACCTAGATCTTCATCTCTTCTAATATAACACTTACTACAAAAAACTTTGAGATATTTCACAGTAGGAACTTTACCATGCCACAAATCATAGAGTCTTAGAGTTGTTACATTTTACTTGGACTCTATTTAGGATGTATACAATAGTGTGAATTGCCTCTCTCCAATATACTTCTAGTAGGTCAGCCTCCTTCATCATTGTTCTAAAAGCCTCTTGAACTGTCCTATTTTTCCTTTCAACTACTCCATTTTGTTGTGGAGTCCTAGGTGCAGATAATTGTCTCTTTATCCCTTTTTCTTCACAGAAGAAGTTGAACTCATTTGATATAAACTCTCTATCTTTATCAGACATCAAGCACTTTATCTTCAAGTCTAGCTCATTCTCAACTATTGCCTTAAATGCTTTGAACTTTTCTAGGGCTTCAACTTTTTCTTTTAAGAATGTAACCCAAGTCATTCTAGAATAATCATCAATCAGCAACACAAAATACCTATCTCCTTGTAGACTTCTTACTCTAGTAGGTCCACATAGATCTGTATGCACTAATTTTAGTAGTCCATTAAGAGATTGGTCCTTGCTCTTGAAACTTATTCTTGTCTATTTTCCAAATTAGCACTCCTTGCACAAAGTATCAACAGGCTTCACAAGCTTAGGCAAATCTCTTACAGCCTGAGTGGAACTTATCTTCACAATGTTGTCAAAATTGATATGACACAACCTTCTATGCCATAACCAAATTTCATCATTCTGAGCCAACAAACAATATTCATTAGTACCTTTCAAATGATAAATGTTACCTCTTGTCTTCTTACCAGTTGCAATCACTGTTCCAGAGCTTTTCAAGATCTTGCATCCATTGTCCTTGAATCTGAGATCATAACCTTTGCCACACATCTGACCAACACTCAAGAGATTGTGCTTTAATCCCTTCACATATAAGACATCATCAGTGTTGTGCTTGCCATCAAAATAAATGGATCCTTTTCCACAAATCTTACCAGTTGTATCATCACCAAACCTAACAAGTCCTCCATCATATCTTTCCAAACTTATGAACTTACTTTTTTCACCAGTCATATGATGAGAGCATCCACTATCAATAACCCATTCATCTTTGTCTTTAACAACCTAAGCAGCCAAGGCATTTTTCAACTGGTTTTTCTTCCTTCACACAACTAGCAGGATTAGTAGTCACATGTTCTTCTTTAATAGAAATAAACAAGAATTCATTTCTAGAAGTATTAGCATTATCTGGTTCACCATATGATACTCCATCATCATCAAGATCTTCAACATAATAACATTTCTTTGGAATCCTAGGTCTATTTGGTCTTGGCTTGGAAACTCTTATGGGGCACCTAGAAGCATAATGACCAACTTTACCACAATTGAAACATTTGAAAGGTAATTTGCTTTTGAACTTACTAGTACCTCTGGGTAGACTGTTAACAAAGTTGGCTTCAAGTTCTTCAAGCTCATAATCTGGTTCCACTTGTATTTTTTAGATCTGGGGGTTCTTTTTGGAGTGCTGGCCTTGAAAGCAGTCTCTGTCTTTGGAAGTGAATCACCAAGTTCTCTCATTTCAAAGGCTGTCAGCTTCCTTAGCAACTGATCTTTTGTAATCTTTGTTACTGTCATTATTTCTTCAATTGCAACCACTTTATGACAATAAGATTTAGGCAATGATCTAAGAATTTTTTTCACAACTTCAATAGCCTCAATTTTTCCTCCTACACTTCTAATGCTACTCACAAGTTCGTCGACCTTTTGCATGAAGGATGTTATGTTGTCATCTTCACTCATCTTCAAACATTCATATTTTTCCTTCAAACTCTGTAACTTGGCGCTCTTCATAGATTCATCTCATTCATACATATTCTTCAGCTTATTCCAGATTTCATAAGTAGTTTTCAGCTCCATGATCCTTGTTACTTCGATGTTGGATAAGGCGCTCACCAGAGAATCTTTGGCTTTTATGTTTAACTCAAATTCCTTGATCTCATCTTCAGTTTGCAAACCATTTTTTGGTATTTCATATTTATTTTTAGTCATTTTCTAAACACTGTAACCCAAGCAGAGGAGATGGGTTTTCATGTGGATCTTCCAGATAAAGTAGTTTGTTCCATCAAACCGTGGACTTTACTTCTTATATGACATTCTGGATCACCCTCAAATAGTCAAGCTTTCTTTTGAGGAACTTGTCTCTAATACCAATTATTGAAATGAACCAAACAACCAAGAGGGGGGTGAATTAGTTGTCACAAAACTTAAGCAATTTTGCACCTTAAATCATTAAACACTTATCCACTGTTTGTTATGATTAAGTCATGAAAGCATAAACATAGAACCATAAACACAATTGCAAGATCATACACAAGTGACACTAGATTTTTATGTGGAAAACCCTGTTAAGGGAAAAACCACGGTGGGGGTTAAACCACGAGATATATGTGTAAAACACAATACCGAAAATCAGAGGCTCACTGCCCAGAAAAAGGCTCACTGCCAAGGGGTGGCTCACTACCAAGGGTTTTGAACTGAGATGTTAGCATCTACTCCATGCCTGAATTTAGTTCCATTGAAGCACAATATTCTTCTACTCTGCTCTGCCTCTTCTTTTCCTTGCTTGTCTTCGTATTTTTCACACAAGGACACCTTTTCCCAATTGCAAGTATTTATACACTACATCAACCTTGGAATGATCATCAAGGTCGGCATTACAATCATCAACCGTTGGAACAATCTCCAAGGTTGGCATTAAAAACATACATAAAATAGGTCTGGACCTAATACAAAATTAACTAAGGAAATGTAATAAAGATGTATGCTGATCACTCCATTCCTTAGCTAGGACTCAAACATGATCTTCTGCACCACTACATGCTTCTACAAACTTCAATACATCTCCACAATCATTAAAATTAACCAAGTCGGCTAGGACTGGTTACACACTATGTTATCTAGAAATAAACTTCAAACATGATCTCAATTCCTTAACGAAGACCCATGTAAATGTAGGAACATGATCAAGAGGCATCCAGAAGCACATTGTCATCACCAGGAGAAACTGCACAAACTCTAACCACTTTATCCATGAGATTCTTCACACCAGAGCACATGAACTTCATTGTCTTCAACTGTCATAAAAGAAAGATAGCTTGCGGACCACCAAATCATGAACCATTGTAGTTGTAGGCACTTATCATCATCCCAAACTTCCCTCTAGAACCAAAAATACTTCAATGTGGAGAAATGCGAAGAAAAATAGTTTCTCCCTGTCACCAGTGAATAATCAGAAAAAGTAGGTTTTACTCTGGTGAATGTAACTCACTCAATTCTTCATACCAGAGGCTCAAACTTAGAATTTAGCATCTTTAGACATGCCTCTAAATAACTTCCAATCCATAGACCAAGATCTTCACTCTCCAAGAAATGCGGAGCAGTCTTCTAGACTGTTCTTCAATATGCAACTCATTATCTTCACTGTGATTCATTGTTTCCTTTATGATTCTTCAAGAGGGGCTAATTTTCTCAATATCCTCAACATATAAAGCTTCTAACGAAATAACAAAATAGGATACAGTTGACATGAATGACAACAAAGATATGTTGACATCAATGACAATACCGATTAGGCACATACTTGCAACAATTCACCAAATCAGAAAACTAAGTGCTTCAAAGAATAACTTGCTAAAGTCATACAAACATAGAGTATGGGGCCTGATTGAAGACTTTGATGCCTTCAATACTCAAGCAGTTCCTAGACAAAAGAAAAGGGACGCTGATAGGTTAGCTACGATTGGTGCCTGGTTTGATATTCCTTTGAATGTCAAACAAGTTTCAGATCAACATGTAAAGATTGTTGTCAGACCTGCTATGCCTGACAATGTGATAAGCTGGCAAGTGTTTGAAAGTGACCAGCAAATTGTGAATTTCTTGCAAGATGAGGCAGAGTTTGCTGCCAAAAATCAATCAGTATTGCAAGAGCAATACGATGACCAAGTGATCCAGCTAAAGACCAGCAAGTTGCCCAGAGGGATGATCACCTTAGAAAGCATGTTTGGAACTAATGATCAACAAAAGAAATAAAAAATGAACATGACAGTCAAGAGACAAGACTATGAAGAGGTGGAGATTACATAGGGAAGATTCATAAAACATGGTAAGGTATGTAGTCAAATTGAAAGACAAGGTTTCATTGAGCTTTGTAAAGAATTTAATGACTTGATAGCTTAGATTATAGAGATTTAAAGTGCTTTGATCCTAGTTTAATCCAACATACTATTGACGTAGATCCTAATGCTAAACCAGTCCACCAAAAGCAAAGGCCTGTTAATCCTAAAATAGAACCATTAATGAGAAAAGAGTTGTCCAAGCTCATAAAGGCAAAGATCATTTACTCTATCAAATATTCCTCTTGGGTGGCCAACCTTGTTCCAGTAAAAAAAAAGAATGGGGAAATTAGATTATGTGTGGACTTTAGAGACTTGAATAGAGCCTCTCTTAAAGACCACTACCCACTCCCTTCTATGGAACAAATCCTACAAATAGTAGCAGGTGCTGAAAGGTTTTCACTCCTAGATGGCTACTCAGTCTACAAATAGATTCTTGTGAAAGAATCAAATCAGTACAAAATAATCTTTACCACATGTAACATTAGAAAATGTCCCCTTGGGGACTTTTCCCTCATAAGGTTTAGTTCCCAGTTCTTTAGAGTGCATTTAGGACATTTTAGTTCCTATTTTAACACCTCGATAGAATGAGACCTAAGTCCTATGGCAAATGGGACCTAGGAGGACCCCTTGAGCTATATCCTACCTAAAATAGGGGGGAGGACTTGGGTGCCCGCACCCTAGTCCTGCCCTATTTTAGGGCAGCCTCAATTTTTCGGTGTCGGTTAGTGACCGTTATTGGGCCCCTTTGCTGACATGATAAGTTTGAATTTTAAATATCTTGGTGGGAGTACTTATAGATGCATATATAAGAAAGTGTAGGCATTCATTTGTAAATGTGATTATTATTGTGAACTCTAGGCATTCTCAAGGTGATTCAAGGCTTTCTATTGTGTTGCAAGAGTAGACTTGTGTGTTTTGTGTGTTGATATTTGTAGATTTGAGCATCAATTCCTTCATGGAATGAAGAGCATCTTCCTCCATGAAAGCTTCACTACAAGGTGACATATCATTGTGTTTTTATCATTGATTCCTTTGGTTTTTGGCCTATGCCTCACAAGGGCACGCCCTCTTTGGATAACAATGGTGTTAAGAGACTTAAGTGTCCTCCGGGTTTTGATTGAGGCAAACCTCTAAACACCACAAAGCCCAAACCAAGTCTTGTGATTACAAGTTACAGGTGTCGCATCTAGAAAAAGTGGAATTGTAGGAAGGCTGGGAAGACATCAGGGATTTAGGATCTAAAGGAAAGACAGACAAAAGAGCATTTTCAGGACTAGGGCACTCACTCCAGTGTCCTCCGTAGATTGATTCTAGAAAATAGAAGTTACAGGGCTAATGAGTACCCGAAGGAGGTCCAGATTCCCTGAAAAAGTAGGTACCTTCAACTTGGGTGCCCGCTCTAGTATCCCTGACTGTTCTGCTTCAGAACCTTGAAAATAGGTATTCTGTAATTTGGTATTTTACTCCCGTTTGCAAGAGGTTTTTCTGTAATTCATTATTTTGTTGCCGTATTTGCTTAATTAGGGTTTTAATGGTCAATTGAGCATAAGAGAAGGAAAAATTGATAATTAATTCCCTAATCCAAATTTCCCTACATCTAAAAGTGACTCTAAGGTATGATAATGCTTTCCATTCGACCCTAGATCCTTCAATGTATAGTAGAGAGGCAGATTTAAACACCTAACCTACAAAAGATTAAATAATCCATTTTTCCACTAAACATTTTGGTGAACCCGTGTCTTTGAACTTAAATTGCAACTTTCTGAGTGTTTTTCTGCATATTTGGTGTGATTTTATTCATTTATTTGGTTATTTACCTTATTGCATTGAGAAAATTTCAAAAAATTTAAAAAATACAAAAAAATTGCATTGTTGGACTTACTAAATTGTGTCAATTCGTTCTAATTTTTCCTAATTCAAGATTTTTGCATCAGATATGATATAAAATATCAAAAAATACAAAAATTCAAGATCTTGCATTGCATTTTCATCATTTAATTGCTAGGGTTTTGTGGAAATTTTGATAATTTTTAGATAACCTAGTAATTCCAAAATCTAGGGTTTGTAGGCAAAATCTTTTATCAGATTTTTGTACTGATTTTAGAGGCTCATTAAAATTTTAATTTGTCTGTAGCCTTGCATTTTAGTGTGAATTTTCAATTAAATTTAAATTATTTGCATTTTTGCATTGAAAATTTTAACAAAAACTAGCAATTTTGGTGCAATTTCATTAAATTTGCATGGGAATTTTGCATGATTAAGCTTGAAAATTATTTTCACATCTGATATTATTTAATTTATATCATAAATCAGACTTTAAACCATTTGTATAGCATTTTGTCTCAAAATTTCAAACCTAGGGCTTCAAAAATGACAATTTGCACTAAAACTGGCCTTATCGACTCTCCAAACTTGCACCACAAGAGTGTTGTGAAAGATATTTTTGCACTAATTTGATGTTATTAGGGTAATAATTTTCTTCCCATCATAAAAATATTCACAATACCCTTTTAGCGGGCTCTTGTAGTGAAAATTTTGCAAAAAAAACTACACATTTTGGCTATTTTGGCTATTTTGGCCATAGGGTTTGACCTAGTTTGCACTCCAAGCGTGTTGTGATAATTTTTATGGATTGAAGTGACTTATATTATTTGTATTCTTCACTTTCCCTCCTTAAATTCACTACAACACCTCTTTTGCTAGGTCTTGGAGTTGAAAAATCGTGAAAAATACCCTATTTTTGCTATATTTTCACTAGGGTTTGACCTTAAATTGCACTAAAAGCATGTTGTGTTGGATATTTTTGCACCAAGTGGATTTTATTACTGATATTATTTTCTTTCCACCATCATTTTACTCACAAAACCCTTTGTTATGCTCTTGTGCATTCAATTTTGGTGAAAAATTGCCAATTTTGACATATTTTCACTATAATAGTCTTGGCATTATCTTAAATTTGCATCAAGAGCGAGTTGAGAGTGATTATATTTCTATTTTGGACTGATATATGGTATATAAATTGTTTCCCTTGACTTAAATGCTCATAGCACCCTTTATTTTATTCATTTGCACTTGAAAAGCATAAAAAAATCAAGCATTCTGGGTTGTTTTTGCTCTGGTCATTTGCGCCAATCTTGAAAAGATTTCAAAAGTCTGATTTTACATTAATTTGGAGACATATATCATGGCTACTTCTTTGGAAGAATTTTTCACATATATCATAGACATGGATCATTTCTCTAAATTCACTAATAAATAACCTCAAGTTCTAGAACAAATAACACACATTCATGATGTTGATCTCTCTATGTGCTCCACATATGAAATTATTTGCCATATAGGTGACTTTGATAGCTTCACAACTCTCATGGGAATATACCCTTCGATATTGGATGATCTCACTAAATTCATGATCAATAATACATATACTAGTGACGATCTTAAAATGTTAGATGAAGACTTGGATGATTTTATGGGAAATTCTACTTTGGCACCTATTGATAAAACATGTGATGATAAATCTGGTTTACCTTATGATCCTTCTTCAAAGGCTATTACCCCTCATGAGGACACTTTGATGAAAGAGGATGATTTCATTAACACATCTATTAACATCACACCATCAAGTCTCCATTTTAATGCTCACTCTAGCCAAGATGAAGTGTTAGCAAATGAAGAATCATCACCGGTTTGCCAGTCCTATGCTCTCCTTGGCCAAGGGGAAGCACTAGTGAATGAAGAACTCCCTTCAACAAAGAGCATTCCAGGGATAGACGAGGATCTTTCATCTAACATCAATCAAAACTTTATGCATGGAACCTTTATGGATCATCCTAGAAACCTTATCCCTTTAGTTGATTGTTCACACAACTTGGATATCACTAAAGAGGAGAAGACCATTAGTCTCCTTCGTTCGATTGAGAATTCAGGTTACTTGGAACTTACTAAGGATCTAAAAATAGCAATTACCCCTTGGGACATCACTAGAGACAATAGTATTGATAATTGTCCTCACAACACCTTACCTTCTTCACATTCTGATGTTCTTTTCTCAAAAGGTCTAAGGTCTTCTACATTAAATCTCTCCTGGATAGAGGATGAAATCACTCCAACCAAATTCATTCTTCTATCTCTCAAGAGCATATTGCATACAATTCAACAAGAAAATACTCCAACTAATATTGAGTCAAATCAAGAAGAATTTAAGACCAAACAAAAGAATAATGACAAAAACATGGCAACGGTACCTTACACACCTTTTCTCTCTAACATTTGTGATTGGAAAGAAGATGATTTGATTATTGATTACTTCTAATATGAAGACCCTACAGGTAAGTATCTCATGATGTGCTTCCCCTGTGATGTGTTATGTGTTGTTTAGGCCTCCTTGGATGACATCGAATTCTCCCGTAAGGTTCGGGATACCAAGAGACCGCCTCTATTGTGACCTTCTTCTATTTGTATCATCATTCTTCTATATTGCCTCTTTGTCTAATTTCATTGTTGTGTGTTGTGTCTTATGGACATAGCATCGTGGTTGGTGACTTGGGGGCACCCTCCTATGTGACTGTCCCTAAGACACTTGTTTCTCCTCTCTTATTTATTATTTCCCTTCCTCTAGTGTTTCCACCTAGCGGGCGGATGACGACAAACATTTATATTGATGCGGACCTAGTGTCCCTTTTGAGAGCAATAAAAAATTGGACTTAGTTCCTAATATGACGATGGGGTTGTATATCTTATCCAACGCTTGGCTAGTGGAAGCACTCGTGCTTTCCGCGTAGTGAATATTATGATGTTTCTATCGCATTTACAAACCTTAAAAATACTGTTGCTCCATGCACCTTTGTTTGCCTTTGAATCTAGCCTTGGTGGTACTCGATTTAGAGAGTTTTGTGATATAGCCCCTAGTTATCCTTGAACTCTGAATTCGTTGTATAACCTTGGATATTTGTGTGGTTAATCATATGTATTGATGTTATTTTTTATCATGATGTTGTAGACACTAACATGTTTCTTGCAAGGATGTGTTTGTGGGAACATTTGGTGATCATAAAGTACATGTCACCTCCAGGGGGCATGGGCTTTGTGAAAGTCAGTGTTCCCTTGTGTGTTTTCTTCCTACCTTAACATTCTTGATATTGATAACTAATATCAACCACCTTAAGGTGGGGGCATATAAGGTAAGCTGTCTGTTATAGATTTTAGCAATGTGTTTGACCTCAGATGGATAGACCTGCACCAGAGTAGTGCATCGTGCATCCTGAGCTTGTTTGCAATCAATCAAATCAATCATATAAGCCCTCTACGGAGGTAGGATATCAAGCATATCCTTTTTCTTAAGCCCTCTACGGAGGCGGGGATGGTGTATTTCTTAGAGCAGATTCCATCATCCTGTCATTTTCAAAAGTCCTCTGCGAAGGTGGGGAGCGGTTCTGTGACTAACTCAACCCTTAAGCGTATCTTCGGTGATTGTTGTGGTGAAGCCCAATCATCGGTGTGTGCCTGTAATGTGCTTGAGATGGTGTTGGACCTAGAAATAGGTACACTCCATCACTTGTCTACCATGTTTTCTTCGTGTCTTCAAGTGTGTGTGTTTTGGCGTGCTTGTTTTGTATGGCGTGTTTGTTGCCCCATATGCATAGACCAATGCCTTGAGTAGTGCTTCGTGCATTTTGGGAGGTTTTGTGTGTATTGCATGTATGTTGCCCCATATGCAGAGACCAATGCCATCGAGTAGTGCTTCCTACATTTTGGGAGGTTTGTTTACTTTCTAGTAATTGCATTTGCATTTCATATATATGAGAAAAAGAAAAGAAAAGATATCATTTATGTCTTCCATGCAGTAACTGTTTGCTCTATGTTCTGCGTGACTGTAACTGTCTTCTCCGTGTTTTACGTGCCTGTTACTGTCTTCCATGTGATTGGCGTGTCTTCTCCATGCTTGGTGTGTTTGTTGTGTTTGTGACCTTACTTTAATGCATGTATGGGCCTTGTGTTCATACATACATTAAAGTGGGGGCTAAATGTAACGTTGAAAAATATCCCCTTGGGGGCCTTTCCCTCATAAGGTTTAGCTCTCGGGTCTTTAGAGTGCATTTAGGGCATTTTAGTTCATATTTTAACACCCCGATGGAATGAGACCTAAGTCCTATGGAAAATGGGACCTAGGAGGACCCCTTGAGCTGTACCTTGCCTAAAATAGGGGGAGGACTTGGGCACTTGCGCCCTAGTCCTACCCTTTTTTAGGACAGCCTCAATTTTTGGGTGTGTGTTAGTGACCGTTATTGCCGACATGGTAAGTTTGAATTTCAAATATCTTGGCAGGAGTACTTATGAATGCATATATAAGGAAGTGTAGGAATTCATTTGTAAACGAGACTATTATTGTGAACTCTAGGCATTCTCAAGGTGATTCAAGGCTTTCTATTGTGTTGCAAGAGCAAACTTGTGTGTTTTGTGTGTTGATATTTGTAGATTTGAGCATCAATTCCTTCATAGCATGAAGAGCATCTTCCTCCATGAAAGATTCACTACAAGGTGACATATCATTGTGTTTTTATCATTGATTCCTTTGGTTTTTGGCCTATGCCTCACAAGGGCACACCCTCTTTGGTTGACAATGGTGTTCGGAGACTTAAGTGTCCTCCAGGGTTTGACTAAGGCAAACCTCTAAACACCACAACCCCAAAACCAAGTCTTGTGATTGTAGGTTACAGGTGTCACATCTAGGAAAAGTGGAGTTGCAGGAAGGCTAGGAAGACATTAGGGATTCAGGATTTGAAGGAAAAATAGACAAAAGAGCATTTCTAGGACTAGGGCACTCGCTCCAGTGTCCTCCACAGGCTGATTCTAGAAAATAGAAGTTACAGGGCTGATCAGTACCTGAAGGAGGTCTAGATTCCCTGAAAAAGTAGGTACCTTAGACTTGGGCACCCGCTCCAGTGTCCCCGACTATTCCGCTTTGGAACCCCGAAAAGAGATATTCTGTAATTTGGTATTTTACTCCTGTTTGCAAGAGGTTTTTCCATAATTCATTAATTTGTTGTCATATTTGCTTAATTAGGGTTTTAATGGTCAATTGAGCATAGAAGGAAAAATTAATAATTAATTCCCTAATCCAAATTTCCCTACATCTGAAAGTGACTCTAGAGTATGATAATGCTTGCCATTTGACCCTAGATCCTTCAATGTATAGTGGAGAGGTGGATTTAAACATCTAACCCACAAAAGATTAAAGAATCCATTTTTCCATTAAACACTACCAAGTGGGGTACTTTGGCTTATCAAAAGATGCCTTTTGGATTGACAAATGCTGAAGCCACTTTTCAGAGAGCAATGGATTTGGCCTTCAAAGGCTTGATCAATGATATTATCCTAGTGTGTCTTGATGACTTGACTATGTATTCCAAGCATGCAGCTGATCACTTGGGTCATTTGAGAAAAGTCTTCGAGAGATACAGGGAATATGGGATATCATTGAATCCTAAAAAGTGTGCATTTGTTGTCCCGAAGGGCAAGCTGCTAGGGCATGTGGTTTCCAAGGATGGCTTAGTCATTGATCCAGAAAGGACAAGTGCCATCCGGGCTCTTCCTCTTCCCAGTCATAAGAAAGGTTTGCAAAATTTTTTGGGAAGATCAACTTTGTGAGGAGGTTTATACCTAACTTTGCTTGAATTGTAAAACCCCTCACATCTATGCTAAAGAAGAATGTTGCCTTCACATGGTCCAAGGAAGGTAGGGACAGTTTTAAAGATATCAAGCAAGCTATTGCATAAGCTCCTACACTGATAAACCCTAATTATGAGAAAGTTTTCATCCTTTATACCTTTAGAGGCAAGGAGGGTATATCAGCTATCTTAACCTAACAGAATAAAGAGAAATTGGAACAACCAATTACTTTCTTTAGCCAACCTCTCAAGGAATATGAACTAAACTATGATTTTATAGAAAAATAGGTATTTTCTGTAGTGAAGGCCTTAAAAAAGTTCAGACATATGCTTTCCAACAGAAAAATTCAATTGATGGTGAACCACCCCGGTGTGAAAGAATTCCTCTTGAGAAAGGATATTAATGAGAAGAGAGCTGGGTGGATCACAAAGGTAATGGAGTATGATGTCAATATCAACATTAGTAAACTGGTTTGTGGCAAGGGTCTATGTGAACAAATGGCAGCAAATGTCAATGATAGAAATGAGGTTGTATGTGCTCAAGGGAAGGCACAATCAGTTGAGCACCATACTCCAACTGACTGGTATCATGACATGATCACATTCCTACAGTCAGGTATATGTCCAGATGGGTTGGATAAGGCTAAAAGAAGGTATTTTAGACTTCAATCCATCCCTTATGTTATTATTGATGGTACAGTATTTAGAAAAGACATCAATAGAGCTCTTCTTAGATGTATCACCCAAGATCAGACCTCTAGGGTCTTAGAAGAATTTCATAATGGCCCTACTAGTGGCCATTATTCTCCAAGAACAACTGCAATCAAGATCATGAGAGCTGGTTATTACTGGCCTATTCTATTCAGTGATGCACATAAGTGGATAAGGAAATTTACAGAATGTGCTTTGTTTTGCTGGAAAGCAGAGACTAGCAACTCTTCCCCTTCATCCAATCAAAATAGATCAACCTTTTACTCAATGGGGATTAGAATTCATTGGAATAATCAACCCACCTTCTAGTGTTGGCCATAAGTTGATTCTCATAACCATTGATTATTTCACTAGATGGACAGAGGCAATTGCTTTGAGGGATGCCATAGAGGCATCCATTGTAGATTTCCTTGAGGGTATAGCTACCAGGTTTGGTGTGCCATCCACCATCATATCTGATAATGCCAAGGTCTTTGTAGGCACAAAATTTAGTGAATGGGCATTGAATTATGGAGTCTACATGAAAACCTCATCCAATTACTATCCTTAGGGAAACAGCTTGTCTGAGTCCACCAATAAAAAATTAATTAGAATCATCAAAAAGATAGTGGAAGATAATCAAGGAACCTAGCAATCTAGGTTAAAGACTGCTCTTTGGGCTGATAGAATTACTCCCAAAAGAGCCATAGGTAATTCCCCTTTCATGCTAGTATATGAAAGGGAAGCAAGGGTCTCGCTATCATTGGAGTTTCCTTCTCTTGAGTTGGTGCAATAGTTAGAATTAATGGAGAATGATGCTATGACAATCAAACTTGCAGAGCTATTGGAACTTGAAGAGAAGATCTAGATACTGCCATGAAGACCCTTGAAGACCATCAAGATCAGGTCAAGAGAACCTTTGACAACAAATCTATTGACAGAAGATTCAATGAATGAGATATAGTGCTGAAGTGGGATGCAGATAGAGCCAAGGCTGGAAGACATTCAAATTTTGATGCCATGTGGAGTGGCCCCTACATTATTATCAGTTGCAAGCAAGCCAATGCATTTTAACTATCTAAGATGAATGGAGAGGTATTGCCAATCCTAGTTAATGAGATCTATCTCAAACCTTACGATTAAGGTTGGTTTGAGATTTTGTACATATTGTTTTATTTTATTTTTGCTTTAGGTTTCCTTTCCTTAAGTGCCTTGCACAGGCTGCATTGTCATTAGGAGAATGCATGCCTTGTTTCTTTTTGTGGTCTTGTTTTGAGACAAGTTTTAGTTTTTTCCAACATATTTCAGACTTGACTCTGTGCCCAATGAATGCTTAAGGCCACTAGTTTCCATTTGTTTAGCAGGCAAACACCCCTAAGAAGTTGCCAAAATGTTGACCTATTTTTCCCCTTTGGCCAAACAACCCGTCCATGAAATCTTTAAGTGTTTTCCTTGGTCCCCCCTTTAAGCCCTAGGTCATTTCTTGTCATGTTTTGCTAAAAACTTTACAATTTTTATCATTACCGCATCCCCGCGGATATGTATGATGAACCCTTGCAGACTTGTGGGAGCTAGGGTACAATATGTCCGCTTACCACAATACTATGGCCATCAATTGAAAGGTATACAGGTTTGTAGGAGTAAATGAATTGGTGTGAACCACTTACTGCAACACCGCAACAATCTATGTGAAGCGTGGCGGGATGGCAGTAAGGAAGTAAATGTCACCGCATTACCGCGGTGGTTAAGGGAGAATATCACAGGAGAACGATAAGAAAGAAAGCAGTTACCGTGCTACTGCAATGGTCAACAAGGAGGCTTGCAGGCTTGTGGGAATAAAGGAAGCATGGAGCCGCCCATCGCAATACCGCGACAGTTAATAAAGCAGTCCGCAACTTTGTGATATAAACTCAAGCAGCATATAATGTGTTCACCATTGTACTGCAGCAGTCACAAGATTGGTGTGTAGGCTTGCGGTAAGGCTTGAGCTGGGTATAAGATGTTTCCCATGGCTCCGCAAGAGTCTTTTCTCTTCTTCACGTGTTGGCAGTAAAATGTAAAGTGTCTACCGCATTGTTGCGGCGGTCACAAAGAAGCCATGCGGGATGGCGGTAAGCCTTCAAACATAACTATATTCACCATGCTCCCACAATGATCAGTGAGGATATCTGCAGGCTGACAGTGTGAAGTAGAATATAAAGTGCAGCCTGCAGCCCCGCGACAGTTGTGCATAGCATCAAATTTGAAGTGCGAGATTGCGGTAAAGTCTTAGTTGACGTCGATACAGGGATTCAGAGCCGATGAAGACAGAGGGACTCAAGGGTTCAATTTTAAAGTGTTGTAAAAGATCTACTCATGGGATTTGTCTCATACACCATCAATGCAGATCCGATCTTCTCAGCTGCCCCTTATTAGATATTTGTTGCATTTATGGTTGCATATCAATGAATCAACTATTCATAATGAAGAAGAAAATATCTTTCATCTACCCAGGTCTCCAGATATTTTCTGCAGTTAATTCTTACAGATAGACATCCCTTCGAATAGAGATATTTTCTGACAGAGCCCATAGGGCAATTTACTATAACCTAATTAGGTCATTTGGAATCAGACACTATATATGCATGACTGTAAGATGTAAAAAAGGTTGGAAAATAGTTAGTTTTTTTTAATGCTTCTATATTCCAAACAGAGCACTCCTCCATTGTAACTGTGCCTTCTGAATAAATACATGCTAGTTATTTTACCTCTTCATGCTAATTTTGACTCTATGTGATTTAAGAATGATGTGTTTGTGAATGTTTAATTCCTTCTAATCATTTCTTGCTCCTTGCCTCTGTTAAAATCAGTTTGATCTGTGTATGTTTATTAGTTGTATCTAGTTATTTTGTGCATCTTCTCAATTTTGTGAGGGCTCTTATAATCAAACCTGGTTTATCACCCCCTCTTATTTTCAATTTATCCTTTTTACCCCTTTTCCTATATAGTATTAGCACTAGTTTTAGTTGATTTCTCTGAGCTTCAGGCTTAGAATGAAGAACTAGCCTTCTCTGGAAGTTTGATCTTAATTTACAAGGTCCCACACCTTGAGATCATTCCCATTGTGTCATTAGAATGCTTAGAATCTCTCCAAGATAGGTGCAATTATATGTGATAACACTTATCATTATTTCCATGTGCAAAACATTATGATTGTAAAGTGAAGGAACTCACTAATATGTTGTAAATTTCAATTTTGAAATTATTCATAAAAGATATGCATTTTAAATAATGATTATGCAAATGATTATTGTTAAGCAAAAATGTGATTATGATGATCATGATTATTTACTTGATGGTAAATTGGAATGTTAATCTAGGTAAAATGTGGTGACATGTTGCAAGTTGTGCACTTTGTTAATTATATAGACAATAGTGTGAAATGCTTTCTTCTAGTGCATGTTAGGCAGATATGTATCCTTCAACATTGCCCTAGACATCTCTTGCACAATCCTATTCTTCATTTCCACCACCCCATTTTGCTGAGGGTCATAGGAGCTAATAGATGTCTCCTAATACCATGATCTTCACAAAAATTTTCAAATTCATTTGAAGTAAACTCACCTCCTCTATCATACCTCAAACACTTGATCTTAGTATCCATCTCATTCTCAACTATAGCTTTGAAAATCTTAAACTTATCAAAGGCTTCTGATTTTTCTCTTAAGAAAGTAACCCAAGTCATTCTAGAATAATCATCAATAAGAAACATGAAATACATTTCACCTTGTTGACTCTTTATTCTTGTAGGGCCACATAGGTCAGTGTTGATCAACTCTAGTGGCATTGAAGAAGAATACTCCTTGCTCTTGAAATTTGTCTTTGTCTACTTTCCCATTTGACATTCCTTGCATAATGTGTTTGCAGGCTTGGTTATCTTAGGCATGTCTCTCACTACATGAATATAGATGATCTTTACCATATTATTAAAGTTGATGTGTCCCATTCACTTGTGCCACAACCAACACTCACTAGATTGAGCCAATAAGCATGTTCTTCCATTTACCTCCTTCAGATGATAGATATCACCATATGTCTTGATCCCTTCTGCAATTAGTTTCCTGAACCCTGCCTTCCTGATTTCACATCCTTTGGCATGAAAAGTAAGATTGTATCCTTTACTGCACATTTGACTGACACTAAGAAGATTATGCTTTAGCCCTTTGACATAGAGGATATCCTCAGTCATGTTCTTACCATCAATAGTTATAGCACTCTTTCTACAAATTTGTGCTGACTCATCACCACCAAACTTAACAGCTCCACCATTCCATTTCTCAAGGTTGATAAACTTCTTCTTGTCACCAGTCATGTGGTTGGAGCAACCACTATCAATTACCCAAGTATTGGCTTGTTCTGTTGCATGAAAGGAAGTCCATACAACCATTGATTTTTCATTGTCATGATCATTCTGCAAGGTATCAAACTTTTCACAATTCCCAAAATCATCCTTTTTGTCACCAACATTCAAGGCCATGAAAAGTGTTTCATCATTTGAATCATCATGATCCTCATCTTTTGAAGAACAACTGCTCTCTATGGAATACATGCTTCTTTTGAACTTGTTTCTCTTGTTACTACCCCTTGATTCTTTAAAAGGACATTTAGAAGCAAAATGACCAATTTTCCCACATTTGAAACATTTGAAAGGTAACTCACCTTTGTATTTTCTGGTGCCCTTATTCAATATTCTTACAAAGTTTGCCTCTACCTCATCAAAGTCATCATCTTGATCAGAAGATTTATCTTCTGTCTTCTTACTTGCTTTGAATGTTGCTTCCTTCTTTAGAGCATCTTTGTCAAATTCTCTAATTTCAAAGGTTGTGAGAGAGCCAAACAATTGATCTACTATATATTTATTTAAATCTTGAGATTCCTTAATGGCAGACACCTTATGACTATAAGATTTAGGAAGAGATCTCAAAACCTTCTTCACAATCTCATCTTCTTTCACTTCCCCACCAAGACCTCTGATTCCATTGACTATTTCATCCACCCGGAGCATGTAACTAGAAATGTATTCATCTTCTGTCATCCTTAGGGTCTCAAATTTGCTCTTGAAAATTTACATCTTGGATTGCTTCACTTTACTATCTCCTTCATAAATACTTTTAAGTTTATTCCAGACATCCTGGGCAGATGTACAACCCATTACCTTCACAAGTTATGAATTAGCTAGCCCACTCATGATAGCATTCTTTTCCTTGGCATTTTTATCATACAACTTAATCTCATTTGCATCTGTAGGATCACTAGCAGGAGCAGTGTAACCCTTCTTGACTAATTTCCAATTGCCATACCCTAGAGAAGATAGATAGTTTTCCATCATTAGCTTCCAAAAGGAATAATTTGTTCCATCAAACATAGGTACCTTGAGAGATCCATTATTAGCTAGATCCTGGATCTTCCTCAAGAAATTAATCTTTTTCTGAGTAACTGGCTCTGATACCAATTGTTGAACCCACCACGATACTTGTTGATAACTGAGAGGGGGGGTGAATCAGTTATCCTAATTATTTCTTCTTTCTAAACTTTCTTAATAACAATGCAACATTAATTCAAATAAGCAAACATAACCATGAAATGGAAATACACATGACACAATATTTTTGACATGGAAACCCTGTTAAGGCAGAAAACCACGGGGTGATTAACCCAAGATTGTATTCTCTGTTAGAAGAATGGAAATACAAAATGGCTCTTGCCAATTAGGGCTCAATGCCCGAGCACACTGCTCACAAGAGGCACACTGCCTACAAGAGACTCATTGTCTACAAAAAGAGTGTTTTACAATACTTGAACTGATTGGAAGCATCTACATATGCTGGAGTTCAGTTCTAGATTAGGCTCAATACACTGATCTGCTACACTTCATCTTTCCTCTTCTCTTATGCTGATTTCCTTTCACATACCGGACCTCCCTTACTGCTTCTGCTCTGCTCTTCTACTTTTATTCGCACATCACCAACAACAGCAACACCACTCACAACTAAATCCATCTTGTATATATATCCGCACAAGTGATTTCATCACCTTTCTAGTCGGCACCCAGAATAGTCAATCTTTTCACAAACTCTGATCTGTCGGTTGAATCCTTGCACATCAAGTAATGCGGATCAAGCATATATTTGTAGAAGTCATCAATCATGTCGACCAAACATAACTTATGCCTTAAGAACCTTTTCCATCATCAGTAACACATCTGGAATAATGTCTGATGTTCTGCCAGTCAGTTCTTCCTCTGTCATACTGCCAATTAGGAACCCGATACTCAAGTGATCATATCTTTTTCTTCATCTATCAACAGAGGCTAAATCCTTGGAATCTATCACTCAAGGTAGTCCTCTTAACTTCCCTAAATCCACACTTCACCAAGATACTTCCTGTAAGAGATCCGGACCTGTCTATCGGACCTCGCCACATGCTCTGTTCTTGTTTACCGGACCACAACATTATTCACTCTGACTTCCGGTAGAGATACACCATGTCCTGCAGATGTGTGGGATGAACTTTGTTGCCATCAATGACAACAATCATGAGTCCATATAGTGTCTCTTGCCAACAATCTCCCCCTTTGGCATTGATGGCAACACTTAGTGAAAAATGACTAAGTGTATACACTATGCTCCCCCTTGGCTGATGCTCTATTTTTATATACATATTCTGGAGCTCCCCCTTAGTTGGATTCCTCATTTTTCACTGCTCCTCACTCCCCCTTTGACATCAATGGCAAAGGGTAGGGTCCGCATCCCAAAATTTCCAAAAAAAGTCTATAGATATCCGCATAAGTATAAATACAAGTTGTAACTTACATATACTTAAGTATGTCTGCAAAAGTATTCTTCAACTGTACAACTTTTGTCACCCAACTCTGTTTCATCCTATCCAAAATTGAGATGTGACCACTCAACAGGAATGCAAAAGCTTCTGCCTTCTTAAGATCTGTCGGATCATTGGTCCGGGTTGTAGTCTGAGCATCACTTATGGCCTCATGCATGACCTCTAACTTAGGGATAATGATCCTTCTAAGTTCACCCATCCAGCTAATTATGTTCTTCCTTTCCTTCTCAAAATTCTTATTGCATTTGTAATTGCAATAGTCTGACACTCTTGATTTACTAGAGAGGATCAAAACTTTGAGACAGACTTAGTAGTTTATCCTCTTGATCTTTTACTTTCTTCTCAATATCTTTGGTCACTGTGGGCCAAGATAAGCAAAAATTGTACATGATTCCGCTATCTTTAAGAGCATTTTCCAAGCTCTTTATCCCAATATCCATAACTCTCCTATCATTTTTTACCAGACCCTGTACTTCGGAGAATCTCTTATCCAAAAACTCCTTCCTGACCTTCTCTTCAGTTGACTTCTCTAGAGAATCAAAATCTGTACTAACACTGCTGACTAGAGTTTTGAGATTACCAGAAGAGGAGGCTGTGGGATCCTTCTGAAATGATGGCATAATCTTTTCCAAAACTCTGGATGCTACCTCTATAAGCCCACAGTCTTCCATGTGAGATTTCAGTAGTTTCTCTTTGGCCTTCGCATTTGTAAATGAAGCTATCTTCATTGTTTGCATCAGAGATAGAGAGTCAAAGTCTAGTGGCCCTTTTAATAGATCCGGTTCATCAATTTCCATAGTGGATTTTGTCAAAAAGTCCTTGACTGATTCTGCAGTGTCTCTTGCTGGAGACAGATTTTTCTTTTCTTCTACAGTCACATAACTGTCTTTGGGAGCTTTCTCCCCTTCCACAACCTTCGCACTGATATCTTCTTTTTCCTTCACCTCTGCTTCTTTCTCCTTTACTCTTTCTTCTCCTTTGGATCTGGAGACTGTAGGGGAAACTAGAGGAGAAATGTTAGTCTGTTCAAGGCCCACCTCTTCTGTCATTTTCTTAGTAGATTCCTCTACAACATTTGTGGCCGAGGGGTTTGCACCCAAGTCCTCTATGATAGGAAGATTGAATCTTTTGAAGGTTTTTTGGAGATGTGAGGACCGCCCTTTTTACTTCTGTTGTTATGACTATTTACATTACTGTTATTATTACTTTTTATATTTGTGGGATAGCAGTTCCTGGAATTGTCAAACTATTAAACTTTATTATGATTTCGGAAAAACTAATTGGGTGATGTTTGGATAAGTTTACATTTCAGAAAAAAAATTTAATTAGGTGATGATGGAAAATTGTAATATGATTTCATTTATGTTAATTAGTCCTATGTCATGATAATGCATGCTTTTAAGTTGCTTCGGCTATGATGATTTTATGTGGTTACTGATCTTGTAATTTAGTGTGCAGGAATTACTAATCGAACCACAGATTTCGGAGATCATTCCGCACCTTGTTATTTGTTATTCCCTGTTAAGCCGATCTGGTTCCACGAGGAACCAAGATCTCTTTGTGTTTGATGTGATGATGTAATGTGGTCTTTTGTATGGTCGGGTGGGTTAGGTTACCCTCATGTAACATTATTTTATAATTTGTGTTGTAAAAAGGATTGAAATTGAATTTCCTTATTTAATTTAAATTTATGAGGCCATTTCTTGTGCTTTACCTTGACCAGGGGTGTCTTGTATGAGTTAAAGTTGACCCTGGGTTATACCCCATGGGTCCAGGGGCCCATTTGGCATGGGTAACCCTTGAGTAACCTCCATCTAGTCATCTTAACTTCCCCCTGAAGTTAAGTGGCGAAAATTGGGGGTATGGAGGGGACATGATGGGTTGTACCAACACCCAACCCATCCCCTCTACAATCCCCAAGGTAAGAGATGCCATCCATTATTGAAGGATTGACTTGAATTCACCTTCTCCATTAGTGAGATTCCCCCATGTGAAGTGGGGCCACCCATGTGAAGGAGGGAAGAAGAGGCATGGGTCACCTGTCTTTTACTCCTTTAACTCCTTTTATTTCTCCCATGCGAAAGAGAAATGACAGGAGGAAAGGGATAAGGAGTACTCTAGGGATGGGTGAGTGACATAAGCCACCAGGACAGAATAGTGGTTTTGGGGAAGGGTGAGGAGGTGACAAGTGTCACCTCCCCATTCCTCGAAACTGAAAAGAAATGGGGTTATTTGTTGCCAATTTTGGGAGGAGAGGAAGTTAGTTGAATTGTGGGGAAACTTTCATTCTGTTTTACCAAAAATAGAAAAGTTAGCTTGCAGGAGAGAGAAGGGAGAGGGAGTTGGTGGCTAAGGTTGGAAGAGAACTCTGTGGGCTCTGCAACAGCTTCATTCCAGGAGGGCTTTGCAAGGTTGGTTTGATTTTTACCATTGTTTCGTATAGCTGAATGTGTATGTTAAGTGTGTGAATTTGTGTTTAGATTTGTTTTCTGTGGGGTTTGTTGTTGGGTTGTTTGACAGAGCTTCTCCCACTTGGGAGAAATGCTCATCAAGTTTGGGGTAGGGGAGGAGAGATCCTCCTCGGGTGCATACCTGTTTCCATCTTTTGGGATGTTGAAAGCCTTGAGGGCATGTATCTGTGACTGTATCTTTGACTTGAGAGTCAAATACAGATTTCTTAAAAAATTTGTGATCAAACTTGGTTTGAGACCAAGAGAAATTGTATTGGTTAACTTATCTGTTAGGGTGACACTCTGGAGTCGAGTGTGTCCACTCTCCTGCCCCTTATGAAACTCACTGTAGTTGAGTTTCCGTGTTGTGTAAATGACCACGGGTGTTTGTGTGCTTTGGGATTGTTGTTGTTACTGTTGTGAAGTGGAGTGCTTGAGTTACCCAGGTGTGAGTCTGGTCTCCCTAGCTCGGGGGTGACCCACTTGCGGGTCTACGGAAGGGAGGAGAGCTAGATGAGTGGTGTTTTCTTCTTTGTTTGTCTTTGATACACAGGTTTTCTCTTGGAGCTTCTGGTTGGATATGTATGAAGAAAC
This sequence comes from Cunninghamia lanceolata, assembly GCA_027924645.1. Classification (NCBI taxonomy): domain Eukaryota; kingdom Viridiplantae; phylum Streptophyta; class Pinopsida; order Cupressales; family Cupressaceae; genus Cunninghamia; species Cunninghamia lanceolata. Next base: position 3,174,677 of record BSBN01000639.1, read on the forward strand.
AGCTTATTTTTCTTTGTCATGAGAATTAGGCCTGGTTCATTTCATAAGAGTTGAAGAGAGAGCACCTCTCTTGATATGGTTGTAATTTATTGTTACCCTGGGAGTGAAGGAAATCACCTCCCTGATCATGTTATTGATGGACTTTACCTGGATGTTACAAGCTACCATTTGTATGTTGTTTGGGAGAAGGAAGTCCATATCTGGGAAGTTAGTTGTATGTATCCATGGTTTAAAATCTGTAATATGGATGTGCTTGTAAACCTTGTTAAATAGCAATTTATTTGTGTTTAATGTGTTATTGAAAGGAAGAGTTCATTACTTATTTGCAATCTAATCTGAGTTTGTTTATGTAATTATAAGAATAGAACTGCTAAATTTGTTGAAAGGCCAGTTTTATGGTTCATTGTTCTAATGGAAAAGACAATTTTAAATGTTTAAGTTTATTCTTCATATATAGTGGTTTCAGTTAATTTGAAAAGATTAGAGGAAATCTAGTATGTATATATTTCTGTTTGTTAATTTGAGAAACTTAAATGTTTTATGAAAATGGAATATAGATCAATATATATAAAAATATATATATATATATAGATAAATATATATATATATATATATATATATATATATATATATATATATATATATATAAAGATATATATAATAAGTTGTTCTATATTTACCATTGTTACCAAATAAGTGAAACTGGAAAACATATATATATATATATATATAAAATTGTTATTTAATTATCATTATAACAGGTTGAATTTAAAAAAAATTAGTGATATTATAAAACTGAAATATATATATATATATATAAATAAAATATTCGTTATATATAATGATGCAAATTAAACTCATACCAATCGAAATAAGCAGATGGAAGTTCGCTGTGTAAAACACAGTTTAGAATCAAAAAAAAATAAAAAAAAAAATACAATGTTGGCGGTGGGGTTTGAAACCCCACCGCAGTCCTTTTTGAGGTGTGGGGAGGGGCGGAGCCCCACCCACACCCCACATCGTGGGATGTGGGTGGGGCTCCGCCCCTCCCCACATCCCCATACCATTGAGACCCCCCGCGGAGCCCCTCTCGACGCTGCCTCCGCCCGCGCAGTCCCCTGCACCCTCCCCTGTGTTCGTCCGCCGCTGGCTGCGGCCACCGCCGCCCATCTCCGCCGCTGGCTGTGTCTAAAACAAAAAAAAAATGTTAGGGCTTTTGGCCCTAACATATAATTGGTCTATTTTGAAATGAATACATTATAATTGCCATATATATAGACATATATAGATACTATATATGTCTATGTATATAGCAATATATCAAGAAATAATTACTATATATCTCTCTCTCTCTCTCTCTCTCTCTATATATATATATATATATATATATATATATATATATATATATAAGGGATTACGTGGAGTTTGTTAAACAAATTAAAAGAACAATTTCGTCAACTACATGTACATTAAAATATATATATATATATATATATATATATATATATATATATATATATATATATATATATATATATAGGAGTAGTTTTATGAGCCATTTTATTGGGCCCTCGTTTAAAATCTTGATAAAATGTGACACATGGATATACAAAAATAAAACAAAAAAAATATTTTCACAGTTAGTTTTTTTATTAGTGTTGAACACAACAACCAAAGAAGTTATGTTTCCATGATCAGGGTTTTATAAAGTGGAGAGCCTCCTACATCTATTAACAATGGTATACGATTCACAATAAGAGTATAATATTAATTATTAGTAATAATAACAACAGTAATTATAATTAAGAGAAAATAAAATTATAAGTTAAAGAGAGCATAAAGGAATATACGGTAAGACTCCGGAAAGAGTTTCTCGGAAGTTTCACCTATCAACGTAATTTCAATCACCTGAAAAATGAAGAGGAAAATTACACGTCACCTTGCTTAAAAGGTCACTGGAAATAAACTTAAGGAGTCATCACAGAAATTCCATGTGAGGCCATTTTAATCTCGACTGTAGTAAACATCCATATAAGTAAACCTGTAAGAGAGTCAGAAGAAGAAAAAGTAACATTGGAAAAACACAGAGGAGAAAATGCGCGACAATTCCCACATGGGATAAGAGAACTAAGTCAATGGACCCTCCAGCCAAAATTTGCTTAGGAACAAGTTTAATTAATATATACAAGAGAAGAAACCTAGATCGGAGAAGACTAGGAGACCGAGTCCAGCGAAGTAGTAAACTAGTCTATGTGACCTGGATCATCCAGATGTTAGGTTTAATATTAACAATAGAAACAGTGATAACCCTGATTGATGCCCAATATGAAGAAAGGAAAATGAAAGAGAGAGAGACCGAAATATAAACAAACTAAATTATCACAGAAATAGTTAAGGTGAGCGCGATAAAAATACAATCAAAATTAAGACCCAGAGAAAAGGGAAGAGAAAGCAAACAAACCGCCTTGTTGAGAATGCTAAGTCGTAAGAGGAGTATGTTTCAGGAAACAAGAGAGGAGACAGACAACCGTGCCTTGCTGAAAATTGACTAAATAGGGAGATCACTAGTCGGTTTAGTCAGAACAAGGCGTCGTGGGAAGTTGTTAATCTATCAGTGAACCACGTGCGTAAATGAGTGTTGCGTAATTCCCACTAACGCCGTAAGGCGTTATGCTGCCAGAATTTGTCGAGATTTAGATTTAGGAACTTTGGTAATCTCACTCTTGCAATGACGTAAACGGCATCGTAGAGACCCTCTTGTTGGTCTGCTTGCGTCTGGTTGCACGCAATTGTACTTATATCCCACCGAAAGCTGTAGTATTTTCGCCATGAGAGAACACCGCCGAGCATGCTTACACATGCAAGGGGGTTTTTAGGACAGTATGAGAAAAGTTTTTCATATCTCGTGTCATAACCACATAACAGATGTGGCTATGACACGTGTGATGTGTGTTGTGACCACAAGGAAAATGTGGGCATGACAGGAGAATCTCTTCTATGTCCTTGGCTACCTTGTTAGTCTCACCAAGCATGAGCTGATTCATCCTTGCTTTGTTCCTGAACTCATCCTTGCAATCTTTGAATACCATATTCATTGTCTTGGGATCGATTGAAGGATATAGTTGAATAGCTATCTGTTCCCGGATCTCAAGGTCTTTTGCCATGGCATTAGTCTTTCTCATTTCTAACTCCTTTTCTAGGCTCTTGGGAATAAGAGATATAATTTCAATAAAGGCCTTATTATATATGTTTAGATACTTAACTGTAGCTTCCTGTAAGATCTTTTGGTCAGCCTCATTATAATCATCATAGAATTTAGTTAGGGGTTGCAGGTTCCCATCCACAGTGACTACTTTGATTACACTTTCTAAAGACAGGGTGGGTTTTTCAACAAATTCCTCTTCCTTCTCTTCTTCTCCTTGACCGGTAGAGTGTTCACCAGATGATTTCTTCTTTTTCTTTAGTTTCTTTATCTCCTCATCTGTTTTAGTTTCCTCATCATCCTTTAGGCTAGCATAGGACCTTGTTGCCTTTTTCTTTGTTCTCTTTTCTCCTTTTCCAGATGATTGTGCTTTCAGTTTTGAAGTCCCTGAGCCTTTGGCAGTGGTGGGTGCAGATCTCTTTGATGATCTGGTCTGGGTGGAAGGTTTTGCTGGAGCACTTTCCTCATTTTTCTTCTCTGCCTTCTTCTTTTCTTCCTCAGCCTTTTGCCTCTTTTCCCTGTTGGCATCAAGTGCCTCCTTTGAGATGCCTAAGCCTTTGGCAATTTCTTCAACTTCTTTTCTTACTTTCCTCTTCATTTCCGGTTGTTTGAGTTCCACATTCAAACTTTTACACTTAGCTCTTCAAAGGTTCCAAATCTCTCTGCTTTTGGGTCCTTTGGCTGACTGAGCATCTGTTGAACATGTAGTTCTACAATTTGTTCATCAACTTCATACCCCATGGGCATGATCCAGACTGTCCTTGGCTCTACTGCCTCCATTAGGCATTGATCAGTGTCTACCATGAAGCACACTGTATCCTTGTATTTCTCAATTACTGATTTGGGGATTCTTTCTCTGATTTGCATTGTATTTTAGAATTGCTTGAAGTAACCCCACAGAGCTGTATTCCTTGCCTTAGCATCCCCAAGTTCATGCAAGTAATCTCTGATCTGAATTACTACCGGTTTGTCATTTTCCCATACCCATCCACTTGATCCGGGCAACTCATTCATGAAATAGAAAAATAAACATAGTATCAGTCCACCATATTTAAAGGAGTTCTTCTTGTCCTTTTTGATCTTTTGTATGTTTTCCATTAATTGGCTCAAAAGAAGTTCACAGAGATCATATTCTGCATTGTTTCTCAGCATCTCATAGGCAGTATATATTGCAGTTCCAGAAACTGAATTCTCCCTACTGGAGTGATATATCTTATATCCTATTATCATAGAAGCAAACTTGATATCCAGGTTAGTAATATCTTCAATGGTCATTGCCCTCTTATCAAATTTTGATCCGATGGCCTCAGTTACAATGTTGTTTTTGATAGATTTGAGGACAGGTATCCCTCCGGAGGAGTATAAACCAGTTACTGCCCTAATTGCCTCCTTTGTGATCTTGCAAGGTCTGTTAAGCCAAAGGAAGTTATCATGCACTCTACTCAATACATACCAGACCCATTCATCTTCTTCAAAGTAGGGGAAATGAATGAACTGATCAAAATGCTTCTCCTGGATGCCTTTATATCCTAGTTTAAGCTCAAAAGCATCATCTATTAATTGTTTGTGATAGATGTCTCTTAGTTTGAATTCCCCAAACTCTTCAATACTCGCATGTATGTAAACCCTAATGTCTTTTGTATGCAATACACCATGTGAAACACTGGAAAAGGCTCCTAGGGGATCTACCTCCAAGGACTTGTATGGATGTTTCTTAAATGTGGGGCAAGGTCTATTAGAAATCTTTACTATATTCAGAGTAGCCATCATCAAAGAATCTTACTGAGGGATATTAAGAACGAAGAATACCTTTTACGCTGTTTAGGGCACACGATGAAATCTGGATTGAGCTGTATGAAGAATTATCTTGATCTTTGGGAGAAGTAGTTGCAGAGCTCCTTTTCTTTCTTCTTCGCATGTGAGTGTACAAATGATGAGCGAATGAACTCTTTTATTTCTGAGAGGCCCTAATTTTCATTCTGCAATAAATGCACAACCTAATTCATTCCAGTTTGCCTTGTTTGTCTTATTCAGAGATAAAACCTTTCCAGATCACTGAGACAGATTTCAAAATTATTCTTGGAGAGTAGTGATAATCTATCTTCCTTTCATTAGTCATTTGATCTATTTGTAGATCAAGACACCATAGTTTGAATCATACCAGACCAAACTTGTAAGGAGTCTATTTTTACCGGAAGACTATTTTACCAGATTAATTCTGGTAGGATTAGACTTCTTGCTGATCTCTTTTACCATACCCCTTTTAGATGTTTCTTGTATGACCCCTTTTAATCTGCAGCTCTCCTTGTGCCAGTTCCGGCACCAATTGACTGGTTGGGGGAACAAGGTTTTCTTTGTGTCTCCCCCTGAGCCAGAGCTCACCTTTTAATTTATGGAAGGAATATCAACACCAGAGTTTGGTGCGGATCCATCCTCTGCATTCTCTATACTCTTCTTCACCCAAATCTTGTTCATCTCACTTTTAACTTCCCGCATTCACTTTTTGTTTACCCTTATCTTGAGTCTGATTATGATATACTGGACCTCTTTTGTCCTGATTCTTGTTTCTACAGAATTTTGCACTATGACCGGATCTATTGCAGATTTGGCAAACAACATTTCTTTGCATATTTGACTAATATCCTCTTGATCTGCATTGATTAGCCTTATGACCTATTCTATTGCATGCAAAGCATCTACCATTGAATGATTTGTTCATTTGCATATTTCTGCATTCATGAGATTTGTGACCATACCTTTTGCAGTTAAAGCACTGTCTGGAGAAGGATGAATTAGTCTGACTCATTCTCTTTCTGCACTAATTAGCTTTATGACCAAAGTTATTGTAATTGTGGTAGTATCCATTGAAGGATGGATATCTTTGAGCATTAAGCTGTCTTACCAGAGGTCTTCTAGGCCTGTTCCTTGGATTTTCTGATCCAACATTCTTCTGACCCGATCCGGAGCTTTCTCCTTTGTCATATCCCAACCCACACTTGTCATCTACCTTCTTTTGACTTTCAAGAAGAACACTGAGAGGGGGGGTGAATCAGTGTTGTGTGAAATTTCTAATCTTTTTGCAAACTTTAACTTGCAGAGCACAAGGAGAGAAAGCTATCATTCATTTATCAAACACATATGCACATAACTGAGAATGAAAAACAAAAACTCATGAGTAAAACATACAACCACAGAGAGAAGATCAATATGAATCAAGACCCAAGAATTGCATGAGTGGAAAACCCTCCAGGAGTAGAAAAACCACTCCAGAACTGCCTCACTGGCTTAACTGATAAAACATGCCTCACTGGCTATAATATGTATCTAGGAGCACCAAATCCAAATAGAAGCACCCACTTCCAACACTGATATACCTCACTGGTAAACAAATAGGTCTCACTGACCAACAAGCCTCACTGGCTAATACAAGGCCTCACTGGCAAACCAAATCTTCACTTGAAATAATAAACAAGATCAGAGGGACACTCTATTTCCATTCAATTCAATATTTCATCTCTGCATAATACAAACTCCATTTGTGATTTCTCCATGTGTATATCACCTGCATCTGATGCTCAAACAATTCATTCCTACATATTCAATTTCATATTTTCTTCTTGCTTGATTAAATTTAATCTATATCATTCAAGAGGATGTCATAGAGAATGTCTTCATTTCTGTATACAGTTCCACACACACACTCTGTCAATGTGAATCCAATAAATATGAGATCCCACTCAACTTTCTGCAAAATCATTTTTATCTTTTTATGACCTTTCATATTCACTGCACAAACAATTCATTTTCTTTTTATCTTCCTGAAAAAATTATTTCCAAACAAAATACTTTTCATATTCTCTTTTAATCTGCAAGAAACAAAATAAAAAGACTCTCCAATTTTAAGCTTCCCACAAAATCCCATCTGTAAAATTTTTTCATATTCCTTCAATAAAATCATCTCCTCAAAGAATATTTTCCAAGAAAACATTTTAGACTTTTCATCTGTAAGATGCCTTCAATCAATCTGCAAAATAAGAGTTAGAAATCATCTTTATTTTTGTACCAATCTGCTCTGAAAATATTATCTTTCTCTTGATATTCCTGTAAGAAAATTTAATCATCAAACTCTTTATTTTCTCTTCAATCCATAAAAATTATCTTCAAAAAATTTGTATCCAATCTGCCTTATTCTCAAACAAAACTCTTAAACTTCATCCCAAAAAATTTTTCTTAACAATATTCTAGACAAATAAAAAATCTTTTTACAACTCCAAAAATCCATTCAAATTCCCCAAAAAAAAACATCTTGAATCAGTCTACCCTTTCATGCTTGGTCCAAAAAAAAATATAAGGCATTAAAGCCATAAAAAATCTTTTCAAACAAATGTTAGAAAGGAAACCTTTGTCTCCATCTGCCATGAGGGGATTTAAGAAAGAAAGAAAATCTTTCTAAAAAAAGTGCTTTTAAACAGCAAACACATCTAGTTTCTTTTAAGGAAACAACTAAAAATTAGCTTTCAAAACAAAATAACTATAGTCTTAACAGTATGACGTCCCTGTGCCTGTCAAACATAAACCAAGGAAGTCAGGGGCAAGAGTTAAATGTCCACCGTTTGATTGTCCCTGCACGCCCTTTGCAGATTTGAACTCATCCTTAGATTTCGCTTTACCGCCCGAGCAACGGAGAATGGACCGACTGAGTCGGTAGCAATAGAGAAGGAGGGCCGGTTGCCCCATGTCTTAAGGACCCTTCAAGTGGTGTCTTTTTGAGTTATAAACCCTCCATTGTAAGTCACCTTTCAAACATAAGAAAAGTGTAATATGCACTAGACGGGCAGAGAAGGTAATCATAAAATATGCTTTAGATACATAGTAATTATCTTCTAAGCCTCCAACTTCAACCATACCTCCTTATAGTATATAAACTTCCACTTCATTTCATGAACCAAGAATGATATCCAAAATATTAACCATGCTTTACCAACTGAATATTATGAACCAACATTACTTTGAGCATCGGTGACAATACATATGAACTAGTATAACTCCTGTGATCACTTCTATCAATCCTTGATATAGAGTATGCCACACAAAATGAAACCAATCCTTATTGTAGAGAAAGTCAGACAACATGATGAAGGCTACTGAGATCAAATGACCAAGTCACTACCACTACAAGTCATCTGTAAAGATCATGACAAAAATAACACACAAGATGATGTAATCAACAACATATAAGATGATATAAACTCTACACAGGATGATGTGAACTCTTGCTCTTCCTGATCCTTTAACAAGTATGTACCTCTACACTGCATAACCAAACATGATATGCACTTCATCAAGCATGGTATACCTTCCAAATATCTTATGAACCACTCACCAAACATCAAATGAGACCACCATAGCTTGAAGCATAACAACATATGAGTGTCCTGATTCTCTCATTGCAAATCCTATTTCCTTCCAACTGTAATAAAGTAACATCAATGTATTCATGTGATCCTGTAAGCACTTGAAACACCAATATAGTGAGCATGATTGGTACATGAATGTTATCAAACACTTGTAATATTATCATCCATTTATCAATTCAATCCAAACTGACAACATCCTTCAATACTATGTGAACAACTGTGAAATGCATGATCATGAACAAATTTTGTCAATAGTACAAGTGATCCACAAATGACCTGTAGTCCTGATGATACTTTGTGAAAGGAAAATGCACAACAACTCAACTCTCTCAATACCTTTTGACATCAATGACAAACTATCACCATCAGTATCCATTGAAGGATGGATATCTTTGAGCATTAGGCTATCTTACCGGAGGTCTTCTAGGCCTGTTCCTTGGATTTTCTGATCCAACATTCTTCTGACCAGATCTGGAGCTTTCTCCTTTGTCATATCCCAACCCACACTTGTCATCTACCTTCTTTTGACTTTCAATAACTTCAAGTTGAGCAGAACTTATCTTAAATTTCTCTTTATATTCATTTGCTATTTGAAGATCCCTTTTGAGAGAGACAATTTGATCCTCAAGTTTTTCTTCATTATTTTTAGCATCTTCAAGATCAGATTCAAGATGTCTGATAATTCTATCCATCTGGTGGCAATCTTCTGATTTCTCCTTGAGAGATTGTCTTAGATTATCTTCAATTTTTCTTTTCTCTTCAATTTGTTGGGTAAACTTCATAACTCCTGATTCCATTTCGTGTCTTACCATAATGATTTCTTTTGATAACTTTTCACATAACTTGGTTTTCTCATTCAGCTCCTCATTTGCATCATTTGCTTCACCTTGTCTTGCCAATTACTGAAGTAGCTCCTTTCTCTTTTTCATAGAGAGACATAATTTGTCTTTTAGTTCTCTCATGAAATCATCAGCCTGCTTGAGTCTTTCCTTTAATTCATTGACTTCAGAGTTTGACTGTTCAAGATCATCAAGGATAGTATTGAGTTGCTCCCTTAAACCATATGCATCCATTTGGATTCCCAGATCTTCCTCAAGCTATTAGACTTTGTTAGGAGGAACTTAGCTCTGATACCAATTGTTGATAACTGAGAGGGGGGGTGAATCAGTTATCCTAATTATTTCTTCTTTCTAAACTTTCTTAATAACAATGCAGCATTAATTCAAATAAGTAAACATAACCATGAAATGGAAATACAAATGACACAATATTTTTGACGTGGAAACCCTATTAAGGGAGAAAACCACGAGGTGATTAACCCAAGATTATATTCTCTGTTAGAAGAATGGAAATACAAAATGGCACTTGCCAATTAGGGCTCACTGCCTGAGCACACTGCTCACAAGAGGCACACTGCCTACAAGAGACTCACTGTCTACAAAAAGAGTGTTATACAATACTTGAACTGATTGGAAGCATCTACATATGCTGGAGTTCAGTTCTGGTTTAGGCTCGATACACTGATCTATTGCACTTCATCTTTCCTCTTCTCTTATGCTGATTTCCTTTCACATACTGGACCTCCCTTACTGCTTCTGCTTTGCTCTTCTGCTTTTATTCACACATCACCAACAACAGCAACACCACTCACAACTAAATCCATCTTGTATATATATCAGTACAAGTGATTTCATCACCTTTCTAGTCAGCACTCAGAATAGTCAATCTTTTCACAAACTCTGATCTGTCGGCTGAATCCTTGCACATCAAGTAATGTGGATCAAGCATATATTTGTAGAAGTCATCAATCATGTCGGCCAAACATAACTTATGCCTTAAGAACCTTTCCATCATCAGTAACACATCCGGAATAATGTTTGATGTTCTGCCAGTCAGTTCTTCCTCTGTCATACTGCCAATTAGGAACCTGATACTCAAGTGATCATATCTTTTTCTTCATCTATCACCAGAGGCTAAATCCTTGGAATCTATCACTCAAGGTAGTCCTCTTGACTTCCCCAAATCTGCACTTCACCAAGATACTTCCTCTGAGAGATCCGGACCTGTCTATAGGACCTCGCCACATGCTCTGTTCTTGTTTACCAGACCACAACATTCTTCACTCTGACTTCCGGTAGAGATACACCATATCCTGCGGATGTGTGGGATGAACTTTGTTGCCATCAATGACAACAATCATGAGTCCATATAGTGTCTCTTGCCAACAATACTGAGAGGGGGGGTGAATCGATATCTAAACAAATTTCAAATCCTCCGAAACAAATTAAAACTTAAGCATTACAGTATCAACATAAACATGAAAAATCAACACATAACACTAGATATACATGGAAAACCCAAGAAGGGAAAAACCATGGTGAGGATTAACTGATAATATATGAAGCACAAAATTACAACTTTGTTTTAAGGCTACAACCCAAGGAAGCTACTACTCCCTGCTGACCTTGTTTTTGAAAGGAAGCAAGGTATGCGGAAATGCTTCCTACACTGATCTACTGAGGAAATACTTATGCAAATTTTTACTTTTATAGTTACAGATTAAGATGCACATTAACAAAAATATAATAACAAATTCCAAATGCAAACACAAAACTCCCAACACAAGATATACGTGGGGAAAACCCTTTTAGGTAAAAAACCCCACACTCCAAAGCCGCCCAATATATTATTTAGGAATCACGAAGATTACAATATACTTGCAGAGAAAGCTTTTACATGAGTATATCCAACTAGAGATCTAGGAGGTAATTTGACATCTATAAGATTCTTACACACAACCTCCATCTCCAGCTCTTGATATATAGGAGATGCAATACAGTAAACTGTTACTGATAATTACAAAACCATGAGCCAAAACCACCCATAAAGTGGTGCCCAAATTATCTCCAATAAAAGATGCCTTGTGATGTGCCAAACCACACACCAACACATGTAACTCTCCTCTTTACAACTCTTTTATGTGTCCAACACATTTTTACATTTCCCAAAAATAGAAGGTCCAACTTCCGGAGGCCATAACTTTTGATCCGGGTGTCCGATTGACGAAACATTCAATGCGTCAGAAAGCTTGTGAAGAGATATATCAACCTATAACATGTTACATTGGTTATGACAATTTTTGAGACATTTAGAGAAGTTTCAATTCTAGTAATTGAGTTCAAAAACTTTTTCTGACAGTTTCAAAAAACATAAACTTTAATATCTCGTAATCCTGATATGATCTTGAGACGAAACTCACCCGAGATGTTCACTTAGTTGTTCCACACCTTCTGGGAAAAATTTTAGGTCAATTTGAGCTCAATTGAAGGACTTACTAAAAATAGTAAGTCTCTCTATTTTTATCTTGTTTAGAAACTTTTGGAAACTTTGAAGGTTCTAGACCATTGTCCAAGATAAAGGGTATTGAAAAAGACCAAAACTAGGAAGAATAGTAATATTTCAAAGTTGCAAGGTTGAGACACTTTTCTTAACATTCTCCCACTTGTCGAACACCTTGCAAGAGCAAGGGGAGTATCAACACCATGTTTTAATTGCTAGGGGCCGTCAAGCCCATAGACTCTGAACACCATCTGAACTTCTCTGTGCTCACAAGTTTTGTTAAGGAATTTGTGACATTCATCAAAGTTTTAACTTTTTCCAAGTTTACCTTCCCATCCTCTACCATGTCATAGACAAAATGGTACTGGACATCAATATGCTTAGTCCTTACGTGGAAAGTAGGATTCTTCACCAAACATATGGAACTCTGACTGTCACAACAAATAGTAATCTTCCCTGCATCAAACCCAACATCAAAACACAATCTCTTAAGCCAAATGGCATCTTTACAATCATGAGTTGCTGCCATGTACTCAACTTTAATAGTGGACAAAGTGACTATAGGTTGCCACTTACTCATCCAACTAATAGCACCACCAAACATAGTGAACACATAAGCACTGGTGGATCCCCTGTTGTCAATGTCACTTGCCTAATCTGAATCCACAAATCCATAAATACAAAGTGAATGCCGAGGTTCTGTAGGATAACCATGATAACATAAGTGTTGCAAGTATGGGCCTAACCGGTGTTGTCATTGATGTCAACATACTTCAGTTGCATTAATGATAAGAATTGGATGAACTGTGTGCTGAGGATATTGAGAAAATTAGTCTCAATCAGGAATAGTAAAGAATAGTGATGACAGTAAGCCAATAGTCCAAGATAGGAAGAGGATCAGAGGATGCGGATTAAAGGGTTTGTAGATATCTATCTTAAGGTGGTCCAGTAGAGATTTCAGAGGTCCACATGAAGATCTGAAGAAGTTATGGCTGCTCAAGTAAAACCGGTTCTGGTAGGTGTTCAGAGGTGACAGAGTGTAACAGAAAGGTCCGGTGAGATCCGGAAATGAATTGTCCTATTTTGCGTATTTGGGGGAGTGTTGAGGAAGTCTTTGTGGTGTGCCAACTTGATTGGTTTATGGTTTGAAGGTCCGCAAGCATCTATTCCTTTGTGACAGTAATGACAGTCTGTGTTCTTGAGGTTCTGGGTGAAGGAGAGATGGATTTCAGTAAGCAGATGAAGTGTGGATGTTCTTGATGATTCAGGCAAGCTTGTGGGAGTCTTTGGATTGTGTCTAATTCATGTTGGAGGTCTACATTGAAGTTTGTGCTCACAATTGAAGAATAACTTTCGGATGATGGTGTTCTTGAGACTGGCCGACTGGATGAATTACACATCTTGCGGATGTTCTTGTTGATGTTTGCCGACTTAGATGATCATTCCTAAGTTGATGTCTTGTATAAAGAAGGAATTATGAAGTCATTTCAAAGTTGTCCGTGTGGAGATGAGTGTGGAGTAGCGAGGAGGAGAGTGAAAGGCAGAGCATAAGTATTGGGCTTAAATGGAACTGATTCAAGCATGGTGAAGATGCTATTCTCCAATTCATGTATGTAATACCTATTTCCTTGTAGACAGTGTGTCTCTTGTAGGCAGTGAGCCTCTTGTGAGTAGTGTGCTCAGGCAGTGAGCCCTAATTGGCATGTGCCATTTTGTTCTTTCTATTTTTCTAATAGAGAATACTTTCTTGGGTTAATCACCCCATGGTTTTTCCCTTAACTGGGTTTTTCACGTCAAAAATCTTGGTGTCTCATGTGTTGATGTGTTTCTGCTCTTGATTTGTTGCATTGTGCTTTCATGATTGATTTACTATTAAGTTGCTAAATAACAATGTGGAGTTAAGTGTTTAAATTGAAGAAATTTTTGTACAACTGATTCACCCCCCCTCTCAGTTGTCTGCCCTAAATCTAACAATTGGTATCAGAGCCAAGTTCCTCTAAAAGGAGCTTAACCGCTTGAGGTGATCCAGGATGTCGTCTTACAAGAAGGATAGTCCGAAGTTTGATGGAACCAATTTTAATCTTTGGAAAGGTCGCATGAAATGTCACTTGCAATGTATGGGAATGGCATACTGGACCATGGCTACAACACAGTATGTACATCCACAAGGTGGTCTGAAAACCCAAAATGAAATCACATATGCTGAAAATAATCTACGGACTATAGGGACTCTTCTAAGTGCCTTATCTGATTCAGAACTGTCAAATGTTATTGACCTACCAACTGCTTTTGAGATTTGGCAGAAATTGGAACTTTTGCATGAAGGAGACAAATATGTTAAATGTGCAAGGTTACAGAGTCTGAAAGGAAAATTTGAAAATCTAAAGATGAGAGAAGATGAAAATATCACATCTTTTATGCCAAGAGTAAATGAGATTGTTTGTGGAATTAGAAATGCTGGTGGAGTCTTGAATGAAGATGAGATTATTGGCAAAATTCTCAGATCCCTTCCTGCTTCTTATAAAATCAAGGCTACTGCAATTGAAGAATTCAGAGCCCACACAACCATCACAAGAGATCAATTGGTTGGCAAATTGGCTGCATTTGAAATGGCCGAGTTTGGAGATGAACCCCCAAAGACTGAATCTGCATTCAAATCCAGTGCATTTGTAAAAGGTAAACAAAGATTTGATCCGGGAGAGAACTCTTCAAAGAAACTTTCATGGTATGAAAAAACAAGAAAAGACCTAGAAGAAGAAGAAGCTGAAACCGCTCACCTTGAAGCTCTTATTGCAAAAAGATTGCCAAGAGGATCCAGTAAGTATGAAGGGAAATTGCCTTTTAAGTGTTTTAACTACAATAAGATTGGTCATTTTGCCTCAAGGTGTCTGGAAAGATTTTCAAGGCCAAATTCTAACAGATCAAGATTCCAAAAGAATTGTTACTATTCTCATGAAGGAGATGATGGAGTAACAAATGATGAATCAGAGACAGGAGACAAATATGGAAGTGACTGGGTGTTCATTGCCATCAAGGAAGAAGATCCAATGCCCTCTGAATCTGTCAATCATAAAGTTGTAGAAAGAGCTCTGGCTGCCCAAGTTGAAGAAAAGGATGATTGGGTCATTGATAGTGGATGCTCTCACCACATGACAGGTGACAAAAATAAGTTCATAGATTTGGAAAGGTATGAAGGAGGAATAGTAAAGTTTGGTGATAATTCTGCTGGTAGAATCAGAGGTAGAGGAACTATTTCTTTTGATGGAAAGAACAAAACTGGTAATGTACTATATGTTGAAGGATTGAAGCACAATCTTCTCAGTGTTGGACAGTTGGTGGACAAAGGCTATGATCTCAAATTCAAAGTGGAAAATGCAAGATCTTTGAAAGTTCTGGAACAAAGATTGCATCTAGTACTCAAACTAAAGGTAATATCTTCCACTTGGTTGGTACTGGTAAAAGTTGTTTATTTGTTCAAGTTATCAGAGTTGGTTATGGCATAGGAGGATGTGTCATGTGAATTTTGATAATATCATCAAGATAAGCAATACTCAGGCTGTAAGAGATCTTCCAAAATTGGTGAAACCTACTAATAGCTTGTGCAAAGAATGTCATTTGTGTAAGTTGAGCAGAGTCACATTCAAAGGTAAGGAACTGTCTTCTACCAGATTATTGGACTTAGTTCATACTGATCTTTATGGTCTGACAAGAATTAGGAGCATACAAGGTGATAGATACTTTATGTTGCTAATTGATGACTATTCCCAAATGATGTGGGTAACCTTTCTAAAAGAGAAATTAGAAGCCTTGAAAAATTCAAAATATTCAAGGCTATGGTAGAGAATGAAATCAGATTAAAATTGAAATGTTTGAGGTTTGATAGAGGTGGAGAATTCACATCCGGTGAGTTCATAGAGTTCTATGAGAAACATGGAATAAAGAGATAGTTATCTGCTCCTAGGACTCCACAGCAGAATGGAGTAGTGGAGAGAAAGAACCGGACCATCTAGGAAGATTCTAGGACCATGATGTAGTCTATACCCTCAATCGAGTTTAAATCAGAAGCAATACCGGTAAGACTCCTTATGAACTTTGGTTTGGCATCACTCCTACTATGAAGTATTTCAGAGTTTTTGGTAGCAAATGTTACATTAAAAGAGATGAAGATCTAGGAAAGTTTGATGCTAGAAGTGATGAAGGAATATTCTTGGGTTACTCTACTCAAAGCAAAGCATACCAGTGTTATAACAAGAGACTGAGAAAGATGATAGAAAGTACAAATGTGAAGGTTGATGAGGGAATTGAAAAACCCTCAAGGTTTTATGAATGTGATGAAGATGATCAGAATGGTGCACTAACTCAAGGAACCCAAGTCCCTTCTAAAATTTAGACTCAAACTGATCCGGTAAATCAGGAAGAAGAGATGAGTCTCAATGAGCTTGATCAAGTATTAGAAGTGCAAGAAACTCCCAAAATTCCCAGGTATGTAAGACTAAACCACTCTGAAGATCAGATCATAGGTGATAAAAGAAAGGGAGTACAAACAAGAAGGAGAATTGCTCAAGATTCAGAAGAGTATTGTCTAATTTTAAAGATTGAGCCTAAGACAGTGAATGAAGCTTGCAATGATAAATACTGGACTAAAGCAATGGAGGAAGAGCTGATGCAAATTGAGAAAAATCACACTTGGGATCTTGTTCCTAGACCTAGAAACAAGAATGTGATTGGAACAAAATGGGTCTTCCGAAACAAACTGAATGAAGTTGGTGAAGTAATCAGAAATAAATCCAGATTGGTCTACAAGGGTTATTCTCAAATAGAAGGAGTTGATTTTGAAGAAACTTTTGCTCTGGTGGCAAGAATTGAAGTAGTCAGACTATTTATTGCTTTTGCTACTTTCAAGGATTTCAAGGTATATCAGATGGATGTCAAATCTGCCTTCCTGAATGGTGACTTGGAAGAAGAAGTGTACATAGAGCAACCAGATGGTTTTCAATTGTCTGATCATGGTTATATGGTCTGCAAGTTGAAGAAGGCACTGTATGGATTGAAGCAAGCCCCAAGAGCCTAGTATGAAAGATTGGACAAGCATCTTTTGAAGATTGGTTTCAACAAAGGTACTGCTGACAGTAACTTATATTTCAAAATTGACCATGAAAACATCTTGATTGTTGAAGTGTTTGTTGATGATATCATTTTTGGAGGAAGAGATAGTATGTGTAAAACTTTTGCAAATCAAATGAAAAGTGAGTTTGAGATGTCCATGCTTGGTGAAATGAATTTCTTCTTGGGTCTTCAAATCACTCAAACAAAGAAAGGAATCTTCATTTCTCAAACCAAATATGTGAAAGAATTGTTGAAGAAATTTGGGATGAAAATTCAAAGCCAATGAATACTCCCATGGATACCAGATGTAAGTTGAGCAAAGATGATGACTCTCCTAAGGCAGACCAGACAAAGTACAGGTCAATGATTGGAGGATTGTTGTATCTCACTCAAACTAAACCAGACATTGTGTAAGTTGTTGGTCTTGTTGCTAGATTCCAAGCTGATCCTAGAGAATCTCATGTCATGGAAATCAAGAGGATTTTTAGATATCTAAAAGGGACAGTTGAGTATGCTCTGTGGTATCCTAGAGATCATGATTTCTCTCTTCATGCATATATAAATGCTGATTGAGCAGGAGATGTGGATGACCGGAAGAGTACCAGGGGTGGAGCATTCTTTTTGGGGAAGAGATTGGTTTCTTGGCTAAGAAAGAAACAAGAGGCAATATCTCTATCTACAACTGAAGCAGAATATATTGTAGCAATAGGTAGTTGCACTCAAGTTTTATGGATGAAGCAGATGCTAAGAGATATCAAAGTGGAATATGAGGAGCCTATCACAATTTTCTGTGGTAATTCAAGTGAAATAAACATACGTAAGAATCTAGTGTTGCATTCAAAGACTAAACATATATCCATCAAGTTTCACTTTTTGAGAGAGCAAGTGAACAAGAATGAAATCAGATTGGAGTTTGTACCTTCCAAGGATCAAATTGCAGACATCCTTACCAAACCTTTACCTAAGGATTCTTTTGAGTATCTCAGGGAGAAGTTAGGGGTTATTGCCCCTCTGGTGATGAACTAAGGTGCACTAAGGTGCATTAGTCTGATGGATATCACAGTCACATCTTGTGGTCCAGACTGATGATGGGGAGTTGCTACTCAGGGGGAGCAGTAGATATGATTCTGAAGTGATAGAATTGTAAGTATGTGCCCTTTGCCATTGATGTCAAAGGGGGAGAGAAGAGATGTGAAAAATAAGTGGTTGCTAATCAAAGGGGGAGCAGTAAAGGGAGAGAAGACATGTGAATGGTTGTTGCTGATAGGGGGAGTTGAGACAGTAAGGAGAATTTCTTGTCTTGATGGTTAAACAATTTTTTACATCATATGTTTCCATCAATGACAAATGGGGAGATTGTTACAAGTATGGCCCTAACTGGTGTTGTCATTGATGTCAACATACTCCTGTTGCATTAATGATAAGAATTGGATGAACTGTGTGCTAAGGATATTGAGAAAATTAGTCTCAATTAGGAACAATGAAGAACAATGATGACAGTAAGGCAATAGTCTAAGATAGGAAGAGGATTAGAGGATGCAGATTAAAGGGTTTGTAGATATGTGTCTTAAGGTGGTCCAATAGAGATTTTAGAGGTCCACATGAAGATCTAAAGAAGTTATGGCTGCTCAAGTAAAACTGGTTTCGGTAGGTGTTCAGAGGTGATAGAGTGTAATAGAAAGGTCTGGTGAGATCTGGAAATGAATTGTCCTATTCTATGGATTTGAGGGAGTGTTGAGGAAGCCTTTGTGGTGTATCAACTTGATTGGTTCATGGTTTGAAGGTTCGCAAGCATCTATTCCTTTGTGACAGTAATGAAAGTCTGTGTTCTTGAGGTTCCAGGTGAGGGAGAGATGGATTTCAGTAAGCAGATGAAGTGTGGATGTTCTTGATGATTCAGGCAAGCTTGTGGAAGTCTTTGGATCATGTCCAGTTCATGTTGGTGGTCTGCATTGAAGTTCATGCTCGCAATTGAAGAATAACTTCCGGATGGTGTTCTTCTTGAGACTAGTTGACCGGATGAATTACACATCCTGCAGATGTTCTTGTTGATGTTTGCCGACTTAGATGATCATTCCTAAGTTGATGTCTTGTATAAAGAAGGGATTGCAAAGTCATTTCAAAGTTGTCCATGTGGAGATGAGTGTGGAGTAGCGAGGAGGAGAGCGAAAGGCAGAGCAGAAGTATTGGGCTTAAATAGAACTGATTCAAGCATGGTGAAGATACTATTCTCTAGTTCATGTATGTAATACCTATTTCCTTGTAGATAGTGTGTCTCTTGTAGGCAGTGAGCCTCTTGTGAGCACTGTGCTCAGGCAGTGAGCCCTAATTGGCATGTGCCATTTTGTTCTTTCTATTCTTCTAATAGAGAATACTTTCTTGGGTTAATCACCCCGTGGTTTTTCCCTTAACTAGGTTTTCCATGTCAAAAATCTTGGTGTCTCATGTGTTGATGTGTTTCTTCTCTTGATTTGTTGCATTGCACTTTCATGATTGATTTACTATTAAGATGCTAAATAACAATGTGGAGTTAAGTGTTTAAATTGAAGAAAGTTTTGTACAATTGATTCACCCCCCTCTCAGTTGTCTGCCCTAAATCTAACAATAAGGAATACTCAGAAGTACCCTGCAAATATCTGAACACTCTCTTCACTGCATCCCAATGTACTCATCTAGGATTAGCCATAAATCAACTAAGGACTCCCACTGCATGGGCAATGGCTGGTCTTGTGCAGACCATCGCATACATCAAACTACCAACCACACTAGCATAAGGAACTTTGCTCATATCCTCTATCTCAGAAGGAGACTTTGGACAATCTTCAACAGATAACTTTGTCCCCATTGTAATAGGAACAATCAAAGGTCTGCAATCCATCATGCTGAATCTCTCCAACACAGTGTTAACATACTTACTCTAGCCTAACCAAAGTTTTTTGTTTGCTCTGTCTCTTCTGATTTCCATTCCCAAAATGTACTAAGCTGCCCCTAGATTTTTCATCTCAAATTGTGCTGATAACTAAGACTTCAAATTAGAAATCAAACTTTTACCATTTCCAATGAGTAACATATCATCGACATACAATGCAATAATGAGAATACGATCATTGTCAAACTTGTAGTAAACACAATGATCTAATTTTGATCTTTGAAATCCAATACTCAACACAAAGGCATCAAACTTCTAGTACCACATCCTAGGAGATTGTTTCAAACCATACAAATGCTTTTTCAACTTGCAAACCAGATTTTCTTTACCTTTTACCACATAGTGCTCTAGCTGTGATATATAGGTTTCCGCCGCCAAGTCACCATGAAGGAATGTTGTCTTCACATCCATCTGTTCCACTTCTAGATCATACACTGCTGCAAGAGATAACATGAACCGAATAGATGTCAGCTTTGTAACAGGAAAGAAAATCTCACCATAGTCAATTCCCTCCACCTGAGAATACTCCTTAACAACCAATCTAGCCTTATATTTCTCAACACTGCCATCTACAGCAAATTTCTTTTTGAACACCCATTTGCATCCAACAACTTTTCATCCTTCAGGTAAAGGCACCAAGTCCCAAGTATTATTATTTTCCAAAGAATCCATCTACTCTTCCATGGCCTCCTTTCAGGAACCTGAATCTTTTATACCCATAGCCTCTTTCACAGTTCTAGGCTCATCAGTGTTAGAAATCAAAGAAAAAATACAATTGGAATCATGCAATGAATAACCAAACCTATCAGGCTGTTGCCTTATCCGCATGGACCTCCTCAAAGGTTGAGGTTGAGTTTCTTCATCTTCGTTTGAACTTTCAGAGCTACTAGAGTTCTCATTATTAGGTCCAATAGATGTTTTTGGTTCAACTTTCTCAAGGGTGGAAGGAAGCTAAACTACATCATCTTTCTTCTCTTCTTTCTCTTGCTACAAGACAACATAAGAAGGATTGAGTTCTCTAAAGATCATGCTTCTGCTATACAAAACTCTCTCAACTATTGGATTGCAAAGCTTGTACCCTTTCACACTGATGCCATAACCAAAGAAGATACACTTTACAGCCTTGTTCTCCAATTTAGACCTCTTCTCCTTAGGCACATGTGCATATGCCTCAACCAAATACTAGAATGTGTCTTAATGAAGGCTTTTTACCGGACCATACCTCCATAGGTGTCTTATCAATGAGCACTGATGTAGGAGACTTGTTAACCAAGTAACAAGTGGTAGCAACAACTTTAGCCCAAAATTTTTGTTCGAGACCAACTCCACTTAGCATACTCCTTGCTCTCTCCATCAATCTTCTATTCATGCTCTTTGTAACTCCATTCTACTAAGGTGTATACAAAGTTGTCTTGTGCCTCTCAATCCCCTGTTCTTTACAGAACTTGTCGAAACCTACTAAATAGAACTCACCACCATTGTCAGTCCTCAAATAATTAATCTTTCTATCCTTATGATTCTCTACAAGAGATTTTAACTCTTTGAATCTATTAAAGACTTCATCTTTACTTCTAAGGAAATACACCCATGTCCTTCTACTATAATCGTCAATGAATGAAACAAAGTAAATAGATTTTGAAATTGAAGGAACATTAATAGGACCAAACACATCAGAATGAATCAAGTCCAACACCTCAAAAGATTTGTGAGAACTGGAATAAAACTGAACACAATTTTGTTTTCCATAAATGCAATTTTCATAGAAATTGAACTCAAGGTTACAATCATTCATACGCTTAACAAGATTTTTATTCTTCAAGGTCCTCAAACCCTTTTCACTAATGTGACCAAGCCTTTAATGCCATAACATTGTCTTCTCAGCTGGAAGTTTCATCTCCATAGAATGAGCACCCTTAGGTACCCAGAAAGCATGACCATTAGAAGTAGATGCAACAGTCTTCTTCGCTACTGGTTCTAATGGTGAGGATGAAGACTTTGAAGATCTCTTCTTCAAAATAGAGGCACTATTGCACTAAACTGCGCATGCATCAAACTGAAATAGAGTGCCAATTCGAACACCCTTATCCAACACCATAGATCCTCTAGTCATCTTGCATCCTCCATTCGAGAAAACAACCTGCACACCCACATCATTAAATTTACTTATAGAAAGAAGGTTCTGTGTCAAACCAGGGAAATGCAGAACACCATTGATTCCCTTTACTCATCCATCAAGGAATCAAATCAAGACTCTTCCATGGCCAACAATATCCAGGTGAGAATCATCACCCAAGTACACCTTTCCACCATCGTATTCTTCATACTTCGAAAACTAGCCCTGATGTGAGGTCATGTGAAAAGATGCACCAAACTCAATAAGCCACACATCCTCAGATGCATATGTTGCCAAGCCAGCGACAAATGCTTCTCCATCATCTTGAGAGGACTTGTCAAAATCTGAATCATAATTCTTCTTCTTTTTCTTTTTCTCCTCCTTGCATTCCTTGCAGAAGTGACCAAGTTGGCTGCAGTTCCAACACAAGGCCTTGGACTTTTTGGGAGACTTAGATCTCCCATGGGATTTGGATCTTTCTTTTTCTTCCTTCTTCTTATCCTTTTTCTTTCCCTTCTCTTTAGATCTACCACGAATTGCAAGAGCCTCCTTAGTTGATTCAGAAGACTTTCTCTGCATCTCTTCAGACAATAATGAAGAAACCACTTCATCCATCTTGAAGGTGGTAGTGGTACTCCTAATCCATAACAAGGTGGTCCCATGAATTTGGTAAGGAACACAGTAATGTCATACATCGATCCTCCTCCTCCATCTTTACACCAACAGAAGTCAATTGGGCAACAAGCATATTGAATGTATTCAGGTGATCAACGATAGATCCTCCATCTTCCATCCTCAGAACATACAATTTCTTTCGCAGGAATAACTTGTTCACTAGGGATTTAGCCTGATAAACATCTCCAAGCTTCTTCCAAAGTTCTTTTGTAGTCTTCTCTTCATGGATATTTAGGAGCACTAAATCAGCCAAACAGAGTCTTATCAAACCCTTAGCTTTTTGATCTTTGAGATCCTAGTCTTCTTGAGACATTGTTGTTGGTTTTGTACCAGATACGACTTCCCATAAATCTTGATCTACAAGCATGTCCTCTATTTTGAGTTTCCACAACTCCAAAATTACTGCCATTAAACTTCTCTATCTCAAACCTCCTAGATGTGCTCACCATCTCTTACCTACAACAAAGATTTCAAAATTCTCTACACAATCTCCCACTCAAACGAAGATTAGCTCAAAAAATCCTCTACCCAACAACTAGAACCAAAGGTGATTAGGCTCTGATACCAACTAAAAGGAAGAAAGGTATGCGGAAATGCTTCCTACAATGATCTACTGAGGAAAGAATTATGCAAATTTTTACTTTTATAGTTATAGATTAAGATGCACATTAACAAATTCCAAATGTAAACACAAAACTCACAACGCAAGATATACGTGGGGAAAACTCTTTCAGGTAAAAAACCCCACACTCCAAAGCCACCCAACATATTATTTAGGAATCATGAAGATTACAATATACTTGCAGAGCAAGCTTTTACATGAGTATATCCAACCAGAGATCCAGGGGGTAATTTGACATCTATAAGATTCTTACACACTGTTAGGATGAAATTTCAAGCCCCAAAAATCCATCCAAAAAGTCCATTTCCTGCCATACACATTGAGATAATCATATATTTTTCATTTTTAAATTAACACTCCCATAATAAATCACCCA
This sequence comes from Cunninghamia lanceolata, assembly GCA_027924645.1. NCBI lineage: Eukaryota > Viridiplantae > Streptophyta > Pinopsida > Cupressales > Cupressaceae > Cunninghamia > Cunninghamia lanceolata. The sequence goes on from BSBN01000639.1 coordinate 3,198,456, forward strand.
TTGTATTCACCTTAAAAACACAAAAAATCCATATTATCTGCACCACATATCAAATTCTTAATCCTTATAGACTTATTGAGAAAATAATCCTCGATGTATCGGTATGACTTCTTCAAAGGTCACTTCGACACCCTAAAAGATTTTAAGCTCTCATGAAATCGATGTGACACCTAAATGTGTCACACCAATAAAACGATAAAATTAAAAACCCGCTTGGCACATATTTCAAACTAACATTTTAAGTTCGAGGAGACAAAGATATCAGAGTATTGGGATGAGTCTTTTAGGGGTCTCTTCGACATTCTGACTTGTAAGAGGCATATTGAGGAGACTGCAAAATATCGACATGACATCATTTCGGCATGTCGGGGCGACTTAGAGTTCTATCTTGCCGAAAAGATGCAAAAGATTTTGGAATGTCTAAGGAAATGCATATCTAGTCTCTCCAAAAAAACAAACATGCTGATGATCAAGAAGGCATCGAGGGGAGGCATATATGTTGAAAAGACATAGTTTCGACATGACTACCATTTGAGTCACAACGAAGTGCCAATGAAATAAAGAAATAATAAAACCCCTTAAGTGAAATGATTATTTCAGAAAGGTGACAGAAGGTGCTCTATTGCGAGAAATAAATGTTTCCCCAATGATTTGAAAGCCTCCATTAATGCTCATAATAGAGTAAATTAAGGAAAGATTGAAACATCTAGTTCAGTACACGAACACTAGAGCTGGGGTGAGCATCTGCAACAAATACGATCCAAATACCCAAGTAAGTGTTCTGATCCTAAAATCTAAGCTTTCTAGTTTAGAATTGCATTTGAAAAGATATCTCGCATTATACTATGGAAGAAGCACATGAAAACCCTAAGGTAAAAAGGTAGAAGTTGAACGAGAGACACTTAAATAAAGATTTAATAGACCAGTGTTCGAAGTCAGGGCAAAAATCCCAAAGGAATGCCCAGTTAAACCCAAATGCAGAAAAATTAGAAGATGAATACAGACAAGTAGGAGATATATGGACTCCCATAAGAGGGTATGACCTATTCATCTACCATTATAAGAAAATGCATAGGCGTTCCCCTGTTTCAAACCCATGGAATTTGAATTTAGGAAATTTGGTAGTGCCAAACATATTTGTGAATGTTGAGTTCCTGAAAATGCTAGTTGAAAAATATAACCCATAGAATTGTATGATTGAGTTGAAGGATGGAACAGGGTTTATCCCTGTCACCCAGGATTACATATCGATGGTTTTCCAATTGGATACCGGCTTTGATGTAAAGCTCAGGATTAGGGGTTTGATCGGTGAATATTATAAATTGAGCAACAACTACAAGAGATGGGTGTTGCCCATGCATTGACCCCATGACGAGAACAACAAGCTAAGGGTTTTTTCAATCACAGAAGATTCCCCATATTCTATTGAATTGTTTGAAGAGTATTTCTAGTATACCTATTATTCTATGTGTCAATTGTTAGGGTTTGAGGCTTCTATGTTCATAGAAGTTGCTCCTATGGTTCTAGTAGCTGACATCCAAAGCCAACAAGCTATACATTTTGATTATGACGAGTTCTTGGCCAGCACCCTTCACAATGAATTAGTCTCCATAAAGGGAGGAGGGAGTAGATTCAAACATTACTCTCTACTAATGCATCTTGTCTTGTATGAAGGCCAAAAATTGGGGTTATGGGATAAATGCTTAGGAGTTAGAGACTTGGATAGAAATGGAGATGTGAAACCCATCCAGAGATGGACTACTATATGGGATAGCAGGTGTGGCAAGTGACATTGTATTTTTCTTAAAGAATACTTTGTAAAACCTGTGTATAAGCACCTACGGCATCCCTGCAATTACAATATGTCATCAGAGATTCAGAGATTTTTAAGGCCAAAGGATAAGTATGAGCCAGGAAAGTTCACTCATAATTGCGGCAACTGGTATTCCTACACTGATTGTACAAAGATAAGGGTGTTCAAATTTGAAGGACCCCTATGTTACTAACAAAGACTTGTCCTAACAGAGTTGCTTATCTAGAGATTGTAAGACAACTTGCTCACTCTGATTTTATGCATCTAAAAAGACATAGTAAGCAATCATTTATGCTAGGCACTTTGTGTTTTGGAGATTTCACAGTCATGTCAGATAAAGGATACCAATTGATTGACAAAAAATTGGAGCATTTTAGGCTACCATCAAGGAGTGCTAGAGAGAGCTTTGATACAGAGAATTTCATAAATAGTCTTAAGATAAAACAAAAACTTAAGAGGTATAATCATGTTTTGTTTGTCGATGATGACCTGGTTAGAAATTGTGATGAGCAAGTTGCAATTGAGAGGCAAGATTTATATTACAAGATAACATTGGCTAAAGCTTGGAGGGTAGCAGAAAACCCCACTTACAATGGTGCCTTCATGGATATTAATGACCCCATTGAAACATTGAATACATTGATTACAAATGCCGCAGACTTGATTAAAAATGTCCCTTATGTATTTAAAAGAAAAGAAAGAGCTGTCAGAGGAATTCAAGTAGAAGATGAGGTCCCTATTTCCTAGTTACCTCCTCAACAAACTCTTGAAGTCTCTTTTGAAGAAGAAAATGAAGAAGAGAAGAATAAAGACTTGTAAGCATCCTCATCCCTTATTGAAAAATATGAGCCTCCAGTAGATAGAGAGGAAGTCAAAATAGAGACTTCTGATGAACTAATAGATGATGTGAGATACCTAGCTAGTAAAAGTTTTATTTCAGATGCTGACTTTATCAAAACTGTAGAATTTGAAGCCTTCTTATATGAATATAAAGGAAAATAATCCAAATAAAAGATGAAGGATATCACTCATGAGGTTCAAGAGTAAGTTCTACAAGAGATTCAATCAGAAATAAATAGTGCTATGGAAGAGATGATACCAGAAAAAGGTAGTGAATTGCTCAAGGAAGTAGGAGTGGTGTTAGTCGCTAGATGAGATATGACTTCAGCTATTGTTTTTGATACTTTCAGAAAGAACCAAGAGAAAAAGATGCAGCTTAGTGTCGAGGCACTTGATAAGATTAAAAATGGATCAGACTATGACCCTGATAAGAGGACACTGCTGATATGGTCCCTCTATCCTTCACACAAAAAACCCCAGGTCATAAATAATCCTGATGAAGCATTTGGCCATCTAATGATTGAGTGAGTTGAGGACACAAATCCTATTGAGACTACTAATCTAAATGTGAATGTTGCAAGATTCACAAAGTTACAAATTGAGCAACTTGTCAAAACGAATAATGCTTATATGTCTGAAAATGCAAAATTGAGACAGGAAGTGACCATTTATAAAGCTAAATTGCCTTCATCAAGCTCCTATTCACCTTACTTGGAGAAGGATCAAAAGATCATGGAAGAAAAAGTTGATTCAAATTATTGGAAGTATAAGGCAAAAAAGTTTCAAAAGAAATGTGAATAGCTTGAGGTTGAAATAAAATCAGTCAAGTACCACATGGCCTCAACATTGATCCAAAGAAGGTTTGATAATATAATGAAGTTTAGTGATCAAACTTGGAACATGCATAAAAGAACATATCTTGCACATCAAAAGCACAAAAGGATTCATTTGAGGATGTTAGAAAAGAAAGAAGAATTGAGTGCTAAGTTGGATGTCCAAGAACAAGTACTTGAAGAATATAATAATTTGATTGTTGAACATGAGAAATATAACACAATGTTGACAGATGATTTAAATGATTTTGATCAACACATGAGAAATATAACACAAATTTCTTCTTTGGTAATGATCTCTAAGATAAAGATGATTGGGTGAAGGAAATGAGTCGGTTGCTACCATCGCTCCTAGATAAGATCAATGATGAAGAAAAGGTGATAGATAATACCTACCAGTGCCTCGAAAAGATGTTCACCCTGGAATTTGTCATGAGTGATGTAATTGCCTCAGATACATGTGTCAACTAGGAGTATATTGATCACCTTGCCAGGGTGAACATGTTTATATCCAGGGTACAATAAAAATACATGGGTGCAGAGAGAAAATTTTGAATAGGCACTATGGACGTGTCAAAACTGATCATGAAGAGGATGACTTTGCTAGACCTATGGGTCACGAGTCTATCCTTGATGAATAACCAAGGCCTCTTCAAATCATCGAATCAATTATAAGACTTTTATCCATATATGCAAATTAAGCCTAAACTATTATATCATTCTATATCTGGATGTGCTATGAGCTTATAAATTAATGCAAAGGAGTGGAAGTTATTTGGTGGATCATATTTTGGTGTCCAATTGTTGTGAGGAATTTCATGTTTATGAGCTGTGTGATTGTCTCCAGAATGGTTTCTTAAATTTGTTGAAATTAATATATCAAGGGTATATTTAATTTATCAGAGCACATTTGTGTTTTTGTGTGATTAATTTGATTGGTTTCTGTGGAAAGTTGATTTAATTCCTGTTAAAGCTGCCTATGTTTATTGGTCTATGGCCAGGGTTAAAATCCTTTAGATTGGTCATCTTAGTAGGTTTCCTTTCCATTTGAATTAAAATCCTTTCCTGTGGTCACAATGATTTAGGAAAATATCATTAGGATTAATAAGAAGAATCTTCCAACTCAACATCCTTGCATATCTACACAAGGTGTAGATTTACATAATTGCCCAACAATTTGAGTTAAACCAATTATGGGAATCCATACACCATTAACTTTTGACTCCATTTGCCCAATAGATAAAAGCACTTGTCATTACAAAACATAAGCGTAATCATACTTTCAATCCTCAGAATATTAGTATTAGGATCATTTCTCTACTTCACACCTTTTTGCCATCGTGAGGGTTACATTAAATCTGCATTAGTCATTAAGGTATACCCACCTAGGTTTGGTAGAGCCTAAAGTGAAGGGGGTTTAGCCATATCTACCTCATGTTAGTTAGCCAAAAATGTTAAGAGAGCTTGGCAACCTCTTAGGGTTTAGGACTTGCATTTTTGAGACCTAACAGAATTGGTGACTCTACTGGGGACAAACACAAAAAGAAACCTAGTAGGAGACTATAACATTAGAGTCAGAAAATTAAAAGGTATAACTCTGCTGGCCAAAAGACAACCCAAAAAACCAATCAGTCCTCTTAAGTGAGGTGGCGACTCTATATAAAATTTAAATCATTTTATTTCTTGGAGTATTATAATCCCTTAACATGGGTGGTACGAGATCTAAAACTGATGGTAAGAAACTGTAGTCATCCCCACCCTTAAAAGCTGCTGTCAAGAAAACAGGGATATCTAGTCAATTACAATGAACTAATGATCAAAACACTTAAGAAGATACCTTAGAACAACCAATTGTAACTCATAATAGCTTCACTCTCTTACATGAGTCAAATTAATTTCAACCCAAAGGTTATCAAGATCATAATGGATCTGATCATATCTTAAAACAATACAGACCTGACTCTCAAAGACAACTAGAATATGAAGCATGAGTCATGAGGGAAATAGATCAAAATCAAGCAGAATATGATTACAAGAGGGAGCTCAACATGAGTTCATGGATCAAACAACCTCTGTACAAACTCATAATAGTTCACTAAAAGACATGAGAAGTAAGGATGAGATGCAACAGAATTTACTTAAACTACAAGAAGATCTTGAGATAGCTAAGCTAAAAGAGGAAGAAAAATGGTTGGAACAAGAATTGCTACAAGTGAAATCAAGAACTAGAACAACCAGCTCAAAGTATGTACCCCTCATAAACAAGGAAGGCATACTCTAACAAGTACACAACAAAGTTTACACCAGAATGCAGATAGCTCATATAATTCATAACCACCACCTAGAAACCATATCCAACAGAATATTCCTCCACGAAATCCAAGACCACCCAACACTCATAATACTTCTAATATAGTTAATCCTTATCCACCCCCTGGTCAATGATAAATTCCACCTCAACATCAAAATATGAGCATGAACCCACATCCTAATACACAACAACATCCTCTTCATAACCAGTACCAACCAAATCTGCAGCTTCATAATCAGTATCAACCAAACCCACAATTGCAAGGACCTCTCAATATCAATAGGTAAAGACAACTTGATTTGTCCAGATATCAAATATGTCTAGACCCTATTAACAATGATCTAAGGAATGCTCTCCCAAAATTTGTTGGGAACAATGCCATCTCTGTAGAAGAGCACATTAGAAGTTTTGAGATAGTCATGGATAATTATGAAGTGTGATATGAAGATGTTCAAATGAAATTATTCATGCTATCCCTTGTTGAGGATGCTACCTGATGCATCAATCTATTCTTATGAAGATTTCAAGGACCAATTTAAAGAATAGTATGGGAGCCAATTTGATCCAAATTTTGTTGTCCATGAATTGACAAGTATTCAGAAGAATTATAATGAATCTGTGATGGATTTCAATCAAATATTTTCAAAGATCTATCATAAGATTCTATTAGAGTTGAAACCTTTAGATCGTATGGTATTTGCTTTATACTTAAATACTTTTGATCCTGAAACTAGATACAAACTCAGAAACAAAGCCCCCATGACCTTGGCAGAAGCACAAAAGACAGCCATCAGTATTGAGAACAATAGAAGAGTAGCAGGGAAGCTTGGGAAAAGAGAAAATCCAAGGATTGTACCAAGTCCAAATAATAATCAAGTAAAACAGAATAATTATTACATGAATGAGAGGCCAAGGCTACATGACATGCCTTATAACACAAATTGGAAAGATGGAAGGCCTTTGGATAATAATAGAAAGAAAAATTATGGCAAAGATACTCCTGACCCCCTGAAAAGAAATGAGGCACATGTAGTAGAAAACAACCCATGGTGCTTGGAATGTAATTTGCCCCATTCACCTGAGTATTTGTTGGCAAGAGACATTGTGTGGCTTCATGAGTGTTGTCATTGATGGCAACAAAGTCTATCCCACACATCCGTAGCACATAGTATGTCTATACTGGAAGACAGATTGAAGAATGCTTTGGTCCGATGAACAAGAACAGAGCATGCAGTAAGGTCTGACAATCAGGTCCGGATCTCTTAGATGGTGTAACTCAACAAGTTGTGGACTTGGACAACTCAAGAGGAGTACCATGACTACTACATTCCATAGATTGAGCCTCCGGTGATGAAGATATGAGCATCTAAGTGTTAGGTTCCTGACAGGTAGAATAGACTAAGGAAGAACTTACCGACAGAGCATCAGACTCTAATCCGGATGAGAAATTGATGGTGATCAAGCTACTTGAGGGATCATACATGGTTGGCCAACATAATTGATGACTTTTATGTCTATGTTTTTGATACGCATCACATATTAAGCATGGATTCAGCTGACAGATCAGTGTTTTGTAAATATCTTGAGTATTCCGGTTGCCGACTAGAAAGATGTTGAAATCCTTGGTGCGAATATATATACCAGATGGATTTCGGTATGAAGGTGTGTGTGTGGTATGATAATGTGTGAGCAAAGGTAGAGATGAGTGTGGAAGCAGCTATACAGGTCCGGTATATGATAGAACATCAACACTAAAGCAGAGGAAGAATGAAGTGCAGTAGATCAGTATATTGAGCCTAACCGGAACTGAACCCCAGCATATGTGGATGCCTCTCATCAGTTCAAATACTTAGTTACCTTCCATAAACTTTACAGTAGATAGTGAGTCTCTTGTAGGCAGTGTGCCTCTTGTGAGCAGTGTGCTCAGGCAGTGAGCCCTAATTGGCAAGTGCCATTTTGTACTTCTTATTCTTTTAATAGAGAATACAATCTTGGGTTAGTTACCCCGTGGTTTTTCCCTTAACAGGGTTTTCCACTTAAAAATCCTTGTGTTATGTGTGTTAATTTATCTCTACTTTCATGATTATGTATGCTCTTATGTTTTTGATACTGCACTAATATTAAAGAAGAAAAGAAAGTTAAGATAATTGATTCACCCCCCCTCTTAGTTATCTGCCTTGTTTCCAACAATTGGTATCAGAGCCAAGTTCCTCCAAATAAGAGCCTAACAGCTTGAGGAAGATCTAGGAATCTCAATGGATATGTATGGTATGAAGGAACAACTTCAGTCTGCCTTAGATGATCTTGAGCAATCTCACTCTAAAGTCAATAACTTGAGAGAAAGACTCAAACAAATTGATGATTTCATAAATGAGCTAAAAGAAAAATTAAGTATCTCTGTGAAAAAGAGAAAGGAACTTCTTCAACAATTAGCAAGTCAAAGTGAAGCCAATGATACTAATGAAGACCTGAATGAGAAAAATAAGCTATGTGAGAAGCTATCAAAAGAGGTCATTATGGTAAGGCATGAAATGGAATGAGGGGTTATGAGATTCACCCAAGAAATTGAAGAGAAAAGAAAAATTAAAGATAATCTAAAATAATTTCTCAAGGAGAAGTCAGAGGGCTGCCACAAAATGGACAGAATAATCAGGCATCTAGAATCTGATTTTGAAGAAGCTAGAGATAATGAAGAACAACTTGAGAATCAAATAGACACTCTTAAACAAGATCTTCAAACAACAAATGAATACAAAGAAAAATTCAAGATAAGCTCAGCTCAACTTGAAGTTCTTCTTGAAAGCCAAAAGAGGGTAGATGATAAGCGTGGTTTGGGTTATGAAAAAGGTGAAAGCTCCAGATCCGGTCAGAAGAACTCTGGATTAGGAAATCAAAGAAACAGGCCTAGAAGACCTCTGGTAAGACAATCAAATGCTCAAAGATATCCATCCTTCAATGGATACTGCTACAATTGCAACAACTTCAGTCATAAAGCAATTCAATGTAGAAGAAGAATGAATTAGACTAATTCATCCTTCTCCGGATAGTGTTTCAACTACAAAAGGTATGGTCACAAATCTCAAGAATTCAGAAATATGCAAATAAACAATTCATTCAATGGTAGATGCTTTGCATGAAATAGAATGGGACATATGGCTAATTAATGCAGATCAAGAGGATATCAGTTAAATATGCAAAGAAATGTTGTTTGCTACAATTGCAATAGATCTGGTCATATTGCCAAATTCTGCAGAAGTAAGAATCAGGATAAAAGGGGTCTAGTGTATCATAATCAAAATCAAGATAAAAGAAAAGGCAAAGTGAATGCAGATGAAGTTCAAAGGGAGATGAACAAGATTTGGGTGAAGAAGAGTACATAAAATGTTAGAGATGGATCCGCACCAGAATTTGGTGTTGATATTCCTTCCAAAAACTAAATAGATGAGCTCTGGCTCAGGGGGAGTCACAAAGGAAAATAAATTCCCCCAGCTAGTCATTTGGTGCCTAAATTTGGCACATGGAATGTTGTGGATTAAAGGGTTCTCAGAGAAATATCCAAATAACCTTCAGTAAAAATATGAATGATCTGCAAGGAGTTTTGAAGAGTTTAATCAGCCAAGATTGATCCGGTTTGATAGCAATCCGGTAAAAGCAGGATTTTCACAGTTAGATCTGGTATGATTCAAAATTGAAATATCTTGATCTGTGGATAAATGGCATGATTGGAGGAAAGAAGATACATTGTAAATTATCACTAAAAATAATTCTAAGTGCATCTCAGTGATTCAAAAAGATCTCTCTCAGAACAAAGAAACCAGAATAACTTAAGTTATGTATTTATTGCACTAGGAAATTAGGGTTTGCGCAGAGATAAAAGGGTTCTTTTATTCATCATTTGCACAATTACATTCGAGAAAAAGAAAGGAAGAGTTCTGCATCAAGATTGTTACAACCTTCTCAAAGATCAACTACAGAATCTGATTCAACCAGCGATCTTTTCCAGTGCATATTGTGAACCCTAGAAGCGTAAAAAGGTATTTCAATTTCTGAATATTTCTCTCTAAATATTTTACAAATATGGCTACTCCTATGGTTGTTAAGATCATTGATAGACCACGCCCAAAGTTCAAGAAACACCCCTACAAATCCCTAGAAGTTGATCCCTTAGGCATCTTTTCTAGCATTCCACATGGGGTTCTGCTCGTGGAAGATGTTAGGGTATACGTCCATGCCAATATTGAGGAATTTGGAGAATCAAAGCTAATGGATATCTACCACAAACAACTAATAGATGAAACTTTTGAACTCAAACCTCAATACAAGGCCATTTGGGATAAGCATTTTGGACATTGCATCCACTTTCCCTATTTTGCAGAAGATGAATGGGTCCGGTATGTTCTTAGTAGAATACATGACAACTTCATGTGGTTGTTGAATCCCTTCAAGATAACAAAAGATGCAATTAGGGTAGTAACTAGATTGCACTAATCCAGTGGGTTGCCTGCTCTCAAATATGTCAAGAACTAGACAGTAAGTGAGGCTATTGGATCAAAGTTTGACAAAAGAGCAATGACAATAGAAGATATCACAGATTCAGATATAAAATTTGCCTCTATGATAATTGGCTATAAAATATATCATTCCAATAGGGAGAACTCTGTGTCCAAAACTGCAATATATATTGCATATCAGATGCTAAGGGAAAATGCAGATTATGATTTATGTGACCTTCTCTTGAACCATCTATTAGAAAACTTGCAGAAGATCAAGAAGGACAAGAAGAACTCATTCAAGTATGGTGTCTTAATACTATGTCTGTTCTTTTACTATATGGATTAGCTACCTGGATCAAGTGGTTGGGTATGGAAAAATGATAGATCGGTTGCCATACAAATCAGAGACTACATGTATGGGCTTGGTGATACCAAGGCTCAAAGTACAGCACTCTAGGGATACTTCAAGAACTTCCAAAGTATGATGCAGGCAAGAGAAAGAATCCATCTCTAGTTGAAAAATACAAGGATACAGTGTGTTTCATGGTAGACACTGATCAATGCCTAATGGAGACAGTGGAACCCAGAATAGTCTGGATTATGCCAATGGGCTATGAGGTAGATGAGAAAATCCTGGAGCTACATGTCCAACACTTGCTAAGTCAGCCTAAGGACCCTGAGGCAGAAAGGTTTGGAACCTTTCAAGAATTAAGTGTGAAAATACATGTTGAATTGAGACAACCAGAGATGAAAAGAAAGGTGAGAAGGGAAGTAGAGGAAGTTGCCAAAAGATATGGCATATCAAAGGAGGCAGTTGATGCAAATAGAGAGAAAATAGAAAGAGCTGAGAAAGAGAAACAAGAAGCAGAAAAGGAAAATGTTCTGGTACAAGCCTCCTCCTGAACTAGATCCTCCAAGAGCTCTGCACCTGCCACCTCTAAGAGCCCAAAAGCCTCAAAACCAGAAGCCAAAACATTCAAAAAGGGAGAGAAGAGAATGAAAACAAAGGCCACAAGGTCCTACATAAGCCAAAAGGATGATGAAGAAATAGAGTCAGATGAGGAAGTTAAGAAAATGAAGAAGAAGAAGAAAACTTCCAGGGAATCCTCTGCCGGTAAAAACAAGGAAGAAGAGGCAGAAGAATTTGTTGAAAGGCCTACTCTCTCTATTAATGATATCATCAAGGCAGTCACAGTGGATGGGAACTTTTAACTAGTCACTGAATTTTATGATGAATATAGTGATACTGACAAGAAGATTTTGGAAGATGCTACAGTCAGGTATCTAAACATTTATAATAAAGCATTCATTGAAATCATCTCTCTAATTCCCAAAAGTCTAGAGAAGGTACTTGAACTAAGAAAGGAGAATGCTAAGGCAAAGGACCTAGAGATCTAAGAATAGATTACAATTCAGCTCTATCCTTCCATTACTCCAAAACAAATGACCATGATCTTTAAGGACTGCAAGGATGAGTTTAGGAGCAAAGCAAGAATGAACAAACTTATGCTTGGAGAGACTAATCAGGTGGCAAAAGAAATAGAAGACATCCTTTGGAATGCCTTCATGAGATTCAATCTTCTTGTTATAGAGGACTTAGATGAAGAACCTTCTACCATGGATGTCGAAGGATTAAGTGCATCAAAAGAAGAATCTATTGTGAAAAATGTAGAAGAGTCAAAAGAGATAGATGAGGAGAAGTCTAAGGACTTGGATTCCTCTATTCTAGAAGAGGAAGTCCATGAAGAAGTCAACATCTCCCCTCCAGATCCTACTGTAGACATTCCAGACTCAGGAGCTGAAGGAGAAGGAAGAAAAGAAGAAAAAGTGAGTCAAGAAGAAGAGGTAAAGGGAAGAGAAGAAGATCAAACAGAGAAGATCCCAGATGATAGTTCTGAGGTGGCAAAAGGAAAGAAGACTCAGTCTCCAGCAAGAGACACTGCTGAGGCAGTAAAGAGCTTCTTGAACAAAGAAATGTTATAGATAGATGAACCAGAATTATTTCAAGTACCACTAAATTTTGATTCCCTCTCTCCAGTCTAGAAAATGAAGATAACATCTTTTGCCCAAGCTAAAGCAAAAGAGAAGCTTCTAAAGTCTCACATGGAAGATTGTGAGCTGATAGAGATTGCATCCGGGATGCTAGAGAAGATCATGCCATCCTTCCAAAAGGATCCCTCGGCCTCTCCATCTAGTAACTTGAAATCTTTGGTTAATTTTGTTAGCACCCATTTTGATTCTTTGGAGAAATTGGCAGAAGAGAAAGTCCAAAAAGAATTTTTGGGAAAGAGATTCACTAAAGTGTAGGGACTCATTGTTAGCTTCTGTTGCACCAAAAGATCAACCTCTTAATGCCCGATACAACCACTTGACTTAACAAGCACAGGAGACGGTTAAGCCCTTGTCGCAAACCACCGCAGCGCAACGCTGAACAAGGAGACCAAGGGCCACACCTTGCAACAATCCCCCCAGTGCAAGTGTGGGTTTTGAACCCGTGACCTCAGCTCTGAGACCAATTGTTAGTTGTCATTGCACCAAAAGATCAACCTCTTAATGCCCAATACAACCACTTGACTTAAGAAGCACGAGAGGCAGTTAAGCCCTTGTCGCAAACCACCGCAGTGCACCGCTGAACAAAGAGACCAAGGGCCACACCTTGAAACAGTATTGTGTGGTGGCACAATCAGTATAGGAAGAGGAAACATCATATGGTTAGGAGAGAGACAACCACACCATAAATATGCTAGAAATAAGACCTCACCAAATTGATGAAGAATATTCATTTGTAGAAGAAGATGGATATGAATATGATGTGGGAAATCAAAGGTATAACATTAATATGGGAAGACAAGAGGTGTTCTCAGATCAGGAGGATAATTACTAGGAAATTGTTTATAATCCTAACATGCCACCACATCACCAATGGAGGAAACCAACTGAGGAAGAAAGGAAAGCTCTCACAATGGCTACAGTGGCACATGCAAAGAATAACTATAATTTGAGAAACATGATAGTAAATACAGACCAAGGAACACCTAGGAGTGTGTTCGTAAATGATCAAAATCACAATAAAGATAACATGAAGTCTACACATAAAAAAATAGCAAAGATTGAATAGGGTAAGATAAAGGATAAATTACCAGTTGAAGAAAAAGGGCATACCAAAGTAGAAAAGACTGATCAAACAATGACCCGTTCATTTGACATAGCCCAAGTAGTATCCCAAGTAAAGATATCAGTGCCACTTCTTGAAATGATGAAGATAGACCAATACAGAAACACAGTGGTCAAAATGATTTCAGATATATCAAATAAGAAATAGGAAAAACCTAAAAGCAAAATAAACAATGTTTCACAAGAGACCATTAGAACTCCTGAAGTATACCTTGGTGATACCTTGACAAAGAATCCATCTCAGGTAGATCCTTTCTACACTACTCTGTTGATCAAAACAAACTAGTGAGGAATTGTATGATTGATTCAGAGGCAACCATGAACATTATGCCACTGGCTGTCATGAAGGAGTTAGGTATGTGGGTTGACACCACATATGGCAAATGTTATGCAATGGATAATAGATCCATCCCAGTTGTGGGCATTATGTGGGATGTGGAAATAAGGTTAGCCTCCTACACCAAGGTAGTATATAAGATTGACATCACTGTGGTAGACATCCCACCATACTATGAAATGCTATTATCTAGACAATGGACTGCTACAATTGAAGGAAATGTCTAATTAGACCTATCTTATGCCACCATACCAGTAGGAGGAAGAGAAGTTAAGCTTTATAGAGAGCCAAGGTATGAGAATAGCATAGAATGTATTGATCAGAACCAAATACTTTTTTTTGTGATACAGACATTGGTACATTTAGAATTGAAAAAACCAACTAGAGCTACAAAATACTGATCCTATACATCAAGAAGCCCAACTTGATGAATATGGTGTATGGATGATGTACTTTGATGGTGCATGCAGTAAAGTTGGCAATGGAGTAGGGGTGTTATTTATTTCACCAACTAGTAAGAGTTTCAAGTATTCATTCTTGCTAACATTTGAATGCACCAACAACATAATAGAATATGAGGCATTGCTCATAGGGTTGAACATTGCTATAAATCATAAAATAAAATTCCTTGCTGTGTATGGGGATTCAGAACTGATTGTCTCTCAAATCAAGGGGAAGTATTCATAAAAAAAAGATTAAAACAGTATAGAAATGTTTTTTGGGATAATATTGAGCTATTTGATGCATTCTCTATAAACTGGGTAGACAGATCCAAGAATATGATGGCAGACTTCCTGGCAAACATAGGCCTAAAGAAGGATGACATCACATTGGCAGGAATCACTGAAGTAGAATTCAAAGACAGACCTACCATCCCTAATAACATATATAATTGGCAAGTATTTGAAGATGACAATGATTTGATCAAGTTCCTACATTGTGTAGACCAGTATGAATCCCAACAGATTGACTTTAATGCATATGTGGAAAAAATTGATGGCAAAGAAACTCTCTTTTGAAAGGAAGTGGTACAATTAAAAACCAATAAGATACCCAAAGGTCTCATAGCACTAGAGAGAGTGTTCAATGCACATGACCAATTCAAGGCAAAAAACATACCAATCAAACAGAATGACCTTGAGGAGATAAATCTTGGAACACAAATAGCTCCAAAAAATGTGTACATTGGGAAGAAACTCAACCCTAAAATTAGAAGTATGCTCATTGATTTACTTAGGAAGTACATGCATGTATTTTCATGGTCTTGTGATGATCTGAAAGCATATAGAGAAGACCTTTTTCAACATGAAATACCATTGAAACCAGATGCCAGACCATTTAGACAAAAAAAAGGCCTGTAAACCCCACATTGGCTCCCAAGATGTAAGAGGAACTTACAAAACTTAGGGAAGGAGGAATTATCAAGCCCATCAGACATTCTTCTTGGGTTTCAAATTTGGTACCTGTAAGGAAAAAAAGGGGACACAAGACTATGTGTGGACTTTAGAAACTTGAATAAATCTTCACTCAAAGATAATTACCCCCTCCCTACTATGGAAGTAATGTTGTAAAGGGTCATAGGTTGTGAACTGCTATCCATGATGGACAATTTTTCAAGGTACAATCAGGTAAAGGTTAAAGAATCAGAACAATTTAAAACTACTTTCACCACACCTTGGGGAACATATGTCTATGTAAGGATGCCATTTGGACTCACTAATGTCGGGGTAACATTCCAAAGGGCAATGGATGTGGCTTTTTCTGATCTAATAAATGAGATTATGGTGGTATATCAAGATGATTTGATAGCATAATCTAGGAAAGTTGAGGATCATTGTGTATATTTGGAGAAAATTTTCATCAGAGCCTTGGAATATGGGATCTCATTAAATCCCAAAAAGTGCCACTTTGATGTAACAGAAGGTAAATTGCTCAGTCAGATAGTCTCAAAAGATGGAATAAGGATTGACCCAGAAAGAGTGGAAGCTATTAGCAAGATCCCTAGCCCCAGAACTGTGAAAGCCATACAATCTTTCTTTGGTCAAATCAATTTTGTCAGGAGGTTTACAACAAATTTTGCAGAGATAGTTAAGCCCATTTCTAAAATGTTGAAGAAAGGTGAAAGGGTGGACTAGATAGAAGAAGCTATTGAAGCTTTTGGGGCTATTAAGAAGGAATCAAAGAAGCTCCTATGTTAAAATCCCCTGAATTTGAAAAACCATTTCAAATATTTTCCTTTGCATCATTCCACACAGTAGCTGCAGTAATGTTGCAAAAGAACAAAGAAGGGTTTGAGCAACTAATTTCATTTTTTATCAAATCACTCCAAGGGGCTAAACTAAAATATGACATAACAGAAAAATAGGTGCATGCTCTAGTAAAAGTTGTCAAAGCATTCAGACCTTATCTGGTAGGAGCTTAAGTAATAGCATATGTACTAAATGATGAAACAAAGGATATATTTGTTCAAAATGAGGTTATTGGGCGGAGGTGTAGATAGATTAACAGAATCCAAGAATTCAATATTGAGATCCAAATTACTAAACTTATTAGAGGACAGGGCCTAGCAAGATTGATGGTAGAATCAAATTTGGAAGCAACACAGGTCTGTAACATGGATGACAAAGATAGTAACAACATTGCAAGTATAGAACATACATCTTGGTATACTCATATAATGCACTATCTAAAAAATTTGAAGTGTCCTAAAGGCCTAAACAAAAATCAGAAAACAACACTTAAACTTCAGGCCTCAAAGTATGTCTTTTTGGATGGAGATTTGTACTGGAAAAATAGAGATGGTATTTTATTACTATGCCTAGACAAGACACAGGCTGAAAACATGCTACAAGAAATGCATAAAGATGTATGTGGAGGACATTTCTCAGCTAAAACCACTGCCCACAGAATACTGAGAGCTAGATACTATTGGCCTGAAGTATTAAAAAATACACATAGTTATGTTAGGAGATGTGAAGCTTGCCAAAGGTTTTCTGGTAAACTCAAGTATCAAGGAGCCCTACCACTAAAGCTGATACAAGTAGAAGTTCCATTTCATCAACGGGGACTTGATTTCATAGGAGAGATTATTGAGAAATCAAGTGGAGGGCATAAATGGATTCTGGTAGCCACTGACTATTTCACAAAATGGATAGAAGCCATCCCGACAAAATAGGCTACCAGCAAAGTGGTGATAAAATTTCTCCTAGAAAATATTATTACTAGGTTTGGAGTACCAGTAAGACTTGTCACAGACAATAGCATGTGTTTTAGATTTGAAGAATTTAGGTCATTCAGTGAATCTTATGGTATAACAATTTCATATGCCTCACCATATCACCCTCAGGCAAATGGACAGGTGGAATCCAGTAAAGAGAGTATTATCAAGATAGTCAAAAGAGTCTTGGAGAATAACAAAAAAACATGGGATTCAAAACTAAGATTAGCCCTATGGGCAGATAGGGTTACTATAAAGAAAACCACAGGGAAATCACCATTTGAACTGGTATATGGTGCCTAGGCTAGGTTACCCATGCATAATCTTATACCGGTTTGTAAGTTTAGTCTTCAAGAAGATCTAGATATCCCTAAGCCCATGGAGGAGAGATTAGAACAATTAATTGAACTCGATGAAGTAAGGACTAAAGCCCAGAAATAGAATGAGAAACTGTAATTGCAGACAAAATATCTCTTTAACAAAAGGACCAGGGAAAGAAAATTCAAAATAGATGATATGGTCCTCATGTGGAATGCTAGGGCACAAGATAAGGGAAAACATGGCAAATTTGAAGCATTATGGGTAGGACCATTTGTCATTACTGACAGATGTGGTAAAGATTCTTACTACTTACAAAACATGAGTGGTGAAGAACAGGAATTGCCAGTGCATGGACAATTCCTGAAACATTTCTTCTCATAAGATCTTTCCATGCACAATATATTTAAGGACAGAAAATTGCCAATGCATGGACAATTCCTAAAATGCCTTCTCTCTCTCTCTAAGATTCTTTCCATGCATAGTAGATTAGGATTCCATTCTCCACACCCCACTACCATTGGTCTACATCCCAGATTCTAGATTCTTGCAACAACCTCACAATCATTCATCTCTAGACAGAGCCACTGTTAGGATGAAATTTCAAACCCCAAAAATCTATCCAAAAAGTCCATTTCCTGCCATACACATTGAGATAATCATCTATTTTTCATTTTTAAATTAACACTCCCATAATAAATCACCCATCATATTCGCCTTAAAAACATAAAAAATTCCATATTATCTGCTTCGCATGTCAAAGTCTTAATCCTTACAGACTTATTGAGAAAAGAATCCTCGACGTATCAGTATGACTTCTTCAAATGTCACTTTGACACCCCAAAAGATATTAAGAAGCTCTCGGGAAATCGATGTGACACCTAAATGTCACACCAATAAAACGACAAAATTAAAAACCTGGTTGGCACATATTTCGAAATAACATTTTAAGTTCGAGGAGACAGAGATATCAGAGTATCAGGATGAGTCTTTTGTGGGTCTCTTCGACATTCCAACCCGTAAGAGGCATGTCAAGGAGACTGCAAAATATCGATTGTAAAATATCGACTGCAAAATATCAGCATGTCAGGGTGACATAGAGTGCTATCCTACCAAAAAGCTCCTAAAGACTTTGGAATGTTGAAGGGAGTGCATATTCAGTCTCTCTGAAAAAGTGAACATATGTCGAAAAGACTGAGTTTTCGCATAACTATGATTTGAGTCACAGTGAAGTCCCGATGAAATAAAGAAATAATAAAACCCCTAAAGTGAAATGATTATTTCAGAAAGGTGACAGAAGGTGCTCTATTGCGAGAAATAAATGTTTCCTC
The DNA here is from genome assembly GCA_027924645.1 of Cunninghamia lanceolata. Lineage (NCBI taxonomy): Eukaryota > Viridiplantae > Streptophyta > Pinopsida > Cupressales > Cupressaceae > Cunninghamia > Cunninghamia lanceolata. Next base: position 3,217,123 of record BSBN01000639.1, read on the forward strand.
GATGATTTTAAATCTGCCATTAATGCTCATAATAGAGTAAATTGAGGAAAGCTTGAAACATCTGGTTAAGTACACGAGCACTAGATATGGGGTGAGCATCTACAACAAATATGATCCAAATACCCAAGTAAGTGTTTTGAGCCCAAAATCTAAGCTTTCTAGTTCAAAATTGCATTTGAAAAGATATCTCACATTATACTATGGAAGAAACACATGAAAACCCTAAGGCAAAAAGGTAGAAGTTGAACGAGAGACATGTGAATAAAGATTTAATAGACCAATGTCCGAAGTCAGGGCAAAAATCTTGAAGGAATGCCCCATTAAACCCAAATGCAGAAAAATTAGAAGATGAATACAGACAAGTAGGAGATATATGGACTCGAAACATAAGAGGGTATGACCTCTTCATCTACCATTATAAGAAAATGCATATGCTTTCCCTTGTTTTGAACCCATGGAATTTGAATTTAGGAAAGTTGGTAGTGCCAAACATATTTGTGAATGTTGAGTTCTTGAAAATGCTAGCTGAAAAATATAACCCACAGAACTATATGATTGAGTTGAAGGATGGAACAGGGTTTATCCCTATCACTCGGGATTACATATCGATGGTTTTCCAATTAGATACTAGCTTCGATGTAAAGCTTAGAATTAGGGATTTGATCGGTGAATGATATAATTTGAGCAACAACTACAAGAGATGAGTGTTTCCCATGCATGGACCCCGTGACAAGAACACCAAGCTAAGGGTTTTTTCATTCACAGAAGATCCCCATATTCTGTTGAATTGTTTGAAGAGTATTTCCAATATACCTATTATTCCTTGTGTCAATTTTTAGGGGTTGAGGCTTCTATGTTTATGGAAGTTCCTCCTATGGTTCTAGTAGCCGACATCCAAAGCCAACAAGATATACATTTTGATTATGTTGAGTTCTTCACCAACACTCTTCATAATGAATTGGTCTCCATAAAGGGAGGAGGGAGTAGATTCAGACATTACTCTCCACTAATACATCTTGTCTTGTATGAAGGCCAAAACTTGGGGTTATGGGATAAATGCTTAAGAGTCAGAGACTTGGATAGAAATGGAGATGTGAAACCCATCTAGATATGGACTGCTATATGGGATAGCAGGTGTGACAAGTCCCATTACATCTATTTTGAAGAATACTTTGTAACACCTGTGTATAAGCACCTAGGGCATCCCTGCAATTACAATATGTCATCAGAGATTCAAAGATTTTTAAGGCCAAAGGATAAGTATGAGCTAGGAAAGTTCACTCATAATTGGGGCGACTATTATTCCTACACTGATTGTACAAAGATAAGGGTGTTTGGATTTGAAGGACCCCCTCTATTACTACCAAAGACTTGTCCTGACAGAGTTGCTTATCTAGAGATTGTAAGATAACTTGCTCACTCTAATTTTATGGATCTAAAAAGACACAATAAGTAGGCATTTATGCCAGGTACTTTGTATTTTGGGGATTTCATAGTCATGTCAGACAAAGGAGACCAATTGATTGACAAAAAACTAGAACATTTTAGGCTACAATCAGGGAGTGCTAGACAGAGCTTTGATCCAAAGAATTTCATAAATAGTTTTAAGATAAAACAAAAGCTTAAGAGGTATAATCATATTTTGTTTGTCAATGATGAGCTAGTTAGAAATTGTGATAAGCAAGTTGCAATTGAGAGGCGAGATTTATATTACAAGTTAACATTGGTTGAAGCTTGGAGGGTAGCAAAAAACCCCACTTACAATGGTGCCTTCATGGATATTAATGACCCCATTGAAAGATTGAATACATTGATTACAAATGCCGCAGACTTGATTAAAAATGTCCCTTCTTATGTATTTGAAAGAAAATGAAGAGTTGTCAGAGGAATTCAAGCAGAAGATGAGGTCCCTATTTCCTAGTTACCTCCTCAACAAACACCTGAAGTCTCTTTTAAAGAAAAAAATGAAGAGAAGAATAAATACTTGCAAGCATCCTCTTCCCTTATTGAAAAATATGAGCCTCTAGTAGATAGAGAGGAAGTCAAAATAAAGACTTCTAATGAACTAACAGATGATGTGAGATACATGGCTAGTAAAAGTTTTATTTTAGATGTTGACTTTATCAAAACTATAGAATTCAAAGCCTTCTTATATGAATAGAAAGGAAAGAAAGCCAAAGAAAAGATGAAAGATATCACTCATGAGGTTCAAGAGGAATTTCTACAAGAGCTTCAATTAGAAATAGATAGTGCAATAGAAGAAATGACACCAGAAAAAGCTAGAGAATTGCTCAAGGAAGAAGGAGTGGTGATAGTCCTTGGATGGGATATGACTTCAACTATTGTTTTCGATACTTTCAAAAAGAACCAAGAAGAAAAGATGCAGCTTAGTGTCAAGGCACTTGATAAGATTAAAAATGGATTAGGCTATGACACTGATAAGAGGACACTGCTGATATGATCCCTCTATCCTTCACACAAAAAGCCCCGGGTCATAAATAATCATGATGAAGCATTTGGCCATCTAATGATTCAATGAGTTGAGGACACAAATCCTATTGAGATTGCTGATCTAAATGTGAATGTGAATGTTACAAGATACACAAAGGCACAGATTGAGCAACTTGTCAAAAAGAATAATGCTTATATGTCAAAATCTAAGAATTGAGACAGGAAGTGACCACTTATAAAGATAAACCACCTTCATCAAGCTTTTATTCACCTTACCTAGAGATGGATCAAAAGATCATGGAAGCAAAAGTTGATTCAAATTATTGGAAGTACAAGGCATAAAAGTTTCAGAAGAAAAGTGAACAACTTGAGGTTGAAATAAAATCAGTCAAGTACCACAAGGCCTCAATATTGATCCAAAGAAAGTTTGATAATATAATGAAGTTTAGTGATCAAACTTGGAACATGCATAAAAGAACATCTCTTGCACATCAAGAGCACAAAAGGCTTCATTTGAGGATGTTAGAAAAGAAAGAAGAATTGAGTGCTAAGTTGGATGTCCAAGAACAAGTACTCGAAGAATATAATAATTTGACTGTTGAACATGAGAAATATAACACAATGTTGAGAGATGATTTAAATGATTTTGATCAACACCATGAGCTGACATTTCCAAATTTCTTCTCTCGTAATGATCTCTGAGATAAAGATGATTGGGTGAAGGAAATGAGTCAGTTGCTACCATCGCTCTTGGATAAGATCAATGATGAAGAAAAGGTGACAGACAATACCTACCAGTGCCACAAAAAGATGTTCGCCCTGGAATTTGCCATGAGTGATATAATTGCCTCAGATACATGTGTCAACTAGGAGTATATTGATCACCTTGCCAGGGTGAACATGTTTATATCTAGGACACAGTAAAAATACATGGGTGCAGAGAGAAAATTTTGAATAGGCACTATGGATGTGTCAAAACTAATCATGAAGAGGACGACTTTGCCAGACCTATGGGTCACGAGTCTATCCCCGATGAATAACCAAGGCCTCTTCAAATCATCGAATCAATTATAAGACTTTTATCCATATATGCAAATTAAGCCTGAACTATTATATCATTCTATATCTGGATGTGTTATGAGCATATAAATTAATGCAAAGGAGTGGAAGTTATGTGGTGGATCATATTTTTGGTGTTTAATTGCTGTGTAGAATTTCATGTTTATGAGCTGTGTGATTGTCTCCAGAATGGTTTCTTAAATTTGTTGAAATTAATATATCAAGGGTATATTTAATTTGTCAGAGCACATTTGTGTTTCTGTGTGATTAATTTGATTGGTTTCTGTGGAAAGTTGATTTAATTCTTGTTAAAGATACCTATGTTTATTGGTCTATGCCCAGGGTTAAAATCCTTTAGACTGTTCATCTTGGTAAGTTTCCTTTCCATTTGAATTAAAATCCTTTCCTATGGTCACAATGATTTAGGAAAATATCATTGGGATTAATAAGAAGAATCTCACAACTCAACATCCTTGCATATCTACACAAGGTGTAGATTTACATTAGTGCCCAACAATTTGAGTTAAACCAATTATAGGAATCCATACACCATTAACTTTTGACTCCATTTGCCTAATAGATAAAATCACTGGTCATTACAAAACATAAGCTTAATCATACTTTCAATCCTCAGAATATTAGTATTAGTAGAATTTCTCTACTTCACACCTTTTTGCCATCATGAAGGTTACATTAAATTTGTAGTAGTCATTAAGGTATACACACCTAGGTTTGACAGAGGCTAAAGTGAAGGGGGTTTAGCCATATCTACCTCATGTTAGTTAGTTAAAAATGTTAAGAGATCATGGTAGCCTCTTAGGGTTTAGGACCTGCGTTTTTGAGACCTAACACACACAACCTCCATCTCCAACTCTTGATATATATGAGATGCAATACAGTAAACCGTTATCGGTAATTACAAAACCATGAGCCAAAACCACCCATAAAGTGGCGGCCAAATTATCTCTAATCAAAGATGCCTTGTGATGTGCAAAACCACACACCAACATGTGTAACTCTCCCCTCTATAGATCTTTTATGTGTCCAACACGTTTTTACATTTCCCAAAAATAGAAGGTCAAACTTTCGAAGGCCATAACTTTTGATCCAAGTGTCTGATTGGTGAACCATTTAATGCATCAAAAAGATCATGAAGATATCTATCACCCTATTGTAGGAATACACACAATACTGAGAGGGGGGGTCAATCAGTGTAGTTAACAATTTTAACACTTTTTAAACCTTTTAATAAACTTGACAAAATTTTCAGATAGATATGTAAAAATGTAGAGCATCAACACAAAAATTTTGACACAAGAAATTTCCCGAGTGGAAAACCCTCCTGGGGTATAAAAACCACTCAAACTGCCTCACTGGCTTAAAAGAAAACTTTCAGATTTACAACTGTCTCACTGACATATACAATTCTACCTCACTGGCATATTGTTCTTCTTTGCAAGTCTCACTGACTTTCAATATCAAAAATTCAATTAAAAAAACAACTCAGGGGGTTTCCTTGTTTCAATAAAAACAACACCTTATTTCTCCTTTTCAAAATCAAACAAATATATATTCTCTGCAATCAAACTTCAACTATCATCATCATATTAAGCACCATCTACAATCAATCAATTTCAAAATATTTCATACCTTTGCAAGACAATCCCAAAATCAAATTACAATTTCATAAACTTTCACACTGCAATATTGAAAAGTTAACCCTCTCTGAAAATTGTTATCTTTCAACACTTCCACCTTCTCTGAGAAAATATTGCTCCTGGTTGATCATTGAAAACTCCATTCATTTATTGCACCATCACACTTCCAAAAACTAAACATATCTCACTGTCCAAGAAGATGTCTCTTCATACCAAAAACATACCTGCAATGCATAACAAAAATACATCTCATAACAAAATATCCCACTCTCCAAAAAAAACTTCTCTCTTAATCCAAGATCATCTCCAATCTCCTCAAAACATATCTGCAAAATTAAAAATTTAAAACAAATCTCACACACAAAAAATAAATATCCATCCTCCAATTCTTATTATGACCGATTCAGCTTCCCACACAAACTCATCTCTTTTTCTCCTTTAAAAAAATACATTCTCTTTCAAAACAAAAAAAGCAAAAGCCAATCCTTGAAGATCTTTTCACATTCTGTAAAACTGGGAAACTTTCCAATTTGAAATATGTCTTTAGTGCCTCTTTAACTTCTGTGAAGGATAGTTGAAAAGGCATGTTTTATTGCCTTTTAAAACACAGTGGACATCAAATTCACCAAGGTTAACTGACCATTGGAGATTCTTTCTAAATTAAACCTTATCCCTCCGATCTTCGATGCCTGCCACTTGGAGGTTCAAATGTGGTCGTCGATCCACATTTCCCGTGAAGCACAATAGCCTTCAACCTATTTACCGAGTACCCTAGGCATTGGGGCCGGTAATACCAACGACTCACCAACCCTTAAGTTGTCACTTAAGTGACTACCACCGCCTCAGCTGGTCAATGAACAAATAAAACAAAAGGCATTTGATGTTTTGAATTAATATTTGGGATAAACATTGACCACTTTAAGTTTGGATTTTTAAACCTTTACACCATGTGATAAGCAAGTATAACAATTAGGACTTTACACCATGTGAATAAGATGATCACCTATACTGACCACAGAGTCTTCAGTCACCATTTATCACTGCTATGAATACAAATGAGATACCATATGTGTCCCAACACTTTCTTTATACAAATAGGACTTTACACTTGACAATCATAAGACACAACATATAAATGTCACACCTTTGCTGAGATATCAAAACTATTCACACCATGTCACTGAAGATCAAATGTCTCTGAAAGATCTGAGAGGAGAGATCACCACCATGTCATTGAAAGACCTGAAAGACTGAAATATCACCACCATTGTCACCATCATTTTGACATCAATGAAAAGACAATATGCTCAATAGTACTACACCTATAACCCATTATGCTAGTTATGATATTTTTTGGGACATTTAGAGAAGTTTCAATTTTGGCAATTGAGTTCAAAGACTTTTTCTGACAGTTTCAAAAAATAGAAACTTTAATATCTCACAATCCTGATATGATCTTGAGACGAAACTCACCCGAGATATTCATTTAGTTGTTCCACACCTTTGGGGAAAAATTTTAGGTCAATCCAAGCTCAATCAAAGGACTTACTAAAAAGAGTAAGTCTCACTATTTTATCTCATTTGGAAACTTTTGGAAATTTTGAAGGTTCCAGACCATTCTCCAAGATAAAGGGTATTCAAAAAAACAAAAACTCGGAAGAATAGTAATCTTTCGAAGTTGCAAGGTTGAGACACTTTTCTTAATAGTTTTTGGGCTACAACTCAAGGAATCTACTACTCCCTAAAGAAAAGGTTTTAGGGTCACTCCCAAGGAAGCTACAACTCCATGCAAACTTTGTTTTAGGGCTACTAGGCAAGGAAGCAACTACGCCCTAAACTGAGAATGAACTCAGTAAGGATTACAGCATGACAGTCCTTTTACTATGTGAAACTGATAATGAAGCTCACACCTTGGATGATTGCAATTCTACCTCTTCACTCTTCTTCTAATGATTGGATCAGTTAGGCACACTTTTTGTTGGCCCACGATTATCGTTAAACCAAAAGGTCGACCAGTCAATTTCTGATACAAGCGCCAGAGTTAATGAATCCATGGGAGGTGGTTAGTCCATGTCATGAATCCCACAAGGAGTGCTAACCATATGCCAACAAACTCCCCCCAATGTTACCCGGGGGATTCAAACCCGTGACCTTTCGCTCTAATACCAATTGTTGGCCCACGATTGTTGTTAAACCAAAAGGTTGACTTGTCAATTTCTGATACAAGTGCCAGAGTTAATGAATCCATGGGAGGTAGTTAGTCCATGTCACGAATCCCATGGAGAGCACTGACCATCTACCAACACTTTTTACTTGTCACTTGTCACAAAAATGTTTTCAAGATGAATCAGAACAACCCTTATTACTTCTGCTCTTTCTCCTTTAGTCGCACATCATAATGCATATAATATTCATCTTCTGCTCTTCACATACTCACATTTGCAATTATACCACACCTAGATCAACTAGATTTATAATATATACATGGCATTACATTGATTTCATTACAAGTCGGCCAATACAACAAGAATGTTACATTTTACAAGTTGGCCAGAGATCACACAACATGAAACATGTAGAGGGCAAGTTCTAACATGAACTACATACTACTCTAGGAAGAGACACATGCTCAAATCCCAACACATGCTTAGTCCGGTCCTAAACATTCTTTACAGTAGCATCGTTCAAGGAATAACATCCACACACTTCACAAATTTGAATTAGGTTGTCCTTAAGCAAGAACACACGAAGCTTGTAGCACATTAGTCTTCACACTCTTGGTGGTACTCATGAATGTTTAAACATTGCTTGTTCTTCTTCCAGATGAGTTGGAAAGACCTATACACCATCTCCAAATGCTCCTTAAACTTCGCACAACAACAATTTTGTGGGGCACATCATCAATACTCCTCAGTCAGCTTCAAACATAACAATTCTTCATAAACTGACTTGAAAACTTTGTGTGGTACTGGAAACATGAAGGATCTTCATGAAATTCCTCTAGATGAGTCAGCCTGATCCATACAACATCTTCAAGTACTCCTTGAACTCTGTACAATAAATGTTTTGTGTCGCATACCTTCAATCATGTGACCTAGGAATAGTCAAGCATCCGAAACTCACTGTCACACTTCTGTCATTTGAAAACTACACTTTTGGACCTCAAAATCATCTGAAACTCATATGGATGCACTCATACACTGCTCTAAACATATCCTCAAAACTGCATGGGAAAATCTTCACTTGTGAAGGAATGCAAAGCATTCCAAACAGCCTTCATCATCACATTACTCTACTAGAGCACAGACTGGAACTCTGTCTCCCATAACTTTCACTATAGAGGAGCAAATGATCTAAAATTTTGGATTTAGCACCTTTACACCATACTAATCTTAACCTCTAAACTGCATGACCATATCTTCAAATGTGGAGGAATGAGGTATTAATTATCAAGATCTACAACAATCTTTTCAAATTGAAACAGATGCTTCAGACTATGCACTAGGGGTAGTTTTCATGCAACATGGGCATCTAGTTGCCTACCACAGTGAGACATTCTCTGACACAGTGCACAGATATCCCACATATATGCAGGCTTGTAAACAATGGAAACACTACATTTTGGGAAAGGAGACTATCATCCACATAGACCATAAACCTCTGTAATTTCTACAGACACAAGGGAAGCTACAAAATGATAGGCATCAAAGATAGTCTACCTACTTGTAACAATTTCACCTCAATATCTGCCACAAAGCATCATATCTGATAGGGATAGTATATTTCTTAACAATTTTTGGTCAGCACTCTAGGCCTTGATGGACACAAAGTTGACAAAATCCACTGCCTTCCACCCGCAAACAGATGGGCAGACTGAGGTGGTGAATCGAATGATCATTCACATTTTGTGGATGTATCATTCCAAACATCCTCACACTTGGGCTAAAAGTTTTCCATATATACAACATAGCTACAATCATGCATTGCATTGTTCCATAGGGCACAGTCCATTTGAGGTATGTCTTGGATACCAACCATTGGCTCCAATTGATGTGACATTGCCAACCATGCTAAGTGACCCATTGCTCCATCAGTCTAAGGATGCTAATGGCTTTGATACCACTGATCTAAATTGTTTTGTCAATTCATAGGACAATACCAAGCATTGGGCTAATGACATTGTAAAACATAAAATAAGCAATGTGTGAACTAGATTTTATTTCATAAAGAAAAGTTCAAAACAATTTGGGCAATCTCAGCAGATGAGATGTATTCCCTAGAGACTCGATTTGGGAGAGTTTGTATAGTTTGGAAATCTCAACGGATGAGATGTATCTCTGAGAAGAGGTTTATGCCTCGAACTTCCCCCATTTTTCTTTGAATTGAACCCATTTATACATTTTCAAAAAGAAGCTGAAAAGTCACCACACCTTGTCTTCCTTGGAATTCGAATGGATAGCTAAAAATTGAAAGGTCACCACACCTATTTCTTTCTTTCAAAATAACATTTGGATGAGGATATTATTTCATTTAGATACCCTAATTTATTTGGATCAGGAGCATTTTACTGAGCAATCTTCAAGGCAGCTTCTTGCAACAAAAACCTTCACTAGCTTTCGAGTGCCAGAATCTTCATATAACAACACATAATTCCTTAGGAACAATAGGAAGGATCATACAACATGCTATAGGTCATCAACAATATATTATCATCCTTAGCATAGCTTCTAATTCCCATCTTAATATTTCATCTTTGCTGACCATAAACAAGCTCAATACACCTTATCTTGACATTAATCAAGGCATGACATCCAACCATGAACATCAACAACCAACCATGAACCTTAACATCATCACTACATCTCACTACATCTATGTTACTACACTATTATATCATCATCACAAACTAAGTATTAACCTCACTCTAAGTGTTGACATCAATGACAACACATATTTCCAACAATACAAAAATTTCTTCAATTTACAAACCAAGTTACTTTTACCTTTCACCATGTAGTGCTCTGGCTATGTCATATAAATATCCTCCTTCAAATCACGATGAAGGAAAGTCATTTTCACATCCATTTTCTCATCATCTAGATCATAAGCAACACTAATAGAAATCAAGAATCTAATGGATGTCATTTTTGCAACAAAAAAATATCTCACCATAATCAACACCCTCAACCTGACAATAACCTTTTGCAACCAACCATGCTTTGTACTTCTCAATACTTCCATCTAAACCAATCATTTTCTTAAACACCCATTTGCAATCGACAGGTTTTCATTCTTTAGGCAATGGCATGAGGTCCCATGTATCATTCTTTTTCAAAGATGTTATTTCTTCATCCATAGCAATCTTCCAAGACTCTACATCATTCATACGTAATGCCTCTTCTACATATCTAGGTTCATCTATATTAGTATTCAAAGCAAAAATACATCTCCATTTATCAGGTGAATACCTTTCATGTGGTTTTCTATGCTTTGTAGACCTTCAAACAAGTTGAGTTGGAGGTTCTTCCTCGTCTTCTAAATATTCATAGCTAGATGAGCTCTCCTCAACTTCTTCTCTATCTAGGGGCCTCGATTCAATTTTTTAGGCATAGAAGGGAGTTGAATCACATCTTTCTATTCACTTTGTTCTGGCTGAAATGTAATAGAAGAAGGCTTAGTTTCTCTAAAAATAACACTTCTACTATATATTACCTTCTGTGCAACAGGGTACCAAAGCTTGTATCCTTTCACACCAAAACTTTACCCGATGAAGATACATTTCATGGCTTTGTTTTCCAACTTTGTTTGCTTCTCCTTTGGCATGAGTGCATATGCCTCATAACTAAAAACTCTAAGATTTCTTAGTGAAGGCTTGTGCCCTGACCATGCCTCCATATGTGTTTTATCAACAAGAGCTAATGTAGGTTAATTAGGTAGCAAGCAGTGGAAATGTCTTCAGCCCAAAACCTTTATTCTAAACCAACACCACTAAGCATACTCCTAGCCTTCTCCATCAGTGTCATGTTCATTCTTTTTACAACTCCATTCTATTGTGAAGAATACAGAGTTGTCTTTTGTCTTTGAATGCCACAATCTTTATAGAATCTACCAAAATCATTAGATCAAAATTCACTGCCATTGTCAGCCCTCAAACATTTTATTTTATTTCTATTCTGCAACTCAACCATTGCTTTAAATTCTTTAAATCGACTAAAAACTTTAGATTTACTATTTAGGAAATATACCCATGTCCTTATGTTGTAGTCATCAATAAATTAAAAATAATATGTGGAATTTCCAATGGAACATGTACAGGACCAACACATCAGAATGAATAAGAACCAATACACCACAAGATTTATGAGAACTTGAGTAAAATTGAATGCGGTTTTGTTTACCATAAATGCAATGCTCATAGAAATCAAGATCAAGATTACAATTAGTCAAACCTTCAACAAGGTTTTTATTTTTCAAGGTCCTTGGTCCCTTTTCTCTTATGTGGCCTAATCTCTAGTGCCATAACATAGTCTTCTTTGTAGGCAATTTTGATTCAAAAGAAAGAGCACCCTTAGGTACCCACAAGCCACAACCATCCACTAAAAATGAAACCCTCTCCTTTTCCAATAAAGTAGTCACATGTTTGATTTTCACAGAAGTACTATTGTACTCAATAGTGCATGCATCAAGCTTATACAATGTGCGAAGTCTATGACCTCTAGGAATCACCATAGCACCTCTAACCATCTTGCATCCTGTATCAGAAAAGACTACCTACACACCCACATATATGAGTTTTCTCACAGATAATAAATTTCATGCTAATCCAGGGATATGCAACACACCATTAATCCTTTTTATTCTACCATTAGGAAATCTAATTTTAACTTTACCATGACCAACAATATTTAAATGAGAATCATCACCCAAGTACACCTTTCCTCCATCAAGTTATTTATTTTTAGAAAACCAATCTCTATTAGGGGTCATATGGAAAGATGCACCTGAGTCAATTAACCATGCATCATTACCTGCACGAGTGGCCAAAGCTGCAATGAACACATCACCATCTTCCTTCTTAGACTCATAATCATAATCAAATTTCTTCTTTTTCTTCTTCTTATCTTCTTTACACTCCTTATGCAAGTGCCCAGGCTTGCCGCAAATCTAGCAAATAACTTTAGATTTTCTAGGAGATTTAGATCTCCCCTTGGAAGTTTTGATTCATCACACTTCTCACTCTTCTTGCCTTTTTCTTTAGGTATTCCATGAACACTTAGGGCTTCTTTGGCACTGATGGATACCTTCCTCCTCATTTCTTCATAAATCAAAGAACCCATGACATCTTCAACTTTCAAGATAATAGTAGTACTCCCAATCACCATAACAAGAGAATCCCACAAATCAGGTAAAGAAAAAATCAAGATCTAACATCTCTCCTCCTCATCCATTTTACACAAACTGATGCCAATTGAGCCACCAACATATTGAATGCTTCCACATGGTCTGAAATTTGTCCACCCTCTTCCATTCTCAAGGAATACAATTTCTTCCTCAAGAAAATCTTGTTCACTAAAGATTTGGATTGATATATTTCACCAAGTTTCTTCCATAGTTTCTTTGGAGAGGGCCCTTCATGGATATTGATTAAAAAGGAGTTTTTCAGGAATAATCTATTTAAACCCTTGGCTTTACTATTCATAACATCATATTCAATAGCCAAAGTAGCATCTGTGAGCCTTGAAACTTTCTCATCAATAGTATCCAATAGATCTCGATCAATTAACAGATCCTCCATTTTTAGCTTCTATATCTCAAAATTATTACCAATTTTTTTTATACCTCTATTCTCCTTGATGTGTTGGCCATCTGAAAATCCTACAACAAGATCACAAAGTATTTTCTGCACAAGCTCCCACTCAGAACTGGATTAGTTCAAAAAACCCAACAACCAACAACTAAAACGAAAGGTGATCAAGCTCTGATACCACTTGTAAGGAATCTAAGGTAGCAGAAAAACTTCCTACACTAATCTTGAGGGGAAGGATATGTAGAACTTTTTCAGATCTTTACAATAGTTACAGAAATAAACACAAATAGAAATCATACCACGACACAATAATTACGTGGGGAAACCCCTTCGGAAGAAAAACCCACACTCCAAATCCGCCCAATATATTATTCAAGAATAAAAAAGATTACAATAGACTTGCAAAACAAGATTTCACAAGAGTATAACCAACTAGAGATTTGGAGGCAACTCAACATCTATAAGACTCTTAAACATAACCTCTATTTCAAGCTCCTGATATATAGGAGATACAATATAGTAAACCACCAATGGTAATTATAAAACCATGAACCAAAACCACAATAACGTGGCACCCAAATTATCTCCAATTAAAGTTTCCTTTTGATGTGCCAAATCACACACCAACACATGTAACTCTCACCTTTATAGCTCTTTTAAGTGTCCAACATTTTTTCACATTTCCCAAAATGAGAGGCCCAACTTCTAGAGGTCATAATTTTTGTTCCAAGTGTCTGATTGACAAACCATTTGCTATGTTAGAAAGCTCGTGAAGAAATCTATCAAGATATAACCTACTTCTCTAGTTATGATAACTTTCATAGTGTTTAGGGACCTCTAAGTGCCTCAAATTTGAGTTCAAGACTTTTTTTGGGAGTTTCAAAAATGGAAACTTTAATATCTTGCAATTATGATCTTGAGTCGAAACTCACTCGAAATGTTTACTTGGGAGTTCCGTGCCTTTTGGGAAATTTTTGGGTCCATCCAAGCTCAATATAGAGTTACTAAAAATAGTAAGCCCTTCCATTTTTAGCCCCTTTTAGAAACTTTTAAAGTTCTAAACCATTATTCAAGATAAAGGGTATTCAAAAAGACCAAAAATGGGAAGAATAGTAACCTTTTGTAGTTTCAAGGTTTAGACAGCTTTCCTAACAAGTTTTGTCTGAAATAGATCCTCGCCACCTTTCAGAATCTCAGATAGCTGGCTAATAATGGCAGAATTTACTAGAATCCTTACCCCTTTTACTGTGGGGAAAGTGCGATGGAAATTGGTGATGAATTCTTCCACCAGTTCCTCTTCATACCCTTCAAACTTTATAAGAAACCCTAACCATCCTACTTGTTGGAAGACATCAACACTAGGCTGATCAATAGCTACATTCTCAGGTTCTACTTTTCTCTTATTTCCCATTGTTGTACTCTCAAATTCACAAGATATCCTTCGATGGATGTTAGATAGATGTAGAGAGGAAAGTGAGTGTGTTTGCGACTGAGGAGATATGAAATTAGCAAGTCTTTTAATCATTTTTCCAAATTTGAGATGGCATCAAAATCTAGTACATGGGAAAACACTACAATTAATTTTGCCATAATTTCTGGAATGATGGCATACATCTCAGAATGGTCCATCTTATACTTCAAGTGCTTTTCTTATTAATAGCTACATGTGAGAGGTCTATTTGAGCTGCCATTTTTGATGCAACATCCATTTGAATCCAGAGCTGATGAAAGCTCTCTTGCCAAAGATTTTTATAATTCTTAATTGTAATCAATAGGGTTTTAATTACATAATCTTATCATGATTATGGATCAAACATATTAATTTCCATTTATGGAATATTAAGCTAGATATGACATCATGACGGTGTGATGCGCACTCTTGACAACTATCCTTGGAAATCCTTCTATGCCATGTCCCCTTTTTCAAATAATCACTTTAGTTTATTGTGACATTGATCTATGTGCTTTTTCGAGGAAATTACATATTTAACATGCAAAGGGGGAACATGACATATACATGCATTAAAATGGTTATAATTATTTGCAAAAAGAGAATATATACATATAATGTACTTACTTCTTGAGAGAATATCATTTCAACTTTTACTAATTTTCTTTTTGAGTAAAGGCATTATTCATGGTGTCATATTTTAGTACCATAATAGTGATGTCTGGAGCCATCTGGATCCATTTGAATCCATCTAGATCTTGTCAGTGTGTAATTCAAAACCTATAGAAAGCTTCAAGAGAAGTCTTATTTTGATTGAATCAAAGGAAATTTCCTAAGGAAAGACTGACATTTCTGGTTTTCAATCTTCCCTACTAGGTAAGGCCACCATTTCTAGTTTTCAAGATTACCTTCTTTTTTTATAGGAGAGGCCACCATTTCTAGTTTTCAACCTTCTCATTTTATTATAGGTCAAGACTTTTTGTGAGATTAAAGCATGAACCCCATGGAAGAGATATCCTCCATGGTGAAGTTCTCAATTTGAGCTTGTAATTCAGTGGAAAACTCTTCTTTGGATGCTGACTTGTGATATAATTTCAATTTGTGCCCATTGACTAGAAGAACCCGTCGATAATCATTAATAGGTGATAGTTGCACAACACCATTATTGAAAGTCTCATGTATTTCATATGGTTCCAGCCATCTAATGTGCATCTTTCCCCAAAAATATTTGTATTTTGAATCATAAAGTAAAGTCCAATCCCCTTTCTTGAACTACTTGTTGAGGATGTGTTTGTCATGCCACTCTTTTCTT
This sequence comes from Cunninghamia lanceolata, assembly GCA_027924645.1. Taxonomy (NCBI): domain Eukaryota; kingdom Viridiplantae; phylum Streptophyta; class Pinopsida; order Cupressales; family Cupressaceae; genus Cunninghamia; species Cunninghamia lanceolata. The sequence goes on from BSBN01000639.1 coordinate 3,232,860, forward strand.
TTCTATTGAATCAATTATGTATGATGCAATGCTTCCATTCTGATCTCCTCCATTCTATTTAGCTACATAATCTTGTGCTATTGGGCTTTTGTCAAGTCAATCCCTACTTCAAGTTTTGTTCTCAAAGTTTGCACTTCATATTCGATAGGAAGCATTGGTTACTTTCGATAAGCCAACTCATAGGGAGTGAAATTAGTAGTGGTTCTCCATGTGGTATTGTAATCCCAAACAACTTATGTCATTCTATTTGTCTAGTATGTCCTTTTCTTTGAAATTATTTTTGTAAGTATATTTTCCAACTCCCTATTAGTTACTTCTACTTGACCATTGATTTGAGGGTGGTATGGAGAAGACTTCCTATGACTGATTTGATATCTATCCAGAAATGATTTGATCATAGCAGACATGAATTGTGGTCCTTGATTAGAGATAAGAACCCTTGGAGCTCCATACCTTTGCAGAATGTGTTTATGTAGGAAATTCACTACATTTTCTTCTTTTACAGTTGACAGAGCTTTGACTTTGACCCATTTGGTAGCATAGTATGTGCAAACCAAGATATGATGGTTACCTCTGGAAGGTGGATCAATAGGCCCCACAAAATTAATTCCCCACTTTTCAAATGGTTTGAGGACCACTTGAGGATGGAGGGGCATTTCTCTGGTCAGTGTAGAACAACTCATTCATTGAAATTGGTCACATTGTTTGACGTATTGTTGGATGTCCTTCGTCATAGTTGGCTATAAGTATCCTTTGATGAAGGGGGTAAATCATAAAACACACAACAACAAAAATTCCACACATAAAATAGAATGTTCTTTTATTGATTTGGACAACCCATTACATTATAGAAGCTCAAATACAATCAAAGGATGAATCCTCCATAGGCTAAAACACATTACAGCTTCCTATATCAAGACTCTCGGATCTTCAGCCTTCTATAACCCCAAATCAGCTAGGGTTTCTGCTTTCCCACTTATTCTTGACCCTACACTTTCCCCCTTATCTCTACTACTACCTAGGGCTCACAAAAATAGTCATAAATAACCCTTTTTGGTGGCCAATGGCTAAATTTTGAAATTTGCATCTCCCTCCAAAAATAGGTCAACTTCTGAGAAGCATAACTGTTGATTCGGGTGTCCGATTGATGAACTGTTTGAAGCACTGAAAAGCTATTGAAGTGAAATATCACATCAGAAATCCATAAAATGATTTATATAAACTTTTTGGGATGTTATGGGATGTTTTAATGCCTCATATCTAGACTTAGAACTTTTTAGGGTACCTCACAAAATTAAAATTTTAATATCTTGAAATCTAGACCTGATCTTGAGCTGAAATTTACCAAGAATGCTTATTTGACTATTCCAAAGATTTGGGGAAATTTTTGAGCTCAACCGCTTCTCTGATAAAGACTTACTAAAAATAGTAAATTCTGGTATATTCTGGTATCCTTAGCCCTATTGGAAACTTTGAAGGTTTTGAATCATTATTCAAGCAAATGGGTATCCAAAAACATAAATTTTGAAAAGAAATGGAAACAAAGACATCAATTTTAAATCACATTATTTTTGGGTGATGCAATATTGCCCTTACACCTCTGGATGCTCCTGCATCAAACACGCAGGGTAATTTTGAGGAATGACCCCGTCATGTCTCAAGAGTTAGAGGGAAACCAATACGGTTAACCTCAGCCTTAGATAACTAGGATGAATCTTCAACAGGCCTTCCTCTCCATTTAACCAGGTACTCTTCATATTTCTTATTTCTTGTGCTTCTACCCAAATGACTATCTAAAATTTCTTCTATCTCCTCATTTTCGGAAGTAGGTGCCAGAATACTCCACTGTTCTTCTATTGGTCCATCCTTTGTTCCACCTTCATGATATTATGTTAAATTAGTGATGTTGAACATAGGGGAAATGTTGATCCCGCTCAACAGCTCTACCTCATATGCATTTCCTGAGTCATGCTTCTTCAGAATCCTGCATGGTCTAAATTTCTTCATTTTCAACTTATTATATGTTCCAACTAGAAACCTTTCTTTTCTCAAGTGAACCATGACTTCATCTCGTACTTGAAATTCCTTATATCTCCTCTTTTGATCGGCCTTAGCCTTGTACTAAATATTCATCTTATTAATGTGCTTCCTCACCTCTTCATGCAAAATCTTTAGGTGTTTTACAAAGTCTTCAGCTTCAGTGCTTGTGTTTTCTTCCTTGTCCAGCTTCCTTAACTCTGAAGCATTTCTTGGACTACTCCCATATACAATCTGGAATGGTGATTTACATGTGCTCCTATTGACAGAATTGTTGTAAGCAAATTCTACTTGTGGTAAATTCAAATCCCATCCCTTGGGCTTATCTCCTACTAAGCATCGTAGCAAGTTACCCAAACTCCTAATCACCACTTTTGTCCGTCCATTAGTCTGTGGATGGTGTCTAAAACTAAACTTCAAATCTATTTTCAACTTCTTCCACAATGTCCTCTAGAAATAACCAACAAACTTGGTATGTTGATATGAAACTATGCTCTTAGGTATACCATGTAGTCTCACCAGCTCCTTGAAAAATAAATTTGTAATATGAACAACATCATTAGTCTTCTTACAAGGAATAAAATGTGTCATCTTCAAGAATCTATCAACCACCACAAAAATGGAATCATGTCCTCTCTGTGTCCTTGGTAAACCAAGAACAAAATCCATACTAATATCATCCCATGGCTTCTCTGGTATAGGTAGTGGATGGTATAGCCCTGCATTTTAACTTGCTCCTTTTGCCATCTGACACACTTTGCAACTTTGCACAAATTTCCTCACATCCTGTTGTAACTATGGCAAATAATAATGTTCACCAACAATAGAAATGGTCTTATCTTGACCAAAGTGTCTAGCTAATTCCCCACTATGCTTCTCCTTAATCAGGTTCTCTCTCATGGAACTCCTCGGAATGCACAACTGGCTTCCTCTAAATAGCATGTCATCTTGGATTATGAAATCCAACCATTTTGTCCTATCTAAAGTAATATGATCCAAACAAGCTTTCCAAGCCTCTACAAAATCTTGATCTTCATGATACAAACTTTTGAGCTCATTGAACCCAACAACCTCTATCTTAATTTTTTTCAACAAATTTTGCCTTCTGCTTAAGGCATCTATAACTCTATTGGACTTTCCACTCCTGTGCTTTAAAATAAAGTATAACTCTGCAAAAACTCAACCCATTTTAAATACATTTGATTTAACTTTCCTTGACTATTAAGATACTATAAAGCTTGATGATCAATATATAAAACAAACTCTTTTGGCAACAAATAATGTCTCCATTTATTCAAAGCCTGAACTATTACATAAAACTCTTGATCATAAACATAATACTTTTTCTTGGCATCATTAAGATTCTGACTAAAATAGGTAACGGGCTTACCTTCTTGCCTCAAAATAGCTCCTATAGCACTGCCACTAGCATCACAATCTACCTAAAATACCTTATTGAAATCTGGAAGTGCCAAAATAGGTTGCTCTATGACTTTCTACTTTAATGTATCAAAGCACTTAGCTGCTCCTATACTCCATTTAAACTCTTTTCTACCCCCTCTCATTGTCTTAGTTAGGGGTGCACAAATGCTACTAAACCTTTTGATAAATTTTCTATAAAAACTTGCCAAACCATGAAAAGATCGTACCTCTATAGCACTCCTTGGCATAGGCCATTCAATGATAGCCCTTACCTTCTCTGGGTCCATCTTAAGACCTTCCTCTGAGACAACAAATCCCAGGTATACCAACTCCTTCTTTGCAAAAATACATTTCTTTAGATTAATTAGCAACTTCTCCTCCCTCAGCTTCTCTAAAACTCTTTTGATATGTATTATATGCTCATACCAAGTCTTACTAAAAATCAAAATGTCATCTAAATAAACAATAACAAAACTTTCCAAAAACTCTTTCAATACCTCGTTCATGAGCTGCATGAATGTGCTCAGTGCATTGGTTAACCCAAATGGCATGACTAACCACTCATACAAACCTTCCTTTGTCTTGAAGGTTATCTTCCATTCATCTCCTTCCCTAATTTAGATATGGTGATACTAACTCTTCAGATCAATTTTTGTGAAGTACTTGGCTCCACTCAAACAATCCATTATGTCATCCATTCTTGGCAATGGAAATTTGTACTTGATCATGATCTTGTTGATGGCTCAGGAATCTGTACACATTCTCCACTCTCCATCTTTCTTTGGTGCTAGTACTACAGGTACCACACATGGACTTGGGCTCTCTCTTATCAATCTTTTCCTTAACAACTCGTGAACTTGTGTATTCAGCTCTTCATTCTTTGCAAGAGTCATTCTATGGGCTACTTTAATTGGAAAACTAACTCTTGGAATCAAATCCATTTGATGACATATCTTCCTCACCGGTGGTAAGACTTCTGGTACATTATCAGAGATAATATCCTAAAATTATTCCAACATATCTGAGACTTCTGCTGGTATATCTTCACATTTCTCTTGACTGATCTTAGGAATCAATGCAAAGCAATGATGCTCATGCTTCATACCCTCCAAAAACTTTCTACCATCTACCAAGCCAATTCTGGAAGTACTACATACCTTTTCTTCCACCTCCTTCAAGGGCTTCAACTTATGACAAACTCCATCCTTTGTTAGGGAATATGTGTTTGCATGGCCATCATAGACAACACACCTATCATATTGCCATGGCCTCCCCAATAACATATGACATGCATCCATCAGTATGATGTCACACAACACCTCATCATGGTAGTCACCAATCTTGAACTTGACCAAACACTGCTCATTGACCAAAGCTCTATGGTCTTTTTACAACTGTACAATCCGATATGGATGTGGATGCTTTCTTCTTGTCAACTTCAACTTGTCAACCATCTCCTCTAAAATAAGATTGTTAGTGCTTCCACTGTCTATAATAATATCACAACACTTACCTTCACATTTGCACCTTGTGCAGAATAAACTCTTCCTTTGATTTGGTTCTTTCTCCTCATTCAACAAAGTTCTTCTGACAACTAGGGTTTCTCCCCTTTCAGCATCTTTAGAATGCTCATAATGTGCATCTTCATCTACATGTGCAACTCATGCATTACCTTCAGGTCTTCTTTTTATCCTTCCTTGATGTTGTGGACACTCGTATGCTCGATGTCCTTCTTCTCCACATTGAAAACAGGTTCCTCTGAAACCTCCTCTTCCAGGTCCTTGCCTAGGTCTGTCGCTTCCTCTTCCTCTTTGCTCACCATTGTTCTGGTCACGAGGGTGGTAGGTATTATGTCCTCTCTGATTTTGACTGGTTCTAGATTCTTCACTTTTCTTTGAATCTTCATTTTGGCCTCCATAGGGTCTTCCACCAGTCCTTCCACCTTGACCTCTTCCCCTTTGCTTGTTGTCAAATCTTTTATTCAGCTTCTCTTCCACCTTCAGGGAAAACTGGTATGCATCTTCTATGGTGGTCATTCTGACTAGGATGAGCTCCTCTTGAATACTTGGCCTCAACCTATTAATTTAATGGGCTACCTTCTCCTTGTTGGACTTTGCATGGCCTGTCCTGATAGTAATCTTATAAAAATCTTCTATATACTCATTAACAGACTTGTTACCTTGCTTCAATCCTTGCAGCTTCTTTAGAAAATCCATCTCATAGTCCATAGGAATGAACTACTTCTTCATTTTCTCCACCATCTGATTCCATCTGCTAATCTTTCCTTTTCCTCTCCTATTTCTCTCTAACTAGACATCCTTCCACCAAATACTGGCATGGCCCTTCAACTTTGTTTTTACAAACTTGACCTGATCTAGGTCTTCCACATCTTCATACTCGAAATATTCTTCCATATCATTGATCCAATCAATATGTTGTTCTAGATTCAAATCTCCAGAATAGGTCAAAACTTTGATCTTGGGCCTCTTTCCAATCTTTGAAATGGCCTTCAACAATCTAACTTCTACATGATCTTCTGTAACTTCTTACTCTTCCTCAGATAGCTCTTCTTCAACTTCATCTTCGCTTTCTTCTCTTGTTCTTAGCTCAAACCCTCTTCACAGCTCCTCTTGCAATGCATTTATTTGCCTTTGCAGGGATCTAAAACCCTCTTCTATCAAAGCATTCCTCCTAACATGATTTCTTCATGGAGGCATCTTGATCTTCGCAGCAAACCCACAACCTCAGGTCCTGGTGCAAACTACCTCATGGTTGGTGATCTATCTACACACTCAAGAACCCTTGCTATGATACCACTTGATGAAGGGGGTAAATAATAAAACAAACAAGAACATAAATTGCAAACAGAAAATAGAATGTTCTTTTATTGATTTGGACAACCCATTACATTATAAAAGCTCAAATACAATCAAAGGATGAATCCTCCATAAGCTGCAACACATTACAACTTCCTATCTCAAGACTCTGGAATCTTCAGCCTTCTGTAACCCCAAATCAGCTAAGGTTTATGTTTTCACACCTATTCTTGAATCTACACTTTCCCCCTTATCTCTACTACTGCCTAGGGCTCCCAAAAATAGTCATAAATAGCCCTTTTTGGTGGCCAACAACTAAATTTTGAAATTTGCATCTCCCTCCAAAAATAGGTCAACTTCGGGAAGCATAAATTTTGATCCAGGTGTCCGATTGACGAACCGTTTGAAGCGCCGAAAAGCTCATGAAGCGAGCTATCACACTAGAAATTCATAAATGGATTTCTATAAACTTTTCAGTATGTTATGGGATGTTTTAGTGCCTCATATCTGGTTTCATAACTTTTTAGGGTACCTCACAAAATTGAAACTTTAATATCTTGAAATCCAGCCATGATCTTGAGCTGAAATTTGCCAAGAATGCTTATTTGACTATTTCAAAGCTTTGGGGAAAATTTTGGGCTCAACCGCTTCTCTAATAAAGACTTACTAAAAATAGTAAATTTTGGTATATTCTGGTATCCGTAGCCCTATTGGAAACTTTGAAAGTTCTAAATCATTATTCAAGCAAATGGGTATCCAAAAACACAAATTTTGAAAAGAAATGGAAACAAAGACATCAATTTTGAATCACATTGTGTTTAGGTGATGCAAGATTGCCCTTACACCTCTGGATGCTCTTGCATCATCCTTTTCCTAGGATCTTGTGTCTAGTTCAGAGAGATGAAAAAAATGTCTTCCTAAAGGTTCATAATGGCAGACCCAAATGATGTCATAGACTTATGTTTCCTACACACATCTTCTCAACACATGATCAGGGCAATATTTAAATAGAATACCATTTAACCATTTATACCTGGAATTGCTCTTATCAAATGACTTGTCTCCTTATAGGTAAAATGTGGTGGACATTTCCCTGTAGCTAAGTAATTAGCCAAATCAACAAACTAGGTGATTGTATGGAAATAGCCAAAAGGTGTTCATCTAGAAATGGATAGTCAACTAGTTTGTTATTTCCCTGCACAGTTAATCTGGACAAAAAGTTAGAAACCACATTATCAGGTTTCCTAGTTTATCAATGATAGTTATTTCAAATTATTGCAATAGTAATAACCATCTAATGATTCTTCCCCCAACCACAGCCTTATTCATAAGATATCTTCAATAGAAACATGATTTGTGTTAACAAAGACCTTATATCCTCTAATGTAGTGGTGGAATTTGTTACTGGCATATACTACTGTTAGAAACTCTTTTTCTGTGGTTGTGTAATTTTGCTCTATAGGATTCAGGTTTATGTAATATATAGCATGCATACCTCCATATTCACTTACATGCCCTAAGATAACTCCAGTTTCTTGGTTAGAAGCATTAGCATGGATGTGAAAAGGTTCCCCCTAGTTAGGTCCTTTGATGATTGGTCCAGTGATTAGAGCTTTCTTTATAGTTTCAAACGATTCTTGGCATTGTGTAGTCCAGTTAAATTTAGAGTCTTTCTTGAGGAGGGTAAACAATGGGTTGACTATTCTGCTAAAGTATTCAATAAATCTTTTGTAGTAGCCAGCATGTCCTAAGAAACTTATTAGCTTCGTCTAAGTTTGAGGTGCAAAAATCTACACTATGTTTTCAATCTTCTTAGGATCCACTTTTATGCCCTCCTAGGAAATGTGGTGACCCAGAACTATCCCTTTTGTCATCATGAGAAGACATTTCTCATGATTCAAAGATAGTTGATGTTCTTCACATTGCAAAAGTACTTTGTTAAGACTATTCAGGGCTTCATCAAAGGTCATCCCATGAATGGTGAAATTTTCCATGTATACCTCAACACATGTGTTGGCAAGATAAACAAAAATTGATAGGACAACTCTTTGAAATGTGGTTGGTGCATTGCACAAACCAAAAGCTAGGACCCTGTAAGTATATATTCCCCAAGGGCATGTAAATGTGGTTTTGTCTTGGTCCTCCAGAACCACCTGGATCTGATTGTATCCACTGAACCTATCCAAAAAGGAGAAGTGTTGGCTATCAACCAAGTTATCTACTACCTGATCAATAAAAGGAAGAGGGAAGTAGTCCTTTTTGGTTGCTTAATTAAACTCCCTATAGTCAATACAGACATACCATTTCCCATTTTTCTTTGGTACAATCACCAGTGGTGAAGCCCATTGGCTATCAGAAATGGGATAAATGAAACCTACCTGCAACAGCTTCTCTCTCTTCTTTTACTATTTATCTTAGTGCTAGATTAATTTTTCTTTGGGGTTGTCTTACAGATTGAACATCTTCTATGTAAATATGGTGTGTGCACACACTAGGATGGATTCCTTTCATATCCTTATATTCCCATGCGAAGGCTTGTGTGTGGATTTGCAATAGTTTTGTTAATCTTACTTCTTCGATATCTATCAACCAACTATAAATGGAGAGTTGTTTGTTTTTTTGGATATTTATTTGCTTTCTACCATAATGGACAAAATGGATTTCCCTATAAGGACTGATTAACATGTTTTAAGGACAACAATGAGGTACGATTTGATGTAATGTCTTTTCTTGTTGATAATTCAGTTTAGAGGTGTCTTCTTCAGAATATGGATAGTTAAATGCCCTTAGGGAGTCCTTCGGATCTCTTTAGAGCCATCTAGAGACCTCTTGTTGTGTGACACTATGGAGGGATGGTTCAAAAATTTCCTCCAATTCATTGTATTCTTCAAAATTCTCTACAATTTTGACCATAGCCAACGGGGAAGCATCTTCTTCATCCAAGTCCATAAGATCATCTACCCGTGGTTTGTTTTCATATTACAAAAATGGTTTAGTAGGTAGGTAGATAGAGATCTCTTTTGATCTTTTTCCATTTTAGATGGTCATGTTTCTAGATTGACAATCAATGAGGGCTACTACAGTAGTCAGCCGTGGTCTACCCAATATGATAGGGTATCCTGATCTCTTCTTCCTAGTTTGAAGGATAAGGAAATATACCAAGTAATCCATGTGTCTATTGTGACTATAACATCTTCCAATATTCCCTCAGTTTTAGTGATAGATAGATCAACGAGTTACAAAATTGTGGACATAGGCTACATATTAGTTAACACCAATGCCTCTGTAGTTTCTACAATCATCACATTGATAGAAACACCTAAATTAATCAACACATTTGAAATTGACATCCCTTTTATCATCACTAAAATAACAGGACTACCTGTATCTCAATACTTATGAGGAATTAGTTTTCCTACCAAGACATCAGCAAGTTTTCCCTCCACTTGAGAAGTGTTTGGTAACTTCCTCTTTCTTCCAGTAAACTTCAAGCATAAGATTTTGATTGTCTGGTTTATTTTAGGAATGTCTTTAATTTATTACAATAGAGGGGCTTCTATGTTTATTTTCTGGAGTTCCCTAATCAATTAAGAGTCATCCTGAGTAGCCTAGAGCTCTCTGGATTAGACTGTCTCAGTCTTTCTTGGAATGGAATAGGAATGACCTTAGGGATCTCTTCAGAATTCCTTATCTTTGTTGTCTCATCCTGAGATTGTTCTTCTCTTCTGGTGTTGAGAAAAGTCTCGTCTTCCTCAAAAATTTCCATAGAAGGGTATTTTATAGCCCAAACATTTTGAGAATGTAATTGCATATCGTTGATTTCTACTACATTCAAGGTTGTTTTATTAGGATTGGTGTTATAGAATTATTGTTGAGGCTAATTATTCTTAGGGTTTTGCATAGGTTGAGCAGGTAATTGAGGTTGATTCACCTTGTTAGTTCCCAAAATTACTACAACCCAAAACCCTAAAACATTTTACAATCACCTAGGCTAGGGGTGTCATTAGGGTGATTAAAAGAGGCTTATCAATAGGTTAAGGGTGATTTTGATGAACTTACAGGAGTGCGTAGACTCCTCTACACTTCAAGATTAGTTAGATCTAGGAGGGATATTCCTAGAGGCATAAAATATAACACAAACAAACAAACACAACCATACCTAATGTACATTTGACCCCCAAAGTTATCACTAGGTCAAGATAAATTAGCTACACATGCCTCTGATTAAGCTGATGAGAGCAATCCTATAGAATGAGGATGCTTATGGAACTGTAACTACATTTAAAACTTGATATATTGTTTTGATTTTTAATGGATTTGGGTGATGAGAGGCTTCTTAGACTGGTGCCTATCTAATGGGCTACATAGTCTCAAGTTCATCAAAGGAAAACACTTAAAGCAAATGTATGACTACTTATTTGAAGATTTAGATGCATAAAACTCAATATCAAACCATGAGAATACTTAATAATCCAACACCATACAATATTCTTTCATATGTAATACTGAAATGACCATTTGCAAAGCCTAAAAATGGATTAATAACTATCACATTCATTCAAATTAGATTCTACAATCATACCACTAAATGTGGCAAGAGAAAACCCAAAGATAGAGGTTTCTTGAAAGAACACTTACAACAAGGGAGAAAAAAATGATAGATATCAAGATTACAATATATTTCATATAAAATTCTAATAAATACCTCCTAAAGAAAAAAACTAATCATTGGGGATTGCCCTAACTGCCTCTGGATCTCTGCACCTGTCGAGAAAACTACCCAAAAATGACCAACTTATAGAATGTCTCTCAAATGTACATATATAGCTTTTCAAATCATACTATAACAGTCATGGATGTGGGGAAGAGTGGTCCATAACTACAATAAATTCATCTCTATGTCCTTGATGTGTGTCCACATGGCTCTGCATTGGAAATCCTCTAAAGAAGAACATTCACCCATGCCCTGGGTACAAGAAAATCAATGCAAAATGAGCTATAGTAGCATAGGGGTGCATGAAAATAGTTTACACAAGTAATTAGGCTCTAAAGAAGCATTAATGGTGGCTAGGAAAGCTATTGAACAGTCCCATCACATTCTGAATAGTGGAAAGAGAAGGGAAGGCAAAACAGTTGGACCCCGATCAATGGGGCTTCCTCTAAGAAATTAGCCTTTGAAAAGGTGAAGAAGGAAGCCCCGATCTCCAAAGTTTGAAAGGAACAAAGGGAAACCATTTAGATTTGGAGATCGGTCCTTCACCATACATTGTTCATTTGGAAGATAAGAGAGGGAACCACCTGACTCCCCGATCCCAAAGTACTTAGAATAATTTGAAGATCATCGGGGTTGGACATCAAAACGTACTGCTAACAGTTGCAACTTGCAAGTGAATAAGAAACCCTCTGGAGTCCGTTTCCTAAACACTTGGCACCTTAAAGAAATAATCAAGGATCGAGCCTTGGACCTTCACGATTTCACCTTGAAAAAGAAAAGAGGAAGAGAAACCTCTCAACCTCCATCACCTGAAAGATAGAAAAATTTGGAACTCATTGAACTTTAGTGATTGGGCCTTTCTCCTGCTGTCTTTGAAAAGAAAGGAGGAAGCGGTCAGTAATGTTCACAACACTTAGAAACTATTTGAAACCTTTTTGGACTTTGGCAATCGAGCCTTCCTCCTTCTACCTGCAAAAAGGAAGAAAGAGAAGAGACCTCCCACTTGCCAATGACTGCAACACTTAGGTGAATTAAAGCTCCGTCAGACTTCAGTCATCAAAGCCTCACTCTTCCATCTGCCTGGAAGAAGATGAAAGACCACCACCCTAACCTTCGAGATCCACAACACTTAGAAAATTTTTGAAGCCTTGGCACACTTCGGCAATTAGGCCTAATATGCAAAGATTCACAAAATGAAGGAAGTTGTCCTAATATGCAAAGATTCACACAAATATTGGCAACTTCAAATGAGAATTAAAGATTTTTGAATGGTCCTCAATATCTTTTAGACAAAGATGATGGCACCTCTATGATGGGATATACCCAATATGGACCTAAAAAGGTAAAATTATTTTCATAATAATACATTGAATGATGTCATGTGTTCACATAATTAGGAACTACAAATGGAAGAAGAGTATCTAGTAGAAGTAGAAATCTTTCCCACTTTTCTCAAGTTCTTTGAGGCTAAAGAATGACTATTGATGGAAGAATTTGATTTTACACAAGTATTGCATATATATTCTCTAAGGAGGATGAAGCCATACAAACATCAGAGGAGCAGAAATGCAAACAAGGAGAAGTGAAGTACATCAGAGAAGATGATGAATCTACTAGCTTCTTTTCTTCATTTGAAGGGTTGTTTGAAGAAATTGCAATAGATATAATCAAAGAAGAGTAAGATAATTTTATCTCAAGATTTTTTAGCTTTAAATTTAGTAGCTTCCATAAGCATTAATGGTGAAAAATATTAGTTGATACTATTGAAGAGACAAAGACTTGGTCACCAAAGGTTGGTATTTTGTAGAGAACATCAAAGAAGCATCATAGTTAGATAAAGAACAAGATTTTATTATTCTTAAAGATGATTCCACTTTGAAGTCACTCATCAAATTACAAGTACTTCAAAAGGACCCTTTACCAAATCATGATAGTTTTCTACAACTCCTTGAGAGAAAGCTTTCATTGGAGGACATGGTAAACTTTCATTTGAATTTTGACTCATCGTAATACTCAAATCCCATACATATTAGTGAAGAAGTGGATTTTTTTCTTCAAGATATCAATGCAAAAGGATGGTTGATTAAAAAAAAGAATTTTTTCCAAAGATTCATATTCATACTCCTACCCTAGTGATAGGAGACAATGACGACATGATTGATAACAAGGAACCTAATTGTTTTCTTCCTCCTAAAGACATATCCATTGAAAATTATTACTCTAATAGAATTAAAGAGACTAAATTTATCCAAGGACTGACACTATGGAATGTGGATGACAAAGTGAGCTACCAAAAGATGATATTTTTAGTAGATATACTTTGATAAAGACTTAGTGCTTGAAGATTAAAACATTGATGGTCTCTTAGATTCATACTTGAAGGGTTTGTTAATGAAACCTTAACCAATGAAAATAATCAAGAAGTGTCCCCGTCACAAGCTACACAATGGTTATCTATTTTAGATCAAGAAAGTTAGGAACATTTGATGGAAATTTTCTTTGAGTAGTTGCAACATTTCCCAGAGAATTATATTAGTATTGAGTTCAAAGTTGTGTATGTTGAAGACATGGGTGAAGAGGATATAATTTGATATGTGGTGGTTACTATGTTGGAAAAGTTGTCATTGATGTCAAAGTTGCATACACATGTTGTCATTGAGATTAAGAAGATAGTCATGAATAGACGAGAGTATAAAAACATGTTTTCATTGATATCAAGAAGGTGCATGAATAAGATTGGTGTCACTAAGACATTAGACTATGATTATTAGCAAGATTGATGTCTAAGAGATCATTGTGGAGATTGTTGGAATATATCGTCATTGATGTCAAATGTAGCAATATCATTGAATGCAAATCATAGGAATATCATGGATGTCAAAAAAGAATGGCCCGGTACAATAAGAGTTAACCATTACACTTTCCCATTAAAGACAAATGAAAATAAGAGTGTATCTATTACATGTTACCATTGGAAGATTGTGGATTTAGAGGCCAACTAGTAGATATGTGATTGTTTAAATTAAAGATTTAAACAATGTGGAATTGGTGCTAAGGATAAGTTTTAAATCTCAATTTATATCCAAGAGGCCATTTTGAAGACAAGGCAAGATATATACTTAAATCAGTTTTGGAGCAGTTAAGAAATAACATATATGGTACAATCAATGAATAAGAAAAAAGTCATAAAGTTAGCACCTTATATTGAAAATTTAAAGATTCAATGAAATGTCTAAAGAGGCCGACTATGAAAGAGATTTTGAAAACAACATGAATGGAATATATGTTGGTCGATTTGAAGTAGTCTTAAATAAAGCAAATATAAACTAATCTAATCAAGTAGTCGATCCCTCATGAAGTCACCATTTTCTAGGGAAGTCAAATCAAATTAAAGCTAAATATCTTTATAAAGGTCGATGCTCATAAAGGTGATGTAATATGAGTGCTTATGTTTAAGGCAATTAGTATTAAAAGAATGTAGTGATCAAATATAAGAAGATGCGATTTATGTTAAGAATGTTTTAGTGAAGGCAGAAATAAATATTTTGAAAGGCAAAAAAAGGTAACAATCACTAACAAAGGTTGTGATCATTAGAAAAGGTAGCAATTCATTTTGTTAGTCACTAAAAAAAGGGGCAGTGATCCTCACTTGAGAAGAAAATCATTAATAAAGTATTTGATTAGATATAACAAAGATTGTGATCTATATAAGGAGAGGTGTCACTCAGTAAAAGTCACATCCTTCTATTGAAGCCATATCTTTTGGAATGTTATAAAGTGTGGAAGGAGTGCTTAGAAAAAAAGCAATTTAAATGAAATATATCTAAGTGAAGAGTAGATTGTAAAGAGGAAGAGACATAAAATTATGAAGAGTAATTCAAATGTGCATTGAGGAATTATCGTTGCCTTTTATGAAGAACATGTACAATCATTTATGAAGAGATATAGGTTGTTTTGACAAGAGATATATACTGAGATACATGCAAACTTGATACAAAATTTGTGCAAATCTAAAAAGGAAGTATATGCTAACATTATAAAAAAGATCTAACAGAATAACCATTTGATAGAAGGCAAATTATTGGGAAGGAAGATTGTTATCTAAAGCATGGATTAGATTCGGGTGTGGATCAGAATTGTGGTTGGATCAGATTTACGTTTGGATCAAGATTGTGTGAAGGGTGTTATAAGATTCGTGAAGAAAGGATTGTGTGAAGGGTGTAATCAGTTATGTGAGAGGAAGATCTTGTGGAGAAGTAAACCATATCAGCCATTGAAGGATTAATAGGTTGGAGCCTATGAAATAGAGTTTGGAGCCTCTTTCTGGATTGGAGCTCAGTTTGTGTGGGGGTTTGAGCCCCCAATAGTTTGGAGCCTCTTACTGGGTTAAAGCTCAGTTTGTGTGGGGATTGGATCTTCCAATAGGTTGGTGCCTATAATTCTATAAAGTGGAGATTGGAATATCTAGTAGATTGGAGCCTACCAAAAGAAGAAGAAGATCAATCTATAATATATAAACAATATTTTGTCATGGTTTTGTCCTGAAAGGGTTTCCATGTAAATTGTGTGTTCTTATTGTGTTCTTAATTGCTAGATATTGCAAATGTGTAGTTGATGTGATTGATTGAGTTTGAAAAAGTAAAAGTTTGTATTATATTTATTCACCCCCCTCTCAATATAATCGTGTGCTCATCAATTGGTATCAGAGCAGGTTCCTTCGAAGATAGCCTAACAGCTAGAAGGTGGATCTTAAGAGCACATATGGGAAAAATAAAAATAAATAAGGGAAAAGGAAATACTAAGCAGAATGTTGATCAACTAGCACCAATAAAATTAAATGAAAATTATGAGGTGGCACTTGGAATACACATGGCAATAGAAACAATGAATGATGTCATTACAAATGAAGACAACCTTGTGAGTAAAAGAGAAGAGGAAATGGTGTTAGAAGAGAAATCATCTAAAACAAAGGCAGGGTTCAAAGCATCAAAGGAGATGAAGAATTCAAAGCATGAATCAAGCGATATCTCCAGTGATGAATCAAAGGAAGCCCTTGTTTATAAAAATCCCAAAGAAGACTCTAACATATACAAAGGTAAGTATAAAAATTTTAGTTGTGATAAAATTGATTATTGTGTTTTTGAATGTGTGCAAGTCAAAAGTGAAGACAAAATAAAAGAAGAAAAAGATTCAAGAGAAGAAATATTTTTCATGACTCTAAAAGAAAAAGGTGATGAAAATGAAAGGGATGAAGAAGAACGTGCCAAAGATGATGAAGTAGATCTTGAGGAAGAACTTCACCTTCCATATGATGAGATTCATTCACTTAAAAGAATAAATGTGTGTCTAAAGTCAAAAGTTCAAGAAGAAGGTGAAACCAAGGCAAAAGTATCACAAGCCCTTGGAGAAGTAGAAAAGATGATCAAAGATCTAAAAGTCAAAATCGAAGAAGCAAAGAGGATCGAGGAAGAAGTAAGAAGTCAATTGAAGATAAAAGAAGAAGATTGTGAGAAGTATGAGTCTAAAATTAGTTACTTGAGGATGGAATTAGAGAAAATAACTACCAAGCCAGACAATAGCCTCAAGGTTGATAAAAGTACCAAAACTGTGGATGATATTAGATGGACAAAATTCATCATGGATAAAGACAAGTCTTGGTCATGAAGCAAAGGAAGTGTTATGTCATAAAATGTCTCTCTAGGACTTTTACCTTCTAAGTTTAGCTCTCGAGTCCCTTGTTTTGCATCTTGCATGTTCATTTTAACTCTCAATGAATAATCTCTGAAAACCCATGTCAAATGGGGTTAAGGGGACCTTGTTGATCTGAACCTTGCCTTGAAATAGTGGCCTAGGGCTTGGACGCTCATGCCCTAATCTACCCTATTTTACATAAGTCCTAAATTTGAATGTCGGTTATGTGATCGTTAAAAGGTTTCGTTGCCAACATCTTAAGTTTGAATTACGAAATTAAACCAGGAATGCATATATAAGTATGTTTAGGGATTCATTTGTAAACTAGAAGATGATTATGAACTTTTGGCAAACTTATGATTCTAGAGCATTCAAGATATTCATTGTTGCAGAGTAGAATATTGTTGTTGTGTTTGTAATTGCGTATTTTGTTAGATTCAGGATAGACAACTGAGAGGGGGGGTGAATCAGTTGTCAAAAACTTTCTTTCCAATTACACACTTAACTCCTCTTATCATATCAATAAATTAATCATGAAAACATAATGCATCAAATCAAGAGAAGAAACACATCAACACATAAGACACCAAGATTTTGACGTGGAGAACCTGGTTAAGGGAAAAACCATGGGGTGATTAACCCAAGATTGTATTTGTATACGCCTAAAAATGACACGAATCATCCTAAATAAATATTCTAAATATTTATTCCATTCTTCTATTAATTAAATAAATATTTCTAATTTATTTAATCGATTCACTGTTCCATAATTAAATAAATTCAATTTATTTAATTAAAATTCTTCTAAATGTCTTACATGATTAAATAATCATAAATTATTTAATTAATCCAAATTCCTCTATCCTAAGTTCTAAATTCAAAAATCCACATCACATTTACACCTCACCTTTTCCACCTCACCTTGTCCACCTCATCAGGTTGCACATGTAATTAAATATATTTAATATTTAATTATCTTATTTTCCCTCACCCACATGGCCTATTTCTTCTCAAATCAGAGGTTAGTTAACTAATCAATCAAATCTGTTAACTAACCTGTCAATTGAGTCAAATCCTCAATCAATTCAGTCAGTTCCGCGATTTATTCTTCTAACTGATCAATCAAGTCTGTTAACATACCAGTCAATGGAGTTAACTCTCCAATCAGTTTTGTCACATCACCCCTTTCATGATGGAGCTGGGACACTTCTCACATTTCCACTGGTTGCACATTCCTCAACCATTCTCAGCCATTGATCTTCATATCTCCTCTCAACCGTTGATTTCCATTCTTCCAAGTCTATAAATGAAGCTTCATCCCTCCATTCTAATCATCCAGGCTTTTGACATCGTTACTCTACAGAAATATCACCAGCGCGCCTTTGGCACCCTTTTGTCATCTACAAGCTTGAGATCACATACTTGCATTGGAGCTCATCTTCATTGCATATCACCATAGCCGTTCACCATCGACTTCCTAAAAATAGCTAAAAAGATTGCACTCTCTGAGGGCTCATCTCATCTGCAAAAGGATGATTTGTGATAGGCGAACAATAGAAGTTTCGAAACGGGAGAGGTTTGCACTGTGTTTGTTCATTGCTTCGTTTATTGAATCCTTCTTGTTTCACTATTCTGTTGATGTTTGGGTCTTGTTTAATTCATTTGATTGATCACCATTTTACCCTTACATTTTTGGCGCCCACCGTGGGGCCATTTGCCCCTTTATTTTACCGTTTCTGAGCTTTTTTGAAGGCAGGTTCCGTACAGGTCATGCAGAGTCACACACAGATTACTTCGGCGCATCTGTTCATTTCCACGGCGCATATAAAGACTGTTACGGTGCTTTTGTTGTTTCTGCGCATCTATGTATTTCTGCTGCGCATATAAAGACTATTACAGCACTTTTGTTGTTTTTGCGCATCTGTGTATTTTCACTGCGCTTCTGTGCATTGTTACGGCGCTTTTATTATTTCTGCGCATCTGTGCATTTATGCTGCACTTTTGAAGACTGTTACTGCGCATACATTAATCTGCGCATTCATTCCTTTTAACTGCGCATATGTTCAATCTTGCAGCGCATTCATTATTGTTGCGCTTCTGTTGATCATTTCTGCGCATCTGATCACTGAAGCTGCACATTTGTAACAGGCTGAGGTTTTAGTACTTTTCTAGGGGAAGTTGCTAATGCTAACCCTTTCGTAGGTGTTTGCTGGAGCAGTTTTTGTAGGATAGGTGCAGGTTTAGTTCCATGTAGTTGCATCTAATTAGTTCACATTTCATTTTCAAAGGGAAAGTAAAAATTAATGTTCATTCAAATCTTCATCTAGTTCTAATTAGGGAGGAAGTAACTGGATTTATTTCTTGCTTGCATTGCAAACACCCTCCAAGTTATTGCTATCTAAAGGTTAAAATTGAACTCATCAATGATCTTGAAGTTAAAATGAACCATTGCTATATCGTGAGACCTGAATTTCAAAGTTAACAAACTCGTGCTACGTGGTTTAAGAATTGAACTCACTACTGCTTTCTGAGGTTAAAATGAACCATTGCTATATCGTGAGACCTGAATTTCAAAGTTAACAAACTCGTGCTACGCGGTTTAAGAATTGAACTCACTACTGCTTTCTAGGATTTAAAACTGAACCACTGCTATATTGCTGAATCACTTCAAAGTTCTGTTTGAGTAGATTAGCCCATTTAGTTTTTCACTTTTAACTAGGGTGGATTAATCAGTGTATTCTGTGCTTGCGAATGACAATAGGCTTATGCTCTCCCCTCTTCTGGGTGATCAGAGTGCCAGACTTGTCATTCTATCTGTTTAACCTTTAGGAGGGGCCTGCCCTTGGATGCACGCTTGTCCAAGTGGGAACGACCCTGAGTGGTAACAGGCTAACGCCAAGCCCTACCAAGCCACTTAAAATAAATTGTGCTTGAGGTGAAAACTTCCTACAACAAGTGCTGTTATGTTACACTGACGGCCAACCTCCCCCAAAACCCTCTCAGGCGCAACCCTGTGAGGCTGGGAGACTCCATAACGGAGAGTAGCGTCGCCGCACGTGTAACCACTTGAACGGTTGCCCGAATTAAATACCTCTTGTTTTAGTGGCCCAAATCCCTTATAATCCATTTCTCGCCTAGGATTTTGTGCTTGCTTTTGTCTGAAATAGAGTCAAAAAAATTACAAAAACAGTGAAAAACTACAAAATATTCTTTGTGCTTGCTATGTTTTCTTGCTATTGAATTCATAATATCAGATCAGGAAGACCTTTTCTAGCCAAAAAATACCAAAAACAGAAGAAAAAACTAAAAATTTTGCAAAAACTTCAGAGCTGCGCATTTACACATTTCTGCTATGCATTTACAGAGATTTGTTGCACTTTTGTAGCGACTTGCTGTGCATATACCTTTTTGCTGCACATATATGCACTGTTGCTGCGCATATATAGTTCACCAGACCGGCGCATTTACTGCGACTTGCGGCGCATTTGCCCATTTCTGCTGCGCATCTGTTTCTGCACATATGCGACAGTGAGCACTTGCCCTATTTTTGAGGAGAAATTTTCACCTGATCAGAGCACCCATTTCAGCCTAGTTTCACTTTCCGAGATCAGAGTCAACCTTGCAGTCAATCTCCATCCGTTTCACCCAACTCTTTCTCTTTCGTCCATTGTCTCTCCCGCTTTCTGTCCAAATCACTCTTGTCCCAAAGTCAGCCTATCCCATATTGATTCGGCATAAGGCCTTCTTCATTTCATTAGTGAATTCACGTAAGCCTAGTAGGTCACAGTACCTTTGCTAGTAGTCTTGTTGAACGACTAAGCCCTACACAGTAAGACTGGTATCGACTACCCTTGCTAGTGGCTAGAGTCTTGTGTCAACCGTCTTACTTGAAGTCATTGAGCGAGAGAATCCTTTGTCCAAGTCTTATCCTGGGTATCCCATTCATAATAGTCTCGGTCGGCACCTTGCCAGAATTTCTAGTCCTCACCCCCTCCATCCCGCGTCACCTTGCATGGTTCTTACTCGATCCCAGTACAACAAACAAATTGAAATGGCCGACTCATCTGATCACCTTCTCCCACCACGTGATGGTGAAGAAGAGATTTCTCATGAAGAATTAGTGGCGCACATGCAAGATAGAAAATTCCAACGCGTCATAGAGAAGATGATCCTTGAAGACCCCCATAAGTATTTCCATCATCTTACTAGTCTCGGAATCAAACTCCCCGCAGACTTTGACATTAGCTCCATCATGGAAAATGCAAACAACGATCATGAGAGGGGCACAAATGACACAATCCCACATGTGCATGAGAGAGGTACAAATGACACGGTTCCCCATACAAATGAGAGAGGAAAGCAACCCATAGATCCAACTACTCCTATGGCAGACGTGAGACAACAAATCGAAAGTCTAAAGCTCGAGATATCCAACCTTAAGACTGGTACAAGTTCTAAGAACTACTCTTTGGAAGATATAGCACCGTACCCCTTTGACAAAAATTTGATCATGAAACCATTCCCCTATCAGTTTGAAGTTCTAAAATTTGACAAATATAAAGGGAAGGGGGACCCTAGAGATCATATCAGGGAATTCACTGCAGCATGTTTAGAAGTAGCTCACAACGAGACCTACTTAATGAGACTATTCCCGCGATCTTTAGGTGGTCAAGCTATGGAATGGTTCTCGCGTCTCCCACCGGGAATCAAAACTTTTGATGAACTTGTCAATAAATTTATAACGTACTTCTCTTACAACATAGAACACGAGGTATCTATGCTAGATCTATGCAACACCAAGCAGAAGAGTGGCGAGTCATTCGCCGCCTTCCTACAACGATGGAGATAGCTAGCTAGTAAGTGTTCTTACGATATGCCTGAGAAGCAGCTATTGGAAATGTTTGTCCACAATCTAAACACTGATCTTAGCTATCAGATTCAGATACAATGCCCTACCTCATTCGCCAAAGTCATTGAAATGGGCCTCTTCATTGAAAAAGCTATGATCACTAAAGGAACTCTCAAGTTCTACAAGGACACACCTCCTTCCAATTATACAACAGATAAATCAAAGTTTTGGACGAAGAACAAGAATGTGGTCAACGATGGAGTAGTGGATGCCAAGGCGGCAGCCCCTAAGCAACAACCTATATTCACTCTTAAGGGAGAAGCAATAAGAAGCAAATACCGGTACACTCAACAAGCCACCCCCTCGGGAACCTAGACCTTGGTTCAATTCAAATCCAAGGAGAAAATTCACGCCGTTGGGAGAATCTCAAGAGTCTGTCCTCAGGAAGTTGTTGGCTAACAATGAAATTTCTCTACCGCCAACAAGTGACTATGAGCCTATCGTCAAACCTCCCTATTGGAAGGACACAGACTATTGCGAGTATCATCGAGGAAGGGGGCACACAACTAACAATTGTATCTGCCTCAAGAATGTCATACAGGATATACTGGATCAGAATCAGGGAGGGACACAACAGCATACCTCCAATGAATCTCATGTGGCCTACCGGGATCCTCTTCTGAACCACAATCGGCCATATAACAACAATCGCCACAATGGCCACAACAGCAACAATGGTCACAACGGCAACAACTCCAATGGCCATAACAATAATGACAACAATCGCAACAGGCCAAACCAGAACAGCGGGTGAGTAATGCTAACTATGCAAGCGTTCCATTTGAGTACACCATTAACTGCATTTCTGAGCATATTCCGCAAGTCAACGTCATCTCCCCCAACCAACAACCAGGACCTAACAGAACTGGTTGTAGTATAATTACCCGCAATGGTAAGGTCACGATCAATACCACCCCTCCAAGGTCATCACCATCTCCGTCCAACTCCCGCCCATATAATGTCATCGACCAATTGCAAAAAACTCCGGCTCACATTTCTATATTGGAGCTCTTGCGTCTATCTCCTTCTCATAAGGAGATTCTTGAGAAAGCCTTAGTGGAAACTACTATCCCCACTAACCTAGCCCAAGAAAAGTTTCAAACCATGGTAGGAAATCTGACATCCTCCACTTCCATCTCGTTTACAGAGCAAGATGACCTTTCCATATCTCAACCCCACAACACCCCTCTACACATTGTCGCATTCGTGCACAAGCACCGCATCAAGAGGGTTCTCATTGATGGGGGTGCCGGTTTAAATATTTGTACTTTGAAGCTAGTCCTTGCACTAGGGTTCTCCGAACAGGCAATTGATCCAAGACGGAAAATTACCATCAAAGCCTATGACGAGGAGGAACGAACCACCAAAGGAACAGTTGTCCTACCCATTCAAGTGGGACCGGTAATTAAAGATGTGGTGTGCCAAGTCCTTGATCGGGAGCTTGCTTACAATATTCTACTAGGGAGACCATGGATCCACGCCATGAAGGCTGTCCCCTCCACCTACCATCAATGCATTAAGTTCCCACATGATGGCAAGCAGGTCACCATACAAGGCGACCTTGACCCCTACCAACATTGCAATTCTTTCCAAGCAAAATCTGAATGCGTCATTCCCAACAACAGAGCCTACATTTCCCCTACTCCGCAACAAGACCATACCGCCGAAGCTTCCTCCTCGAGGCCCAAACCGCTGAAACTTACCATAAAAGAAAATGGCGTGGGGGAGTACTCCATTGAGCACAGCCTCAACCTTGCCACCATGCCTTTGTCTCCTCGCTCCTTTGGCAAACCCAAGCATCAACCTAGGCATTTTCCAAAGCCATCTGCTCCTCCTATAACTCCCGCAAATCCCTTTGTAAAATGGGGGACCTTATCTGATGAGACAGAGGAGCGAGATCTCCTGCAATGGCTTTATGCTGAAGAGGAAAACACACCCCAAGAGCCGCCTAGACTCCCTACAGAACTTTATGGACGGGGTGAAACTATCTTGCACCGGATGGGGTACGAAGGACAAGGCCCCATAGGCCTCAGAAAAGAAGGAATCGTTGAACCCATACAACCTTCTTCATCCTCTTCGGCTAGAAACACAACTGGCCTAGGGTACAAAGGCAAAGGTAAAGCCAAGGAAAATGCATGCCTTGTGGAGACAATTCAAACACCCCAATTGGATAGTGACACAGATTCAGATGAGTCAAATGAGTATGAGTGGGATGAGCTAACAGAGCACTCCTACGAGGACAAAGAGATTGACACCATCCAAACTCTCAGCCCCTACCATGAGGAACAGACGCAACGGGACAGACCACTGGAGTCTGATTTGCCCCTCCCTGAGGTTATGGCTTTCGAGGAAAGTTTCAATTCCATTGCGATAAACAACCTGGAGGAGATTACCACCCAGAACACTATCCCCACCAATGCTCATAACATCTCCATTCACACCATTAATGAATCAGATCTCTCATCCGACTCCCTTCCTCTCTTGCACCCTGAGCTTATTGACTGGGGTCTGCAAGGAACCCCCCAATTAGATATGTTCCAGAATGATGATGCTTACATTGACTATATGGAACTTAGGGATCACTTACCAAAAGGAGATCATAAAGCTGGTTTTACGATCAAACTCAATACTGTGGCTTACTTCGAGGAGGGTGCCAAGCCTTCTAGTCGCAAAAATATTAAAATCAAAAATGGATCTGACGGTGAAAACCGCCGTGCGGCAGTGTCAGATCATAAAATAGTAAAAAGAAAGGACGTATCCGAAGGTGAAAACCCAACTATGGCACCTGACGATGGAATGCTTGACACCCTCCCTAGTGATATGTACCAGGAACGGTCACAGATTGTGGTGGAGCCAACAGAGCCAGTAAATATTGGAACCGAAGAGCAGCCCAAGATTATCCACTTCGCAAAATCTCTCACACCACCTGAGAAAACCAGGTTTGTACCATTCTTTAAGAAGAAGAGAGGCAGCTTTGCTTGGTCATATGCTGACATGCCAGGTTTAGACCCGAACCTGATTCTGCATCATTTGCCATTGGATCCAGGGGTGAAGCCCGTAAAGCAAAAACTGAGAAAGATGCACCCTCATATAGCCCTTTTGGTCAAAGAAGAACTCAAGAAATTGCTAGACGTGGGGTTCATCAGAGCCATAGATTACCCCGAATGGATATCAAACATTGTGCCAGTATCTAAACCAGATGGTAGGGTTCGACTATGCAACGATTTTAGAGACTTAAACAAAGCATGCCGCAAGGATGACTTTCCGTTACCAAACATCGACATCATAGTCGACCTTACTGCAGGGCATACAATGTTATCACTCATGGACGGATTCTCCGGGTATAACCAAATCAAAATAGCACCGGAGGACCAACACAAAACAACTTTCACTTGTCCATGGGGTACCTTTTGCTGGAATGTCATGCCTTTTGGGCTGAAAAACGCAGGTGCTACATATCAGCGGGCCATGACAATCATATTCCATGACATGATGCATGTGACCATGGAGGATTATGTTGACGATATCTTAGCAAAATCTCTCACGAGGGATTCACACCTGGATATCCTAGAGAAAGTCTTCCAATGGTTGGATCAATTCCAAGTCAAACTGAACCCGAAGAAGTGTGTGTTTGGGGTAACATCGAGCAAGCTGCTAGGCTTCATCGTGTCAGCAAACGGCATAGAGGTAGACCTGGCCAAGGTCAAAGCAATAATGGACATGCCACCGCCCAAGACTCTATCACAGTTGAGATCCTTACAGGGCAAGCTGCAGGCCATCCGCAGGTTCATCTCACAGTTGGCAGACAAGTGCCAACCTTTCAGCCACCTCCTACATAAGAATATTCCATTTAAATGGGATGAGCGGTGCGAAGAGGCGTTCAACAAGCTAAAAGAGTACCTAATGAACCCTCCTATACTCATGCCTCCGATCCAAGGAAAACCTTTGATTCTCTACATATTTGCTACACCTACTGCTCTTGGGGCTCTCCTAGCACAGCAAGACTATGAGAACAAGGAAAGAGTTGTATACTACATCAGTCGAACCTTAGTGGGCTACGAGTTACAATACTCACAGGTAGAATGATCATGCCTTGCGGTGGTTTTTGCTTCACAAAAACTCTGACACTACATGTTGGCACATCCTGTCAAACTCATTGCCAAAATCAACCCACTAAAGTATCTTCTCAGCAAAGCAGCTCTCACAGGTCGACTAGCAAAGTGGGTTATGCTTCTTAGTGAATATGATATAGAATATGTGGACAGAAAAGCCATCAAAGGGAAAATCATAGTTGACCAACTGGCCGAGGCACCATTACAGGACACTTCACCAATGCAGTTTGAGTTTCCCGATGAGTCTTTATTCACTCTTTCAACATCTCCTTGGAAACTCTACTTCGATGGGTCTTACACCAACCACGGATCGGGGGCAGGTATCCTGTTTATCACTGCCCAAGGCGACACAATTCCGAAGTCCTACAGGTTGTTATTTCCATGCACCAATAACATAGCGGAGTATGAAGCCTTGGTAATTGGTCTCAAGATGGCCACTGAGTGGAAAATCCAAGCATTATGTGTCTACGGTGATTCTCAGCTTATCATAAATCAGGTCAACGATGAATATCAAACCAAAGATGAGAAGCTCATCCCATACAAATGGATGGTTGACGACCTCAAGGAACACTTTGGGACCATCTCCTTTGAACAAATACCCAGGATCGAGAACAAAGCAGCAAATGCAATGGCTACCATAGCCTCTCTTCTTGAAATACCTGAATACGAGTCACGGTATGAGTTCTTAGTAGAAACCATTCAGCAACCGGCTTATGATCTCCTCAAAACCCACTCCATTTGCCTCCTAGTAGGATCTGATTCACCTTGGTATGGTAAAACCTACACTTACCTCAAGGACAATATTCTTCCACCCGACCTCTCTTCCAACCAAAAATGAACTTTCATCCGACAAGCCTCCCGTTACACCATCATAGCTAATACCCTTTACCGACGTGGTCTGGATGGTACTTTACTCCGTTGTTTAGAACAAGAAGAATCCATAACGGCCTTGCGAGACATACACGAAGGGATCTGTGGAACACACTCCAACGGTCCTTCCTTAGCTAAGAAACTCATGCGTTTGGGTTATTACTGGCCCAATGTGGAAATGGATTCATATCAGTTCGTCAAAAAGTGCAAACAGTGCCAAATACACGGGAACCTGATTCATGCACCTGCTCAGGAGTTGAGACCTTTAACGACGCCCTGGCCCTTTTGCCAGTGGGGACTTGACCTTGTGGGAAAGATTCATCCACTTCTTCCAACGGCCATAAATTTATCATAACCGCCACTAAATACTTCACAAAGTGGATTGAAGCCGTTCCCCTAACCACCGTCACAGGAAAACAAATTTCCTCGTTCATTCTGAATTACATTATCTGCCGATACGGCATCCCTTCATCCATCATAACGGATAATGGGAGACCATTCAAAAATCAGGATGTCTAGGAACTTTGTGAGCGTTTCAAAATCCAACATCGTTTCTCCACTCCATACTACCCCCAAGGTAACGGCCAAGCTGAGGCATCAAATAAAACCATTCTGAAAATCCTAAAGAAGACTGCCAATGAAGCTGGTCACGATTGGCACGTCCAACTCAATCCCGCTCTGTGGGCCTACAGAACCAGTATACGCACTCCCACCAGTGCTACACCCTACGCCCTTGTCTATGGTTCCGAAGCCATCCTTCCCATTGAGGTCAAACTCCCATCCCTCAGGGTGTCATTGAAAGGTCTCATATCAGATGAAGAATATAGAGTCTTCAGGCTACAAGAACTAGAGCTGCTAGAGGAAAGGCGCCATAAGGCTTTTGACCATCTCAAAGCCTATCAAGAGATGATGTCTAGAAGCTACAACCACAAGGTTAGACCAAGGTGCTTCAAGGTTGGGGACCTAGTTCTAAAAGAAAACCCTTGCAATCAACAGGATAGAGAAAAGAAAGGTAAGTTTGAGCCTAACTAGCTTGGGCCCTATGTGATTGTAGCTGCTTATGGATCGGGGGCATATCAGTTGGCCACTTCAGAGGGTGAGTTATTTGATGATCCAATCAACAGCATGCACCTTCGCCAGTTCTATGCCTAGGAGAACCCCAGTGCAAGGGGGCACAATAAAATCAAGAATCAAAAAATTAAAAAAAAAATTGAAAAGAGAAAATACAAAAAATTAGAAAAAATAGAAAGCATACAAAAAAAATCGTCCTTTGGTGAGAACCTGGCAAACAGGTGCCTTGGATAGGTATCATGATGAAAACCTGGCAAACAGGCGTCATGTTACTCTCTATCTTCTTGTGCAAATAAAAGCAAGTGATGAAAACCTGGTAAACAGGCGTTACTTGTGATAAGCTACCTTCTCCATCTTTGGGAATCCAATCCCCTTGAGTCCATTCTTTCTCCATTTGCCCCATTCGATCCATATCTACCCCACAATAAACACCTGACAATTACCTATCATGGCTTGATACTCTCCTTGTGGCCTTGTCAACCAAGGTTTTGTCCCATACCGTCTCCTCAATGTGAGCCTACATAGTGTCTCTCGTTGGTGTCCATGGTCCAAGTCCGTGAACTACGTTGCCTTTGTGCCATCATGTAGGCAAGGCCATTATTCTAATGCACCCCCGAGGCTTCCATTTCTCCTATAGTCCCATTCATCCTCCTTCTTGTCTTCATTCTTGTCGTCTTTCTTCTAGTCCATCCATGGTCCATTAGGGTTTACCGTGAACTACGTTGCCTCTGTGCCATCACGTAGACAAGGCCATTATTCTAATGCACCCCCTAGGCTTCCATTTCTCCTATAGTCCCATTCATCCTCCTTCTTGTCTTCATTCTTGTTGTCTTTCTTCTAGTCCATCCATGGTCCATTAGGGTTTACCCCGAACTACGTTGCCTCTGCGTCGTCACGTAGGCAAGGCCATTTAGCAATGAGCCCCCGAGGCACTAGGTCAGTCCCTTAGGGTCCATCTCCCCAATAAGGATTGTGCAATCTTCTCACCAAGCAAACAAATGCAAGCAGAACCTGCGCTTCAAGCAGAAATCTTGACAATGAGCATCTTAACCTATCCAAAGCAAAGCAAATACCCAAGGTCTTCTAACTGATTTTATCTAAATTATGGCAAGAAACTCACATCTAAATACAAGAATGTTTTGTGGATTGGAACCATGGTTAAGTTACAGAGTCTGGATTTTTGTTATCATGTCTTTCTACGCTACTCAAGGATGCCAAAAGCTAGAGATGCTATGATGGGGGCATGATTATTTTCTTTGTTTGCTATTTGTGGATTAAACTTTAGTAATGTGAAGCCTTGTCTAAGGACATGATCGGCAAAAGATCATCGAGGACATCAAAGGTCTAACATGAATGGGGGCAATCCTTGCTTGTTGAAATGTAGGAAGTACTCCGGTCATCTAGATTCAATTTTGACTAGATGCTTGTATTAGCTTGCTAAATCACAATCCATGTAAGCGATACTCAGGTCATCTCGGTTCAATTATACCTCGATGCTTGTATTCACTTACAACATTTCAGAAAATGTACCAAAAACAAACGGCCCAATGATGAAATAAAGCATTCTAAAAGTAAAGCATCCATCCTATATCCACATACACATCCATGCAATCCTTATTATCCAAACTATGCAGAGTAACGATATCAAGTAAAGTTTCTAAGTCATCTTATCACCACCATTCTTCTCTCTATCTATCATGTCATTCTTGTGTCGATAGAGTACATTTGGACTTCACAAAAACAAAGCATATAGGAGCATATCATATCATTCGTAGGACTAGTCATGCACATGCTTAGGTTCGTAGAATACACCATCCAATACATTAGGTCATCATATACATACATTTGCATTAGATCATATAGACGTCCCATAACACAGTTGCATCATCACATAGAAATCATATTACATTTTGCATTCATTTGAAAACATTAAATCACAAGTCATCATATAGCAGCATATCACAAAGCATCTCATATAGCATCAAATAGACCGTCTAACTATGCACATACATCGCATCATATAATAGAAGTACATCTTCATCACATGGCACATGAAATAGATACACAAAAACTGCATCATCATGTATACTATCATATAAAAGAGGTCCAAATATACAAAATCATCATCTATCTCTGGAATACCAGTGTCATATACAATATACATCCAAATGGATGGTGATACATGTCCCAAACTGTACAAAATCCGGTCTATATCTATCCCTGCTGCTGTGGGCCACCACTGCTAGCTCCTGACTGCTGAGGACCCATCACGGAGGCCCCTAACTGTGGTGGACCTGCTCTATGAGTCGCCCCAGACTAACTCCTGAAACTCCCTGCCCTCTGGCTCGATGCCACGGCACCATGGTATAACCCTCGGTAATACTGCACCTGGGACTGTGCTCTGGCTAGGTCTGTCTGTGCCTATGCCAACTGTGTCTGCAACTGGCCAACCTGTGCCTGTGCCTGCTGCACCTGCCCAACCAAAAAGGAACTCGTTGCATCTGTCCCCATAGCAGCCATAGCAGTGTCCCGCTCTACACAGATAATCCGTACCTGTGCGTCGGCCATGTCTCTCTCGCGAGTTAGCCCCACAATCACCGTTGCGTCTGTCTCTCGCCTCCGCTCTACCCTCCTCAGCTATGCCTGCAGCTCTCGCACCTGTCCCCTCAGGCCGGCTATAGTCCTCTCGTGAGCCTCTCCCTGTACTGGCCCCTGTGCTGCCTTTGCCCATCCTGGCCCCTGTGGCTGGGACACCTGCTGCTGTGGCACCTGCTGCTGTGGTACCTACTGGGGTGGTGGCATCTGTGCCTGCTGCGGTATCTGCTGCTGTGCCTCTACCTGCCCTGGCACTGCCTGCTCAGCCTGAACTATCCTCCTCCGCTGCCTCGGCCTCTCTCCGGCTCTACCACCTCGCCGTCCTCGTCCTCCTCTAACTGCCCTCTGCCCTGGGCTAGCCTCTCCCTCCTCCTCTGAGTCTGCCTCATCAATACGAGGCACCAACATGCCGGGTCCTGAATATCTCGGGAAAGGATGTGCAGTAATCCAATCCTCGTACTCCTGTGTCACCCCCGCATCTGCTATCTCTCTCCACATGTCCCATGCCACATACGACATCTGCTGGACCTCTACCAAAGCCTCCTCATACGAAGCCATCGGCCCCCATCGGACCCTCTCTGCATGCGTCCGTGCGAACATGGCCTGCCCCTGTGGCATACCCTGTCTCTGCCCAAACTGTCGCTGCACCCTGCCCACCATCTGTCTCTCCAAGATGTACCGTGTCCGGCCTATCAGCCACCTGGTCTGAAAGCAGTATGGCAGCTCGTCTCCCTCGTCGTCCCAGGGCTCGCAGTCTAGATATGGTCACCAGACGACCACATCCACTCCGTCCAAGGTGTGTCTCCAGTACTCTAGCTTCCCTAGCCTGTGCTAAGAAATCACTCCTGCATAGCCATAACTGTATGGCTCTCCTCGCTGCTTCGCGAAGACACATATTGGCCTAGTCACCGCTATGTGCTCCCACAGCCAGAACTGTAATAGCAGCACCCTAGCCGATAGACTCGTGCTGTGGTGGTACACCACCTGATGCATGTCGTGGTATAGGTGGGCCAGTACGTAGACTCCCCATGTATATCAGGTGCCCTCAGTCAGCATCCGCTCCATGATCCTGCCCCATCCAATAGGGAACCCATGCGATCTCCTGTCCGGGCATACAATGCCCCCGATTAGTCCAGCCACAATCCCAGGGAAGTAGTCATAGTAGTCATATATATCCTGCCACGGGATAACCTGACCAGCTAGCTCGGGATCATCAAACACCCGCTGGCACTCGGTGAGTCCCATGTCCCGCTGTGCATCGTACTCTACTAACTCGCCTACCACAGGCAAGTGCAGTATCCGGTAGACATCCTCCAGGGTCACCGTCATCTCTCCCGTCAGAAAGTGGAAGGTCCCGTCCTCACTGTGGAATCTCTCCATGGCAGCTGTCAGCAGTCCACGGTTCGCCCGCACCTCAGGCATGAAACATACATAATCCAATCCCATGGCACCAAGCGCCACTCTGTCAGTCTCCGTCAGCATATATCTCTGCAATAAGGGCATAGGAAACGTCTCCCTCGACTGCAATGTGTCCCGAATCTCCTCCTGCAAGCAAGCAAGGCAAAGTGTCAATCTCAAGCGACATATACCATACTCAACATACCTACTGAACTATATCAACTAAACTTAGCATTTCAAATTGATCAAAACAGCACACTACATCTCTTGACTAGATTTCTACAATCTCGGAGATAGCTCATCGATTACCGTGTCAAACAGGACGCTAATCGAGTCAATTTGGCTAAGTCCTTTGCTATCCACAGCAAATGCGCCACTATAGGTGGTAAAAGCACCATTTTTTGGTATATGCGCCGCTAAAATCAGCATATGTGCCGCCTCACACAAATGCGCCGCCACAGTGCACGTATGCGCAGATCCAATAGATGCGCCGCAACATTCGGCATATGCGCCGGCATATTATGAAAGCGCCGCTACAATCGACATATGCATAGTATCAACAGATGCGCCACTACTTTCAACATATGCGTGGCTTAACTACACATGCGCCGCCAAATTACCTAAGCGCCGCTACATTGCACAGATGCGTAGCTTTCATGTATGCGCCGCTGAAACCGGCATATGCGCCGCGCAATGACAAATGCGCCGCTTCGCGAGACACATGCGCCGTTCTGAGTTTCAGCGCATGCATTTGACCTATTTTCTAAGTGCATTTATGACATCCTAAATCGACCCTAGGAGAAATTTTTTGAAGCACATACCGGGGGTCCTGCCTCTGCTGGCCGCCCGAATCGACGGACTCGCTCGAATCGGTGCTCCTCGCGTGGAATGTCTGCTGCTTTGGCTGCCATGCTGCTCCAAGTTGCTCTAGGCTCTCTCACTCCAATCCAGAGTAAACAAGTGTACAAATGACTATTCTTGTGGACCCAGCTCCTATTTATAGCCTCCAAACCCTAATTCTGGCTAGGTGATGACTGTGACTACTTCCCGTGCCTGTTTTTCTTCCCGTTTTCTTCCCACATCCCTGACCGCGTCCCTTTTCCTCCAACCTATCCTTACCCCTTCGTCTTCGTGAGATTGTCCGTCTCCAAATCTTTCGCCCTTTTCCCGTCCAATCTCCCGAGGGGGCATCCTATCGTCATTAAACCTGTACCAGGGGCAAACTGGGGCATGTATCATAATTCGGACCATCGAATTCTTTGAAGCAATGCTGTAAACTGCATTGCATCAAAGAGGGGCAAAATGTATACGCCTAAAAATGACATGAATCATCCTAAATAAATATTCTAAATATTTATTCCATTCTTCTATTAATTAAATAAATATTTCCAATTTATTTAATCGATTCACTGTTCCATAATTAAATAAATTCAATTTATTTAATTAAGATTCTTCTAAATGTCTTACATGATTAAATAATCATAAATTATTTAATTAATCCAAATTCCTCTATCCTAAGTTCTAAATTCAAAAATCCACATCACCTTTACACCTCACCTTTTCCACCTCACCTTGTCCACCTCATTAGGTTGCACATGTAATTAAATATATTTAATATTTAATTATCTTATTTTCCCTCACCCACATGGCCTATTTCTTCTCAAATCAGAGGTTAGTTAACTAATCAATCAAATCTGTTAACTAACCTGTCAATTGAGTCAAATCCTCAATCAATTCAGTCAGTTCCATGATTTATTCTTCTAACTGATCAATCAAGTCTGTTAACAGACCAGTCAATGGAGTTAACTCTCCAATCAGTTTTGTCACATCGCCCCTTTCATGATGGAGCTAGGACACTTGTCACATTTCCACTGGTTGCACATTCCTCAACCATTCTCAGCCATTGATCTTCATATCTCCTCTCAATCGTTGATTTCCATTCTTCCAAGTCTATAAATGAAGCTTCATCCCTCCATTCTAATCATCCAGGCTTTTGACATCGTTACTCTGCAGAAATATCACCAGCGCGCCTTCGGCACCCTTTTGTCATCTACAAGCTTGAGATCACATACTTGCATTGGAGCTCATCTTCATTGCATATCACCATAGCCGTTCACCATCGACTTCCTAAAAATAGCTAAAAAGATTGCACTCTCTGAGGGCTCATCTCATCTGCAAAAGGATGATTTGTGATAGGCGAACAACAGAAGTTTCAAAATGGGAGAGGTTTGCACTGTGCTTGTTCATTGCTTCGTTTATTGAATCCTTCTTGTTTCACTATTTTGTTGATGTTTGGGTCTTGTTTAATTCATTTGATTGATCACCATTTTACCCTTACAGTATTCTCTGTTAGAAGAATAGAAAGAACAAAATGGCACATGCCAATTAGGGCTCACTGTCCAAGGACACTGCTCACAAGAGGCTCACTGCCTACAAGAGACTCATTGTCTACAAAATAATAAGTATCACATACTTGAACTGGAGAATAGCATCTTCACCATGCTTGAATCAGTTCCATTTAAGCCCAAAACTTTTTCTCTACCTTTCGCTCTCTTCCTTTCTACCACTCTCATCTCCACAAGACACACTTTCAAATGAATGCACAACTCCTTATTTATACAAGGCATCGACTTAGTAATAATCATCTAAGTGGGCAAACATCTAAAAGATCATCCGCAAGATGTGTAATACATCCGGTCGGCCAGTCTCAGGAAGAACACCATCATCCAGAGGTTATTCTTCAATTGTGAGCTCCAATTCCAATGTAGACCATCAACACGATCTGGACACGATCCAAAGACCTCCACAAGATTGTCTGAATCACCAAGAACATCCACACTTAATCTGCATACTGAAATCCTTCTCTTTTTTATCTGGAACCTCAAGAACACAGTCTGTCATCACTGTCACAAAGGAATAGATACTCGCGGACCTTCAAATCATGAACCAATCGAATTGACACCTCACAAAGACTTCCTTAACACTCCCTCAAATTTGCAGAACATGATAATGCATTTTTGGATCTCACTGGACCTGTCTGTATCACTCTGTCACCACTGAACACCTACTGGAACTGGTTTTACTTGAGTGGCCACAACTTCTTTAGATCTTCATGTGGACCTCTAAAATCTTTATTGGATCACCTTAAGACTCCTATCTACAAACCCTTTAAACCACGTCCTCTGATCCTCATCCTAACTTGGACTTTTACCTTACTGTCATCACTATTCTTCACTGTTCCTGATTGAGACTAATTTTCTCAATATCCTCAGCACATAGTTCATTCAATCCTTATCATTAATGCAACAGGAGTATGTTGACATCAATGACAACACCGGTTAGGCCCTTACTTGCAACAATCTCCCCCTTTGTCATTGATGGCAACATATGATGTGAAAAATTGTTTTGACCATCAAGACAAGAACTTCTCCTTACTGTCACAACTCCCCCTATCAGTAACAACCATTCACATGTCTTCTCTCCCTTTACTAGTCCCCCTTTGATTAACAACCACTTGTTTTTCACATGTCTTCTCTCCCCCTTCGACATCAATGGTAAAGGGCACATACTTGCAATTCCACTACTTTAGAATCATACCTGCTGCTCCCCCCGTGTAGCAGCTCCCCATCATCAATTCAGACCACAAGATATGACTATGATATCCGCTAGACTGATGCACATTAGTGCACCTTAGTTCATCATCAGAGGGGCAATAACCCCTAACTTCTCCTTGAGATACTCAAAAAAGTCCTTAGGCAGAGGTTTAGTAAAGATATCTACAATCTGATCCTTGGAAGGCACAAACTCCAATATGACTTCATTCTTGTTCACTTGCTCTCTCAGAAAGTGAAAATTGATAGATATATGCTTAGTCTTTCAATACAACACCGGATTCTTGGATATATTTATTGCACTTGAATTATCACAGAAGATTGTGATAGGCTCCTCATACTCCACTCTTATGTCTCTTAGCATTTGCTTCATCCACAAAACCTGAGTGCAACTACTTGTTGTTGCAATATATTCTGCTTCTGCAGTGGACAGAGATATTGCCTCTTGTTTCTTGCTCAGCCAAGAAACCAATCTCTTCCCTAAAAACATTGCTCCACCACTGGTACTCTTCCGGTCATCCACATCTCCTACCCAATCAGCATCTGTATATGCATGAAGAGAGAAATCATGATCTCTAGGATACCATAGACCATACTCAACTATCCCTTTTAGATATCTAAAAGTCCTCTTGATTGCCATGACATGAGATTCTCTAGGATCAACTTGAAATCTAGCAACAAGACCAACAGAATTCATAATGTCAGGTCTAGTTTGAATGAGATACAACAATCCACCAATCATTGACCTGTACTTTTTCTGATCGGCTTTAGGAGAATCATCATCTTTGCCCAATTTACATCCGGTTGCCATGGGAGTATTCATTGGTTTTGAATCTTCCATCCCAAATTTCTTCAACAATTCTTTCACATATTTGGTCTATGAAATGAAGATTCTTTTCTTTGTTTGAGTGATTTGTAGACCCAAGAAGAAATTCATTTCCCCAAGCATGGACATTTCAAATTCACTTTTCATTTGATTTGCAAAAGTTTTACACATACTATCTCTTCCTCCAAAAAATGATATCATCAACAAACACTTCAACAATCAAGATGTTTTCATGATCAATTTTGAAATACAAATTACTGTCAACAGTACCTTTGTTGAAACCAATCTTAAAAAGATGCTTATCCAATCTTTCATACCAGGCTCTTGGGACTTGCTTCAGTCCATACAGTGCTTTCCTCAACTTGCAGACCACATCACCATGATCAGACAATTGAAATCTATTTGGTTGCTCAATGTACACTTCTTCTTCCAAGTCACCATTTAGGAAGGCAGACTTGACATCCATCTGATATACTTTGAAGTTGTTGAAGGCAGCAAAAGCAAAAAATAATCTGACTACTTCAATTCTTGCTATCGAAGCAAAAGTTTCTTCAAAATCAACTCCTTCTATTTGAGAGTAACCCTTGCAGACCAATCTGGCTTTATTTCTGATTACTTCACCAACTTCATTCAGTTTGTTCTAGAAAACCCATTTTGTTCCATTCACATTCTTGTTTCTAGGTCTGGGAACAAGATCCCAAGTGTGATTTTTCTCAATTTGCATCAGCTCTTCCTCCATTGCTTTGGTCTAGTTTTCATCATTGCAAGCTTCATTCATTGTCTTAGGTTCAATCTTTGAAATCAGAGAATACTCATCTGAATCTTGAGCAATTCTCCTTCTTGTTTGTACACCTTTGCTTTTATCACCTATGATCTATTCTTTAGAGTGGTTCAATTTTACATACCTGAGAATTTTGGGAATTTCTTGCACTTCTGATTCTTGATTAGACTCATCAAAACTCATCTCTTCTTCCTGATTTACTGGATCAGTTTGAATTTAACTTTCAGAGGAAGCTTGGGCTCCTTGAATCAAAGCACCATTCTGATCATCTTCATCATATTCATAAAACCTTGAAGGTTTTTCAATTCCTTCATCAACCTTCACATTTGTACTTTCTATCATTTTTCTCAGTCTCTTGTTATAGCACCGGTATGCTTTACTTTGAGTAGAATAACCCAAGAATATTCCTTCATCACTTCTAGCATCAAAGTTTCCTAGATCTTAATCTCTTTTAATGTAACATTTGCTACCAAAAACTCTAAAATACCTCACAGTAGGAGTGATGCCAAACCAAAGTTCATAAGGAGTCTTACCAGTATTGCTTCTGATTTGAACTCAATTGAGAGTATAGACTGCCGTGCTAACAGCTTCTCTCCAATAGATATGAGGAACATTTTCTTCCATCATCATGGTCCTAGATGCTTCCTGGATGGTCCAGTTTATTCTCTCAACTACTCCATTCTGCTATGGAGTCCTGGGAGTAGACAACTGTCTCTTAATTCCATGTTTCTCATAGAAATCTATGAACTCACTAGATGTGAATTCTCCACCTCTATCAGACCTCAGACATTTCAATTTTAATCCGGTTTCATTCTCTACCATAGCCTTGAATATTTTAAATTTCTCAAGAGCTTCTGATTTCTCTTTCAGAAAGGTTACCCACATCATCTGGGAATAGTCATCAATTAGTAACATGAAGTATCTATCACCTTGCACACTTTTGATTCTTGTCGGACCACAAAGATCAGTATGAACTAAGTCCAATAATCTGGTGGAAGATTGTTCTTTGCTTTTAAATGAGACTCTGCTTTGTTTTTCCAACTAACATTCTTTGCACAAACTATTTGTAGGTTTTACCAGTTTTAGAAGATCTCTTACAGCTTGAGTATTGCTTATCTTGATGATATTATCAAAATTCATAGGACACATTCTCCTATGCCATAACCAACTCTGATCAACTTGAACAAATAAACAACTTTTACCAGTACCAAGTGGAAGATATTACCTTTAGTTTGAGTACCGGATGCAATCTCTATTCCAAAACTTTCAAAGATCTTGCATTTTCCATTCTTGAATCGGAGATCATAGCCTTTGTCCACCAACTGATCAACACTGAGAAGATTATGCTTTAGTCCTTCAACATACAGTACATTACCAGTTTTGTTCCTTCCATCAAAAGAAATAGTTCTTCTTCCTCTGATTCTACCAGTAGAATTATCACCAAACTTTACCACTCCTCCTTCATACCTTTCCAAATCTATGAACTTATTTTTTTCACCTGTCATATGGTGAGAGCATCCACTGTCAATGACCCAATCATCTTTTTCTTCAACTTGGGCAGCCAAAGCTCTTTCTACAACTTTATGATTGACAGATTCAAAGGACAATGGTTCTTCTTCTTTGATGGCAATAAACACCCAATCACTTCTAGATTTGTTTCATGTCTCTGATTCATCATCTGTTACTCCTTCATTATCATCTTCCTCATGAACATAGTAACAATTCTTTTGGAACCTTGATCTGTTAGGATTTGGCCTTGAAAATCTTTCAGACACTTTGAGGCAAAATGACCAATCTTATTGCAGTTAAAACGCTTAAAAGGAAACTTTCCTTCATACTTACCGGATCCTCTTAGCAGTCTTTTTGCAATAAGGGCTTCAAGTTGAGTAGTTTCTGCTTCTTCTTCTTCTAGGTCTTTCCTTGCTTTTTCATACCATGAGAGTTTCCTTGAAGAGTTCTCTCCCGGATCAAACCTTTGTTTACCTTTCATAGAGGCATTAGCTTTGAATACAGATTCAGTCTTAGGAGGGGCATCTCTGAAATTGATCATTTCAAATGCAGCCAATTTACCAACCAATTGATCTCTTGTGATAGTTGTATGGGCTCTGAATTCTTCAATGGCAGCAGGCTTGATTTTATAAGAAGCAGGAAGGGATCTGAGAATTTTGCCAACAATCTCATCTTCATCCAAGACTCTACCAGCATTTCTAATTCCACAAACAATCTCATTTACTCTTGGCATAAAAGTAGTAATATTTTCATCATCTCTTATCTTCATATTTTCAAATTTCCCTTTCAGACTCTATAACCTTGCACATTTAACATACTTGTCTCCTTCATGTAGAAGTTCCAATTTTTACCAAATTTTAAAAGCAATTGGTAGGTCAACAACATTTGAAAGCTCTAAATCATATAGTGCACTTAGAAGAGCTTCTATAGTCCGCAGATTGTTTTCAGCATCCCTGATTTCATTTGGGGATTTTAGACCACCTTGAGGAGTATACTTCGTTGAAGCCATGTTCCAGTACTGCATTCCCATACATTGCAAGTGACATTTCATGTGACTTTTCCAGAGATTAAAATTGGTTCCATCAAACTTTGGACTATCCTTTTTGTAGGACGACATCCTAGATCTCCTCAAGCGGTTAAGCTCATTTTAGAGGAACTTGGCTCTAATACCAATTGTGAGATTCAGGATAGACAACTAAGAGGGGGGTGAATCAGTTGTCAAAAACTTTCTTTCCAATTACACACTTAACTCCTCTTAGCATATCAATAAATTAATCATGAAAACATAATGCATCAAATCAAGAGCAGAAACACATCAACACATAAGACACCAAGATTTTGACGTGGAAAACCTAGTTAAGGGAAAAACCATAGGGTGATTAACCTAAGATTGTATTCTCTATTAGAAGAATAGAAAGAACAAAATGGCACATGCCAATTAGGGCTCACTACCTGAGTACACTTCTCACAAGAGGCTCACTACCTACAAGAGACTCACTGTCTACAAAATAATAAGTATCACATACTTGAACTGGAGAATAGCATCTTCACCATGCTTGAATTAGTTCCATTTAAGCCCAAAACTTCTGCTCTGTCTTTCGCTCTCTTCCTTGCTACCACACTCTCATCTCCACAAGACACTTTCAAATGACTTCACAACTCCTTATTTATACAAGGCATTGACTTAGGAATAATCATCTAAG
Source organism: Cunninghamia lanceolata (assembly GCA_027924645.1). Taxonomy (NCBI): domain Eukaryota; kingdom Viridiplantae; phylum Streptophyta; class Pinopsida; order Cupressales; family Cupressaceae; genus Cunninghamia; species Cunninghamia lanceolata. The sequence continues at coordinate 3,272,925 of BSBN01000639.1, forward strand.
TGGGCAATTATCTAAAAGATCATTCGCAAGATGTGTAATACACCCGGTTGGCTAGTCTCAGGAAGAATACCATCATCCAGAGGTTATTCTTCAATTGTGAGCTCCAACTCCAATGCGGACCATAAACATGATCTGGACACGATCAAAAGACCCCCACAAGATTGTTTGAATCACCAAGAACATCCACACTTCATCTGGATATTGAAATCCTTCTCTCCTTTATCCAGAACCTCAAGAACACAGTTTGTCATCACTGTCACAAAGGAATAGATACTTGCGAACCTTCAAACCATGAACCAATTGAGTTGACACCTCACAAAGACTTCCTTAACACTCCCTCAAATCTGCAGAATAGGATAATGCATTTTCAAATCTCACTAGACCTGTCTGTATCACTCTATCACCACTGAACACCTGCCAGAACTAGTTTTACTTGAGTGGCCACAACTTCTTTAGATCTTCATGCGGACCTCTAAAATATTTATTGGATCACTTTAAGACTCATATCTACAAACCCTTTAAACCGCATCCTCTGATCCTCATCCTAACTTGGACTTTTACCTTACTATGATCACTGTTCTTCACTATTCCTGATTGAGACTAATTTTCTCAATATCCTCAGCACATAGTTCATTCAATCCTTATCATTAATGCAACAGGAATATGTTGACATCAATGACAACACCAGTTAGGCCCATACTTGCAACAGATTTAGCTTAATCTTCTCATGTGTTGAAGGATTTTCATCTACATGTGAGCTACACCTCCAAGGTGATATCTATTTGTGTTTGAATCGTTTATCAATTTGTGTTTGCCTCTATCCCATAGGGATACACACTCTTTTTATCTAACAACAGTGTTAGGAAGACTTGGATGTCCTTCTGGGGCATGACTAAGGCAAGCTCCTAAACACCACAACTCCCAACCCCATTCTTCATGATTGCAGGTTACAGGTGGCATATCTGAAGGAGTGGAGTTGCAGGGAATAGTGACAAAGTGTGTAAATTCTAGATCTCTGAAGAAAAGTACCGCTTGGTCTTAGGCGTTGTTGATGATGTTTTTGTTTGTTTTCACCTTCAAGTTTTCTTTCCTCGACAAATTTTTCAAAAGTTTTAAAGGATTTTCATAAATTTTGAAGGGATTTGATGATGCATCTTTGAATTTAACACATTTTCCACATCTGAGTGACATTTCTTCCATGGGCACATTCTCCTTGTGTCCAAGGATTTTCCCCTTTTTCAACTTTCAACTTCTTAGTGAGGATCTTATAAGGATTTTTCTAAGTCAAGGAGTGCATTTAGATAGATATAACAAACTTTCTAGGGTCTCGAAGGGGTTTGATTCAAGAAGAGTGTATTTTGACTAAGTCCTGGACACCTTAATGTGAAGGGCGCATTCTCCTCCTGTGTGAGGATTTTCCATCTTTTCATGGGCAGATTTTTCCTCGGTGTATGGATTTTCCTTCTTTGTTCCAAACTTTCAAACTTTGCGATTTTTTTTTAAGTGTCTTTCCAAGATTATTGTGCAATTTGCAATATCCTTCCCATTACTTAGAAAAATGAGATCTCCTCTCCCTAGGGCAGATTTTCCTCTTGTAGAGGGAATTTCCCCATTTTCACTTTGCTATGGCATTGTTTTCCTAAGGACTTATCACTGATTTTCCAAATGATTTTGATGATTTTTTCGCACTTTTACAAAAATTACATGCCAAATGTCCTAGGTGCATATTGCTTCTCTAGAGGGAATTTCCCTCAATTCCTAGGTAGAAATTTCATGGATCTCCTTACACCAAAGCCCCCGGGATCTCCGACACTGAAATCTCTGAAATAGTAGAAATAAATTGCAAACATCTTCTGACATTCTCAATAGAAAACTGTACTTTGGGCTTGGGTGCCTGCCCCTTAGTCTAGCTGACATTTCTAGAATCCAAATCTTGAAACCTACTATGTATCTACTTTGAATATTACTTCTCTGTCTGCGAGCATTTATCGTAATTTGTTTGTTTATTTACAATTTTACATAATTAGGGTTTCTAGCATAATCAAGCTTTAATTAATCAATTAATCAATAAATTACAAGTTCCCACAACGTTACAAGTGACACACCCACATGTAGGAGAATCCTCTTGCAAAAATTGTGATTCAAATCGGTGGAATGTCCTTGAATGTTTGTAGTGAAAGGAGGATCTAGCCATTTACATGTTGGAAATAGTCTAGACAACTGAGAGGGGGGAGGTGAATCAGTTGTCCCTAAACTTTAACCTTTTCTAAATTTTGTAAATCTTCTTTATAATCAGATTAATGATGAAAACATTTGAGTATAAATCAACACATGAGAAGAAACAACATGAACACACAACACCAGAATTTTGACGTGGCAAACTCGGTTAAGGGAAAAACCACGGTGGGGGTTAACCCACAAAAATTATGTACCCTGTTAAAAGTACTTAAGAAAATAGAAGGCACATGCCTTAGGGTGCACTGCCCAGAGCTCACTGCTCAAGGAGAGGCTCACTGCCTATAAGAAATTATGATTTACATAGAGATAATGAACTAAGAAATAGCATCTACATTCATGCCTGAATCAATCCCTTTGAAGGCTCAAAAAATTCTGCTCCTATCTTCAAATTCTTTTTCATTTATTCTCCACTCTATACTTCCTTCACTCCTCTTCTTCTCTGCTGTACCTTTTTTATCCTTTCTTCATATTTAACTCTTTTATTCAAGGATGCGTTTCAACAACTCTTCAACAAGTATTTATATGCTTCATCTACCTTGGAATGATCAACAAGGTTGGCTAAACTAGATGTGGATCATTACATTGTTGGCCAAACACAACTGAGACTTGAATCTTCTTCTACAACCACATCACGCTTCATAAAAATGCTCTTAGATCATCCGCAACATGCTAGGATCATCTAGTCGGCCAAGACTGGGAAGAACATCAACCTCAAAGAAGAAATCTTCAGACAACAAGCTCAAACTTCAATGCAGACCTCGAACATAGTAGCCACATGATCTAGAGACCTCCACAAGCACATTGAAATCATCAATAACATTCACTCTAAACCAAATTACCAGAATCATTTGTATCTTCCCTCAAAACCTCAAGAACACTATCTGCCATGACTGTCAAACTAGAAAGATAGCTTGCGGACCTCCAAACCACGAACCACAGGAGTTGATGATACACACTAACTTCCCAAACATGCCTTCAAATCCGCAGACCATAGTATTTCACTGTGGAGCAATCTGGACCAACTTATTGTCGCACTGTCTCTTCTAAATATTGTAAAATCCTTTTCTACTCAGATGGCCATAACTTCTTCAAATCTTTAGTGGACTTCTCAAATCTTAACTGGACCAACCTCTGACAATCCTCTACACAGCCATATGGTCCGTATGCATTGATTGTCATTAATTTTCTCAATATCCTCAACAGTCTGGTCTTCTATATAGAAAGCAAAATAGGATACAGTTGACACCAATGGCAACAAGGATATGTTGACATCAATGACAACACCACTTAGGCACATATTTGCAACAATCTCCCCCTTTGTTATTGATGGAAACATATGATGTGAAAAACTGAATTTAACCATCAAGACAAGAATTTCTCCCCCTTTCTCTTGTCACTTCTATAACTACTTTCTTTACTGCCCCCCTTACACTAGCAACTAGTTTTTCACATGACTTATGTCCCCCTTTGACATCAATGGAAAAGGGCACATATTTACTATCTTTTTTCCCTTTTTGCTTCAGATTGATCCCAAAATTTGCATATGGACTACTCCCCCTTTGAGTAGTACCTCCTTAACATCAATCCAAATCACAAGATATGAATGTGAATTCCACTGGACTGATGCACCTTAGTTCTGATTAGGAGGGGTAATAACCCCTAAATTTTCTCTGAGATACTCAAAAGTATCTTTGGGAAGAGGCTTAGTGAAGATATCTGCAATCTAAACTTTGGAAGACACAAACTCCAACTTGACTTCATTCTCATTAACTTTCTGTCTCAAGAAGTGAAACTTGATAGATATTTGCTTTGTTTTTTAGTGCAATACCAGATTCTTAGAAATGCTTATAGCACTTGAATTGTCACAAAAAATTGTGACTGGCTCCTCAAACACAATTCTGATGTCCTTCAACATTTGCTTCATCCACAAAACTTGGGAACAATTATTTGTTGTTGCTATATACTCTACCTCTGCAGTAGATAGAGAAATTGCCTCTTGCTTTTTGCTCATCCAAGAGACCAATCTTCTTCCCAAGAAGAATGCACCACCACTAATACTTTTTTTGTCATCCACATCTCCTACCCAATCAGCATTTGTATATGCATGATGACTGAAATCATTGTCCTTTGGATACCACAGTCCATAATCAATTGTCCCCTTGAGATATCTAAAAATTCTTTTGACTGCCACAACATGGGATTCTTTTGGATCAGCTTGAAATCTGGAAACAAGTCCAACTACATTTATGATGTCTGGTCTGGTCTGAGTTAGATAGAGCAATCCTCCAATCATTGATCTATACTTTTTCTAATTTTCCTTTGGGGAGTCATCATCTTTGCTTAGCTTGCATCCAGTTACCATAGGAGTACCTACTGACTTTGAATCTTCCATTCCAAACTTCTTCAACAATGTTTTCACATACTTGGACTGAAATATGAAGATACCTTTTTCTGATTGAACAATTTGCAGACCTAGGAAGAAGTTTATCTCACCAAACATTGACATCTCAAACTCACTTTTCATCTAATCAGCAAATGCTTTGCACATACATTCATTTCCACCAAAAATGATATCATCAACAAAAACTTCAACAATTAGAATGTCCTTATGATTTATCTTGAACTACAGATTACTATCAGTAGTACCTTTGCTAAATCCTAGCTTAAGAAAATGCTTATCCAATTTGGCATACTAAGCTCTGGGAGCTTGCTTAAGTCCATATAATGCTTTTCTCAATTTGCAGACCATATCTCCCTGATCAGACAACTAAAATCCTTCTGGTTGTTCAATGTAGACTTCTTCCTCCAAATCTCCATTTAGAAATCTTGATTTGACATCCATCTGATAAACTTTAAAATCTTTGAAAGTAGCAAAAGCAAGAAATACTATGACTGCCTCTATCCTTGCCATCAGAGCAAAAGCTTCTTCAAAATCAATTCCTTCCATTTGAGAATAACCTTTACATACCAACCTTGCCTTGTTTCTTACAACCTCACCATCTTCATTCAGTTTATTTTGGAAGACCCATTTTGTTCCAATCACAATTTTGTCCTCTAGTCTGGGAACAAGATCCCAAGTGTGATTCTTTTCAATTTGCATCAATTCTTCTTCCATTGCCTTAACCCACTTTTCATCATTGCAAGCGTCACTTACTGATTTAGGTTCAATCTTTGAAATCAAACAAATCTCTTCTTTATCTTCAACAACTCTTCTCCTAGTTCAAACACCTCTATTTTTATCTCCTATGATTTGATCTTTAGGATGATTCATTCTTACATACCTGGGGGTTTTGGGAATTGTTTGAACTTCTATTTCTTGAACTGATTCCTCATCTTCTACACTAATCTCTTGAGTTACTGGAGTTACCAGATCAGTTTGAATCTGGGTCTATATTTGAACTTGTCTTCCTTAACTTTGACTTTCATCTTGATCATCTGAATCATATCCGCAGTACCTGGAATGTCCTTTTCTTTCATCAACTTTGACATTAGCACTTTCAACAATCTTTTTCAACCTTTTGTTGAAGCACCGGTAAGCCTTACTTTGAGTTGAGTATCCCAAAAATATTCCTTCATCACTTCTTACCTCAAACTTTCCTAAATCCTCATCTCTTTTGATATAACATTTACTACCAAAAACTCTGAAATATCTCACAGTAGGAGGATGACCAAACCATATTTCATAAGGAGTCTTACCAAAATTTCCTTTGATCTGCACCCGATTAAGAGTGTAGACAACAGTACTTACAACTTCCCTCCAATAAATTTGAGAAACATTTGTTTCCATCATCATGGTCTTGGAAGCTTCTTGAATGGTCCAGTTCTTCTTTTCACAACTCCATTTTGCTGAGGAGTCCTAGGGCAGATAACTATCTCTTTATTCCATGCTTTTCACAAAAAGTATCAAACTCACTGGAAGTAAATTCTCCACCTCTATCAGATCTCAGACACTTCAATTTCCCCACCAATCTCATTTTCAACCATCATCTTGAACACCTTAAACTTATCAAGATCTTTTTATTTTTCTTCTAGGAAAGTTACTCACATCATCCGGGAGTAATCATCAATTAGCAACATGAAATATATGTCTCCTTGCATACTCCTAATTCTAGCAGGACCACAAAGATCAGTATGTACTAGTTCCAATCTTCCACTTGAACCTTGTTCCTTATTTTTGAATGAAATTTTATTCTATTTACCCAATTGACATTCTCTACATATGCTATCAAGTTTCACAAGTCTTGGAAGATCTCTAACCGCTTGAATGGAACTTATTTTGACAATGTTATCAAAATTTACATGACACATCCTCCTATGCCATAACCAACTTTGATCTATCTGAGCAATCAAACAAATTTTGCTAGAACTACTTAAATGCAAGATGTTACCTCTAGTTTGAGTACCAGATGCAATTTCAGTTTCAGAGCTCTCCAAGATTCTACATTTTCCATCCTTGAATCGAAGATCATAACCCTTGTCAACCAACTATCCAACACTGAGAAGATTATGTTTCAGTGCTTCCACATATAGAACATCATTGGTACAATTCTTACCATCAAAAGAGATGGATCCTTTGCCATGGATTCTACCAGCTGAGGTGTTTCCAAGTTTCACAAGCCCACCTTCATATATTTCAAAACTCACAAACTTACTCTTGTCACCAGTCATATGATGAGAACATCCACTATCAATCACCCATTCATCCTTTTCAACAACTTGAGCAGCCAAGGCACTTTCCACATTTGCACAGCTAGCAGATTCAGTAGACATTAGATCTTCTTCTTTAATAGCAATGAACACCCAATCACCTTTTCCATGATCAGATTCATCATTTGTGACTCCTTCTCCAGCTTCTTGGACATAGTAACAATTATTTTGACCCTTGTACTTGTTAGGGTTTGGTTTTGAAAACCTCTCTGGACACCTTGTGGCAAAATGACCAATCTTATTACAAGCAAAACATTTGAGTGGCAACTTTCCTTCATACTTACCGAATCCTCTTGGCATCCATTTGGCAATGAGAGCTTCAAGATTTGTAGTTTCTATTTCAATATCTTCAAGATCCTTCCTTGTCTTCACAAATCTATTTGATCTTGTAGAAGGGCTTTCACTTAGATCATATCTTTGTTTTCCATACACATTGGCCTTGAATGTAGATTCAGACTTAGGAAAAGAATCACCAAACTCACTCATTTCAAATGCTGAAAGCTTGCCAACTAACTTATACCTTGTGATTGTTGTTACTTTCCTGATTTCTTCAATGGTTGTAGCCTTGAGCTTGTAAGATGCAAGTAAGGACCTGAGCACCTTGGCAACAATTTCTAATTCATCCAATACTCCGCCTACATTTTTGATACCGGTCACAAGTTCATTTACTTTTTGCATGTAGGAAGTAATGTTTTCATCTTCACTCATTGCCAATCTTTCATATTTATCCTTTGGGCTTTGTAGCTTGGCACATTTAACATATTTGTCACCTTCATACAGATTTTCCAATTTACTCCAGATTTCATGAGTAGTTTGCAAATCCAGGACATTTGCAATTTGGTATTAGATAGGGCACTCAACAATGTTTCTTTGGCTCGAGTATTGTGTTCAGCATCTCTAAGTTCATCTATATTTGAAGGTCCATTCTTTGGAATCTTATACACATTCTTGGTTATTATCTAAAAGCCATCACCCATACATTCCAAATAACACTGCATGCATACCTTCCAGATGGAGTAATTTGTTCCATCAAATATCAAACTTTCCTTCTGTAGATTGACATCTTGGATCTCCTCAAGTGGTCAAGCTTCTTTTAGAGGAACTTGGCTCTAATACCAATTGTTGGAAATAGTCTGGACAACTGAGAGGGGGGTGAATCAAGTTGACCCTAAACTTTAACCTTTTCTAAACTTTTTAAATCTTCTTTATAATCAGATTAATGATGAAAATATTTGAGCATAAATCAACACATGAGCAGAAACAACATGAACACACAACACCAGAATTTTGATGTGGAAAACCTGGTTAAGGGAAAAACCACGGTGGGGGTTAACCCACAAAAATTGCATACCTTGTTAAAAGTACTTAAGAAACTAGAAGGCACACTGCCCATAGCTCACTGCCTATAAGAAATTATGATTTACATAGAGATAATGAACTAATAAATAGCATCTACATTCATGCCTGAATCAGTCACTTTGAAGGCTCAAAAACTTTTACTCCTATTTCAAATTCTTCTTCACTGACTCTCCACTCTATACTTCCTTTGCTCCTCTTCTTCTCTACTCTACCTTTTTTATCCTTTCTTTAGATTTAACTCTTATTCAAGGATGCATTTCAACAACTCTTCAACAAGTATTTATATGCTTCATCAACCTTGGAATGATCAACAAGGTCGGCTAAACTAGACACGGATCATTACACTGTTGGCCAAACACAAGTGAGACTTGAATATTCTTCTACAACCACACCACACTTCATAAAAATGCTCTTAGATCATCCGCAACATGCTAGGATCATCCAGTCGGCCAAGACTAGGAAGAACATCAACCTCAAAGAAGAAATCTTCAGACAACAAGCTCAAAATTCAATGCTGACCTCCTACATAGTAGCCACATGATCTAGAGACCTCCACAAGCGCATTGAAATCATCAATAACATTCACTCTAAACCAAATTACCATAATCATTTGTATCTTCCTCTGGAACCTCAAGAACACTATCTGCCATGACTGTCAAACTAGAAAGATAGCTTGCGGACCTGCAAACCATGAACCACAGGGGTTGATGATACACACTAACTTCCCAAACATGCCTTCAGATCCACAGACCATAGTATTTCACTGTGGAGCAATCTGGACCAACTTACTGTCACACTGTCTCTTCTGAATACTGTAAAATCTGGTTCTACTCAGATGGCCATAACTTCTTCAAATCTTCATGCAGACTTCTCAAATCTTGATTGGAGCAACCTCTGACAATCCTCTACACATCCATATGGTCTGCATGCATTGATTGTCATTAATTTTCTCAATATCCTCAACAATTTGGTCTTCTATACAGATAGCAAAATAGGATACAGTTGACACCAATGGCAACAAGGATATGTTGACATCAATGACAACACCACTTAGGCACATATTTGCAACATTACACACTTTCCCCCTTTTTCTATAAAACATTTTGGTGAACCCATGTTTTTATTGAATTTTTCACCTTGTTGAGTGTTGTGCTTCAGATTTGCATTCATTCATTTCATTATAATCTTATTGCATTTGAAAATCTACCAAAAAAATTGAAAAAATTGGCATCTTAGGCTTGCATTTTGACATAATTTAATTTAATTTCATTTAATTTATAATATTTTCATTAGATCTATTATAAATTACAGCAATACATCATTTTACAATCATTTCCATTGCATTTTCATGCTTAATTTGTCAAAAATTGCTTGAAATTGTGTATTTTTCATAAAACCTAGTCTTTGCATTAGCTAGGGTTTGTAGTTAAAATATTATTTCAGATTTTACTACTCTTTTAAAACACTCAATCAAATCTTATTTTTGTTTGTACTATTGCATTATTGTGTGTTTTTGCATTTACATTTCAAAATTTGCATTTTCACATTGTCAATTTCAATAAAAACTAGCATATTCACTCATCTTTACTTGAAATTGCACTTGCATTGAGCATTGTTAGATTTTTGCATCATTTTCAGATCTGAGATGAGATATTTCACATCATAAATCTGATTAGAATTCATTCATACATCATTTTGCATAGTTTTGTGTCTTAATTTCACAATTAGGGTTTAAAATCCTTGCATTTTCACTAGATTTTGAGTCATTATCTATCTAGGTTTAGATTATAGGTGTGTTGTGAAGGATATTGTTGCATTATTGGACTAATAATAAGGTTATTATTTTCTTCCCCTTTGCAATTTTGTCACAACACTACTTCTTTTAGGCATTTGCATTGAAATAAGGTGAAAAAAAAGTGAACATTTTAAGTGCATAAACAAACATAATTTATGTTGTTTCATTGCATTCAATCTAAATACATAAAATCATTGATTGGGTCTTGTTGTGTTGTACTCTTTTCCTCCTATCCATTGTGTTTGTTATGAAATTTGTGTGTCTTTTTAGCCTAGGAGTGAAATAGTCACACATCTAGGGTGTGTTAAGTATCGTATAACTTTGCATGTCTTGTATTATTAGATCTTATTCGACATTGATGTTACAAAAAATTTCATTATGGCATCTTCATCTTATTGCTCTTTGGTATCTTTACATGCATATATCAAAAAATTTAAGAATTTCTACAAATTTATTAATATGAATCTTTGTGTTCTCACTTATATACAAGCTATGTACCATAAGGATATATTTAAATGCTCTTCATTTGAAATCCTTGACTATGTATCTAATTTTGACAACTTCATATCTCTCATAAATACATACCCTTTGGTAGTAGATTTAACAAAACACATTGAGAATGATGAGTGTAAAATTTCCCTTAATGTTTTGGAATTAATAGTTAAAACATATGATAAAATTGATGATGATGATGATTCCATAAGTTATCCTACTTCTCCTATAGTTGAATGTCCAAGAACCTTAGATGAAAAGACTATGGATAACTCTATTAATGATACAACACCTAACCTTCCTAAATATGCCTTACCTTTCTCTCATTCTAATGCTCTCCCTAGCCAAGATGAAGCATTAGTGGATGAGAAAAGGTCTCTCACATTAAATCCTTGAGGGATAGATGTTGGGTATAATCAAGAGGGAAACAATGTTAATTCGATCTTCACTAACAGACTTATTCCACCCACTAAGGGGTTACTTGACAAATGTAGCAATATTTATAAGATGGTTGTGCAAGGGGCATCTAATGCACCTTCTTGCTTAAAATCGGTGATTACGGTTCAAGGTGATCGAACATCACCTCGACCCCTGAGCTACAGTCTAAACTATGCAAGACACATCACTCAAATGAATCAAGGTGTTCAAAATGTGCCGCAACATCCCATGATTTCTCACACGTACAACACCTGTAATAACAAGCAAAGTAAGCAAGCACCTCATGTTCCTGTCTCTCTTCCATATTCTCAACCTATGCTCCCTCCGCCACCTCGTCTTACTCATAAAAGTGGTCAAGAATTCAAGCAGCTTCGCACTACTCTGGGTAAGATCTCTCTTTGGGATTTAATACAAACATCACCTACATACCATGGACTACTCCAAGAAGCTCTACAAAAGGTGATTGTACCACTTGTTGTTAAGCCAAATGATGTAGCAGCTCTGTTAGATTGTATGCATGCGACAAAAATAGATATTTTGTTTCAACCACATGAATTACCATCAATTGCAGTTCAAAACCAATGTGATCCACTTATAATATTTTCCATGATAGATAAAAAGTTGATAAAGCGAGTTATGATTGATAATGGATCATCTCTAAATGTTTGTGGTATGAATTTTTTACATAAGATTAAGGTTGATACCTCTTTGATTAAACCAGATAGATTAAGCATTTGTGGCTTTGATAATGTTGGTAGACAAACTGTGGGTATTATTACTCTACCTGTGAAGGTTGGACCTATGACTTTCTCTACCCTTTTTCATGTCATGCCTGGATCAATTTCATATAATATGATTCTTGGTAGACCATGGATTCATGCCATGTGGGCAGTTCTGTCTACCCTTCATAGATCAATAAAGTTTATTTATAAAGATAAGCTCTACACCATTGAAGCCGATCTTGAACCAGATAACTGTTATGTATTGAAATGCAAAAACAAGAAAAAAAATCAGCAAAACCTAAACAACTTACAAAAGGATTCATCAATGCCTCTTTCCACAGTTAATGTTGCACAAGACTCTAAACCATCGAATGCACTTTTTGGTGACGATTGTGGGTCATTAGATTGTACCCCTTCTTTCAATGGGGAATATAAACTTAAGAACCCCGGCACATTAAAAGTCGCATCAATCTCATCTAAGAAATCTTTTGAAACTCATAAGAAAACTAAAGCCTCCTTGGTAGAAAATAAAGACATCACCCTTACTTATACTAAAAATTATGAGACCTGTGAGGCTTCACCATCTTCTAAAGAAATGGCATCCCTCTATGGTCAAGGATTTAAAATCCTTTATAACAACTGTGACTATGTAGGTAATGGTTGTGGCGTAAATCAACAAGGAATCAAAGTACCTTTACAAATTGCCAAAATTAATTACACAACCGGTATAGGATACCACTATTTGAAGCCCACTAAAGCCTCTCGTCATCCTAAACTTAATGTTAATGCAATATCAACAAGACCAAAACAACATGAGATATCCTAAGCTGATAGACAAGAATTGTCCACCAGGAAATATCTCATTCAATAAGGTAAGTATTTCTCCCTCTTTAAGCCACACTCATTGTAGAAAATATTATAGTTTCTCTCAAAGGTGGCCTCTTCCTAGATATGTATGTTCTTAACATTGGGTTATATCAGGTAAGTATTTCTAACCCTTTCTTTCTCGTGTTGTGTTCCCCTATGATGTGTTATGTGTTGTTTAGGCCTCCTTGGATGACCCTTGATAATCTCATAAGGTCAAGGATATTGGGAGACCGCCTTTGTTGTGGCCATTCTTCTGTTTGTATCATCATTCTTTTATATTTCTCCTCTCCTCTATTTTATTTTTGTGTGTCGCGCCTTAGGGGCATAGTGTTGTGGTTGGTGACTTGGGGGCACCCTCCTACGTGACGACCCTAAGACACTTGTTCTCCTCTCTTGATTTATTGTTTACCTTCTTCCAGTGGTTCTATCTAGCTGGCAAATGATGAAAAACAAATAATACTAATATGGACCATGTGTCCCTTCAGCGAGTAAGAAAAAATGCACCTAGTCCATACATGACGACGGGGTTGATATATATTATCCAACGCTTGGCTAGTAGAATCACTCCATGTGATATTTTGATGATGTCTAATATTTGCTAATTGTTATCACCCAGATTTGCACCCTTTGTTGTAGTTGTGAAACTTCAGCAATCTGGAGTAACATGGGAATGATCTCGAAGTGTGGGACCTTGCGAAATGAGATCAAACCTCTGGAGAAGGCCGGCTTCCTCTTTATAAGCCTAATTCTTAGAGAAATACATCTAAACCTAGTGCTAATGCTTGTTGGGAGAAGGGGTAGAAGGAATGTTGAAAGGGAAATAAGTGATACACCAGATTTAGTGAGTGATGGTGATCTTGGTGTAGACACAACAATGATCTCAACGATGAAGGGGATTCACACAGACTTATGATTGATTGAGGCTTCAATATGAAGGTTAAACCTACAGAGGAGCCATTTTACTCACAGAACAGATTATAACTTCAACTAAAAAATAGAAATCAAGACCCAAGAGAGGCAAGAAATCATGCATATATTGATCATGAAGGTCAAAACCATGGCAATATAGAAATATTCCATAGCAGAGGTATACCAGCATAGCTAATCACATTCATGGTGGATAAAAGGAAGACAACAGAGGCTAGATTCAGGCACAGTGAGTCACATTCCCATACCCTTGCAATTACACTAAGAGGTCTGACTACAAAAAAAATTAGCAGCATAAGAGCCCCAAAATAAAACCATTCTCTTTTAATACATCAGTTTTCCATGTATATATAGCATTTTTCATCTTCAGTCGGTTACAATCAATTTCACCCATGGGCGCTATCAAAAAATACCTTCGCTGAAGGGACGTCCATCTGCCTGAAGTTATGGTGTAAAAGATCTGAAAAAGAGCAGATGAAAGATATTTTTCATCTTTAATGTGGTCTGCAGAGTCATCGATTTGCAGTAAAGAATGCAACAAATATCTTCATCTGAATATGCAACTGTCGCTGCTGAAACGTCACGTTGGCCAAGCATGCAATGCCAGATCTTAACTTTGAAAGTGAGAAAAAGTCCCTGAAAAGCCCACCAAATGAAAGAGGAGGCAAAAATAAGCACTTTTGCCTCTTGCAGCATGTCAAAATTCACCAGAATGGAGGAGATATCTGCAGTCAAAGTTTTGGTCAACTGTCTGTGTATATCGCTTTGCATCTGTGTATATATCACTTTGCATCTGTGCTTTTATCAGCCTCTGAAACTACCTCTGAGTCTGCCTTTCCATATGCAAAGCGCTTTGTATATGGCCTCTTGCATATCGGCTTTGTATATTTGATTGTATGTATAAACATACAATTGCAAATATACAAACACATGTATATACAATGCGCAGACCCCAACACTAAATTTGGCAAATTTGACTTTACAGTTGGGTCCGCCTTGTATATTTCTTTCTTGTACATTTCATTTGTATATTGCAAGATACAATGCGGTCAATATACAAGTCGTGGACCTGAACCATTTTATCAACCGGATTGGAGAAATTTGAAATCCGGGCCTTGTATCTTCAATTTCTTGTATATCAGGATATACAATGCCATATGCATGCAAGCCCCGGACTCCAAAAGATCATTAACTGTATTTGAGTTCCAAGTCAGGTCTGCCTTGTATATTTTCCCCTTGTATATAACCAATGTATGTCGCATATACAATGCAAACATATAAGCAAATTATACATACAAACTACGGAATTCTGCCCTTTATCAATTGGAATGTATGATCCTTTCAGATCTGGCTTGTATATTAGGAATACATATTTGATTATATGTACAAACATACAATCATAAATATACAAGCGGTGGGCCCCAGCCTTGAATCACTTTCCCTTGCATGTTGACTTTGTATGTTGTTGATATACAAAGGCTTTTGTATGCATTTCTTTGTATGTGCCCAATACATGTTTTGCCTGTATGTCCAAACACACAATCGCAAATGTACATGCGGTGGACCCCACCCTTTGCATCTCCTCCTTGTATGTTTGGCAAAAGTCCCCTTTGTATATTTTGCTGATGTACATTGCAAATGTATATCGGCCTTTGTATGTCAACCCTGCCTGCGACCTTCTTTGCATATCGGCAATGTACATTCACTCCTGCATGTGATCTTTTGCATATTGACCTAGCACAAGACTCTTGCATCTTTGTCTTTGTATATGCGAACACACAATCACATATATACAAGCCACTGCTCCGATATACATTGGCCTTTGAATGTTCCGCCTTTGTATGTGGCAAATGTATCTTTGACTTGTATGTGCGAACATACAATCCCCCTTCACTGTAGTGAATGCATGTCGGCCTCTTTGTATATGTGCCTTGTACATTCCCAATGTATGTTAGACATACATTCGCCTTTGTATCTATGTGGCATACATTGTCCCCTGCATATTTCACTTGTATGCCGCCAATGCATCTTTTCCTTTGCATGTTCCTCTTGTATGTAGTCATTGCATGTCTAAACATACAACACAAATATACATGTAAACCATCTCATACAAGTAGGGAATATTCTTGGAATCTGCAATAGATTTCTTAATGCATATACAAACTCGATATGCAAAGCGAAAAGCATACAACCAATTTTTTACTATTTTTGAAGGTCAATTGAGACTTTTGACCCGCCAATGTACATCAACGCTTGTACGTCAACCTTGCATGTTTGTCGATTGCATCTTTTGACATTGTATATTGCACTTGTACATATAAACATATAATGGTGAATGTATATCCAAATATACATTCAAAAATGCATTCAAAATACAAGCATGAAACTGAGAAATCCCAGTGATAGAAAATACTTGAAGCTAAAAGATTTTTGGGTTTTTCTAGGTTTTTTGCAAGGAATCTTTAGGCAATCTTTTAAGAAATTTTGACAAGGCATAGCATAAATATTTGAAGGATTTAAGCTTTGTTTGGGTCATTTCTAAAGGACTTTCAAGGAAAATACAAGGTGAATTGTTTAACTCTACATAGAGGAAAATGGGTCAACAATTTGGCGACTTCTATGGAATGTTTGCCTGCTAAACATAAGATCAGTATCCTTAAGCATCCATTGGGCATGGGGTCAAGTCTAAATCATATTGGAAAACTGGAACCTGCCTCCAGAATACAAAAAAGGGGGAAGGGCTTGCATTCTCCTAATGACAATGCAGCCTGTCTAGAAGCACTTAGGGAAAGGGCAAACTAAAACAGAAATGAAACCTACTCTAATCCTAAACTAACCAGTCACACATGACCTTAAACAAAGCCATTAACCGGTTCTTGGAAGTAACTGCCCTTTCTTAACATTTTACAATGTTTTTGATGCATGTGGGTAGTTAAAAAGAGATGAGGGGGAAATGGGCATATGACAAATTGGTAAAACACCCCCCACAAAATGGAGATAAACTCACCTATCCACGTGGACTGATTGCTGATGTTACTAGCTTGTGGTGAATAAATGTGCTGATCCCACTCATTTTGATGTTCAACTTCATGCTTAGACGTAAGCATGACAAGTGGTGACTTCTCTTGATGTGTCTCCAACTGGGCTAGATGCCTGATTGGGCATCCCCTTGAAGTGATATACAAATCATGTTGGATCTCATGTCTCTGCTCTGATTCCTTCTCTTCTTGCTCTTCATTTGGTATGATGGTGTCCTCCATTTGACTTTCATGTTGCTGTTGTGTGTGAAATAGATGACTTGGGACATCATGGTTTTCTCCTTCTTCCCTCAAAGAACTGAAGAAGGTTGACATAATGTCATCATGGTTGCATTCTTCCTCTTCTTGCTGGTCTGAAAACTCTAGCTCCTATGATTCTACTACAAATATGGCTGCCTCCACTTTATGAACAAAATGCTCATGATATTCTAACTTAGGCTCAAAAAATGAGCCATGCACATGCTCAAAAGAGAAGACCTCCCCATCAAGAAGTTGATATCCTTGCCTTTTCTCACATGCCAGTAACTCACAATCATGCTCACTGCCTCCAAGTCGTTCTAGGTCTGTTGGCAACTTGTTTTCATTATCATTTTCAAAGTGGTTGGAGAAATCATCAAACAAGGTAGCATCATCTGCTTTCTGAGTAAATTCAGCAATAGCCTCCACCATAGCGCACTCATCCCAGAAAAGAGCTTCCTCCAAGTCTTCAGGGGCTGAAAACTCACTGCCATGTTGCGCCTCCATGCATAACAAGTTATCATTATTTTCAATGTGCTCTTATTGCTGCCTATCCACCATCAGTTGCTCATACTCTTCTTCTTCAACATAATCAGGTAGCTCATGTAGTAGGGCAGCATTATCCACCTCTAAAGTGACCTTAACAATACTCACAGGTGCAACAGGTTCAAACAATTCTATCTTTATGAGTGTAGGAACACACTGCTCCTCATTAGTTCTATCTTCTTCCACCTCCTCTTTTGGCTCATCTTTCCAATTATCTTGGTAGACAACAGGTCCATCCTTGAGGATTGAAATATCATTAGGGAAAGAGGCCTGCAAATCTTCCTGAATTTCTTGGAGGGGAGAGGGTTCTGAACACATTTGTTCATGGGGAGTGATAATCTGAATTTGCACAGGAACAGGGACTTGTGAAGGGATAAAAGCATTGAAACCTGGAAACTTATGGAGTCTAGGTTGATCTTGGTCAAGTATAGGTTGTTGGGTTGGAGAAACACTCCTAAAACTTGGAATTATGTAAGGCTTGGATTCTACAACCTTTTCCTCTGCCTGATTTTGAATTGGTATGAGAGGACTGGCTTTTTCAAGGTTTGGCATTTTGTAACCAGGATGCTCAATCCAAGAGGGCTTCCATGATAGAGAAGTTTGGGCTGCCTTCATAGATTCATTTTGATTTAAAAGATGGACTTGTTTGAATCTAGGAACAGGCTCCTGTGAAGGCTGAGGGCCTCTAAAACTTGGGATTCAAAAACTGGGAAACAGTTTTGGAGGTGTAGAGGGACTAACCTACCTGAAGCTTGGAATTTTAAATTTTGGGGCTCCTTCAACAGCACGTTGAGCAGGTGTCATCTTTATAGCAAGGTTTTCTTGAAAAACCTCCTCTTGTGTTTCTCGCTGCTGGTCACATGTTAACATTTCTATAAATTCATCAGCCTCCTTATTCAGATCTAGAGACAGCTTCTTGAGACCATACATGCTTATGATGCTGAGATCATAAAACCGTTGAGGCCGACTGTACCCTACTACTCTTTTGGCCTTATCTAAATTTCTGTCAAGCTTTAGAAAACCACTCATGAGCTCATTGAAAGCATCAATATTCTCGGGGGCAACATTAGGGGTAGGAGGGAGGTAAGCATCATGAGGATGCTGATACTCTACAGCGGCAGGGTTGTATGGCATAAAATCAAAGGCATTTGGGGCCTGGTATTGCTGATATGGGGGCCAATAGTCTGTATTTGGATTAGGGGTAGGGGAAAAGCCATGATTTCCATAAAATTCTGACATTTTTTAGCATCTAAATGCTGGATAATCATAAAAATATCAGAATGAGAGAAAAATAGGTCTGCAACTAAAGAGAAACTGGATACATACCAGAGAGGGAGTCGCCAGATGATTGAAACACTTCTGGAAGCTGAAATAGACCAGGAAAATCACCAAAATCCTGACCTTTGTTAAAATTTTAGGTACTTGGGCTGCTGAAACCAGCTGATTCATTCGATAGAGTCGCCATGGTGTTGAATATTGCCTCCAAAGGCTGGTAATACTAGGAGAAACACCAATCTCTTAGTATCTTGATGAGAAGTTCATCGAACTAGTCCCATTGGGCGTGCCAAAATTATTATCACCTAGATTTGCACCCTTTGCTGAAGTTGTGAAACTTCAGCAATCTGGAGTAACATGGGAATGATCTCGAAGTGTGGGACCTTGCGAAATGAGATCAGACCTTTGGAGAAGGCCGGCTTCATTTTCTAAGCCTAATGCTTAGAGAAATGCATCTAAACCTAGCGCTAATGCTTGCTGGGAAAAGGGGTAGAAGGAATGCTGAAAGGGAAATAAGTGATACACCAGATTTAGTGAGCGATGGTGATCTTGGTGTAGACACAACAATTATCTCAATGATGAAGAGGATTCACACAGACTTATGACTGATTGAGGCTTCGGTATGAAGGTTAAACCTACAGAGGAGCCATTTTACTCACGGAATAGATTATAACTTCAACTAAAACACATAAATCAAGACCCAAGAGAGGCAATAAATCATGCATATATTGATCATGAAGGTCAAAACCATTGCAATACAGAAATATTCCATAGCAGAGGTATACCAGCATAGCTAATCACATTCATGGTGGATAAAAGGAAGACAACAGAGGCTAGATTCAGGCACAGTGAGTCACATTCCCATACCCTTGCAATTACACTAAGAGGTCTGACTACAAAAAATAATCAGCAGCATAACAGCCCCAAAATAAAACCATCCTCTTTTAATACATCAGTTTTCCATGTATATATAGCATTTTTCATCTTCAGTCGATTACAATCAATTTCGCCCATGGGCATTGTCAAAAAATACCTTCGCTGAAGGGATGTCCATCTGCCTAAAGTTATGGTGTAAAAGATCTGAAAAAGAGCAGATGAAAGATATTTTTCATCTTTAATGTGGTCTGCAGAGTCATTGATTTGCAATAATGAATGCAACAAATATCTTCAGCTGAATATGCAATTGTCACTGCTGAAACCTCACATTGGCCAAGCATGCAACACCAGATTTAAAATTTGAAAGTGAGAAAAAGTCCCTAAAAAGCCTGCCAAATGAAAGATGAGGCAAAAATAAGCACTTTTGCCTCTTGCAGCATGTCAAAATTTGCCAGAATGGAGGAGATATGGGCAATCAAGTTTCAGTCAACTACCTGTATATATCGCTTTGCATCTGTGCTTTTATTAGCCTCGAAAACTACCTCTGAGTCTGCCTTTGCATATGCAAAGCGCTTTTTATATGGCCTCTTGCATATCAGCTTTTTATATCCGATTGTATGTATAAACGTACAATTGCAAATATACAAACACATGTATATACAATGCACGGACCCCAACACTGAATTTGGTGAATTTGACTTTACAGTCGGGTCCGCCTTGTATATTTCTTTCTTGTACATTTCATTTGTATATCGCAAGATACAATGCGGTCAATATACAAGTCGCGGACCTGAACCATTTTATCAACTGGATTGGAGAAAATTAAAATCTGAGCCTTGTATCTTCAATTTCTTGTATATCGGGATATACAATGCCATATGCATGCAAGCCGCAGACCCCAAAAGATCATTAACTGTATTTGAGTTCCTAGTCAGGTCTGCCTTATATGTTTTCCCCTTGTATATAACCAATGTATGTCGCATATACAATGCAAACATACAAGCAAATTATACATACAAACTGCGGAATTCTGCCCTTTATCAATTGGAATGTATGCTCCTTTCAGATCCGGCTTGTATATTAGGAATACATATTTGATTGTATGTGCAAACATACAATCGTAAATATACAAGCGGTGGGCCCCAGCCTTGAATCACTTTCCCTTGCATGTTGACTTTGTATGTTGTCGATATACAAAGGCTTTTGTATGCATTTCTTTGTATGTGCCCAATGCATGTTTTGCATGTATGTCCAAACATACAATCGCAAATGTACATGCGGTGGACCCCACCCTTTGCATCTCCTCCTTGTATGTTTGGCAAAAGTCCCCTTTGTATATTCTGTCGATGTACATTGCAAATGTACATCGGCCTTTGTATGTCAACCTTGCCTGCGACCTTCTTTGCATATCGGCAATGTACATTCACTCCTGCATGTGATCTTTTGCATATTGACCTAGCACAAGACTCTTGCATCTTTGTCTTTGTATATGCGAACACACAATCACATATATACAAGCCACTACTCTGATATATATTGGCCTTTGAATGTTCTGCCTTTGTATGTGGCGAATGTATCTTTGACTTGTATGTGCGAACATACAATCCCCCTTCACTGTAGCGAATGCATGTCAGCCTCTTTGTATATGCGCCTTGCACATTCCCAATGTATGTCAGACATACATTCACCTTTGTATCTATGCGGCATACATTGTCCCCTGCATATTTCACTTGTATGCCGCCAATGCATCTTTTCCTTTGTATGTTCCTCTTGTATGTAGCCGTTGCATGTCTAAACATACAACACAAATATACATGCAAACCATCTCATACAAGTAGGGAAAATTCTTGGAATCTGCGATAGAATCCTTAATGCATATACAAACTCAATATGCAAAGCGAAAAGCATACAACCAATATTTTACTATTTTTGAAGGCCGACTGAGACTTTTGACCCGCCAATGTACATCAGTGCTTGTACGTCAACCTTGCATGTTTGTCTATTGCATCTTTTGACATTGTATATTGCACTTGTACATATAAACATACAATGGTGAATGTATATCCAAATATACATTCAAAAATGCATTCAAAATACAAGCATGAAATTGAGAAATCCCAGCGATAGAAAATACTTGAAGCTAAAAGATTTCTGGGTTTTCCTGGGTTTTTTGCAAGGAATCTTTAGGCAAGCTTTTAGCAAAGTTTGACAAGGCATAGCATAAATATTTGAAGGATTTAAGTCTTGTTTGGGTCATTTCTAAAGGATTTTCAAGGAAAATACAAGGTGAACTGTTTAACTCTGCATAGAGGAAAATGGGTCAACACTAACAAACCATAACAATATAGCTGCTCCATGCACTTTGTTTATCTTGGGTCTCGCCTTGGTTACACTCGGTTCTGAGATCTCTACAGTATCGCCCCACGGTTATACTCGGTTTCCAAATCTGTAGTATAACCTTGGCTCTTGATGTGATTATGTTTATGCTTTGCTTTTATCATGTGATGTGGTTATTATCTTAGAGAAAGATTTATAACCTCTCTTCTTACAGGAAACTCTGTGTTTGCGAGGACATTCAGCGATCATAAAGTACATGTCACCTTTGGGGGCATGGGCTTTACAAGACTCTTGTTCCCTTGTGTTTTTTCTCTCTACCTTAACGTGCTTGATATCAGTACATGATATCAACCACCTTAAGGTGGGGGCATATAAGGTAAGCTGTCTGATTATTTTGATATAATGAAGCATGTTTCTAAGCCCTCTGCAGAGGTGGGATGTTGTATCTCCTCGTGAGTGGACATCTTTATTTTATATTGCAATGAGAAATCCCTCTGCAGAGGCAGGATATCGTATCTCTTGAGCTAGTGTGTATCCTTTTATTTAAATCCCTCTGTGGAGGTGGGGATGGTGTATCCTCCCTTGAACATGTCTTTAGCAGTGGTTGTGGCATAAGCCCAACTGTCAAGTGTGCCTATAATGTTCCTGAGATGGTTGGGGCTTAGCAATAAGTTCCTTCCATCACCTTTTTGGTCATGTTTGAGACGTATAGTATGTCTTTGGCATGTTATACAGTGCTCGTGTATTCTATGTGTCTTCTGTGTGTTTTCCCCCTTGTGTGATTAACCCCCACTTGGGCTTTGTATGGCGTGTTTTCTCCTCTTGTGTCAGTGTAGTGACGTAATCCACCTACACTTGAGGTCCCCATATGTAGTCCAAAGGGCATGGCAAAATGACCCTCCTACATTTTGGGTTGTTTGTTACATTTTTACTTTCCATGTATCTAAATTCATTTATATATGAAAAAGAAAAAGAAATAATCACTGCATTCACTATATTCATTGTGTTTTGTGTGTCTTCGATATTGTATTCTTCGTGTTTTGTGTGCCTATTATTGTCTTTATTGTGTTTGGCGTGTCTGTGGCGTGTTTTCTCTAATGTCTACATGAGACTGGGGGCTAGAAATAGTTCCCCAATCTTTATGTATCCATTAGCTTCAAGTGCCTATCGTGTTTGTTGTGTTTCAAATGACCATACTTTAATGCATGTATGGGTCTTGCATTCATACATACATTAAAGTGGGGGCTAAATGTTATGTCTTAAAATGTCTCCCTAGGACTTTTACCTTCTAAGTTTAGCTCTCGGGTCCCTTATTTTGCATCTTGCATGTTCATTTTAACTCCCGATGAAGAATCCCTAAAAACCCATGTCAAATTGGGTTAAGAGGACCTTGTTAAGTTGAACCCTACCTTGAAATAGGGGCCCAGGGCTTGGGCGCTCACACCCTAGTCCTACCCTATTTTAGGCATGTCCTAAATTTGAATGTTGGTTATGTGACCATTAAAAGGTTCTGTTGTCGACATCTTAAGTTTGAATTAAGAAATAAAAGCGATAATACATATATAAGTATGTTTAGGGATTCATTTGTAAACTAGAAGATGATTATGAACTTTTGGTGAACTTATGATTTTAAACCATTCAAGATATTCATTGTTGCAGAGCATAATATTGTTGTTGTGTTTGTGATTGCAGATTTAGCTTCATCTTCCCATGTGTTGAAGGATTTTCATCTACATGCAAGCTACACTTCAAAGGTGATATCTATTTATGTTTGAATCATTTATCAATTTGTGTTTGCCTCTATCCCACAAGGATACGCACTCTTTTTACCTAACAATAGTGTTAGGAAGACTTGAATGTCCTTTCAGGGCTTGACTGAGGCAAGCTCCTAAACACCACAACACTTAACCCCATTCTCTGTGATTGCAGGTTATAGGTGGCATATCTAAAGGAGTGGAGTTGCAGGGAATAGTGACAAAATGTGTAGATTCCAGATCTCTAAAGAAAAGCTCTGCTTGGTCTTGGGTGCCTTAAACCAAAGCCCCTGGGATCTCCAACACTGAAATCTTTGGAACAGTAGAAATAAGTTGCAGGCATCTTCTGACATTCTCAACAGAAAATTGTACCTTGGGCTTGGGTGCCTGCCCCTTAGTTACTAACATTTTTGAAATCTAAATCTCAAAACTTGGTATGTATCTACCCTAAATATTACATCTCTGTCTGCGAGCATTTGTCATAATTTATCTGTTTGTTTACGATTTTGCATTATTAGGTTTCTAGCATAATCAGGCTTTAATTAATCAATTAATCAGTAATTCCAAGTTTCCACGACATTACAAGTGACACACCCACCTATAGGAGAATCTTCTTGCAAAAATTGTGATTCAACTTGGTGGAATGTCCTTGAATGTTTGTAGTGAAAGGAGGATCTAGCCATTTACACACTTCCCCCCTTTTTCTATAAAACGAGAAGATCAACCTCCAAATGAGCAACAAAAGAAAGGAAATGAGGAAAAACCAAAAGGCTATGCTGATATTCTAAAAGGCTCAATCAATAATGAGAATAATAAAAGGAAGGAAAACAATGTCTCGTAGAAAACTAATGTTCCTCATAGAGACAACAAGGAGAAATTCACAAGATCATTTCCTCCAAGGCAAGCACAAATGAACAAGTCTCAACATTCATTTTATGGCTATTTCTATTCATGTAATAACTTTGGTCATAAAGCGATAGATTGTTGGACACATGCACAAAATAGTGGTTGGATCAAGAATAGAGGTTCTTATGGGTTGCCAAATAGAAATGATGACATCATATGTTATAAATGCAACCATCTTGGTCATAAGGTAAGAAGTTATAAAACACAAGGAAGAAATGATGGATGGAACAAAGATGCTTATGATTTTTCAGGAAGAATTTATAATTCTTTTTGGTCATTTGGTGGATTACAATGTTATATGCTACAAATACAACAATTTTGGGCATATGGCACGATTGTGTAGAAATGATTTTGTGGAATACCCTTAGCATAAAAAGAAAGTGGAAGTCATGAATAAACAAAAGGAAGGATCTACAAAGGTATGGAGAAGGAAACAAGAGCAATGAGAAGAATCCTGAAGAATCTATGCTTGTGCTTCATGCAAAAGAGATATCACTAAATTCTTAAGGAGAAGTATGAGTTCAGGGGGAGCTAACCATTGCATTATTTTAGCTCCATGGAGAAGACAATTCAAGATAGATCAGCTAAGGCATATTCCATATGAGCATTCCATTGTCATTGATCAAAGGTGAAGCATTATTAGAGAAAGAGAACATATGATTGGACAAAATAAAGAGAGACTAAAGAATGGCTAGGCATACAACAAGATTATTGAGTTATGTTCTTGGGATGATGGAGGTTAAAAACATGAGATGTAAAAACCATAAACACTCCAACAAAGTATAGTTCAAAGCATGTATGATAGGATGGGTTGACAAATGATGCATGACAGTATTTTTTGAAAGACAAGGTACAATGGGAATGGTGACAATATAGTCATCAAAGCCATACAAATCATGACACATTGAGAATGGTGTTAGTATTCAAATTAGGGATAATGGACTTTCATAGAACATTGAAGAGGAAGGTTATAATATGAGTGACAAGAAAATAACAAAGATCAAGTATGAATGACAGAATGTCATAAAGCATTTGATGACAATGTGAAAAGTGGCAAAGGTTATAGTAAAAAGATGGAGAATTATAGAAGGATTGAAAGCTACAGCTTTGTGGATGAGAAAAATCAGAGACAAATGAAGATTTATTACCATTGATATCGAAAAGAAAGTTTCAAGAAGAGAGAGTTATAGAATGGAAGAATGATTCCATTAATTCCAATTGGAAGCATTACAGAAATGGGAAGATTCTTTGTGAAGATTTGAAAGCATTTTCCATTTTGTAAGATGCATAGTGAATGATGGATAGCAAAACAAGTTCCTAAAGTGTTAAACTTGAGAAGATCATCCAAATTATTTATTTGGACAACTCTAGAGGAAGCATATCACCCAAGTGACAAAGAGACAAAGGGGGAGAATTAGAGCAAGGGGAACCCTGAGAAAAGGGGAGCCTTACAGACAGGGGGAGCATCACAGAAAAAAAAAGGAAGAATCATATAGTGAAGGAAAGAAGTATACTAAGTGTCTCTTTGCCATTGATGTCAAAGGGGGAGAGAAAGAGTAAGAGGGAGCAATGCAAAAGAAGAGAATTATATTTGTGTTGCCATCAATGACAAAGGGGGAGATTGTTGGAAAAGTTGTCACTGATGTCAAAGGTGCATACACATGTTTTCATTGGGATTAAGAAGATAGTCATGAACAGACGAGAGTATAAGAACATGCTGTCATTGATGTCAAGAAGGTGCATGAACAAGATTGGTGTCACTAATGTCAAAGACATAAGACTAAGATTGTTGGCAAGATTGACATCTAAGAGATCGTTGTGGAGATTGTTGGAATATATTGTCATTGATGTCAAACATAGCAATATTATTGAATGCAAGGCATAAGATTGTATTTGGTGTCAAGGAAGAATGGCCTGGTATAATAAGAGTTAACCATTACACTTTCCCATGAAAGAGCAAAGCAAATAAGAATGTATATGTTACATGTTACCATTGGAAGATTGTTGATTTAGAGGCCAACTAGTAGATATGTGATTGTTTTAATTAAAGATTTAAACAATGTGGAATTGATGCTAAGGATAAGTTTTAAATCTAAATTTATATCCAAGAGGTCGTTTTGAAGACAAGACAAGATATATACTTAAATCTGCTTTGGAACGGTTAAGAAATAACATATATGGTACGATCTATGAATAAGAAAAAGTCATAAAGTTAGCACCTTACATTGAGGATTTAAAGATTAAATGAAATGTCTAAAGAGGCTGACTATGAAAGAGATCTTTAAAACGGCATGAATGGCATATATGCTGGCCGACTTGGAGTAGTCTTAAATAAAGAAAATATAAACTAATCTATTCAAGTGGTCGATCCCTCATGAAGTCGCCATTTTTTAGGGAAGTCAAATCAAATTAAAATTAAATATCTTTATAAAGAATGATGCTCATAAAGGTGATGTAATATGAGTGCTTATGTTTAAGGTGATTAGTATTAAAAGAAGGCAGAGATCAAATATAAGAAGATGTAATTTATGTTAAGAATATTTTAGTGAAGGCAGCAATAAATATTGTGGAAGGTAGCGATCGCTAACAAAGGCTACGATCATTAGAAAAGAGAGCAATTCATTTTGTTAGTCATTAACAAAAGGGGCATCGATCCTCACTTGAGAAGAAAATCATTAACAAAGGATTTGATTAGATATAACAAAGGTTGCAATCCATTTAAGGAGAGGTGTCACTTGGTAAAAGTCACATCCTTTAATTGAAGACATATCTTTTAGAATGCTATAAAGTGGGAAAAGGAGTGCTTAGAAAACAAGCAATTTCAATGAAATATATCTAAGTGAAGAGCAGATTGAAAAGAGGAAGAGGCAGAAAATTATGAAGAGCAATTCAAATGTGTATTGAGGAATTAATGTTGCCTTTTATGAAGAACATGAGAAATCATTTATGAAGAGATATAGGTTGTTTTTGTTGGATTTAGAGCAGACAACTAAGAGGGGGGGTGAATCAGTTGTACAAAAACTTTCTTCCAATTAAACACTTAACATTACTTTGTAATTCAGTAGCATAATAATCAATCAATCATGCAAACATAATGCAATGAATCAAGAGCAGAAACACATTAACACATGAGACACCAAGATTTTGACGTGGAAAACCTGGTTAAAGGAAAAACCATGGGGTGATTAACCCAATATTGTATTCTCTGTTAGAAGAATAGAAAGAACAAATGGCACATGCCAATTAGGGCTCACTACCCAAGCACACTGCTCACAAGAGGCCCACTGCCTAAAGGAGAGACACTATCTACAAAGAAATAAGTATCACCTACTTGAACTGGAAAATAGCATCTTCACCATGCTTGAATCGGTTCTATTTAAGCCCAATACTTTTGCTCTGTCTTTTGCTCTCCTCCTCGCTACCACACACTCATCTCCACAAGGACACCTTTGAAATGACTTCGCAATCCCTTATTTTTACAAGACATCAACTTAGGAATGATCATCTAAGTCAGCAAACATCAACAAGAACATCTGCAGGATGTGTAACGCATCCGATCGGCCAATCTCAAGAAGAACACCATCATCCAGAATTTATTCCTCAAATGCGAGCTCCAAATCCAATGCGGACCATTAACATGAATTGGACATGATCCAAATACCTCCACAAGCTTTCCTGAATCACCAAGAACATCCACACTTCATCTGCTTACTGAAATCC
This sequence comes from Cunninghamia lanceolata, assembly GCA_027924645.1. Lineage (NCBI taxonomy): Eukaryota > Viridiplantae > Streptophyta > Pinopsida > Cupressales > Cupressaceae > Cunninghamia > Cunninghamia lanceolata. The sequence continues at coordinate 3,301,159 of BSBN01000639.1, forward strand.
TTCTCCCCTTCATCCAGAACCTTAAGAACACAGTCTGTCATTACTGTCATAAAGGAATAGATGCTTACGGACCTTCCAACCATGAACCAATCAAGTTGATACTTAACAAAGACTTCCTAAGCACTCTCTCAAATCCGCAGAACAAGATACTTCATCTCTGAATCTCACCGGACCTATCTATATCACTTTGTCACCACTGAATATCTGTTAGAACCAATTTTACTTGAACGGCAACAACTTATTTAGATCTTCATGTGGATCTCTAAAATCTCTACTAGACCACCTGAAGACACATATCTACAAACCCTTTAATCTGTATCCTCTGATCCTCATCCTATCTTGGACTTTTACCTTACTGTCATCATTGTTCTTCACTGTTCCTGATTGAGGCTAATTTTCTCAATATCCTTAGCACACAGCTCATCCAATCCTTATCATTAATGCAATAGGAGTATGTTGACATCAATGACAACAGCGGTTAGGCCCATACTTGCAACAATCTCCCCTTTGTCATTGATGGCAACATATGATGTGAAAACATATTTTAACCATCAAGACAAGAACTTCTCCTCACTGTCACAACTCCCCCTATCAGCAACAACCATTCACATGTCTTCTCTCCCTTTACTACTCCCCTTTGATCAGCAACCACTTGTTTTTCACGTGTCTTCTCTCCCCCTTTGACATCAATGGCAAAGGGCATATATTTGCAATTCCACCACTTCAGAATCATACCTACTACTCCCCCTAAGTAGCAGCTCCCCATCATCAAACCGGACCACAAGATGTGACTGTGATATCCACCAGACTGATGCACATTAGTGCATCTTAGTTCATCACTAGTGGGGCAATAACCCCTAACTTCTGCCTGAGATACTCAAAAGAGTCCTTAGTTAGAGGTTTAGTAAAGATGTCTGCAATCTGATCCTTGGAAGGCACAAACTCCAATATGACTTCATTCTTGTTCACTTGCTCTCTCAAAAAGTGAAACTTGATGGATATGTGTGTAGTATTTGAATGCAACACCGGATTCTTAGATATATTTATTGCACTTGAATTATCACAGAAGATTGTGATAGGTTCCTCATACTCTACTTTGATATCTCTTAGCATCTGCTTCATCCACAAAACTTGAGTACAACTACCTGTTGCTGCAATATATTCTGATTCAGTTGTAGACAGAGATATTGCCTCTTGTTTCTTGCTTAGCCAAGAAACCAATCTCTTCCCCAAAAAGAATGCTCCACCACTAGTACTCTTTCGGTCATCCACATCTCCTGCCCAATCCGCATCTGTATATGCATGAAGAGAGAAATCATGATCTCTAGGATACCACAGACCATACTCAACTATCCCTTTTAGATATCTAAAAATCCTCTTGATTGCCATGACATGAGATTCTCTAGGATCATCCTAGAATCTAGCAACAAGACCAATAGCCTGCATAATGTTTGGTCTAGTTTGAGTGAGATACAACAGTCCTCCAATAATTGACCTATACCTTGTCTGATCAGCCTTAGGAGATTCATCATCTTTGCTCAACTTACATCCGGTTGCCATGGGAGTATTCATTGGTTTTGAGTCTTCCATCCTAAATTTCTACAACAATTCTTTCACATATTTGGTCTGAGAAATGAAGATTCCTTTCCTTGTTTGAGTGATTTGTAGACCCAAGAAAAAATTTATTTCACTAAGCATGGACATCTCAAACTCACTTTTCATTTGATTTGCAAAAGTTTTACACATACTATCTCTTCCTCCAAAAATGATATCATCAACAAACACTTCAACAATCAAGATGTTTTCATTATCAATTTTGAAATATAAATTACTGTCAGCAGTATCTTTGTTGAAACCAATCTTCAAAAGATGCTTATCTAATCTTTCATACCAGGCTCTTGGGGCTTGCTTCAGTCCATATAGTGCTTTCTTCAACTTGCAGACCATATCACCATGATCAGACAATTGAAATCCATCCGATTGCTCAATGTACACTTCTTCCAAGTCACCATTCAGGAAGGCAAACTTGACATCCATCTAATATACCTTGAAATCCTTGAAGGCAGCAAAGGCAAGAAATAATCTGATTGCTTCAATTCTTGCCACCAGAGCAAAATTTTCTTCAAAATCAACTCCTTCTATTTGACAGTATACCTTGTAGACCAATCTGGCTTTATTTCTGATTACTTCACCAACTTCATTTAGTTTGTTTCGGAAGACCCATTTTGTTCCAATCACATTCTTGTTTCTAGGTCTGGGAACAAGATCCCAAGTGTGATTTTTCTCAATTTGCATAAGCTCCTCCTCCATTTCTTTAGTCCAATTTTCATCATTGCAAGCTTCATTCATTGTCTTAGGTTCAATCTTTGAAATTAGACAATACTCATCTGAATCTTGAGCAATTCTCCTTCTTGTTTGTACACCTTTTCTTTTATCACCTATGATCTGATCTTTAGAGTGGTTCAGTCTTACATACCTGGGAACTTTAGAAATTTATTACACTTCTGATTCTTGATCAAGCTCATTAAGATTCATCTCTTCTTCTTGATTTACCGGATCAGTTTGAATCTAAACTTCAGGAGAGGCTTGGGCTCCTTGAATCATAACACCATTCTGATCATCTTCATCATATCCATAAAACCTTAAGGGTTTTTCAATTCCTTCATCAACCTTCACATTTGTACTTTCTATCATTTTTCTTAGTCTCTTGTTATAGCACCGGTATGCTTTGCTTTGAGTAGAGTAACCCGAGAATATTCCTTCATCACTTCTAGCATCAAACTTTCCTAGATATTTATCTCTCTTAATGTAACATTTGCTACTAAAAACTCTAAAATACCTCACACTAGGAGTGATGCCAAACCAAAGTTCATAAGGAGTCTTACCGGTATTGCTTCTAATTTGAACTCGATTGAGAGTATAGACTGCCGTGCTGACAGCTTCTCTCCAATAGATCCGAGGAACATTTGCTTCCATCATCATGGTCCTAGATGCTTCCTGGATGGTCCAGTTCTTTCTCTCAACTACTCCATTCTGCTGTGGAGTCTTAGGAGCAGACAACTATCCCTTAATTCCATGTTTCTCACAGAAATGTATGAACTCACCGGATGTGAATTCTCCACCTCTATCAGACCTCAGACATTTCAATTTTAATCCGGTTTCATTCTCTACCATAGCCTTGAATATTTTAAATTTCTCAAGAGCTTCTAATTTCTCTTTCAGAAAGGTTACCCACATCATAATAGTCATCAATTAGTAACATGAAGTATCTATCACCTTGCACACTCTTGATTCTTATCAGACCACAAAGATCAGTATGAACTAAGTCCAATAATCCAGAGGAAGATTGTTCCTTGCTTTTGAATGAGACTCTACTTTGTTTTCCCAACTGACATTCCTTGCACAAACTATTTGTAGGCTTCACCAATTTTGGAAGATCTCTTACAGCCTGAGTATTTCTTATCTTGATGATATTATCAAAATTCACATGACACATTCTCCTATGCCATAACCAACTCTGATCAATTTGAACAAATAGACAACTTTTACCAGTACCAACTAAATGGAAGATGTTACCTTTTGTTTGGGTACCGGATGCAATCTTTGTTATGAAACTCTCAAAGATCTTGCATTTCCCATTCTTGAATCTAAAATCATAAACTTTGTCCACCAACTGTCCAACACTGAGAAGATTGTGCTTCAATCCTTCAACATATAGTACATTACTGGTTTTGTTCCTTCCATCAAAAGAAATAGTTCCTCTACCTCTGATTCTACCAGCAGAATTATCACCAAATTTTACCAGTCCTCCTTCATACCTTTCAAAATTTATGAATTTACTTTTGTCACCTGTCATATGGTGAGAGCATCCACTGTCAATGACCCAATCATCCTTTTCTTCAACTTGGGCAGCCAGAGCTCTTTCTACAACTTTATGATTGATAGATTCAGAGGGCATTGGATCTTCTTCCTTGATGGCAATGAACAGCCAGTCACTTCCGAATTTGTCTCCTATCTCTAATTCATCATCTATTACTCCTTCATTATCATCTTCCTCATGAACATAGTAACAGTTCTTTTGGAACCTTAATCTGTTAGGATTTGGCCTTGAAAATCTTTCCGAACACTTTGAGGCAAAATGACCAATCTTATTGCAGTTAAAACACTTAAAAGGCAACTTTCCTTCATACTTACCAGATCCTCTTGGCAGTCATTTTGCAATAAGGGCTTCAAGTTGAGCAGTTTCTGCTTCCTCTTCTTCTAGGTTTTTTCTTTCTTTTTCATACTATGAGAGTTTCCTTGAAGAGTTCTCTCCCGGATCAAACCTTTGTTTACCTTTCATAGAGGCACTGGCTTTGAATGCGGATTCAGTCTTAGGAGGAGCATCTCCAAACTCGGTCATTTCAAATGTAGCCAATTTACCAGCCAATTGACCTCTTGACAGTTGTATGGGCTCTAAATTCTTCAATGGAAGCAACCTTAATTTTGTACGAAGCAGGAAGGGATCTAAGAATTTTGCCAACAATCTCATTTTCATCTAGGACTCCACTAGCATTTGTAATTCCACAAACAATCTCATTTACTCTTGGCATAAAAGTAGTGATATTTTCATCTTCTCTCATCTTCAGATTTTCAAATTTTCCTTTTAGACTTTGTAACCTTGCACATTTAACATACTTTTCTCCTTCATGCAAAAGTTCCAGTTTTTCCCAAATCTCAAAAGCAATTGGTAGGTCAATAACATTTGAAAGCTCTGAATCAGATAATGCGCTTAGAAGAGCTTCTATAGTCCGCAAATTATTTTCAGCATCTGTGATTTCATTTGGGGTTTTCGGACCACCCTGTGGAGGTGTATACTTTGTTGTAACCATGGTCCAGTATGCCATTCACATACATTGCCAATGACATTTCATGCGACCTTTCCAAAGATTAAAATTAGTTCCATCAAACTTCAAACTATCCTTCTTGTAAGATGTCATTCTGGATCTCCTCAAGCGGTTAAGCTCCTTTTAGATGAACTTGGCTCTGATACCAATTGTTGGATTTAGAGCAGACAATTGAGAGGGGGGGTGAATCAGTTGTACAAAAACTTTCTTCCAATTAAACACTTAACATTACTTTGTAATTCAGTAGCATAATAATAAATCAATCATGCAAACATAATGCAATGAATCAATAGCATAAACACATTAACACATGAGACACCAAGATTTTGATGTGGAAAACCTGGTTAAGGGAAAAACCACGGGGTGATTAACCCAAGATTGTATTCTCTATTAAAATAATAGAAAGAACAAATGGTACATGCCAATTAGGGCTCACTCCCTGAGCACACTGCTCACAAGAAGCCCACTGCCTACAGGAGACACACTGTCTACAAAGAAATAAGTATCACTTACTTGAACTGGAAAATAGCATCTTCACCATGCTTGAATCAGTTCCATTTAAGCCCAATACTTCTGCTCTACCTTTCACTCTCCTCCTCGCTACCACACACTCATCTCCACAAGGACACCTTTGAAATAACTTTGCAATCCCTTATTTATACAAGACATCAACTTATTAATGATCATCTAAGTCAGCAAACATCAACAAGAACATCTGCAGGATGTGTAACTCATCCGGTCGGCCAATCTCAAGAAGAACACCATCATCCGGAAGTTATTCCTCAAATGCGAGCTCCAACTCCAATGCAGACCATTAACACAAACTGGACATGATCCAAAGACCTCCACAAGCTTTCCTAAATCACCAAGAGCATCCACACTTCATCTGCTTACTGAAATCCTTCTCCCCTTCATCTGGAACCTTAAGAACACAGTCTGTCATTACTGTCATAAAGGAATAGATGCTTGCAGACCTTCCAACCACGAACCAATTGAGTTGATACTTCACAAAGACTTCCTAAGCACTCTCTCAAATCCACAAAACAAGATACTTCATTTATGGATCTCACCGGACCTATCTGTATCACTCTGTCACCACTAAATATCTGTCAGAACTGGTTTTACTTGAACAGAAACAACTTATTTAGATCTTCATGCGGATCTCTGAAATCTCTACTGGACCACCTTAAGACACATATCTACAAACCCTTTAATTTGCATCCTCTGATCCTCATCCTATCTTGAACTTTTACCTTACTGTCATCACTGTTCTTCACTGTTCCTGATTGAGGCTAATTTTCTCAATATCTTTAGCACACAGCTCATCCAATCCTTATCATTAATGCAACAAGAGTATGTTGACATCAATGACAACACCGGTTAGGCCCATACTTGCAACAGTTTTGACAAGAGATATATATTAAGATACATGCAAACTTGATAAGAAATTTTTGCAAATCTAAAAGGGAAGTATATGTTGACTTTATAAAGAAGATCTAATAGTATAACCATTTGATAGAAGGCATCCTATTGGGAAGGAAGATTGTTATCTAAAGTGTGGATTAGGTTTGGGTTGTAACATGCCTTCTCATATTACTTAGAATTACACACACAATTTACTAGGAAAGTAAAGAACATGATATACATGAGTGAAATATTTTTTTAAAAAACATTTGCTAAACTTCAAAGATATAAAAGTAAATCTTTTTTAAATATTTTTCAACCTAAAAAATTTAATATATTCAAAGATAACTTATAGTGATAACATTTCACTTTACATTTACAAATACATTGCTCTTGGCAAGAATAGTTTTACGTCAAATCAAAACATGAAATTTTACATAAAAAGTATTGTCTCTGGAATCTTGATATCTGTCATTCAAATATTGGCAAGTCTTTTGCTATAGAGGGAGAGCATCATCCGAGTGCTTTACCTCCAACCACAAACTGGTGGTCCCCCACACACCTTCCTTCTTGGAAGTGGCCCTACCCTTCATGAAGAGTATAGACATGTAGATCTAACAAGTTGCCATCTAAGTCTTAGTGTTATGTTCGACGTAACTCAATCGACCATACAACTCTAGATAATCTTCTAGCTAATTATGATCATACTGACCAGTTATGTCATCTAGACATTGTGAACCGACTAATGCATGCAGAGACAAATACATCACTTTGGACAAAGTTTCTATATAAATGAACGTTTGCAATAAACGTAGTCATGTGTTCACACACCTCTAACTCGACTTGAAGACTATCTCATCCTACAATTTGATTTATTTGGCTAGTATCTCTAGGCATATTTGTCTGATCTATACTCAATTCCTAGTCCATCTGACTTAGAAATATTCCTTATCTACGATATACATACAATATGCAAACTCAAATATTTTATCTTTTCTGAGAGTCCCTTATTGCATATCCGTAATTTATCAATGTCTATGACATTCTATCATTTTACTCTCTTTACTCAATAATAACCACACTTGGTTTATATAACTAATATTGTCTTTCTAACAAACAACAAGTGCTTATAGTCTCTTAATAATGTCTTGATCTATGGTTTCTCAACCCTTTTGCTTGTCGACTAAAGTACACACTAGACTAATTCAATATCATAAATGACTTAAGAGTTAAAGAATTCTAAACCCTTCAGGTAAAATCTAGGGTTCTCAACTTCCCTATTCCAGTATTTTGCATTATCAAAATACCCTTAAAAACTAATAAAATTATAACCATAATATTGTGTGAATAAGGTATCCACTCGTCAAATCTTGACTACTTGGTCATTGATCGATTTCACCTTTCTCATAAATCCCAAGGTTTACCTTCCTTTAAAACAAGTCTTAAGAGATACTAATAAAAGCATATGAATTCTTGACTAAGTTCAATCTTTTAATCCGATAAAGGATATAAGTCTAGATAGATAATAAAGTAATGATGTCTTTGACCTAATGGTCACCTTTTGTTCATCGATATAGAAAGATTAAGAACGATAGAGCATCATCTTTGCATAATAGAAATACATAATCTAGTTGAATAAACATATAAGTTGATATATATAAATATAGAACATAGCTTCAAGTGCCTCTAATGATATCTAAATCATTTTTATACTCTTAAGAATAAGAAACAATCTATCCCTAAGTCTTTGATTGAAAAACAACAAAATCAAATGAGTTAAAGAGATAAAATAACATCTATATCAAATCTTCTAGTCTCAACTATAAGATTTATAACAAAAATCTTGAGAGACTCAGCTTGAAGTCTAAAAAAAGATTCCATTAAGTTTAAGAGAAATAGAAAACATTATATCTAATTGTTATCTTGAGTGAAAGATAACTTAAGGACATCCAGAGCAATCATGTAGTCCACTGTCTAAGAGTTTAAACACGATTGGATTAAATAATCCTCAACATAAAAAATTCTAATTCTCAGTGCAAATTGACTTCTCTAATTGAAAAAATTTGTTAACTGAATCTATGATTTAACCTATTGTGTTACTAGCCTTTCGGCCTATCATAGACTATGTTTCTACTAACATTCGGCCTACACAAGCTTACTATACATAATTCAAAAACGAGCTACAAAGCTCTTATTACAATAAGAGAATGTCAAAACAGTTTAGTTCTACTAGTTTCAACCTTAAATAGAAAGAGTGTAAGGTTGTTCGGTTCCTATATCGATAAGATATACCAAGATCTAAATTCACAAAGCACATATGCTATCGATACAGTGTTTATAGAAGCCATCGATTTTTCACAAAACATAGAGATAACTAAGTTCTTAGTTTTCTCTAAACATGGAGATAGCTAAGTTCTCAACAACAAGAACACGGTGATAGCTAAGTACTTCGACAAAAAGAACACATTACTATAAATATAAAATATCATCTTCGCAAATCACAAGAACATATAAAGCTTTTAGCTTTTCCACATACAAAACTTTCCTAAGCTCTTAACTTCCTAAAAACACAATAATAATAAAAAGTTGTCCTCTATGCCTACACAGCAATATAAGAATAGCTCAAGGCTTTATATTCACAGTGATAGATGCACACTATTGATTGCTTTAAACACAGGAGGTAATTTATGCTATCAACTGCTCTTAAACATAGATAAACACATCTACGAGGCCGACAACAAAAAAAGGAATTTTCCACTTAAATAATGTTTACATAAAAAGAGAGAGAAACCTATGAAATTGACATGCAACCAGGCTCCTCTAATGTTGTTCTTCCTCAGTCCAAATTCCAACAAAGCTCTCTCTCGATAGTAACTATGTGTCTCTATAGAGAACTCCCACAGTGATAAATAGAGCCCACTGCTCAACCGCGTTCCATCATTCTAATATTAATGCCCATCATGATTCTACATGACTTGAAATAATGGAGATGATGGTCATTAAATGACCTCTCAAGACCCAGTCAAAAGGACACTCTACTCTCCTTAAACAATTGAGAGTAAGAAGGAGGTTGAAGGACCACGTAACACAAAGCAATTGCAAACATTAACTCTTAACCTCTTTTATTAAGAAGTCATCAACCTAACACAAAATCTCTTTATTAAATATCAAACTTAATATATATATATAAAGACCAAATTATTTTATATATAGAATATTTATGCTTCAGAATTTCGTAATGTTGCGCTCTGCTCCTACGAGGACACTCCCTTCCTTCAACACTAAGGATTCTTGTACCCCACATGTTGGCCGGGTGGAAAGATATTGGCAGCGAACGCCATACCAAGCAAGATTTTTGATCTCCTCAATGGTGGAAAAGGTAATTTTGCAGATGTTGTGTGTGGAGAGCATAGGGTTGGTTTTGATTCTGTGCAGTCTCTAGCCACACACCATCCTCCCTGCTATGGTTCTTCTCGACAAGGCCTGGGTGTTGGGGGCTCTATTTTAGGGCAAATGGGTGAAAGGTTCCCCCTTTCCGCATCACCAAATACCACCGCTTAGTATGCTACATCTATGCACGATGGACCTGCGATTAGGGTTTCACATTCGACCGTTGTCCCTGAGATTTGGATGGATGGATTAGTCTCTAATAGGGAAGAATTTTTACAAGAAAATGCCTTGATTTGTAGATTTACGAAGCTATGGCCAAATCTAAGTGAATTTCATTCTTGGCTATCTAAAATTTGGGAGAAGTCTTTGGAGGAGGAAATTTGTTTATTTCCCTACACTATAGGATTTTTTATTATTAAATTTGAATCATTTGTTTACAAAGATTGGGTGTTGAAAAATGGCCCTTGGGTCTTCCAAGGTGATTTCATGTGCATGAAACCATGGTATCCCTCATTTGATCTATGATCTGAGACATTCTCCTCTACTTTTCTTGGGGTGCGCCCACCTTTCCTTCATTTTCAATTCTGGGAATTAGACTATTTACAGGCAATAGGCAATGGTCTAGGAAAGCTCCTTTACAGCTCAAATGAAACATTGAATTACTAGAGTTCCACTTGTGCGCGCATATGTGTGGAAATGGACCTCTCAAATGGCCTCCTAGCTGAGATTGCATTGACGGTTGGAGATCATTGTTGGATGCAACCGGTGGATTATGAAGAAATAGCTTTTCATTGTAGAAAGTGCTTCTCAACTGACCACTTTGCGCCTCAATGTTAAAAGCTACACACCCATAAGCGTGATTCTGGTGGAAGGCCCACATGGTGGGTTGCGGTTGAACCCAAACACTACGCTATTCCACCTTGCTCTCATAATGTGTCAGACTTGCCTCAAGGTCCTCCAATTACTAGCACACACAAGACTCAAGTTGACAACTCCTCTCCAATCCTACCTCCTAATAATTCACAGGCATCTGGTATTATGGCTACAATTGCAGTCTCAAAGGGGGATGTTCCTATTGCATCTATAGTCACAGTTTTGGCAAAATCTAAGTCTTCCCCTAAACTATCTCCCTTGGTTTTGCATCCCGAGGCAAGTCCAAATGACTCTTCCTGCTCCCCTCCATAGTCGGAGTAGGATTGGACAAAAGTAAAAAGGAAGAAACATGCACAATCAAAAGCCAAGCATATGATGATTCTAAGATAAGATATGAAAGAGCAAACGACGAAAGGAAAGAGTAAATTTCACACATCCTTTTCTAAGGGTTAAGCCACCTAGGGCTATTGTTTAGGTGAAATTTGCATCCCTGCTAGAGGGCTACTGCTTTTCTTGCTTTTATCTAAATACGGGAGTGGACCCCTTATATATATATATATATATATATATATATATATATATATATATATATATATATATATAACATCATATAGAAAGCATACACAATGTATACCTTACATTGTTTTCAACGAGATACGAGAATGGGTTGGAGGTATTCTCCCCCTCTTTGTCTCGTGATTATAATAAAAATAGACAAGCATAAAAAACCTGATAGGATACTATAAAGGAATTTCAATCACAAATTAACAAAGAAGACATCGATTACCAAAGAAGAGATAGTTAACCACTAACATATACATTCTCTCTTGAATATAAACTATATCAGGAAAAATATCGACTATCGTCTACATCTTGTCGATGGTCGACTAACCCTTCTTGGTTTTTTGACAAAACCTATGATAAAGGATTTCGACATCAAATCAACTATTGTCGAATTGAAAAACAACTAAGACCAATAAAGTCAAAATCAACTTACCAAACTTAACAGGGTTCACTAAATTGTGCAACCCAAGACTTAGATGGCAACAACTTGTTCTTTCCACACATCTATTCACTTCTTTTTGATGATGCTCTCCCTCTCTTTCTTGGACGGTGGAAAACTTGCTTCCTGAATACAACTTGCAATCACCAACTGGGATTAGTGTATCATTAGTTAACCCATATACATCATGAATAAATAATCATGATAGCATATAATCACATGTCTAAATTTTATGAATATATACACAAACTCATGAAATCATTGATTTATCCTGACATTTTCACATAACGTCAAATCATTAAATCATGCTAAATTATCTACTAATTACATACAAGTAAAAAGTATAACAGTAAAAAATTAGGGATATGACATGGGTGTGGATCAAAATTGTAGTTGGATCAGGATTGTGTGAAGGGTGTGATCAGATTCGTGAAGATAGGATTGTGTGAAGGGTGTAATCAATTTTGTGAGATGAAGATCTTGTGGAGAAGTAAACCATATCAGCCATTGAAGGAGTAATAGGTTGAATCCTATCAAATAGAGGTTGGAGCATCTTACTGGGTTGAAGCTCAATTTGTGTGGGGGTTAGAGCCTCCAATAGGTTGGTGCCTATAATTCTATCAAGTGGAGATTGGAGTCTCTAGTAGGTTGGAGCCTACAAGAAGAAGAAGAAGAAGATTAATCTATAATATAAAAGGAATATTTTGGCGTGGTTTTCTCCCGAAAGGGTTTCCACATAAATCGTGTGTTCTTATTGTGTTCTTAATTGCTAGATCTTGTATATGTCTAGTTGATGTGATTGATTGAGTTTGGAAAAGTAAAAGTTTGTATTATACTAATTTAGCCCCCCCTCCCAGTATAACCGTGTGCTCATCATACTATTCCTACAGTAGAACTAAAATTGCAAGGTCTTACTAGATACCTTCAGAAGGAGGCACAATATCTTCACCTGCTAGAGAAGTTTCTTCTTATGGAAGCATATGATTTGAAGCCAATGCATACATATAGTTTGTGCTAAATTTTTCACTACATGATCATTTCTACCCACTAAAACCTTGGATATTCGAGAAAGTTTGGCAAAGATTTTGCAATAGATTGCAAAGGTTTTCAGGTTATGTACTATCATGATTGGAGTCCTAGCTCAAAAGGAGAGGTTGTTACTTTTCTTAACTTGTAAATGGTTTCATGTAACCCATTTTGTTTCCCTTTGGTCTCACTTGTAAAGGAGCATTTTCATGTTTCACATTATTTGTATTGTATTTCCTAATTTGTACCTTTTTTGTTATGTAGAATTGTATTTCCCCTTTCAGTAATGTGACATCATGTTTTGTCATCATTTAGTTGATTTAAAAATGTTTGTCTCTAGGTGGTTTAGGAATAGGTTAACTCTATCGCCCAACTAATAAAGCACCATCTTGTGCCACTATAAAATCAAAAATTCTAAAGTCCTCTTTTGCCACAAGTATACACCATGGTCCCCAAACAAAGCCAATTGTTGTACCCATAGGAAAATTTCTTATTGTGTCAAGTTTCAAATTAAGGTCATTGACGTAAGAATTCTTAAGTGAAATATGTTTCGAGTCTTATTTATTCTCTTTGTCTTGCCATCCTTTGTTAATTTCTAATCTTTGTAGGGGCATAGAATTCAGTAATTCAAATCACTCATTGAGGTAAAGAAGGATTTATTGTTGCTAAAGAAAATGGATAGGGGTGCACCTTTGAGATAGAATCTTTCAAATCTAAAAATTGATTGAGTTTGAAGACTAGGGGCATATTTCACTAAAGGGGATGTGATTCAACAATTAGATATTTTGTACACACTATTGGGTGGACACCTGATGTGTAGGTGCACACTTTATAAAAGGAAGAAATCAAAGTTCAACTTAAAATATGAAGTCCTAAACATAGGTGCACCCGTAGGCATGAAGGCATGCTTCAAAGAATGAAAATCAAGCATTCAATAACTTCCATTCACATGTGTGCACCGATTGGCAAGGGCACACTTGATCAAAGGATAAAATTTGGTTATCTACAAGCACAATTTTAGGGTAGACATGTGTGCCACATAATGGAGATTATGTTATGAAATCAAAAACCCTATTTACAAGTATGCTTGACCTAAGAAAAATGTACTTTATAAATGAAATTCAACCAATGTTTAGGTGCGCGCTTGAGATCAAGGACATGCCTCATAAAGGGAAAAAATGATTAGTTTGCAAAAAACCCACTGTCAAGTGCACACCTAGAGGCAAGCATGCCTATGCAAAAACCCGCTGTCAAGTACATGCCCAGAGGCAAGTGCATGTCCATGTAAAGAGAGTAATTTTGTCAAAATTTGTTATCAATTGTCAAGTGTGCATTTGGTCTGGGGGACACACCTCATAAAGGAGACAAGCTCATTTTGAAAATTCAATGCTCAATATAGGTGCATGTCTCAAGTGAAGGCCACACCTCAATAAAGGAAAAATTCAATGTTCAAAGAACCTAGTTATCAGGTGCACACCTAGAGGCAAGGGCATACCTCATAAAAGGAAAACTTAAATAAATGCAAAAATTTAAAACCAATGTATAGGTGTACATGAGGGGTCATGGCGTGCACCTCACTAAAAGAATTTCAAATCAATTGTCAAGTGTGTGTCTAGGGTGCATGTGTGCACCTCAACAAAGAAAATTCTTAGCTCACATTAAAGTTTGAAAATCCTATTGTCATGTGTGTGCTTGGGTATAGGGGTGCACCTACATTAAGGAAAAATCAAATATTAAACAATCACAATTATCAAGAGTGCACCTAGTGATGAGGTGCACACCTATATAAAGCAAATCAAAAGTGCACATCAAAGTCTCCTTTATAGTGTATCGGTGCATGTGTAAAGTATAAGTGTGTGTTTGTGAAAAGGATTCAAAACATCAAAATAAAATTTCAAGGTTTTTCGAAGGATTAGCCATGATTAGAGAAAAAGTTGTAGAATCATTAGTCATCCAGAGCTACCTATCTAGAAGTTTATTTTTAGTTCACATTTTAGTTATCTTTTTCAGAGAAAGAACATGTTTTGACATTTGTTATTTTTAGCCAGAACTATTTATAGCGATCTCTATTTTTATTGTGAGGAGTCGATTCTATTTTGAACAATCATTATTTATAGCTTAAAGTTAGCTATTTTTAAATCATTTATTTTTAGATATCTTGTCATGCAAAAGATGTGAGCATTAAGTAATAGTTTGTAATAAATTCAATCTACAACTTAATTAGAGGTTGCATGGCTTTGGTTTTAATTTTAGTATTAGAGGATAAATTTTGTAATCAAATTTGCATTTCATGTAATCAATTATTCTCAGAGTAGAAATAATAGTTAGTTTTTTATTTATTTTCATATGATAGCTTTGTAAAACAATATAAAATAGTGTAATTTTGCACTTAAATTTCTAATGGTAATTTTCAAGTCTACATATTGCTAAATTTGTTTTTCACCAAGTATTTGTGATTGTTAATTCAAAATTCAATATTTATTTGCTCAATAGAATTGATGATGTCTATCTTGCTTCTAAATGTATAATGAGATGTTTTATTATGTGCTAAAGTATGTTAAATACCTTCTACCAACTTTGTATTGCAAGATATTTTTAATTTGGATATTGTGGCTTTGTATTGAGTCATTTATTTACTTTACTAGAGCCATTGTGTTTTTATGTATTAGTCTATTCAATATGTGTGTGCTTGTTTGATTCAATCTCTACATTTATTGAACAAAGTCAGTGTGTAGCTATAGATATTTCTTTCAATCAAAAAATCTAGTTCTTTCAATCAAAAAATCCAAAAATCTCTTATCTAGTGTTGATTTGCCTTGTGCTCTAGATTAAGAAAGCAAAAAAAATAAGTTTTTATTTAATTGGTTTGTAGTGCATACTCACAATCACCCTGAAAAACACTCTAAACGAGTACATACTGTGCAGTTTTAATTTTTAAAAAAACTTCTCTTTCTAAATCCAATAACAATTCTACCACACATAAACAAGTACATACTGTGCAGTTTTAATTTTTTTAAAAACTTCTCTTTCTAATTCGAATAACACATCTACCACGCATAAACAAGTACATACTGTGCAGTTTTAATTTCTAAAAAAACTTCTCTTTCTAATTCGAATAACAATTCTGCCACACATCTATGCCATTTTGTATCACACTGAAATGTACAAATTAGAACACAAACAATATTCTCATACCCAATATTGTATCTACACCCATGATTTTACCCCCACCAATTCAAGTTTTAAAAACATTTTTACTCATAAAAATATTAATTTGTAAGTATAAAATTAAATCATACACCTAAATTACTTTATTGCAAATAAAATTATTAAATAAATTACTTCTCTTTGTTTTCTATATTTAATTTCATTATTTATATATTTTATTTTTTAACATATATTGTACCTTCCTGCACCCTATACCCACGAACTAACTTTAAAAGCACCGCGGCTGGTACCATTACAAGCCTAAGTGAACTCTCTGACCCTGATAACCTTCAAAAATATTGAGCATGACCCTAGTGAGCCTCAGTCAACACCCGTACTTTCTCAACAAAGTTGTATTTATTTTATGTTAGTTCTGAATTTGGTGTATAAGGGAGAGGACAAGCTTCTAAATGGTACATAGAATTTCATGAAAATTTTAGCATATCTTCGTATCTAAGTTAAGAGCATAAGGTTATTGTTTGGGGTTTTGGGTGTCAACAATGTAACCTACTCAGCGACATCTTCACTGAATTGTCCAAAAACATCCCATATGATTGGTTGTTTTTTGATGTGACGTGAAATGTCTTGTTATATATGTATATGTGCACATGTATTGGTTCCTTACTAAATTTTACTAATATATTATTTCTCAACTACTATTCTTTTCATATATTTCACTGGGATCTAACTGTGTTGCACCATAGATGGTTATCTATTGGGTCATTTCCCCTAATCCTCACATGTTTTTTTACTTCAATAAGAATTAAAAAGAAAGAAAAAAAGATAACAAATTTCTGCTCTAAATTTCAGTTTCTGCTGTAGCCTTTTCAGCTTGTTATCAGTTTCATGATTTAACAACACAACATGGCTCAGTTAGATGAAACAAAATTTAAGTTTTGCCCCTAAGAAAGCAATGTTCTGTTCAAAATAGGGCACATTGCTCACTGAATGTTGAAATGGTAAACTCTGGTTCTTCGGTGCAAACTACATCGCCTTGGTTAGTTCATGCAAACGTTGGAAGACTCAACTTCAATCTTACGCCCAAAGAACTTACTTTCTTAGCAAATACTCGGGCATGGATTTGGCATATCGTCTAAAGTTGAAGTCAATATTGTTGACAAACAATTTCGTATTAGGAATGAAAAAACTCTTTCTATGCCCCGTAAGCAAAATAAATTGCTGGTAATCCCACTTTTAAATATAAAAAATCCCATTGAAAAAGATTGGACTTGTATACTGTAAACTAGTCGCATCGATGCCAGTTTGCAGGTATTCATTGATGGCACATGTTTAACTTCAGTATTTAGTATGGTCAAAATACTATATATATAATTTTAAAAAATATCTGCTATAGTCATCTTGGTTTCCTGAACCGGTATATTCAAAGGCAAGAAACCTATATCCATACTTCAGAGTCTTAGACCACTGAACAAGAGACTGCAGAACACATAATCCTATTCAGTCAGTATCCTTCCATTATAACATCATCCCTGTGGTAGTACATTCTCACATTTGGAGCTGTATAGAAAACGCATAATTACAAATATAATCAAATATACTTTTCTATAATCTCTGATGGCCTTTGATAGCAGAGCAGGCAACGCTCTCAGAAATGCATGTTATTCTCAAATTAATGTAGCTTTATAAGGCAACATGAAGGAAACATCTCTCTCTATGATATTCTACAACAGGAAAAATGTTGTTTTGCAATAGCAAGCACGAACCATTAGAGCCAATAAATCAAGAACCTCAATTCTGTTGAAAGAGAACAAAACAATTGCATATTAGAGCAAGAATAATGTGGAGATCCAGACACATGAATGATATGTTTTGGGCCTATATATCATGAAGATGAATGGAAAAGAAAAATAGATTTGAATTTAGCCTGAAAAATGCATCTACAGAAACCTCACTCTTCCAAGCAATATTCCACAAGCCCTGACCAATCATTCCAAAGTGAATCCAAACAATAGTCACTCGTACACCAATGTTAGATGGAGGTGGCAAATATTTCCTTATTAAAATAAAAAAACTCAGCAGTAGTTTCTCCCTTGCAATCCAGTGCATCTAACATAGATAAAGCCATCCAAACTTGGGGTGGAAAATTTAGAAGAAGAAAATGACAAGCAAAGAATCACAATCCTGTCATTTTTGAAATACAGCTTCCAAAACACATATAGCTTGCATAAACAATACACTAAAAAATATAGAAGAGCTACAGCAGGCAGCTCTTATTAGCTGATAATTAAGTTCACTTACATCTTAAAGCAAATCTAACAATTCAATGCCTTGAAGACTGTTTACCCTTGCCCAGAAACTACAATGCTAAACCAAAAAAATTGAAGTTGTTCACCCACATTCATCATAGTGCACAAAATAGATGGCATCTCCACCCTGGAAGTATATATGAACTCTCAGGTCCCATCCTACAGAGTCGTGTGCTTTTCACCTTGCAATACAAGACAAACAAAAGTACTTTCTTAATTGAGTACTGAGACATCTACCAAAACAGGCATGTATGCTTTTTGCCTTCCCTCTAATGTCAAAATGCATATTTCCAGCTGTCATCTGAATGTCACTGACATCATATCTAAATTGCCGTTACATGACTATCAAGTTCGATGCAAATGGAAGCACTTCTTGCGGATATCAACAGGAATCAGCTGCATGTAATATGCCTCCACCAGAATTGAAAAGCAAATGCAAAACCATGGTTGTGGAAAGCTGAGATCACCTTGTTTGAGTAGCAGAACAAAGTAGTCCAGATGCATCTGAACCCACAATTGAAAGATCGCATATTGCACAAAGTTTTCCAGACATACTAGGAATACAGCGCGATGTACAATATGGACATGAAACACTTTTCTGGCCATGGTATATTGGAGTAAAACTTGCACCACAAACAACAAAAGGATTTCTGAAATCATAGTTTAGCTGCTTTGCATCTTGCAAATTCCTCTCACAGGCCTGAAGGACTTGCCGAGCTTTTGTTGCATGGTTTGTTGGAGGGTCAGTTTCCAAAAGCCGGCGCGCCATGTTTGCTGCTGTATTATAGTTCCCTCCCTTGTAACAGATGCCCA
Organism: Cunninghamia lanceolata; assembly: GCA_027924645.1. NCBI lineage: Eukaryota > Viridiplantae > Streptophyta > Pinopsida > Cupressales > Cupressaceae > Cunninghamia > Cunninghamia lanceolata. The sequence goes on from BSBN01000639.1 coordinate 3,320,028, forward strand.
TTGCATTTAGCAAAGCCAATCTTAAATGAACCTTCTGGAGTTTGCAATGAGTGAAATAAGCTGCAAGCTCCTGTTGCCGAAGAGCATCATCTTTGATTTCTTTTCTCTTGACCTCCATCCGAAGACCAAGAACATATTCTTTGGCAATTCCAATCAATTCTTTTACATCATCAACTTCCTTTCTTGTGTCTACCACAATAACTGGGATTGTGTGTAGAATGTTCACAAATAGCCTCAATGCTTCACTGAACTTACCTTCTGTTGTTGCCCTGTAAGCTACTCTCAGTTTCTCCTCAATTACAGAAAGACTGTATACCATGGCCGGGGGACCCCTAACATTGGGACTCCCACTGTCACTCCAACCTCTCTCTACTGCTAATGGCACTACAGGTGCAGAAGCAAAGGCAGGAAGGAACACATGACTGCCCATATAAAGGTCCAAAATTATAGGCTTCAATGGAGAGAAATTATTAATCCCAAGTTGGCGATTTAGCAACCGCAAAGCTGTATCAAAATTGCCTGCAGCCGCATGCTCACCAGCAAGAGAAGATTTTTGTATCCAAATTTGGCTTACTGGCATACCTTGTGTTGGTGTTACAAACAATGCATTATGTGTGATTCCAACATTTGAAGCAGCAACATCTTGAGGAAGTTCCAACTCTTCCATATCCCATCCCCCATCTTCATCCTCTCCACCTATGGCTTCTTTGTCATCTGCCATTATAGCTTCACCATTTTCCCTTTCAGCATTTTCTATAGCAATGTCTTCACCCCAATCAGCAACATTTCCTTCATCCTCTTCTTCATAAGCTGCAGCGGCAGAATTCTCCAAACCACCCTCAAAAATACCTTTGGTAACCCTAAGCAAAGGCCAATCACCACCACGCAGAATAGGTACAGGAGGCATTAGAAGTGATGATTTCTTTCCTGAAGGTAGGGTTGGAAGATCACCCCCCAACTCAGCTGCAAGCGTGTCAGCAATATCCGTAAGACCATGAACAGATGCGGTGACATAAGCAAGTGGCAGATGACCAGACTCCTGCAAAATCTTGATGCGCTCTCTAATGTCACCCAAATACAATGCATTGTGAAACTGGCCCATTACATCATTTTTTATTTCGGCAATCCTCAACATCTTTGTCAACTTGTCTAAATTACCAGTAATCAGATACAAAAAGGAAAGCCGCTCAAAATTCTTTGTCCTTTGATATGCATACTCTACAATACCAGCATTACCTTGTCGAAGGGCTTCAACTCCTAGCTTATGCCAGTGCTCCTTTTCATCAATCTCTTTTGCAGAAGCAACAGCTATTTGAATGTTTCCACTCTCCACAGCCAAGTTGAATCGGGTTCTCTCGTCTCTAACAAAGTGAAGGGCCACCTCTGGAAATCCCTTCTGCTGCAGGTAAGCTATGATAGCCTGTCCACAGAGCTGAGAATTCCTAATCATGCTCATCACCTCATCATATTTCTTCTTCATCAATGCCAGCTTGAATACACACTCACTAGTATCTATCTGTATAACTCTGTTCTTACCATCTCTGTCAAGACAATAAAGAGAACTCCCAGAAACCTTTGTTATGTATACTGGAACATCAAGTGTTCTGATGATACCACTATCTCCATTTGGCAAGCAATATTTTATGTGATTCAAAGTTGAATAAATAAAAATGCCATTGTCATCCCAAGCCCCACTCTTAACACGTATGGTCTCATGTAAAGTGCATCTATGTGACAACTTCTTGCTTGCAATAATGATTGCATGCTTACTAAGCAAGGCTACATTCTCCATATCATTTGACCAAACTATGTACTTGACATTTGGTACATGAATTTCCCCTAAGTTTGTTCTCTGTTGCAGATCAAAAAGAATTACACTATCTTCTGATCTACAAAGCAAGTTGCCTGTCCCTGCAAAGAAAATTGTATCTGCACTGAATGGAAGATTGCACTTTTTTGTCACCTCATTTTTCAAGTTCTTTATAGTAACATGATTATGGCTCTTGTCAAGCACAGCAAACCTATTCCTTGCAACAAACACAGCAGATCCTCCTATTCCTCTCTTTGCCTCCTGTACTGTATCACTTCTACCAAGACTATCCTTCGGCACAACATAAAGTTCATATGCACCACCATCAACATCTGAACATATTAAAACAGCATTCTCTGTTGGACTGTATGACAAAGATCTTGGCCCTTGATTTGGGCCACTAGAACCAGGTCTGCGAATTGGTATTAATGGATTGTCTTTTTGAGTTGCAAAATCATAAGTACGCAGATAACGATCCTTGAAATACAACAGTGAGCCCCCAAAGACAAAGTAAGCCGGCCTCTCTCTCTCCAATTTGAAAACAATCATCCCACTGTCATGCCCAGCTGCCAGAAGATTCACTTCTGGATGTGCAGAAAGAATCCAGAACCGATCATGCTCTCTACGAAAAGTTTGGACACTTGTACGTTTGGACATATCCCACACCCGGATACTTTTATCTTCAGAATTTGAAACAATAATGTCTTGGCGTGCATGGAACAACACACAAGACACATTGTTTATATGCCCTCTTAAAGTGTCAACTTCCCAAGCCTTTGTATCTGATTTACAAAACAGGGTGAAAATTTTTCAAATATGGGAATCCCTTTTCTGCATGACACAAGGGGAAAAAAAACTTTACCTGGGATAGAAAGAAAAGAAAACATACCATTCATCCGCCAAAGTTTGACTTGGCGATCATCTGCACCAGACACAATTAATGGTAAGCTAGGATGAAAGGAGGCCCAGTTTACACCACGATCATGTCCTTCAAGAACATACTTCACAACAGCATCACCGCCTCCAAAGAGATCAGTGTTCATCTGAGTCAGCTTCAAGATATCATCGGCAGGAGAAACAGTTTTTTTTCTTAAAGCACTTATATCCCATACACGAATAGTTTGATCCAATGATGCAGATACAACCAGATCCTCCTTGAGATGAAAAGAGGCACACATCACATAATGATTGTGACCAGTAAGAACAGATATGCAAACTCGAGATTGCCAATTCCAGATCCTTATTGTCTGATCATCACTTGCACTAACAATCCAAGGATACTCATTATGGAAATTGACTGTGCGAATATAGTCAAGGTGCCCTAGTAGTGTAAAAAGGCATCGGCGCATCTTGTAGTTCCAGACTTTAATCTTGTAATCATCACCTGAAAGATACCCAATGCAATTAATTTTGCCAGACTCCGTTCTTGATTGTTAAGTTTTTATTTCAAGGGTCCACATTCATCTCCTATGGAAGCATATCCACTCATTATATAGTTTACCTGATAAGCCACATGACATTCAATGTAGAGTTAAACATTTATGTACAATGCTTACCTCCAGACACAAATAGTGGCTGTGATTTGTGAAAATGCACTCCTCGAACAGGCCCATCATGCTCATCAAATCTGTCTATCAGAGTTCCCATCCGATAGTCCCATAACTGAATGACTCCGCTGTGAAGACTGGCAAGGATCCATGGCCTCTTGGGATGAAAGCTTAGCCCCTTTACCCTATTGCTCTTGGTTTCGAATTTGGTCAACATTTTGCATTCACACTGGTCTGTTAGAATGAAACAAAAACTTTAGAGGAATATAACTCCAACCTACACAGGTCCTCCACAAAAACACCCTTACACTTTCTAGCTTATAAAGAAAATAATCACTGCAGCATAATTGTCAGACAGACAGCCGATAATGATAAATAGGGATTGCTTTAATACAATTCAGCATCCATCACAAGAGGAAAATGAATAAATGCTGAAAAGCTCTATCGTAGAAAATTTAGATTATAAGTTTTCCAATGGAAGCGCCCCATCCAACATATATTTGAACAGTAAGTATTGATGCAGATCCACACCAATTATACATCTACACTGTTCTTCCACATCCATACAACTGGCAAGAGCTATTCAAAAACAGAGTTGAGGCAGAAGTACCATTTCAAATTAACAGATAAGAATAAAATGACAATCATACTATGAATTGCTTTTATTCAAGGAGTGTAAGAAGAAAGATTAATTGATCAATGCTTCACGTCAGGCCCATGACCTGAAGGGTTCACACCCTGCCTCCTTAATTGTGAAACAACAGGGAATGCACTCAGCCAACTTCAAGGCTCGATCCCTGGATGCATCAACCGATTGATATAAGGATCAACCCCCGCTTATTATTGACACAAGTGCCTTTAGGCACTCGTCCAAGGACATCCATGGGTACAAATAATTTGCAAAATCAACGGTTTGTTTTCTAGTTAAGTATAATTCATATGGTGTCAAAAACAAAAAATGAATGGATCACTGCAAATGATTTACAAAATCAACAGTCTGTTTTCTAGTTAAGATAAGTATAATTCATATGATGTCAAAAACAAAAAAATCAATGAATCGCGGCAAATAATTTGCAAAATCAACGGTTTGTTTTCTAGTTAAGACAAGTATAATTCATATGGTGTCAAAAACAAAAAATGAATGATTTGCTTCCAACAACACTCTAAATGAGAAAACTCTATAAAATCCTCAGATTGCTTCAACTGCGGGATTTTACAGGATCTGTGACTTTATTATAAGCCAGATCTGAAACAAAGCTAACAACTATTTCACCAGAAAAGCAAAGGAAAGAGCTCACTCTTATTATTCAATGCAACACAGCCAATATACACTTACAAAAACGGTCCGATAAAATTTTGCCCAGATTCTATTACCTATAACAAATATGTTGCATTACGAATTGAAATTTCGTATAATTCAAAGAACCCAATTCAACATTCTTAAGAAACTCGTTTCCCTTGGGCCAAAAGGGTTTATGGGATATGCCCTAACTGTAGGTACATCAGATCTTGATATGCGCAAGCCTCACAGAGAAAATTAAAAACACCCAGAAACAAATGTGAGATGAACATCACACCGCTATCATTTTCTTGATATTAAAATTCAGAAGAAAAGGAAAGATTAATTCATGTCCCCACCCCACCTGTATATTTGGATCTGCTGGCTGACAAAGAAGATCTGTCTTTCCTACCAAATATGAGAACAGATCCTCTACAAAATTCTCTAATGCAAGCCTCTATAGGGTTTATGGTATAAATAAAATTCTCTGAAAATGGTGAACATGGTTTTTACAATTTCCTTAAAAGAGATTTTAAAAAAGCAATTGAAAAAATGCAATTCCCATGCCTTACAGACGAAGTTTAAAGAAAAATACCTGTGATTGCTCTGCTATTGTTATTGCCTCGAAATTCAAGGGAAGCTAAGCTAAGCTAAAGCTATTTATTTCCCGACGAGCGATCACCTCTTTAAAAATGGGAACAAGAACACTGTTATAACATAGGTATGTTGGTATAATAGCATTTCCTTAAAAAAAAAAATTATGTTCGTATAATTTTTTTTTAATTTTAGGTAAGAGGGGCTCATTTTTTAAGCTAATTTTTTTTTTAAAATGGGGCTAGGACAGTTGTGAAACTTTAGGTAAGTGTTAGGAAATTCCCATCAATTTATTGATAGATTATAATGTATTGATTTGAGCATAAATTTGTTAATTTGTGTATTAGGCTACTGTATTTAGGGATAAACCCTAGTTCATTTTAATATATCAACAACCTCTCATTTCCTATTCATATAATCTTTCAAGGAGTGTCATAGAGCATCAAAATGAATCATCAACTTACATTAACATTCCTAAGCATCACTATATGCTTATTTTTGTCTTCAATCATTTTTATGTACCATCGCCTCATTTACAAGGTTTTGACCACAGGAGTATATTCCCTGTTAAGCAAGCCCCTAAATAATGTGTATCAACACCACTCCTCTCAAAAATAGCTAACAGACATAAGGTAAATAGGTACCAGACATTAGAATCAACAAAGTTCAAATCCATGCAAAGATTTCAAATTTACACATGTGGAAGTTAGTTCCATAGTTGTGGAAGTGAACCAGAGCATGAGATGGAAGGTTTATTGATTCAAAGGCATTTAGCTAATATCATAAAAGGTTGTTTATTTTCCTTTTTCATTTTGGTGAATTGATTTGATCTTACACCCCCTAGGGTTTTGCCTTAGGTTTTAATCCTTCTATTTAATTTCAAATCTACCATTTCTGATTGTTTATCCTTTATTTCAAATTTGATTAGGGTTTGGATCCACTATATTTTGTGTTTTATTACTTTATCTTTATTAAGGTTGGTTTTGCATTATGTGACATATTTTTTTATCCTTTCCCACCCACCCTTGTTTCGACTCTTAGGATCATATTGCTGATTTTATTTTTCAAATATGAGCACTTATTGATTTTCTAAGTTTATATCTGTTGTACCCAACCAAATTTTTTGCTTCATTAAGGCATTTTGAAACAAGTCTAGAAAATTTTTCGTCAAAAAGTCAAAAAAGCAAAATTTCTAAAAATAGACATCGAGTTCGGTTTTCTGGGTTTCTTGAGATATGGATGTTGGCAAAACTTTCTAAAAATAGAATCTCCAAATCAGGTGTCGCGCTCGATTCTCATTGGTCGATTTTCCTTCACGATCGGCACAGTTCAGACGGAATCTTCAAACGACCAAGTTTTCTCTACTGGGTCATTTTTGCTTTTTCAGAAGGCGAAGCATGAGCTCGAAAGTCATCAACACAGAAAAGTTCACCTGCCAGAATTCTTCAACGAGTTTCCAACGCTGTTTCAATGACACAAAACTGACAAATGGCTGTCGACTCGATGATGCACGCAAAATGATGCAAGATGGATCCAAGGTGAATTGAAAAGTTGGAAAATCAAAACATTGGCTAAGTCTGGTGAAACTGGGCGCCCCAGGAGGCTTGGGGTGCCCATCTTCTCCTGTGTTAGTTTTTTTTTCACATTTTTCGAGAAACGTCGAAAATGCTTCCGTCAGCTCTTTCCCGGTAGGTCAAACTTGGTCAAAAGTTAGTCAAAGCTAGGATTTCATCACAGATATGTTTAGACTACTCAAATCACCCTCCGTCCCGCCTCGACAGTCATCAGAACGACTGAAATCGAAGATCGAACAGGAGCCGTGGGCACGGAAATTGAGAAAAGGTACAAAATTGAAAATTTTTGAAAAATTTTCTAAGTGTTGAGAAACCAGGCGCCCCAGGAGGCTTGGGAAACCCAAACTCTCCAATGCTAGATTATTTTTGGGGTTTTTCTCGAAAAACGTGAATATCCTTCCGTCAGCCCGGTCTGGTTCAGTGTTGATCAGTTTGGCACGTTTTTCGAGGCAAATGGAAGGTGCAATCAGCTCATTTTTCATCAAGCCTGCATATTTACCAGATCATCAAACTCATTTCCATCCCAGTTGATAGAAATTGACAGCCAAACAGGGGTCCTGTGCCTCCGGAATGCGCACACAAACCAAGAAATTGAAAAAGTTGGAAAAAACTGAAAAAATGGCTAAGTGTTGGGAAACTGGGCACCCCAGGAGGCTTGGGGCGCCCAACTTGAGCAGTGTTAGAATATTTTCGTGTTTTCAGTGTTTTTCGACATGCTTTGTTACCAATCTTCGCCCGTTGGCAGTTTCCGGGAGGTCAAACTTGGTCAAATGATGTCAGATCGTCGAACGAAGACAGAGGATGGAATCTCAATTGATCATTCTCCAAAATGTCAGAATCAGTTAGCTTTTTCAGTCCATGACGATATTTTTTTGCCTTCTTGAAGTCGGAGACAGGCCATATTTAAGTCAAAACGAGTGTTGAAGTGTCGAAAATGAAGAAAATTTTGTTAGCACTTCTTTCAACTCACGTGTTCGATGACATCATCAAAGAAGATATTTTTCGTCATCTTGCACATAAAGCCATAGGCTCCTACAAAATAGGGATTCTTCCTATTCGAAGACATCCACTTGGATTTATGCTTTAAAAGATGCTTTCTTAATGGATGAGGATGAAGTTTTCTTCTCACACAAATAAAGCTGCTTTTTCGACCAAAAGATTTATAAAGACAAGTTTTGGGCTTCTTTATTTCATTATCTTTTGTAAGTTGCATCCAGAGGAAAGATTTTATTTTTCTTTCAACGAAGATTCGAAGACCCAAACCAGGTGCTTTTTCAGTGTTCTTCATAGATTCGGGTTGAGGAAGAAGAGAGGCTTGCTTTTTCAGGGTCCTTGTTTCAAGGAGATCTTTTTTCAGAAATCCGACCAGATCTTTTTCAGTTTTCGTCGAGATAGGTCCATCCAGATTATCATCCTCTTGAAGATTGGGAGTTGTGCTTTTTTTCGGGAAACTGCTTTTTTCCTGCTTTTTTGAGAAAATCTCCGTTGTTTCAAAATCCGACAATCTAGGTTGCTTAGAAACAGAATTATCTACAAAACCCATGTGCCAGCTTTTTTTAGCTCACATTCTACTTTTTCTAAAAATCAGCAAATAATTTTTAGCCATCTATCCAATACTTTTTCCAACATAGGCGTGTTCACAGTCAATTTTCAAATCTCCCAATATGCAGTACTCTCCAACACAAATCAGGCACAAAACAGCATTGGTTCATGATTACCTGAAAACTTGTGAAACAGACTTGCATAAAGTACTTCCAGTAATCAATTTACACTCCTTGGAGGATGCAGGAAATAATGCTATCAGGAATCTTGGACACTCTGGTTTGCTTGCAGCGGCATCCTTTCCTATCATCGTGCAAAGTATCGAGTTTGTCATTGCTTGCGTGACGCATTACAACTCAGTCACAAGAGAAATTTAGTCAGGAGATGGACGTGTGCTCTGTAGCTTGAGGCCAAACGACATTGAAAAGTGTTTTACAATACCTATTTGGAGAGAGAACTTAACTATTTCACTTGAAGAATGCAAGAGGGTTTGGAACAATGATAAGGAAAAATACAGAAAAAAGATTGGTCAGAGGTGGTTGAAAGAAAAGCAGAATATTATGCCAAAAAATGTTGGACGTGGAGAATTTAAGGAGGAACATGCAATAATGATTACTCTGCTAAGTCGTATCACGGGTCAAGCAGATGCAAACAAATTTCAACCTTGGATGTTTTACATCATGTCCCAGATTGTTGATGGAACCGAATTCTATGATTGGTGGGCACTAATCAGTGATAGTCTCCATCAACAAATAATTGATTTTCAAAGGGCTCATGAATTCCATATGATATCATACCTTGTGTATTTGATGGCTTTTCAGGGTCAATTCAGAGGTTTGAATGTTGTTGGAACTCTGGCACTCAGCATGTGTATCATCATTTCCCGCAATTAGAGATCTCTCAAGTTGAACGACATTACAAGTGGGTGAATGATGCATTCTCGATGCATGCAGTGCGAGACATGGACAACAAGTTACATTCACAGTTTTCCGTAGAGGCTAGAATAGCAATGGCAGGATGGGCTGATTGGGTTATCTAATTTCCTACTTTTTCCTACATCAGAGTATATGGCTTCTCAGGAGAGCCAGCCATGTTGCCGCGATATCCTACAGACGAAATAGCATTTATGGAATTTTTGAGGCAAGATTATGAAGTGCATACATTTTTGCATAGCAGACACAAGAATGCCTTCAATTTTCCACTTGGGATGAGTATTTACAGATGTAGATCTGGAGCAGATGCCAAGGCAATCGGTAATGAATCATCCAGATATGGTCTTAAGTTTTTCGACAGGAGATCTTCATATGATCCCCGTGGTGTTTATGCATCACATCTTGGTCAGAATTGTACGCACAAGTTTGTAGTTGAAGACTTCTGGGCTAATTGTGCTGATGAGTTTGAAGTGTGAGGACGCAGTTACAGCAGGTTCACTCTTCAGCAGATGTCTGATATCCTATCAGAAGACATAGAGGGTTTGATAGAGAGTGGTGAAGTTCTACTTCCCACGTATTTCAGAGACCAAATTAAGCAACAACCGTTGCCACTAGTTAATTGGTCAGTAAAAGAAAGCACTTCCATTGAGGAGAGAACAAGTCGAGTAGTTAAAAATAGTTTGATATTCTTGAAGACTAAGCGGAAGGATGATATTCCATTAGCAGAGCCGCCAGTTGTGCAACCATCAGAGCCTTCCACTTCCAAGCCAAAACAAAGAGTAAAAGCTATCAGTGTTCTCCCAGAGGGAACAAAAATGGCAAAGTTAAAGAGGAAAAAGGACAAGTCTCCAGCTCGTGTCCAACAGGAACATCCACCAGTTGAACTAGAAATTCCTATTGAAACAACGCCGCATGTTGAAGTGCTACTTTCAGATCATGTATCTCCACCTTCTTCACCAATCTCTTCTCCTATTCACATAGATTCAGAGCCAGATTCACCAGTTCGTAACTTTGATGCAAGCATTGATTCATCAAGAGCTGATGAGATAAGAACCGAGTTTCCAAGAGAGGATGGCTCATCCTGGCTTGAAAACATTCTGGGAAGGAAGAGAAGAAAGCCCTTATATCAGCTGGATTTAACAGAATTAAAAAGCGTCTATCAAGACACACCAGACAAGCAGCTGAAGAAGCAAATTTGCATTGAGAAGAATGCGGTTGGAGAAATAATTCTTGAGACTACAACACCTCTAGAAAATAGAAGTGCTAATGATGTCGAGGTTGATGACTTCACAGTTGTCAAAGCTAACCTTGGCAGAAGTACTCGCCATACAGACGTCAATCTCTTCGAGGTTGTAGCGGATAGCTTGAAGGAAGGGGCGTTGAGAGATGGAGAAGACAAGGCAGCTCTCAAAGCTAAAGTTCGACAACTGCGGCAATACGTTTCCAACCTTTTCCATGGCACTTCATAGGTTGATTTGCTTCTTCCACCAAATCTTGGATCACCAGCCGATCAGCAGCATTTCAGTAAGTTGGTCCTTTATGGGAGGCACATGGACATTTGGGTAGAAGAATTTATGACCAAAGGGAGAGTTATACTTGTAGAGCTTTATCAGTTGAAGTACAATGCTCATGATTTACGCTAAGGCATATAGGGGTTGCAGCAGATCATGGCAGAAAATAGACCGGTATTTGAGATCATTATCTCCGACTTGAAGATTGCACTTGATACTGTTGATTCACCTGAAGATAAGAAGACAATTTCTACTTGGAAAGCGCAATATCTTTTCACAGTAAAAACTTATGATAGTATGAATTCAGAGTTGACAGAATGGAAAGAAAAGGTAGTCGACATCCTCAAGTTCGTCAGATCCTTTGTCTCTTAGATCCCGTGTTCGTATGAAAAAGAAGATGGTACCCTGTATGATCTCGGGGAAGTGCAAGTAGAGTTCCAGACTCTCGTCCGCAACAACTTTAATGATGATATCAATGCCAGCAAGATGAGTCGTCTTGCTACAATGACAGTGAAATTTGACAAGGCTGCAGGTGAAGTTCACGAATTTCTTCAGATGGTTGCCAATGGTGAAGAAATGTTAAAGAATCAGAATATCGTTCTAGAGAGTATCAGTGTTCCTGGCAGAGATGCGGTCACTCGCTTTTTAGAAGATATTGTTTCCCAGAATATCAATGGATGACATCACCAAAAAGCTAGAATGTTGATGAGGATGCATTTCGAAATAAAGCAGCTTTAAAACATATGCTTTTTGTTTTAAAGCATGTGCTTTCAGCCTAAGCTCATCCATTCTATATTTAGAAAGAAATCACCTTGTGATAGAAGGAATCTTCTTTGCTTTAAAGCATTTGTTTATTGTATCTTTGTCTTAGAATAGTAATAAAGCTTGCGAGTTGGCAAGTTAGGGTTAATCAAGGAGATTTTAGGGTTCCCTACTCCTTGATTTTAGTATAAATAAGGGCACCCTTGCCTATTGTTTGGAAGGACTTTTGTGATAACAAATTTGTTGTGCCTATTCTAGCCTACAAACATTGTTATTCTAGTTGTTTGTTCACTTTGTGTTCATTGTTCTCTAGTATTTGATCGCTTACTGTATGCCTACCTTTTGTTGCAGTATTGTTGTCCTGGAGTTGTGCAAACTCTATAATATTGAATAGAAGTCTCATGCCTATTTTGCTCTGATGTTCTATCTCGATTCATCAAGTTATCGTCGTCAGATGTGTAGCTTCTGCAGCTTTCATTTTCAGCTTTCATCATTAAAGTACTTTTAGTCTTGTGGTGTAAATCTGGAGGAAAACTGCTTAAGTTTTTGTGTTAACAATCATTCCTCGTTCACTTTCAACTTCCTTTGCTCTGAATTTACTCAGGAGGTTGAAAGCATCTTTAGTCTATGCCAGTTGTAGTAAAAGTTTTATTAAAAAAGGAAAAAACCTCTTCTGCAGTGTTTAGAGTTTTATAACCTTGTGCTCTGTAGCTGAGAATCAAAAAGAAGATAGGCAAAGTTTCATTCAAGTTATCTTTTCAACGAACATCAGCAAGAAAGGGAACTCCCCCTTCCAATAGGAGAGCAGTTTATCTGTCCATAGCTGTCTATTTCCAAATCACATTCCAGAGGTGCAAATTGAAACACCAACAATTTTCTGGCGCCCACTGTGGGGCACGAGGCATAAAACTTCAAGCAAGCTTAGGCTTATGACACAGTAATGACTCTCTGGCATCCTTCTGCTCTAGTTCAACAACCAAATCTTACACCACCTATTATGCAACCAAATCTTGTACGAGTGGAAGGAGAGCAAATGGACATCATTAGCAGCCTTAGAAGTTTCATATTTACGCAAAAGGAAAGTCCTGATCAGTGGAGAAACGTGGCTACTATCCTTGACGAAGAAGAACACAAAGCAGATCTTGCAACAGGGAGACCAATACTACCACCTCCCGCATGGCAATAGATAATCTTGGCTCACAGGGTTTATTCAAGAAAGGGAAAAGGCGGTGCTACAGATCCTTTCTTTCAAGATCTTGATTCTGCAAGAGTTGGAGAAGCATCCAACATAGTTCAAGAAATTCAGATTGTTCCTGAAGTCAAGCAGGAAGAATTACAAGAAGAACCAGTAATCCAGCCTAGAGCAATGGGTGACGCAAATAACAATAATCACAATGATCCAAATCAAAGGCGACCACCACCATTGCCTTGGGGTAATAACATTGGACCTTTGGCCCTACAAGCACATCATGATTTACCAAAGGGATCAAGGAAGCACTTTCCTCGGTTCCATGGTGATGGAACTCAACATCCCAATGAACACATCTCTGCATTCAGAACAGCTTGCACTATTTTGCATGTATCACATGAAGATGTTGCCATGCATCTCTTCGTTGAGACTCTCGTAGGAAATGCTACTGATTGGTTCAATCATCTGGAACCAGGATTCATTACAAGTTGGGCAACTATGAGCGAGAAATTCTTGGCAAGGTTCAAGCCTACCGAAGATGGTCACATATTGTTTGCCCAACTCTCAAATTCAAAGATGGAAAACAATGAACCAATGAGGGAGTTTGTGGCAAGGTTTAATCATCTAGTTACACGTCTTTCTCATACTCTTAATCCATCTCCGCAAATTCTGTTGAGTAGTTTCATTAACGCTCTTCCTTCTGAGATAGCCTTCTTTTTGAGATCGGCTAATGAAACAGAATTATCCAATGCACAAGAAAATGCCATCAAGTTAGAGGACGACATGATTACCTCTGGCAAGATGAAAATGGATTCAATCAGGCCTCTAGTTCAAAGTTCTGCAGATCCACTGCTACATAAGGTAGCAAACAAAGTGACTATCATGAAGAGACAGTTGCCTACTCAGGGGCAACCCGCGCAACAGTCATATCAGTCATCACAACAACAATACCAACCACAGCAACAGTATCAACCTCAGCAACCATATCAGCCTAAGAGGAACAATTTTCAGCCCTTCAATAACTACAGGCCCAAGTTGCCAGCACCACCACCAAGACAAGCAGTTGATGCTGCCCAAAATGTAGTATTTTGTTCTTTTCATGAAACTGATGCACATACTGGAGCTACATGTCCTGAAAATTTAAGGATGAATCAAATCATGGGATATGCTAATGCTGCACCTATTTCAAACATTGTTCCTTCCCCAAGTGTGAATGTTGTCTTACCACAGACGGACAACTTCGATGGTGAATCTACCACGGGATACTTCCAGAACGAACCCATTATAATGAAGGAAGAACAAGACGATTTTCATCAATATTCTCTTGCAATGAATCATGAAAATCTTTCAACTCCTATGTTTACATGTACTCAACATTTTAAAGCACAGAAGGAAGGAGAGGATAGACAAAGACCAAAATAAAAGGAGAAGGAAGTGGCTTCCACTTCCAATGCTCAGCCATCATGTGAAAATGTTCAGACTGCTCAAAATTCATCTTCAACAAATTTTGATATAGTCGATTCCATGATGAAGACAAAGGTACAGATTTCTCAACTGGAGTATCTTCAAGACCATCCAGATCAGCTGGATAGAATAGTCAAGTATGTCAAGAAAGAGACTGTCGTATAACCCACATTGCTAGAATCTTTTGTTCTGATAGGAGAGAAGCCAAAGCCCTTCTATATTTCTTTGTATATAGGAGGTTATAAATTGAGCAATTGTATCATTGATTCAGGAGCCTCAAACAACGTCATGCCTTTACAGGTAATGAACGCTTTGGGACTCTCATGCACCAAAACGCATGACAAGTGTTATTCGCTTGAGTCTAAATCAGTGCCATTGGTTGGACAATTGAAGGATGCTCAAGTACAATTAGCAGCTTGCCCAGAGAAGAAAATAATGATGACTATCTTGGTAGATGACATTCCAGCCAGCTATGGGATGCTGCTAAGTAGAAGTTTCTACAAAGATCTTGGAGGAGAAATACAATTGGATTGGTCATCTACGACCATTCCTTTAAAGAAAGGTAATTTCAAATTGGAACCAGAAACCAAGTCACGGTTCACAGTGGTGAAATCTCAGGATCCTCAAGCACAAGTGCTATATCAAGAAACAGGTCTTGGTACATATGTTATGCTGTCTGAAATAACTGAAGAAAATCAGGAAGTTGTTTGTGCAACCGACAAATCAAAAGAAGATCCAAAGGTATGGACTTTGCAATTTGACGGAAGTTGTTCAAGTGCCGGCTCGGGAGCAGGGGTTGTGATAATTTCTCCTAATGGTCGTTTGTATCCTTTTGCATATCGCTTACAATTTGAGTGCACAAATAATACGACAGAGTACGAGGCACTTTGTTAGGTCTCAAGAATGCAAAAGATATGGGTATTAAACTACTTAGAGCTGAAGGTGATGTAGAACTGATCATGAAGCAGGTCAAGGGACAATTTCAAGTGAAGAAAGATCGCCTTTGACATTATAGATATAGAGTGTGGAATGCAATCGATTGGTTTGAGGCCTTCGACATCTGATATATTCCACGCTTGGAGAATAGCAAAGCAAATGCCCTAGCAGTATCCGCTTCACTTTTCATGCCTCATTCTGATTTTTGTCAGAATGCATTTGCTATTGAGCTAATATACAGGCCAGCCGTCCCCGATAATTGTGACAACTGGCAAATCTTCGATGATGATGACCACATCAAAGAATTTCTCATTATGGAAGATAATTTCAAGGGGCTTTTCTTTGAGGGAAGTTCGGCTCCTTTCAGAGAATCAACAACTGAGATCAAAAATACTGAAGACAACAAAGATGAATCTGATTCATTCCTCTCGTCTTTTGAAGGTTGGTTTGAAGAAACTTCGGTGGAAACTCCAAGGGATGCGAAAGTAGTGGAAGAGGCGAATTCGAGTATTATCCAGTTAAAAGGAAATAAAATCCCTAAGGGTCTTGTATCTTTGGAGGATATATTTGATAGACATGATAGATATATCCAAAATCAAAGAAGAATGGATGATAAGACCTCTGCAGAGCATCATCAGGTGAACATTGGTTCAGATGACAAGCCTAGGCTTGTTAATATAGGCAAGTGTTGTACAGAGGAAGAAAGCGAGAAGTTTATCTCTCTTTTTAGACAATACCGAGATGTTTTTGCCTGGTCATACAAAGACTTGAAAGTCTTCACACCCGTTGAATTGTCTCACACCATTCCATTAAAACTTGATACAAAGCCTTTCAAGCAGAAACAAAGATATTACAATCCACGGATTCAAGATACAATTTATGCGGAGATCCAAAAGATGGTGGATGCAAAGATAATATTTCCAATTCAGCATTCAACATGGGTGTCAAACATAGTTCCTGTGCGCAAGAAAAATGGCAAAATCAGAATTTGCGTGGATTTCAGGAACTTGAACCAATCATCTCTCAAGGATAATTATCCTCTGCCAATCATGGAGCACACATTGCAAACAGTCACCGGTTCTGAGATGTTATCATTGCTTGATGGTTTTTCTGGATATAACCAAATCGCTGTGGCCCAGGAAGATCAGTTCAAGACAGCTTTCACCACCCCATGGGGTACGTTTGCTTATGAAAGGATGCCTTTCGGCCTCATCAATGCTAGTGCCACATTCTAGAGAGCTATGGATTTGGCATTTGGAGATTTGAAGAACAAGTTGATCGTTGTTTACCTTGATGATCTCACTGTTTTCTCAAAAACACGAGGAGACCATTTTAACCACTTGGTGAAAGTGTTCAAAAGATGCAAATATCATGGGATTTCTTTGAATCCTAAGAAGTCTATCTTTGCAGTAACGGAAGGTAAACTACTAGGCCATATTGTTTCCAAGGAGGGAACACATATTGATCCTAGTCGGGTTGATTCTATTAGAAATTTGTCTCTACCAACAAGCAAAACTGGTGTGCACTCCTTCGGTAAAATAAATTTCATACGAAGGTTTATACCAAATTTCTCAGAGCTTACGAAGGATATATCAGCTATGATGAAGAAAACATCTACTTTCAAATGGACAGATGAAGGTAAGAAGGCGTTTGTTGCAATCAAGGAAGCCATTAGCCAAACGCCAGTGTTAGTCCATCCTAATTTTACTAAAGACTTCATTCTCTACTGTTATGCATTTGAACATACCATGTCTGCCATATTGACACAAAGGTTGAATGAAGATGCCAAGTCTCCAATTGCTTTCATGAGTAGCAGTTTCAAAGATAGTGAAATGTGGTATTCTCAAATAGAGAAGAACGCGTATGCAGTTGTGAGAGCGGTGAAGAATTTCAGATTCTATATTTTGTCTGCTCACACAACGGTATATGTTACTGATCTAGCAGTTAAGAGTGCTAACTCAGCAGGAGATGGGCATTGGGAGAGGTAACTGGGTCGCAAGGGTCCAAGAATATGATTTGGAGATTAAGCCAACAAAACTTGTCCATGGCAGAGGTCTATGTCAATTGATGGAAGAAGATGGTGATCTAAAACACCAGGCTGATGGTGAATCTGGAACTGAAACTAAAGAGGATCTTCCTATGGTCCTATTTGTTGATTCTGCCGACGAATGGTATGTAAAAATTGTATACTATTTAACTTATGGAGAATGTCCAATTCATATGGACAAACAGCAGAAGAGAACATTAAAATTGAAAGCACAAAAGTTTGTGCTTTGCAAAGACGTTCTATATAAGCAAGGGCTTGATGGAACACTTTTGTTATGCGTCAACAAAGATCAACAACAACGTTTGCTGGATACATTTCACAGTCAAGCATGCAGTGGTCACTTTTCATCAAGAGTTACTGCATTCAAGATCCTGCAAGCACAGTTTTATTGGCCAACTATGTTCCGCGACGCATACGAATGGGTGTCAAAATGTCAAATTTGTCAACAGTTTGTTGGCAAACTCAAGCTAGCGGCCATTCCCCTCAAACCAGTAATTATTAATGGTCCATTTCAGCAAATGGGGATTGGATTTTGTTGGCCCTATCCACCCACATTCCAGTAAGGGGCATATTTATGTCCTTACAGGTACAGATTACTTCACTAAGTGGGTTGAAGCTATTCCAACCAAGCGGGCTACCTCAGAAGTTGTTTGTGACTTTCTAAAAGAGAACATTATTTCAAGATTTGGGGTACCACACAAGATAGTGACTAATAATGCAACATGTTTCTCATCCGAAGAAGTGCTAGAGTTTTGTTATGATCATGGCACCATGTTGTCACATTCATCAGATTATTACCCTCAGGGTAATGGACAGGCCGAATCATCAAACAAAAACATAGTCACTATCATACGCAAGCTAGTTGATTCTAATCAGAAGGCTTGGCATAAGAAGCTTTATGATGCTCTCTGGGATGATAGAATCACCTCCAAGAGAGCTATTGGTACTTCACCTTTCGTCCTTCTATATGGTACAGAAGCAATGCTACCTATCACACTAGAGTTGTCTGCTTTAAAGCTGGCGACCGCAATTGAAGATGATGTGTTCAAAGATCCTATTCAAAATCGCATCCTGTATTTAATGAAGCTAGAAGAAGAAAGGGTGGAGGTCGTCGACAGAATCACTCATCACCAGGAATGAGTGAAGAAAATATTTGATAAGAAGGCTCGCCAGCGAGACTTCGAGATCGGTGATCAAGTCCTACTATGGGACAAAAGACATGAGCCCAAAGGAATGCATGGAAAATTTGATTCCTTATGGTACAAGATCCACGAGTTTGTAGGGGAGAATACTTATATTCTCACATACTTGGATGGCAGACTCCTTCCACTACCTTACAGAGGATTCTATTTAAAACACTTCATCCCTTCGGGGATGGAGTAATTCCAAACACTTTTGTTCTCGTAATGTGTTTCCCCTTTCTGTGATGTGACTATTATGTCGTAATGTTTTTCCCTTTCCGTAATGTGACAATTGTGTTCCTTGTGTGTTGTGAAGTTCCAACTTCTTAGGTGATGTAGGGAAAAGTCTTGTTCTAGGTGATTAGGAATGTAACCTAACTCTATTGCCCAATGGATAAAGCACTGGTCCAACTTGCAAAAATCCAGAGATTCTTGGCTCTCCTATGTCGTAAGTATCCGCCATGGTCCCCAAACAGAGCCAATTGTTGTACCCAACCAAATTTTTTGCTTCATTAAGGCATTTTGAAACAAGTCTAGAAAAGTTTTCGTCAAAAAGTCAAAAAAGCAAAATTTCTAAAAATAGAAATTTCTATTTTTAGAAATTTCTAAAAATAGACGTCGAGTTCAGTTTTCTGGGTTTCTTGAGATATGGATGTTGGTAAAAGTTTCTAAAAATAGAATCTCCAAATCAAGTGTCGCGCTCGATTCTCATTGGTCAATTTTCCTTCACGATCGGCACGGTTCAGACGGAATCTTCAAACGACCAAGTTTTCTCTACTAGGTCATTTTTGCTTTTTCAAAAGGCGAAGCATGAGCTCGAAAGTCATCAACACAGAAAAGTTCACTTGCCAAAATTCTTCGACGAGTTTCCAATGCTGTTTCAACGACGCAAAACTGACAAACGGCTGTCGACTCGACGATGCACGCAAAACGATGCAAGATGGATCCAAGGTGAATTAAAAAGTTGGAAAATCAAAAAATTGGCTAAGTTTGGTGAAACTGGGCGCCCCAGGAGGCTTGGGGCGCCCATCTTCTCCTGTGTTAGTTTTTTTTTCACATTTTTTGAGAAACGTCGAAAATGCTTCCGTCAGCTCTTTTCCGGTAGGTCAAACTTGGTCAAACTTGGTCAAAAGTCAGTCAAAGCTAGGATTTCATCACATATATGTTTAGATTACTCAGATCACCCTCTGTCCCACCTTGACAGTCGTCAGAATGACCGAAATTGAAGATCGAACAGGAGCCGTGGGCACAAAAATCGAGAAAAGGTACAAAATTGAAAATTTTTGAAAATTTTTCTAAGTGTTGAGAAACCAGGTGCCCCAAGAGGCTTGGGGTGCCCAAACTCTCTAGTGTTAGATTATTTTTGGGGTTTTTCTTGAAAAACGTGAATCTCCTTCCGTCAGCCCGGTCCGGTTCAGTGTTGATTAGTTTGGCACATTTTTCGAGGCAAACAGAAGGTGCAATCAGCTCATTTTTCATCAAGATTGCATATGTGCCAGATCATCAGACTCATTTCCATCCCAGTTGATAGAAATTGACAGCCAAACAGGGGTCCTGTGCCTCCGGAACGCGCACACAAACCAAGAAATTGAAAAAGTTGGAAAAAACTAAAAAAATGACTAAGTGTTGGGAAACTGGGTGCCCCAGGAGGCTTGGGGCGCCCAACTTGAGCAGTGTTAGAATATTTTCATGTTTTCAGTGTTTTGCGACATGCTTTGTTACCAATCTTCGCCCGTTGGCAGTTTCCGGGAGGTCAAACTTGGTCAAACGATGTTAGATCGTCGAACGGAGACAAGGGATGGAATCTCAGTACAATCTCCAAAATGTCAGGATCACTTAGCTTTTTTAGTCCATGACGACATTTTTCCGCCTTCTTGAAGTCAGAGACAGGCCATATTTAAGTCAAAATGAGTGTTGAAGTGTCGAAAATGAAGAAAATTTTGTTAGCACTTCTTTCAACTCGCGTGTTCGATGACATCATCAAAGAAAATATTTTTCGTCATCTTGCACATGAAGCCATAGGCTCCTACAAAATAGGGATTCTTCCTATTCGAAGACATCCACTTGGATTTATGCCTTAAAAGATGCTTTCTTAATGGATGAGGATGAAGTTTTCCTCTCACACAAATAAAGCTGCTTTTTCGACCAAAAGATTTATAAAGACAAGTTTTGGGCTTCTTTATTTCATTATCTTTTGCAGGTTGCATCCAGAGGAAAGATTTTATTTTTCTTTCAACGAAGATTCGAAGACCCAAACCAAGTGCTTTTTCAGTGTTCTTCATAGATTTGGGTTGAGGAAGAAGAGAGGCTTGCTTTTTCAGGGTCCTTGTTTCAAGGAGATCATTTTTTAGAAATCTGACCAGAGCTTTTTTAGTTTTCGTCGAGATGGGTCCATCCAGATTATCATCCTCTTGAAGATTGGGAGTTGTGCTTTTTTTCGGGAAACTACTTTTTTCCTGCTTTTTTGAGAAAATCTCCGCTGTTTCAAAATCTGACAATCTAGGTTTTAACAGAATTATCTACAAAACCCATGTGCCAGCTTTTTTTAGCTCACACTCTGCTTTTTCTAAAAATTAGCAAATAATTTTCAGCCATCTATCCAATACTTTTTCCAACATAGGCGTGTTCACAGTCGATTTTCAAATCTCCCATATGCAGTACTCTCCGACACAAATCAGGCACAAAACAGCATTGGTTCATGATTACCTGAAAACTTGTGAAACAGACTTGCATAAAGTACTTCCAGTAATCAATTTACACTCCTTGGAGGATGCAGGAAATAATGCTATCAAGAATCTTGGACACTCTGGTTTGCTTGCAGCGGCATCCTTTCCTATCACCGTGCAAAGTATCGAGTTTGTCATTGCTTGCGTGACGCATTACAACTCAGTCACAAGAGAAATTTAGTCAGGAGATGGACGTGTGCTCTGTAGCTTGAGGCCAAACGACATTGAAAAGTGTTTTACAATACCTATTTGGAGAAAGAACTTAACTGTTTCACTTGAAGAATGCAAGAGGGTTTGGAACAATGATAAGGAAAAATACAGAAAAAAGATTGGTCAGAGGTGGTTGAAAGAAAAGCAGAATATTATACCAAAGAACATTGGACATGGAGAATTCAAGGACGAGCATGCAATAACGATTACTCTACTAAGTTGTATCACGGGTCAAGCAGATGCAAACAAATTTCAGCCTTGGATGTTTTACATCATGTCCCAGATTGTTGACGGAACCGAATTCTATGATTGGTGGGCACTAATCAGTGATAGTCTCCATCAACAAATAATTGATTTTCAAAGGGATCATGAATTCCATATAATATCATACCTTGTGTATTTGATGGCTTTTCAGGGTCAATTCAGAGGTTTGAATGTTGTTGGAACTCTGGGCACTTAGCATGTGTATCATCATTTCCCGCAGTTAGAGATCTCTCAAGCTGAACGACATTACAGGCGGGTGAATGATGCATTCTTGATGCATGCAGTGCGAGACATGGACAATGAGTTGCATATACGGTTTTCCATAGAGGCTAGAATAGCAATGGTAGAATGGGCTGATTGGTTTATCCAATTTCCTACCTTTTCCTACATCAGAGTATATGGCTTCTCAGAAGAGCCAGCCATGTTGCCGCGATATCCTACAGACGAAATAGCATTTATGGAATTTTTGAGGCAAGCTTATGAAGTGCATACATTTTTGTGTAGCAGACGCAAGACTGCCTTCAATTTTCCACTTGGGATGAGTATTTACAGATGTAGATCTGGAGCAGATGCCAAGGTAATCGGTAATGAATCATCTAGATATGGTCTTAAGTTTTTTGACAGGAGATCTTCATATGATCCCCGTGGTGTTTATGCATCACATCTTGGTCAGAATTGTACACACAAGTTTGCAGTTGAAGACTTCTGGGCTAATTGTGCTGATGAGTTTGAAGTGCGAGGACGCAGTTACAGCAAGTTCACTCTTCAGCAGATGTCTGATATCCTATTAGAAGACATAGAGGGTTTGATAGAGAGTGGTGAAGTTCTACTTCCCACGTATTTCAGAGACCAAATTAAGCAACAACCGTTGCCGCCAGTTAATTGGTCAGTAAAAGAAAGCACTTCCATTAAGGAGAGAACAAGTCGAATGGGTTAAAAACAATTTGATATTCTTGAAGACTAAGCGGAAGGATGATATTCCATTAGCAGAGCCGCCAGTTGTGCAACCATCAGAACTTTCCACTTCCAAGCCAAAACAAAGAGTAAAAGCTATGAGTGTTCTCCTAGAGGGAACAAAAATGGCAAAGTTAAAGAGGAAAAAGGACGAGTCTCCAGCTCGTGTCCAACAGGAACATCCACCAGTTGAACTAGAAATTCCTGTTGAAACAACACCGCATGTTGAAGTTCTACCTTCAGATCATGTATCTCCACCTTCTTCACCAATCTCTTCTCCTATTCACATAGATTTAGAGCCAGATTCACCGGTTCGTAACTTTGATGCAAGCATTGATTCATCAGGAGCTGATGAGATAAGAACCGAGTTTCCAAGAGAGGATGGCTAATCCTGGCTTAAAAACATTCTGGGAAGGAAGAGAAGAAAGCCCTCATATCAGTTGTATTTAACAGAGCTAAAAAGCGTCTATCAAGACACACCAGACAAGCAGCTGAAGAAGCAAATTCGCATTGAGAAGAATGCGGATGGAGAAATAATTCTTGAGACTGCAACACCTCCAGAAAATAGAAGTGCTAATGATGTCGAGGTTGATGACTTCACAGTTGTCAAAGCTAACCTTGGTAGAAGTACTCGCCATACAGACGTCAATCTCTTCAAGGTTGCAGTGGATAGCTTGAAGGAAGGGGCGTTGAGAGATGGAGAAGACAAGGCAGCTCTCAAAGCTAAAGTTCGACAGTTGTAGCAATATGTTTCCAACCTTTTCCATGGCACTTCACAGGTTGATTTGCTTCTTCCACCAAATCTTGGATCACCAGCCGATCAACAGCATTTCAATAAGTTGGTCCTTTATGGGAGGCACATGGACAGTTGGGTAGAAGAATTTATGACCAAAGGGAGAGTTGTACTTGCAGAGCTTTATCAGTTGAAGTACAATGCTCATGATTTACGCCAAGGCATACAGGGGTTGCAGCAGATCATGGCAGAAAATAGACCAATATTTGAGATCATTATCTCTGACTTGAAGATTGCACTTGATACTGTTGATTCACCTGAAGATAAGAAGACAATTTCTACTTGGAAAGCGCAATATCTTTTCACAGTAAAAACTTATGACAGTATGAATTCAGAGTTGACAGAATGGAAAGAAAAGGTAGTCGGCATCCTCAAGTTCGTCAGATCCTTTGTCTCTCAGATCCCGTGTTCATATGAAAAAGATGGTACCCTGTATGATCTCAGGGAAGTGCAAGCAGAGTTCCAGACTCTCGTCTGCAACAACTTTAATGATGATATCAATGCCAGCAAGATGAGTATTCTTGCCGCAATGACAGTGAAATTTGACAAGGCTGCGGGTGAAGTTCACGAATTTCTTCAGATGGTTGCCAATGGTGAAGAAATGTTAGAGAATAAGAATATCATTCTAGAGAGTATCAGTGTTCCTGGCAAAGATGCAGTCACTCGCTTTTTAGAAGATATTGTTTCCCAAAATATCAACGGATGACATCACCAAAAAGCTAGAATGTTGATGAGGATGCATTTCAAAATAAAGCAGCTTTAAAACATATGCTTTTTGTTTTAAAGCATGTGCTTTCATCCTAAGCTCATCCATTCTATATTTAGAAAGAAATCACCTTGTGATAGAAGGAATCTTCTTTGCTTTAAAGCAGATTGCTTTAAAGCATTTGTTTATTATATCTTTGTCTTAGAATAGTAATAAAGCTTGCGAGTTGGCAAGTTAGGGTTAATCAAGGAGATTTTAGGGTTCCCTACTCCTTTGATTTTAGTATAAATAAGGGCATCCTTGCCTATTGCTTGGAAGGACTTTTGTGATAGCAAATTTGTTGTGCCTATTCTAGCCTACAAACATTGTTATCCAGTTGTTTGTTCACTTTGTGTTCATTGTTCTCCAGTGTTTGATTGCTTACTGTATGCCTACCTTTTGCTGCAGTATTGCTGTCCTGGAGTTGTGCAAACTCTATGATATTGAATAGGAGTCTCATGCCTATTTTGCTCTGATATTCTATCTCGATTCATCAAGTTATCGTCGTCAGATGTGTAGCTTCTGCAGCTTTCATTTTCAGCTTTCATCATTAAAGTACTTTTAGTCTTGTGGTGTCAATCTGGAGGAAAACTGCTTAAGTTTTTGTGTTAACAATCATTCCTCATTCACTTTCAATTTCCTTTGCTTTGAATTTACTCAGGAGGTTGAAAGCGTCTTTAGTCTATGCCAGTTGTAGTAGAAGTTTTATTAAAAAAGGAAAAAACCTCTTCTGTAGTGTTTAGAGTTTTATAACCTTGTGCTCTGCATTTGAGAATCAAAAAGAAGATAGGCGAAGTTTCATTCAAGTTATCTTTTCAGCGAACATCAGCAAGAAAGGGAACTCCCCCTTCCAATAGGAGAGCAGTTTATCTGTGCATAGCTGTCCATTTCGAAATCGCATTCCAGAGGTGCGAATTGAAACGCCAACAATATCAAACCCTAAATATAATACATATATTTTTATCCTTTAGGGTTTACAAGTTGTGTATGCCAAAGTCTCATAGTCATTCTCCTTTCCCTTTAAGAAGAAATCCTCATCACAATCCTCCAATGACTCATGGTTAGTTGATTAGGATATCTTTATTAATATGATAGTTAATAATCATAATGAGAAAACTAATTATGATGCACACTTCAACCAAATTAATTGTTGTGATTTTGCTTTCACAACATAGTTACTTTCTCGAGATATTGCTAATTTAGCTAGTGGTGTTTCTCCTATACATTTGATTGACTCTCTTTGTAAGCTATTGATTAATAAACCTCTTGGTCTCAAGATTCCCTAGGGAATTGGTGCTAAGGTAAAATCTTAAAGTTCTACGGATGGTGCATCCTCCTCCCCTCCCACCCAATTAACTCCTTCCATTATCACTCCTCCCACATCGAAGGTGTCTCATCATATTCCTTCAGTGTGATCCATTCTTCTTATGTGCCTTTCTCTAGTGATATGTCTTGCCCTTCTACTAGTGCCCCGCCTACTTTCCACACCCACTCTTCTAGTGGTGTCTCCTTTTATTATCCTACTAGTGTTATCTCCTCTTTTTATCCTACTAGTACCATACCTTCTTTTCCCACCATTATCACACCTTCCTCCTTTCCTTATAACATTCCTACCACTTATCCCACTCATCCTTCTAGTGTCATATCTTTACCTCTCATACCCTATCCTCTTTTTACTCCAAATTGTGTTTCTCACGCTCCTCCCATAACTATCCCTACTACTGCCTTTAATGCACTATTATAAAATCTTGATAAAGTAGAGAAAAAAGTTGATGACATGCCTAGTAAGCATGGTAGATAAGATACACATGATTATGTTCTAGTATAACACACTCCTCTTTCTTATGATAATGTGATGTATTCTTTACCAATTCAATTTATGGCATTGTGCTTTGAGATGTACAATGTAAAAGGTGGCCCACATACATATTCAAAATCTTTCCAAGATGCATGTTGTTGGTTTTTTCCCAGACTGGATGCTTATTCCCAGATTTCCCTACAAGGTAGCCATCAGTGATCAACAGGATCCCTGGGCCAGGGGCCAACAGTGTAGGAGATAGACTCTATATTTTATCTCCTCTTCTTCTTCAGGCTCTGCAAGACCTAGGGGGGTATTCCCTACTCAACATCCATGAGATACGCATACAAGGATTGGGATGCTGTCAGAAAGCAGATAAGTCCTCCTGTAAGTAGACCAAAACTGAAAGATAAGAGCAAAGGGGCTAGCTTTGGGCCTATTTGCAGTTGTAGACAGAGGACTGAGGATCCTAAAACTAATTCTAATGTCCTAATGGTTGCTTTAGAGTTTGATTATGATTTTAAGTTTGGATGCAAAGCTGGACATGGTTGTAACACAAACACAAAGCAAGATTGGTGCCTATCCAGGGCCTGGAGTCAGTAGACATACACCTGTGAATGATCAGCATGAACAGCTAAAACTGGATTTCAGGGGGATATATATGATACCTGCCTTACAAATATCTCCCAATACAGAGTGTTAAGTTATCTCTACTTATGGCATCCCTACTGCAGTATACCCTTCCCAATGTTCAACCTGAAAATAGTTTAATCTACCCCTTGAGCAGAAGTTAAGAGATCATACATTCAACACAAGAATTCTATGTTCTAGAGTCTCAAATATTGCTTAAATATCCAGACTCAGAAGAAAGATACATGCAATACTGGAGACAGAATTAACAAAACACATGCTAAGATAGCATTTCTCATATAAGATTAATCATGAAATCAGTGGGTTCATGCCAAAACATACAACAAGAGATACATAAACTCCCAGGTTTAGCTGTACAGAGCAACCAAAACGAACTGTATTGTGTTACAGAGCCAAAATGTTCAACTTTCAACAAACTCAAAATGAGTAACACTTCCTGCTTATAACAGCCAGAAAGTGTACCACAGCAATTAATTACATGATTATAACAAAAAATCTGCCAGATACAGTCCTCAGAAGGAATGGCGCTCAGAAAATGTTAATGCAGCAGACAAAGGGGGGCCTCGAGCCACGCGCCACTATCTGGAAGTCTTCATTCTCAATCAGGCAGCCTGATCGCTTGTACCATCGCCCATACTCCTGCTACAGTCACCATTAAGGGCCTCAACCACCCACGGTCGCTTGAAAACCGTCGCTGCAGTCAAAAAGAAGCTTCCCGCCAAAATGCTTCCTCGCAGGTTCAAAACATACAGGGGAATAATCCCACATTGGTGCCGCGGAGACAACTTTAGCATTTTAAAAATATGGCCGCATGCATACCAAGTGTCGAGCGTTTTGCCGTGCTCGACACACGACCCTTTGTCCACAAGCCCGTCGGCCAAACATATACCATCAGCCTTCCTCAAAAATCTCCCACCGACATCAGTTGTCTCGCCGACGCCACCTTCGTCATCGCCCAGACCAACACCGTCGGAGCAACACTTCAAACTTCATCCGATGCACCAAGTCACCCCGATGGCACTCCCGATCGGGGTGACTTCCCTCCATCGGCAAACTGCAAAAAACCCCTGCCGATATGCCAAATCTCGCCGATGAACACATGACTCACCCCCCATCAAGCCATCGGCCCAACTCCTACCGATAGCCCGCCTCCATCGGCGAGACCCCAACTGTCGGGCCAACACTTCTCCGTCCACCCGATAGCCAAAATCTCACCGACGACCACTCCATACTCGCATATCGCCAAGACATGGAACATCGTCACCCCGACATGCCAAACATCAACTTCATTGTCGACCAGACTCCCAACCATCGGAGCAACAAGAAACCCCTCCGCCGATAACAAAAGTCACGCCGACGAACGCAAACATACCTCGAATTACCATCAGCCAGACACTGCACATGTTACATCGACGAAGGCACAAAACACACCCCGTCGGGGAGACCTACCGCATCGGTAGAACTTGAAAAACTCCAACCGATAGGCCAAGCTCATGCCGATGAAGAGGAAAACCTAGGGTTTGAAAGAAGAAACCCTCCACACGCAAGCTCAATCTCCAGGCCAAAATGAGCACCAACACTGGCTCCGAATGGGGACGTGCAGGTGAAAACCTGCAGCAAGAACTAGATCTCCAGGCAGACTAGGCAAAAAACCAAAAAGCACGAACTGCACAAGACATTTACACTATATACATGTTTTTACAAATGTACATAGCGACAAGTCATCTATGCAAAATAGAACTTAAGGAATTGGCCATGCACAGGCAATTCCAGAACTTCACCATCTAGGGCCTGGAGGAAATAAGAATCCTCCCCATGAGCACTGCAAATCTGATATGGGCCCATCCATAAGGGTTCAAATTTACCATGTTTACCCTTTTCTTGACCTTTTGCATTCCAAATGAGCACCAGATCATTGACTTGAAACTTCATTTTTATAGCTCTCCTGTCAAACTGATATTTCACATCTTGTTGTCTCTTGAGGTTAATCTGGTGGGCTTTCCTTCTGTTTTCATCCAGTGCAACCAGCTGGTTCACCCTTTCTGTCATGGAGTCTTCAATCTCCTCATCATTTTCCTGGATGAATCTGTAAACTGGTAGGAGATTGTTTATGGGCAATCTGGCTGATGCACCATATACTAGCTCAAAGGGTGACATCCCAATAGCCCTTTTCACTGTCACTCTGTCAGCCCATATTGCTAAGTTCAATTTTGAGTCCCAAGCTCTCTTGTTCTTGTCCAGTATCCTCTTAATAATTTTCATGATGCTTTTATTGCTTGATTCTGCTTGACCATTCCCTTGTGGGTGATATGGTGATGCATATGATAGATTTATCCCATACCTGTTGCAAAAATCAACAAATTCACCTGATCTGAAGCACATAGCATTATCAGTGACTATCTTGAATGGTACTCCAAACCTGATGATAATATTTTCTAGCATGAAATCTGTCACCACCTTACTTGTAGCTCTCTTAGTTGGAATGGCCTCAATCCATTTGGTAAAGTAATCAGTTGCCACCAAAATCCAACTGTGTCCCCCACTTGATTTGTCTGCAATTTCCCCTATGAAGTCAATTCCTCATTGCTGAAATGGAGCATCCACAGTTACAGTCCTGAGGGGTAAAGCACCATCATATTTCAACTTTCCTGAAAATCTTTGGCAAGGGTCACACTTCCTCACTAACCTTTGTGCATCTGAAAAGAGAGTGGGCCACCAATATCCTGCTCTGAGAATTTTATGAGCTGTTGTTTGGGCAGTATAATGTCCACCACACAATCCTTTATGCATATCAATCAAAACATTGTTAGCCATATCCTCATCCACACATCTCAGCAGCACACCATCAGGGTTTTTCCAGTATAGCTCACCTTGAACAATAACATACCTGATTGCATGTAACTTTAAAGTCCTCTTTTGACTGTCATTGAAATGGGAAGGACAATTCAGATTTTGCAAGTAGTAGATAATATCCTTGTACCATTCAGATCCTGATACATTTACACTCTCATTTTGGACTGCATTAACTTGGCATGCTTCCAAGTTTGACTGTGCCATCATCTTGTTTAATCCTTGTCCTCTTACCAACTTGGTAATTTGTATTTCTATGTTGAACTCCTGCAGTTTGTTTATCCATCTGCACCTTCTTCCAGTCACCTCCTGCTGAGTGAATATGTCTTTGACTGCTGCATGGGGTACATATGCAATTACATGTGATCCTACCAGGTAAGGTCTGAAACTTTTAATGGCTCTGACTAGTGCATATGCCTGTTTTTCCATAATATCATATTTCAACTCAGAAGCCTGCAAGGACATACTGAAGAAAGCTATGGGCTGTTCAAAACCATCTTCATTTTTCTATAGCAAACATGCAGCAACAGTGTGAAAGGAAGCAAATGAAAACAATTGGAATGGCCTAGAAAAATCAGGAGATTTAAGAACAGGGGCCATCTTGATTGCCTCTTTGATACTCTGAAATGATTCAATTGCTTCACTTTCCCAGTGGATAGTTGCATCCTTCCTCATCATTTTGGAAATGTTCCTTGTGGTTTCTGCAAAGTTGGGAACAAATCTCCTAACAAAATTTATCTGTCCAAAGAAGGACTGAACTCCTTTTACAGTTTTTGGCATTTGAATTCTGTCAATAGCAGCCACTCTCTCTGGATCTATCCTAACTCCATCCTTGGAAACAAGGTGCCCTAGGAGTTTTCCTTCAACTACCCCAAAAGCACACTTCTTTGGGTTGAGAGAAATGCCATATTCTAGTGCTCTAATGAAAATCTTCTCCAAGTGCATACAATGCTGCTCCTCCTTCTTTGAATATGCAGTCAGATCATCTTGATACACAGCCAGGATTGAATCAATCAACCCTGCAAAAGCAACATCCATTGCCCTTTGAAATGTAGCACCTGCATTTGTTAACCCAAACGGCATTCTAACATATACATAAGTTCCCCATGGAGTGGTGAAGGCAGTCTTATACTGTTTTGATTCCTTCACCTTCACCTGATTATAACCTGAAAATCCATCCATCATGGATAAGAGTTCACAACCAGTCACTCTCTGCAACATAGCTTCCATATTAGGCAGTGGATAGTTATCCTTTAAAGAGGATACATTCAAGTTCCTGAAGTCAATACAAAGCCTAATATCACCATTCTTTTTTCTGACTGGGACAAGGTTAGACACCCAAGTTGAATGCCTGATTGGCACAATTATTCCAGCTTCCCTCAGCCTTTTGAGTTCTTCTTGCATCTTTGGAGCTAAGGTAGGATTAATAGGTCTTTGCCTCTGTCTGAATGGCTTAGCTCCCGGCTTCAATGGGATCTCGTGCTGGAATAAATCTTCCCTATAGGCCTTTAGGTCCTCATATGACCAAGCAAAAACATGTTTGTACCTTTCCAGTAATGCAATCAGCATACTCCTGATGTGTGGTTTGAGCTGCTTACCAATATATACCTTCTTGGGGGTCTGAAATGTTCCCAAATTTATCTCTTCTAAATCCCCCTTGTTTGTGGGAGATGTCTTTGTGACCAATTGGTCTCTACTGTCAAAAGCTCTTTCCAAAGCTACCAACCCTCTAGGGATTTTATTAGTCTTCAACTGAATTATCTCCTTTCCCACAAGAGTTTCTTTTCCATCTATGGTTTCTACAAAAGCTTGGAAATCAATTTCTTGATTCTCATATTCATCTATGCAGTGCAAAAATTTTAACAAGTCCCTATCATCATTAAACACTTGCCAACTGCATATATTTTCTGGTACTGCAGGCCTAATTTTAACTTCTACATTTGTAACATCTGACAGAGTGATGTCATCTGGCCTTATTGCAACATTGGCTAAGAAATCAGCCATAACATTCTTTGACCTCTCTATCCAGTCTATTGAAAATGCATCAAATAGTTCAATGGTATCCCAAACAACATGCTTGTATTGTTTCAACCTTTTATTTTTTGAAGCATACCTATCTCTAATATGGGATACAATCAGCTCAGAATCCCCAAATACTCTTAGCATTTTGATTCCATGTTTGAGAGCAATATTTAGGCCTAAGAGTAAAGCCTCATATTCTGCAATGTTGTTTGTGCAAACAAACCTCAGCAAGAAAGAGAATTTGAGGAGCTTACCAGTTGGGGATAGAAAAACAACTCCAGCTCCAGAGCCTTCTTTTGCACAAGTTCCATCAAAATACATGGTCCACAAACCTTGCTGGTCCAGCTCTTCAATGCAGACATTTTTCTCTTTATCTTCCTTATCATCTGAGACAACCTTGAAGTTATCACAGTCAGTGTTTACAAAGCATATCTGTTCCTCAGCTTCTTGGTCTTCCACTGTCTCTGATGATCTTTGTTCTCTGATTAGCTTAACATCCCTGCCATTCATTAGAATCATGGCATATGACAGGTCCAGCTGCATACTTCCACCAATTAGTGCTGCCCATCTTCTTGACAACAACATACCATACTGTGGCTTGATGTCAACCACTGTTATATTCATTTTATATCTTTTTTCAGGAAATGCTGCCAGTTTGAAATCTACATCCTTCATGATTCCAATAACTGGTACCTCTCTGGCATCCATAGCATAACATTTTCCACATGCCTTGTCAATTTTCAATCCAGCTTGTTGCATGATGGCCAAAGGCATGACATTTGTAGATGCTCCAGAGTCAAGCATACAATTTCTGATTATTTTTCCATTTATAACCAGGGAAACATAAAATGGTTCCACTTGTGAAGGACACTTTGTCATAGTCACTCCTAAATAGACTTCAGGAGCCTCATCTTCTTCATTACACATGACATGTTTCTCACCCTGGATCTGAACATTTTGTTTAGCTTGAAAGGGCACCCTTGAAATTAGGGATACTGTCCTATTCTTGATTTCTTCCACTTTCATGAGTTCCATAAGTGGAACAGAGACTTTTACCTGGGAGAGGACTTGAGCTATATCAAATGGAACATAATTTTGTATAACAGTTGTAGCTTGCTCCACAATCTTATTTTTATCCTGAACTGATTTAGTTTTTACTTTCATAGTTCCCTGATCATCATTCTTGTCTTGGGAACCTTTACCTTGATCTTCAGCCTGAGGGATTCTATTTTCTGGTCCTTGGGATTCATGACCTGTTCTATGTCTGAAATTTTGTTTATTATTAACCCACTGCCTTTTTTGTAATTCCATCCCCTTATTACCATGCACTGGCTATCCTATAGTAACATCTTTTGGCTGATGTGGGCTGCTTACCTGATTTTTACCCCTGAGATTGTAGTTGCTCTTGACTTGAGCAACTGCTGCAGCTGTGAAGGCCCTAATTTCCTCATCAGAAGGTCATTGTAAGTTACTCAGAAAATTGTGTGAGTTCTGAGCATAGGCATAGTTAACTTCATCATCTTCATCATATGGGAACTGTTGGCAGCCCTGAGTTCCATCATTTGTACTCTCATCAGCATCATAAAGAGTGTATCCATTGCTTATGGACATCATATTTACATCATCATCTTGCACATAATGTGGCTCATTGCATTCATTACAAGATGTAGTATTATCACACAAGGACTGAGCAATCATACACTGTGACTGTGAATGTGGCATCTGACAAATTATACACCATGGAGCATCATCAACAATATTTACAGCTTTCTTTAGAGGATCAGGAGTTTCTTTGACATGTTGAGCTCTTTGATTTGTGTTGTTACGTGGGAATATAGGTTTACCATCATGCCAATTGGTATTATAAGGCATATCATGCAATGATGGCCTCTTTTCCTGCCTTTGATAGACTTGCCTATCAGGACCTATCCCTTTTTCACTTCTAGCTAATCTATAGCTTAGGTCCTTAACAACATTTGCCAATTTGTCTATCTTATCTTCAGGGGCAGATGTATTACCTTGAGTGTTATGAGGCTTGTTTGGATTCTGCAGAATTTTCACATCATCCCTTCTGTTAGTCTTGCCTGATGCTTTCCTGTTGTTCTCAATATTCACTGCAATTCTGAAAGCATCCCTGAGAGTAGCAGGGCTTTTATCTCTTAATCCATATGCAGTTTTTGCATCAAAGGCATTGATATACAATATTATGCACATTGGTTCATTTGGCCTCATGTGATGTGGCAATTTGTTTAACACTTTAGTAAATCTTGCATTAAAATCTGCAACCTGCTCATTTGACCCTTTAGTGATACTGGTAAACTCATTTACAAAAAAGCTTGGGTCAGTTTTGTCACCATATTGCTCCTTGAACATCCTTTTAAAATCATCCCATGATGAAATACTCCGGTCAGGCAAATTCTTGTACCATTCTCTTGCCTCATCTATTAAGGATTGCATGAATGACTTCATGAAAACATCCTCATGTTCAACCTCAAAGTTATCCATGACATTTTGAAATGCTTTTAGATGATCTTCTCCTGACACAGTGTTGTTTCCTGAAAATTTAGGCACTTGCAGCCTCAGATGCTTATCAATGGGGTTAGGATATCCAGGAATACCATCAAATACCAGCTGTCTGAATCTATCTAGCTACATTGGTTGTCTGTTTAACTGATTAACATTAATATTTCTGTTTGCATTCTGGTTTCTTACATTGTTCAGTGGTATCCTAGCATCATTCACATTTTGTCTCTCATCATTATGCTGATGTTGCACTTCATTTCTCTGTTGATGTCTCTGCACATTTGCATTCTCAAGGGTAGGAATTGAATTATTCTGGGCAGTCCTCAAAGCTTGCACTTTCTTCCTCAAGTCATCTCTGATTGATATTGCCTGCTGATATTCAAACTCGGCCCTTAAGCTCCTAATTTCATCAGCTAGTTCTTCCTCGCTGGGCCTAGAGGAGGATGGTTTTATCATATTCTGATCTTCGTCTTCATCATCCCTCAGAGACTCGGCCTCTTCAAACCTTTCACTAGGGTCTAGAAATGGGCGTTCTTGGAACACCTCTGACCTCATTCTCATGTTACCACCCTGTTGCCTCTCATATGCACCCTGAATATCAGCTTCTGCATTTGAAAAGTAGGGCGCATGCTGTCCTAATGGCCTAGGGTTATCTTGTATATCATCATTTTTTCTGGGGGACCCCTCATGACTAACTGAGATAGCTCCCTTTCTTCTGTACATCATTCTTCTTGTTACTGGTAACTCTTTAAATAAAGGATTTTGTTGGGATCTTCTCCCCTGCATATAAATTTTACTTTGACTGGTTGGGAGATTACTTCGGAGTCGCCACCTATTACTAGGAACTATTTTCTTTTATAAATTAGGGTTCTTTCAAAAATAACAATTTTCAAATCACCATCCCCAGTAGAGTCGCCAATTTCTGTTGGTGACTCGGATGGGTCACAGGATATAACCCTTTCTCAAATTTCTTCCCCAGCGGAGTCGCCAATTTCTGTTGGTGACTCGGATGGGTCACAGATATATTACTGGAGATGATTAGATAGTACTTTTACTTCTCAATCCCCAGCAGAGTCGCCAATTTCTGTTGGTTTTTTCCCAGACTGGATGCTTATTCCCAGATTTCCCTACAAGGTAGCCATCAGTGATCAACAGGATCTATGGGCCAGGGGCCAACAGTGTAGGAGATAGACTCTATATTTTATCTCCTCTTCTTCTTCAGGCTCTGCAAGACCTAGGGGGGTATTCCCTACTCAACATCCATGAGATACGCATACAAGGATTGGGATGCTGTCAGAAAGCAGATAAGTCCTCCTGTAAGTAGACCAAAACTGAAAGATAAGAGCAAAGGGGCTAGCTTTGGGCCTATTTGCAGTTGTAGACAGAGGACTGAGGATCCTAAAACTAATTCTAATGTCCTAATGGTTGCTTTAGAGTTTGATTATGATTTTAAGTTTGGATGCAAAGCTGGACATGGTTGTAACACAAACACAAAGCAAGATTGGTGCCTATCCAGGGCCTGGAGTCAGTAGACATACACCTGTGAATGATCAGCATGAACAGCTAAAACTGGATTTCAGGGGGATATATATGATACCTGCCTTACAGATATCTTCCAATACAGAGTGTTAAGTTATCTCTACTTATGGCATCCCTACTGCAGTATACCCTTCCCAATGTTCAACCTGAAAACAGTTTAATCTACCCCTTGAGCAGAAGTTAAGAGATCATACATTCAACACAGGAATTCTATGTTCTAGAGTCTCAAATATTGCTTAAATATCTAGACTCAGAAGAAAGATACATGCAATACTGGAGACAGAATTAACAAAACACATGCTAAGATAGCATTTCTCATATAAGATTAATCATGAAATCAGTGGGTTCATGCCAAAACATACAACAAGAGATACATAAACTCACAGGTTTAGCTGTACAGAGCAACCAAAATGAACTGTATTGTGTTACAGAGCCAAAATGTTCAACTTTCAACAACCTCAAAATGAGTAACACTTCCTGCTTATAACAGCCAGAAAGTGTACCACAGCAATTAATTACATGATTATAACAAAAAATCCGCCAGATACAGTCCTCAGAAGGAATGGCGCTCAGAAAATGTTAATGCAGCAGACAAAGGGGGGCCTCGAGCCACGCGCCACTATCTGGAAGTCTTCATTCTCAATCAGGCAGCCTGATTGCTTGTACCATCGCCCATACTCCTGCTACAGTCGCCATTAAGGGCCTCAACCACCCGCGGTCGCTTGAAAACCGTCGCTACAGTCAAAAAGAAGCTTCCCGCCAAAATGCTTCCTCGCAAGTTCAAAACATACAGGGGAATAATCCCACATTGGTGCCGCGGAGACAACTTTAGCATTTTAAAAATATGGCCACATGCATACCAAGTGTCGAGCGTTTTGCCGCGCTCGACACACGACCCTTTGTCCACAAGCCCGTCGGCCAAACATATACCATCGGCCTTCCTCAAAAATCTCCCACCGACATCAGTTGTCTCGCCGACGCCACCTTCGTCATCGCCCAGACCAACACCGTCGGAGCAACACTTCAAACTTCATCCGATGCACCAAGTCACCCCGATGGCACTCCCGATCGGGGTGACTTCCCTCCATCGGCAAACTGCAAAAAACCTCTGCCGATATGCCAAATCTCGCCGATGAACACATGACTCACCCCCCATCAAGCCATCGGCCCAACTCCTACCGATAGCCCGCCTCCATCGGCAAGACCCCAACTGTCGGGCCAACACTTCTCCGTCCACCCGATAGCCAAAATCTCACCGACGACCACTCCATACTCGCATATCGCCAAGACATGGAACATCGTCACCCCGACATGCCGAACATCAACTTCATTGTCGACCAGACTCCCAACCATCGGAGCAACAAGAAACCCCTCCGCCGATAACAAAAGTCACGCCGACGAACGCAAACATACCTCGAATTACCATTGGCCAGACACTGCACATGTTACATCGACGAAGGCACAAAACACACCCCGTCGGGGAGACCTACCGCATCGGTAGAACTTGAAAAACTCCAACCGATAGGCCAAGCTCATGCCGATGAAGAGGAAAACCTAGGGTTTGAAAGAAGAAACCCTCCACACGCAAGCTCAATCTCCAGGCCAAAATGAGCACCAACACATGTTTAGACTATGTTTATAAAGATAAGTTGGTCATGTTATTTCCACGCATATTAAAGGATTTTGTTATACAATGGTTTTATTCTTCTACCGTATGGATCCATTCATTCCTTTTCTAATTTGGCTAAAGATTTTTTCAATCATTTACATTGTGAATATAGAATTTAAGAGTACAATTTCTAATTTTTTTGAGTGTGCTCAAAGGCCTAATGAGAGGATTAATGATTATGTGATTAGATATTAGTCTTTATATGGTAAAATGAAAGCTAAGAAAAGAAGAAACTAAGAAAACAATATGATATTCTTTCTAGTATTATTTATAATCTAAAGCCTAAGTTTTATCAATTCCTCCATGTTTAGAGGAAAGTGTCCCTACTTTCTCCTCAAGATGAGGAAATATCTGGTCAAAAGAGGATTGGGAAATCTACTTAACTTGGGTGGTCTAGTGTACCCTTACAACCTGTTAGAATCTGTAAAATAGATTATAACCCAGAATCAATTGAAAGAGTTAGAAACATAAACTGTAAATGCAAAAGCATGACAACGATACCAAGAGATTGATGTGAAATGCTTGAATGGAAAATAGCATCAATTAACTATCTCCAATATCAAATATGAAAATACAAGCTAGGTAGCATGCTTATATAGACCAAGGAGAGGGAGGAGGTGGCAACATCGACCAATGAGGAGCAACCATCTATCATACTAAAGTTAGTAAAGTATCTTCCCAAGATAGCTAATGGTTGCTCACATGTAGGAAGGTGACACCTCATAATCCACTCACCTAATAAAACATGCTTTATTAACCTAAGCAAGCTTAAATAAATGTGTAGGAAAAACCTTATAATAAGAAATAAAAAACCTACACTAACACCCCCCTTAAGCGTAGCTTAGGTGGGTAAAGAGATGGGTCTTGGAAAATGAAGCCTGATGAGGTACCCGTGTATATAAAATTCCCCCCAAAGAGAAGAAGTCTCCCAGAAGAGAGAAAAGCCCCCCCAAATAGAGAGAGAAGAAACCCCCCAAAGTAGAGAGAGCGAAAGAGACTATGAACCCCCCCCACAATGAAGTAATGAGTCTGATGTCAAAGAAGGATGCCCATATATGAATGCTGAAAATGATCCATTTGTGGCAAATGACATTTCTCCCCTTAGGAAGAAACAACTCCAATGGTGAATGTTGAAGTAACTCCCACTCAAAGAATTAAGGAATGGGTTTTTCTTTTTGATATTAAGTAATTCCTTAGTTTTTTAAATATTCGCCCAGGTTTAAATCTATCCTCTGTTATAATCAATCTTCGTATACCATCAACCCCTTTAAGTTTAATGCGTTTCTTAAATAATCTTATGGTATTTATCGCATCCTTTTAGAAGACAACAACCTTTTTCTTTTCCAATGGCCCACAACTTATTCCACATTCAATCTGTATATTTGATGCAGGAGCATCCCTAGTTCAAGAGCAATCTTGCATCAAGCGAAACATTTACATTTTAATTTGTTTCTTTTCATTTTCCAGTTCAGTTCAGGTAGTTCAATCAATAGCAGTTTCTGTATTCTGGTCTGCATTCTATTGCAGTTGCATTTTAGACCTTGTAGAGCTAGACTTAACATCTAGATACACTCATGCACATCATATCCAAAACTTAGAGCATTTAGATCAAGTACCAGAAGGTTATCGCTATCATAAGATCAACTGTTTTCTTAGAATATAGCATCTTGGCAATCCCAGATAATCAGCTGAAGGAGAAGACTTGTGGAGCATTTCATGACTTGCAAAGCTAAATTACACATCATTCAATGTTGTATGGTTCGTGGCTGACCTTCCCTAAGATCCACACATCATTCTATGCATTTGGGATCGAGTTCTATTCATTTAGGACCAACCTTGGCCAACACAGAGGAATCATATATTCTAGAAATGATATATATTGATGTAATAGATGCCTAGGAAAGTAGTTCAAAAGATGAGAGATAGTGGATAATTTAAATTCTTTACGAAGGAGCTTCAAAGCCATATCTTGTGTACATTCTGTAATTTTGTAATCAAGCATGTGAGTCCAATTGTAAGCCCACATGATGCCGACCAATTTGTATTTGAATTCTATGATATACTGAATGATTGAATATGTGTTTGTTTCATATCTTTGAGTTGTTTTCGCTATGTTTACTCTAGTTGCATAGTCTGGACAGTTCACTATGTGCACCCTCCTAACCATGACTGCAACAAGTGGTATCAAAGAAAAAGTTTGAATCTTTATGAGTTAATTGAGCAAAGTTGGCGAAGGAATTCCATAAGATCTTATTGTGAACAAATCGTTGAATCTGAGGTAGGTTACTTGTGTTGCAACCAATCATCGATTGTGAGGCAGTTGTCACCTTGTAGCCCAATCATCAAAATTGAGGTAGTTGCACTTGATCCTAGGAAGAATGATGCTTAAGAGAATCCCTGTTGTTGGAACAATGGCCGGTAGAATGGATGAGATGATGGAGATGATGAAAATAATGAGGATTAGACTGGATGTTGTTGTAGAAGATAGAAGAAAAGGACTAAGCCCTAGACTGGATATTAAGAGTGATGATGAAGAATTTCAATTTGCGAATCAAATTAAAGAAACCCTAGAAGAAGAAGAAGAAGAAGAAGAAGAATCAGATCAAGTGAAGATGTTGCGACCTATTTCAAAGTTTGGAAAAAGACCTAGAGTTGATGTACCAAACTATACTGGCAAGTTGAATCCTGAGGAATTGATTGATTGGATAAATGACATGGAAAAGTTGAAGATCTGAAGAAGGTGAAATTTGCAAAGATAAAATTGAAAGGACATGCTGTTATATAGTGGAAAGAAGTTTAGTTGGATAGAAATAGAAGAGGAAAAGAAAAGATCACAAAGTGGGACAGGATGGTGACAAAATTGAAGAACCAGTTTATACCTGCTGACTATGAGTTGGAATTGTTGAAGAGATTGTAAAACCTTAGACAAAAGGAGAAATCAGTGAAGGAGTACATTGAAGAATTTCACAAGATGATCATAAGGATAAGACATAGTGAAGCAAGCAAGGAGAAAGTGGCTAGATACATCAATAAACTAAGATTAGACATTCAAGAAGAACTGAGTTTGGTAAGAATGACATATCTGGAAGAAGAATATCAGTTTGCCATGAAAGTTGAAGAAAAATTGAACAAGAGGCGTGATCAAAGGCAGAGAAGTAGAGGAGGTAAATTTTAGAGAGGTAGAACATTTTTTGGAGGAGAGAGATCATATGCGGAGTAGAATAGACAAGAGAGCACATTCAAGAAGAAAGATAGAGATAACAATGCATACTAGAGAGATGACAAAATTTTATACTGCAGAGGAAACCCTAATGCATCCCAGAGTGAAGGATACATAAGAGAAGGAAGAGGACCTGATATGAGAACATTTAGAGGAACCTATTTTAAGTGTGGAGGTGAAGGACATAGATCATTTGAATGTAATCAAGGGAGTACAAGAAAGAGGACAAAGAACAATGGAAGAGAAACCTATTTGGAAGAAGAAACTATTGAACTATGTGACCCCTATTCAATTGGTAAACCGGAGAAAGGAGAATCACTTATGATGAGAAGATAACTATTTCAAGCAGAGACAAATGAGGAACCACTGCAGAGGAAAAGTTTGTTCTAAACTAGATGCAAATTAGGAGGTAAATGTTGTAAAGTTGTAATTGATAGTGGAAGTTTTGATAACCTAGCTTCAAAGGAGATGGTGACTAAGTTGAAGTTGGAAAGATTGAAACACCCTAAGCCCTATTAGATAGCATGGATTCAAGATGATCATAAGGTACTGGTAAGTGATCAATGTTTGGTGAAATTTCATATTGGATCTTATTATGATGAAGTATTGTGTGATATTATGCCTATGGATGTATGTCATATCTTGTCCGCTAGACCTTGGTAATATGATAGGAAAGTTATACATGATGGGAGAAAAAATACATACACTATAACATCAAATGGAAAGAGAATTACCTTGATTCCTTTGGAAGATGATCCTAAGAGTGAAGTATGTGGGAATGCTAGAATCTGTTCGGTAGATGGAAGAAAATTTGTGGATGGTTTGAGGCATGAGAATATGTGTTATGCTTTGATTCCTAAAAAGACAAAAACATTGAAGAAGGAGACTGAATAATCACAACCGGAGGAGATAACTAAGTTGATGACAGAGTATGAAGACATCATTTCAAACAATGTACCTAAAGGATTACCACCAATCAGGAGTATCATTCATCACATGGATCTTATACCAAGAGCTAGTTTGACTAACAAAGTAGCACACATAATGACATCGACAGAGAATGAAGAATTGAATAGGAACATACAGGAGTTGTTGTGGAAAAGGTTTGATCAAAGAAAGTTTGAGTCCTTGTGCAGTACCTACAGTGTTAGCACCAAAGAAAGATAGAGAATGGAGAATGTGTACAGACTCTAGAGCAATAAACAAGATCACAGTTAAGTATATATTTCCTTTACCTGGGATTAATTTGATATTATGGATTGTTTGAGTGGAGCAAAATATTTCACAAAGATAGATTTGAAGAGTGGATACCATTAGATCAGAATCAAAGAAGGAGATGAATGGAAGATTGCTTTCAAGACAGATGAGGGATTGTATGAGTGGTTAGTGATGCCTTTTGGATTGACAAATGCACTGAGTACTTTCATGAGATTGATGAATGAAGTCTTGAAGAAATTCTTGGGTAAGTTGTTATTGTATATATGGATGACATTCTGATTTTTAGTAAGACAAGAGAACAACATTTGTGGCACCTGAGACAAGTATTGCAGAGACTAAAAGAAGAGAAATTGCTTATAAACATCAAGAAATGTAGTTTCATGAAGGAAGAGTTAGTATACTTAGGATTTGTGATTTTTGCGAAAGGATTGAAGATGGACCCTGAGAAAGTTAGAGCAATTGTTGAATGGCCTACACTAGAGAGCATTGGAGAAGTCGGATCATTTCATGGATTAGATATTTTTTACTGGAAGTTCACCAAAAATTTTAGTTCAATTTGTAACCCTATGACAGAAACAATGAGAGGTGATAGAAAAGACTTTAAGTGAACATCTGGAGTAGATAAAAGTTTTGAATTGTTGAAGCAGAAAGTAACAAAGTGGCTTGTTTTGGCATTACTGGATTTCAATAAGGTATTTCAAGTAGATTTTGATGC
This sequence comes from Cunninghamia lanceolata, assembly GCA_027924645.1. NCBI lineage: Eukaryota > Viridiplantae > Streptophyta > Pinopsida > Cupressales > Cupressaceae > Cunninghamia > Cunninghamia lanceolata. The sequence continues at coordinate 3,362,293 of BSBN01000639.1, forward strand.
AAGTGGGAATGCAATAGGAGCAGTGTTAAGTCAAGAAGGTAGACCTATAGCATATTTTAGTGAGAAGTTGAATGATGCAAGGAAAAGATATTTAGTTTATGATCAAGAGTTCTATGCCATAATTCAAGCCTTGAAGAAGTGGAGACATTACTTGTTGCCTAAGGAGTTTGTGTTGTATACAGATCATCAAGCTTTGCAATATTTGAAGAGTCAAGGAAAGTTGAATCAGAGACATATGAGATGGGTAGAGTTCATGCAGAGTTATACCTTTGTATTGAAGTAGAGAAGTGGAAAATCAAACAAATTTGCAAATGCATTGAGTAGGAGAAGAAATTTGTTGACAGAGATGAGAGTTGAAGTATTGGGATTTGATGAATTGAAGAACATGTATGAGGAAGATCTTGATTTTGCAGAACCTGGGAAAGTGTGTAAAGAACATGTTGTGATAGATAGGAGTAAGTGGTTGGACTATTTCATTCAGGAGGATATGTTGTTCAAAGGAAATTAGTTGTGCATACCTAGGAGTTCAATCAGAGATAATTTGATCAAGGAAAAACATAGTGGTGGATTGGCAGGACATTTTGGCATTGATAAGATAGTAGCTTTGGTGAGTGAATTACTTTTGGCCTCAGATACATAAGGATGTTGAGAAATTTGTGCAAAGTTGTAGATTATGTCAAGTTGAAAAAGGGAGTAGTCAAACTACTAGATTGTATAAACCTTTGACAATACCAGAGAAACCTTGGGAAGACATAAGCATGGATTTTGTAATGGGATTGCCAAAGACATAGAGAGGACATGATTCAATATTTGTAGTGGTGGACAGATTTTCAAAGATGGCACATTTCATACCTTGTAAGAAGACAGCTGATATAGTACATGTAGCTAACCTATTTTTCAAGGAGATTGTGAGATTGCATGGATTACCTAAGAGCATAATTTCAAATAGAGATACAAGATTTCTTGGATACTTTTGGAAAACACTTTGGAAGAAGATGAAGACAGATTTGAAGTTTAGTTCAACTTTTCATCCATAGACTGATGGACAGACAGAGGTAGTGAATAGGAGTTTGGGGAACTTGTTGAGATGTTTGGTTGGAGAGAAGGCAGGAAATTGGGATTTGATTCTTTCACAAGCAGAGTTTGCATACAATAATTTAGTGAATAAGAGTACCAAAAGAACACCTTTTGATATTGTTACCAGAGTAAACCCAAGAGGAGTAATAGAGTTGAGAGATATCAGCATGAAAGAAAGGAGAAGTGTAGAAGTAGAAGAACTTGCAGAACATATGAAGACAATGCATAATTAGGTAAAGAAGCATTTGGAAGAGATGAACAGTAAGTATAAGGAGCAAGCATATGAGAAGAGGAGACACAAGGAATTTGTCATTGGAGATGAAGTAATGGTATACTTAAGAAAAGAAAGATTTCCAATTGGGACATATAACAAATTGAAGATGAAAAAGTTTGGACCATGTAGGATACTCAAAAAGTTTGATTCAGGCAATGCATATGAAGTAGAGTTACCAGAGACATTGAGCATATCACCTATTTTCAACATTACAGACCTATATTGGTATCATGAAGTAGAGTTTAGTGACAACATGAAAGAAGACTTCAAGAAGCAATTATCACAACAAGCACTAGAGCAGATTGAGGACATTTTCGACAGTAGAATTGGATGCAACACCAAAGGGAGACAATATAAAGAATAACTTGTGAAGTGGAAAGGTAGACCGGAAGAAGATTCATCATGGATTTCTCAGGCTAAGGTGGACCGTTTTGGTTTTCCTCTAGCCCCAACAAAGTGACGGACTCAGTTTTTTAATAACCCCAAATTTTTGATGCAGGAGCATCCCTGGTTCAAGAGCAATCTTGCATCAACCAAAACATTTGCATTTCAGTTTGTTTCTTTTCATTTTCTAGTTTAGTTCAAGTAGTTCAATCAGTAGCAGTTTCTATATTTTAGTCTACATTCTACTACAGTTGCATTTTACACCTTGCGAAGCTAGACTTAACATCTAGATATACTTGTGCACGTCATATCCAAAACTTAGAGCATTTGGATCAAGTATTGAAAAGTTATCGCTATTAAAAGATCAATTGTTTTCTCATAACAAAGCATCCTGACAATCCCAGATAATCATCTGAAGGAGAAGACTTGCAAAGCATTTCATGACCTATGGAGCTAAATTACACATCATTCAATGTTGTATAGTTCGTGGCCGACCTTCTGATGCAGGGGCATCGCAAACATTCTATAAGTTTCACTATTTTCTTGAGTTTTGTGACAAGATTTGGTTCTTGTCGCCTTAGTGACATGAAGTGTGTTGATCGATACGATTGGCCTTCGTCACAAAAAGAACAATTAGTTATGAACATTAGGGAGAATAAGGCAAATTGGTGCACCAGTTACACGGTGAAGATCGAATAATTTGGGAAAAGACAATGTGAATATGAAGAGTCAGGACAATGAGCAATTGGAGGGCGGTTCACCTTCTATAACGACTAAGGAAGAAGGCATGAGTAAAAAAATTTGATGGAAAATCTGAGAGAAGTCGGTTGTAAAAAGAAAGAGGTCAATTTTTGGTGACATGCAGATTATGGAAATAAGTACATTCACCGACGTAATGATATTTATCTAGGATAGCAACGCATAACATAAGTTTTCATCGCTGGTGATTCTATAGATTTATTAAATGATGAAGTTAAATAAAATGCATTTCATGAGTTGAGTTGGGATGTATGGGCCCCATCAAATGTTGTAAATAGAAATTAGAGTTGCTGGGAAGATGAAGCGCCATGAGGAAAAGGAAACGCCTCTTTATGAGGTTGATTTTTTATTTATTAAAAAGAGGATGAAATGCCTATTCTAGAGGCTGCATTTTGATGATTTAAAACAGAAAGAAATTAGAGCTGTAGAAAAACTTCTAGCAGAGAGTAGGGAAAAAGAAGATTTCAGTGTTGAAATAATGTAACACCTTCATAGAGGAGACTCCACGTGATCATAAAGAGGATTACTGCACCTCTTTAAGAGGAAAAGAAAAGATCTTAATATTTTAAAACCATAAATTATGTATATGACAGGTGTGGCATATTTTTTAGGAGGCGCCCTATTTTAGGGAAAATGGCTACATGTTTAAAGGAGCTTTTGTGACATTTTCTAATGGGAGAGGAGCAAGAATTGGAAGAAGATTAAACACCTTGTAGGAAGATATTTTATTGTTCTTTGGTGCAACGTGGAATGAGGGAGAAAGAGAGCCAAAACCAAATTTGGTAACGCCTCCTTTTTATTTTATTGATCTTCCTTGGTACAGCTCAGGCAGGAGAGATGTGCTCAGTTGAGAAGATGAATGCCTCATTTTGAGGCAAATAATAAACATTTATTAGATTCTTTGTTGCAGCGCCAAAAATAGGTAGAGTGCTTAGAAAAGAGGGGACGAAGTACAACATTTTGGATGGGGGGAGAACTCAAGTGCCCAAGTCTAAGGTAAAATACCTCTTTTAGGGGCTTTAACAATGACCGAGGAACATATTTTGGGAAGGATAGGAGATGTTTTTGAAAATAGTGAGGCTACTCATGCATATATATTGTTCATGATAGAGGCTAGGAGGGCCATATATGTAAGGTGGTGCAATGTAATCTGACTTATATGTGAGTTTCTATTTTTTTTAATAAATGAAGTATGATCTTTTGTTTATGTTTATGTTGTGTGTTGAGGTTGTGAGTATTCAACAAATAGTCTATGCATTTATATGTTCCTGAAGGTTTGGTTTTGAGCTATGTGTGAGAATGGTTGAGTTTTCTATTCCATCAAGTGGTATTAGAGCCCTAAAGGATCTGGGCGATAAAAGTTTGATATAGGTTTTGGTAGTTTGATGTTATGTATGTAAGCTTGATAGGCTATTGAAGAACCCGGAAGACTGCGTAAAGGATAGAGAGGAAGAAGATTATTGGCATGGTGAAAAGTGTGATGAAGAATGAGGTATGAGAAAGTTGATAGAGTTGTGAAAAAGGTGTTAGTCATAGACATGAGGATATTTGTTGTTGCAGGCATGAGCAAGGGCTTGTAACTGCTATCCTCCAGCAAGGAGAAACTGGGTAGAAGGTGTATAACTTCCTCCATGAAGAGAGAGTGGGTAGAGGGGGTTTTGAGAGTAACATCTTCCAAGTAATTGTTGCGTAGAGGGTAGTTGTGCAAAGTAAGAGATTATATTGTGTGAACGTCGAAGGAGAAGTAGTTTGCCCTTGAAGATTGGGTAGAGATTGTGGATTACAGTAGTAAGAGGAATGGGTATTAGTGTAAAGAGACCCGTCATAATCCCATTTTGGGAAAGATATTGGGATGAGGTAGAAAGTAGAAAATATTGAGAGGGATTGGAAGAGATTGCAAGAAGAATGGAAATCTTGGAAAAGATTTATTTTCTTGATAAAGTTGTGACTACAAAAAGTAGACAAGGAGAGAAAAAGGAAGTTATCATTGCAGAGGACTTGGATAAAAGTAAGGAAAGGAGAAAAAAGAAGGTGTAGTAAGGAGCAGTAGAAGAAGAGGAGAAGGAAGTGTCCATTAAGAAGTCACCGAAGGAGACATCTTGGTCTCTTGATTTATTTTCTAATGATTTGTTTGAAGTTGTGAATACAGGTGTAAAGAAGGTTGAGAACAAGCCTTGGGAGAACCAAAGAGGAAAGGCAAGAAGAAAGCCCATAGATAAGGAATAGAAAGAAGCAATCTAGGTAGCAACACTTATGGGAAAAGGAAAAGCTATGAGAGAATTCATTGGAAGGGTAAAGGATGAGACCTCAACATCAATGAGATAAGAAGCACCTGTAGATGGTGGTGAAGATGAGGAAAGTCATAAGCAAGTTGCAGTAGAAGGTGTGCAAGGATCATTTGCAGCAGGTCCTCAAGAAAAGGTATGTTGCAAAGTATTTAAATGTAAAGATAAGAAGGATAATGAGATTTTCTGGAATAATAAGAAGGATATAGGATATGTTGTGGAATTTCATGATGTATTCGAAGGTTTTGTAGGAGAGAGAAAAGAAACCCAAGGAAGGTTAAAGTTGGTAAGCAAGGAAATCAAGGATGAGAGAAAACCTGAACAACAAGATAAGGTAAGGGCCTATGGAGGTAGAAATGTTCATTGTGAGCATGCATATGGAAATACTAATTTGAAAATGCAAGGAAATAAGGAGACGAGTAATCTAATGAATTCAAACATTGTCGAGGATCATGGGTATATGATACCAAGTTGGCAAAGGAAGTTTGTTGTTTAGGGGTAACATGCAAAGTGTAAGCAAGAAGATGTATGTAAGGCAGTTTATGACAGCAAACAATCCCAAGGAATGCAGGACATGAAAGAGTTCAAGAGGAACTATTGAAGGATCAAGAAAGGACAACAGACAATGGAGCTGAGAATGCATCAATTATAGAGGTTGAAGCTTTACAAACTGAAAATATAGATCCATATAAGGGGACAATATTTAAAGTAAGTTCTCATGAAAGTACAAGGAGTGCAATGGAGAAGTTTGTTGGAATAACCAAGAATGCAAGGCAGCAAATGGCAATAGAACTACAAAGAGAGGTAAATTGTATTGTCTTTCATTTTGTTGATGGTTTGTATAATGAGAAATCTAGACCATATTTTAATAAGAATATTGTGAGTTGTAAAATGTATGGGTTGATAGGGAAGGATGGTTTTGCTTATGATAATAGACAAAAGGATAAAGAAACATGGTCCACAATAGATGATATTATTGGTATCAAGAAGAATGCAAGGATATGTGATATTGAATGTTGGAGTATGGATGAGATGGAGCCCAAGCTTTTGGGGCATGTTGAAAGGAAGGAAATGTTTAGAAGACAGCAGGAGCTAGATGAAAACATAAAGTATGTGGAAGAAGAAGGATGTGTTTCCTTTAATGTATTTGTTTCTTGTGCAGGTGTAGAAGACAAAATCAATGTAAGAGAGAATGAATTGAAGATTGCAGTTGGAATGAGGAGGCCAGTAAAGATCCCTGAGTATGCAATGTCAAGTTGGCTTTTGGTCAAAAGGTATGTAGTTGTGATCAATGCAAGTGTGCAAAGGGATTAGAAAAGGAGAAAGAAAAGGATACCGCAAAAGGAGTAATGGCCACGTGTGTAGGAGCACATGATCTTTTGCCATGGGGAGTCTGATGCAGGGGCATCACATACATTCTATAAGTTTCAATATTTTCTTGAGTTTTGTGATAGGATCTGGTTCCTATCGCCTTAGCGACATGAAGTATGTTGATCGATACGAGTGGCCTTTGTCACAGAAAGTGAAAGGAAGCTAGGTGTGCGGAAATCACTTTGTAAACTAATCTAATGAGGGGAGAGGTATGCAAATTCTTTACAAACTTTACAATTGTAGCAATATGAAACATATATCAGAGATATTACTACATCAAACACAAAACAAGAATGTAGATAGAGAGAAGTTGACACAAGATATACGTGGGGAAAACCTTTTCAGGTAAAAAACCCCACACTCTAAAACCTACATAATGTATTATCTGAAACAGTTACAGTTTACAATACACTTGCAATGCAAGTTCTTCCAATAGTCTTCAAATATCAATTCTGGAGTTATTCTAGCAGCATAACAGTACCTGTAAAAACACTATACAACTACAACTCCAAACTATGCAATATATAGAGATTACAAGGCAAATATTGAGAGCATCTTGGGATAGGCGTCCACCTTGGCCACATGGCCATCATCCCACATCAAAGGACACTTGTCCTTGCTGCAAATATATCCCTTACATCTATCATACATGGCAGATTTGACTTTCCCAATATGGAGTGCTCTAGGCTAAAAATAGACTATGACGGATGCTCTTATGGATCTTATAGTTGTCGTAGATTTTCCCAAGATAACAACCTTTAATGTTGTAAGAGAATACGTCATACAATGCTAAATATAGCATATTCCTCTTGCAACATGTCATAGCCCAACTTGTGCACCCAAAGATGCCTTTCCCTCATGCAAAGATCATCACCGACACTTGTCATCACTTGTCATAGGAATCTCCAAACTTGGCTCTTATGTGTCATAGATTCTGTCATATGGAATATTGTCTTCCACACACCACAAGATGTCGACACATGACATATTAGTGCCACCTCAAATGGGATGCCCAAAACCATGTAGATTTGACTTGACCATCCAAGTCACATTCCAAGTAAGATGACATGTCACCATGCCACCTCAACTATGTGACCAAACTGAATGTGTAAGTAATTACAACATTAGGCAATAAATAAATATAAAAATAAATAAATAATGCTAGGAATTTGCAAAGGTTGAGACACCTTATTCCCAACATTCTCCCACTTGTCGAACACCTTGCAAGAGCCAAAAGAAATGTCAAGATTTAACTGCTAGGGGCCAAGAGGCCCATAGACTCTGAACACCATCTGAACTCTCTATGCCCACTAGTTTTGTCAATGCATCTGCAACATTCTTCAAAGTGTCTACTTTCTCCAATATCACCTTCCCATCCTCTACCATGTATCGCAAAAAATGAAACTGTACATCAATATGCTTTGTTCTGGCATGGAAAGTTGGATTCTTTGCTAAGCAAATCCCACTCTAACTGTCACAATAGATAGTAATCTATCATACATCAACACCAATATCTAAACTCAACTTCTTAAGCCAAATGGATTCCTTACAAGAATGAGTTTCTGCCATATACTTAGCTTTTGTTGTGGACAAAGCAACCACAGGTTGTCACTTACTCATCCAACTAATTGCACCACCAAACATAGTAAACACATAAGCACTGGTGGATCTCATGCTGTCAATGTCCCCTGCCCAATTAAAATCCACAAATTTATGAATACATACAAAATGCGGAGGCCTGTAGGATGACCATGATAACATAGGGAATACTCAAAAGTACCTCGCAAATATCTAAACAGACACTTTACTGCATCCCAATGTACCCATCCAGGATTACCCATAAACAGACTAAGGACTCCCACTGCTTGGGCAATGTCTGGTCTTGTACAAACCATTGCATACATCAAGCTACCAACAACACTAGCATAAGGTACTCTACTGATATCCTCTATCTCAAAAGGAGACTTTGGACAATCATTAATAGACAACTTTGTTCCCAATGAAATAGGAACAGTCAATGATCTACAATCTGCCATGCTGAATCTATACAACATGGTCTTCACATACTTACTCTGGCTTAACCAAAGTTTTATGTTTGCTCTATCTCTTCTTATCTCCATTCCTAGAATGTACCTAGCTGGCCCTAAGTTTTTCATCTCAAACGGTGCTGACAACTGAGACTTCAAATCAGAAATCATATTCTTACCATTCCCAATCAGCAACATATCATCAACATATGGTGAAATAATGATAATACGATCATTGTCAAACTTATAATACACACAATGATCTAATTTTGATCTCAAATATCTAATCGACAATGCAAAGGCATCAAACTTCAAGTACCACATCCTAGGAGATTGTTTCAAACCATACAAAGACTTCTTTAACTTGCAATCTAAATTTTCTTTACCTTTTTCTATGTAATGCTCTTGTTGTGACATATAAATCTCTTCCTCCAAGTCACCATGAAGGAAAGTTATCTTTGCATCCATTTGTTCCACTTCTAAATCATAAGTAGTTGCAAGAGATAACAAGAACCAAATAGATGTCAACTTTGCAATAGGAGAGAAAATTTCCCCATAATCAATTCCCTCCACTTGTGAGTACCCCTTTGTAACCAATCTAGCTTTATACTTTTCAACACTGCCATTTGCACCAAATTTCTTCTTGAAAACCCATTTTTATCCAACTAATTTGTTACCATCAGGCAAAGGCACCAAGTCCCAAGTTTTATTCTTTTACAAAGAAACCATCTCATCTTCCATGGCCTCCTTCCAGGAACCTGCATCTTTCATGCCCATAGCCTCTGTCACAGTTCTAGGCTCATCAACATTAGTAAGCAAAGCAAAAGCACAACTAGAATCAAGCAATGTATAACCAAACCTCTCAAGTTGCTTCTTGATTTGTGTGGACCTCCTCAAAAGATGAGGTGGAGGTTCTACTTCATCTTTTGAACTTTCAGAGCTTCCAGAGCTCTCCTCATCATTAGGTCCAACAAGGTCATTCAGTTTAGTCTTCTCAGGGGTAGAAGGAAACTGAACCACATCCTCTTTCTTTTCTTTCTCTTCTGGCTATAAAATAGTGGAAGAAGGTGTTAGCTCTTTGAAAATAACACTTCTTCTATACAACACTTTTTCAGCCATAGGATGCCAAAGCTTGTATCCTTTCACACCGACACCATAGCCAATGAAGATCCACTTAATAGCCTTATTCTCCAATTTTAACCATTTCTTCCTAGGCACATGTGCATATGCCTCACAACCAAAAACATGAAGATGTCTAACTAAAGTCTTCTTACCAGACCACACCTCCATAGGTGTCTTACCAACAAGAGCTGATGTAGGAGACCTGTTTACCAAGTAGCAAGCAGTGGCTATAGCTTCAGCCCAAAACTTTTGTTCGAGGCTTGCTTCACTAAGCATACTCCTAGCCTTTTCCATTAGTGTCTTGTTCATCCTCTCTACAACTCCATTTTGTTGCGGGGTGTATGGAGTTGTCTTATGTCTTTCAATCCCTTGCTCTTTACAAAACTTATCAAACTCTATCAAACAAAACTCACCATCCTTGTCAATTCTCAAACACTTAATCTTTTTACTAGTCTAATTCTCAGAAAAAGATTTAAACTCTTTGAACTGACTAAAGACTTCAGATTTACTTCTGAGAAAATAAATCCATGTCCTTCTACTATAGTCATCTATGAAATATACAAAATATATAGATTTAGAGATTGAAGGAACATTAACTGGACCAAACACATCAGAATGAATAAGATCCAATACACCAGAAGACTTATGGGAACTCAAGTAAAACTGAACACAGTTTTGCTTTCCATATATACAATGTTTGCAAAAGTCAAACTCGAGATTACAATCATTTAACCCATCAATGAGGTTTTTATTTTTCAGAATTCTAAGACCCTTCTCACCAATGTGGCCAAGTCTCTTATGCCATAACATTATCTTCTCAGCAGGAAGCTTAACTTCCAAAGGCATGAGCACCCTTAGGTACCCAAAATGCACTACCATCAAAATTTGATACAATAGATCTTTTAGTTGCTAGTTCCAATGGTGGGGATGAAGTGACTGCAACTCTTTTCTTCAAGTTAGAAGAACTATTGCATTTTGAAATGCATGCCTCCAACTGAAACAGAGTACCTCTCTGAGTACCCTTCACAAGCACCATAGCTCCTCTAGTCATCTTGCATCCTTTCAAGAAGACAACTTGCACACCTGCATCATTCAATTTACTTACAAAAAGTAGGTTCTATGCTAAGCCTGGGATGTGCATAACCCCAGAGATCCCCTTCACTCATCCATCAGGAAATTGGATTGTGACTCTTCCACGGCCAACTATCTTCAGATGAGAGTCATCACCCATGTACACTCTTCCACCATCGAACTCTTCATACTTCGTGAACCAGTCTCGATGCAAGGTCATGTGGAAAGATGCACCAGAATCAATCAACCACAATCATCAGATGCATGGGTGGCCAAGGCTGCAATGAAGGCATCACCATCATCTTGTGACTTGTCAAAATTTGAATCTGGGACATTCTTCTTTTTCTACTCTTTGCATTCCTTTCAGAAATGCCCAGTTTTCCCACAGTTCCAACACAACACCTTGGACTTTCCAGGAGATTTGGATCTACCCTTCTCAGATTTCTTGTCTTTCTTTTTCCCTTTCTTCTTGGGTCTTCTACGAACTACAAGAACTTCTTTGGCTGACTCAAATGACTTTCTCTACATCTCTTCAGATAACAGCGAAGACACCACATCTTCCATTTTGAAAGTGGATGTGGTACTCCTGATGGCCATAACAAGATGATCCCCAGAATCTAGTAAAGAACAAATCAGGGTCATACATCGATCCCCCTCCATCTTCACACCAATAGATGTCAATTGTGCAACCAACATATTGAAGGCACTCATGTGATCAACAATAGATCCTCCATCTTCCATCCTTAGAGAATATAGCTTCTTCCATAGGAACAACTTGTTTACCAGGGATTTAGCCTGATAAGCATCACCAAGTTTCTTCCATAGATCCTTCACAGTTTTCTCTTCATGAACATTTAATAGGATGGAATCAACTAAACAAAGTCTCACAAGACCCTTAGCTTTACAATCTTTGAGATCCCAATCATCTTGGGACATTGCCACTAGTTTTACACTAGAAATTGCTTCCCATAGGTCTCTATCAACTAGCATGTCTTCCATTTTGAGTTTCCACAACTTGAAATTGATGTCATTAAACTTTTCAACCTCTATTCTTCTAGATGTGTCTGCCATCTCCTTCCTGTAACAAGATTTTAGAATACTCTGCACAGACTCCCACTCAATCTAAGATCAATACAAAAAACCCCTACCCAACAGTTAGGACCAAAACTGGCCAGGCTCTGATACCAAATAAAAGGAAGCTAGGTGTGTAGAAATCGCTTCCTAAACTAATCTAATGAGGGGAGAGGTATGCAAATTCTTTACAAACTTTACAATTGCAACAATATGAAGCATATACTAGAGATATTATAGAAGCAAACACAAAACAAGAATGTAGACAGAGAGAAGTTGACACAAGATATACATGGGTAAAACCTTTTCAAGTAAAAAACCCCACACTCTAAAACCTGCACAATGTATTATCTGAAACAGTTACAATTTACAATACACTTGCAGTGAAAGTTCTTCCAAGAGTCTTCAAATGTTGATTCTGGAGTTATTTCTACAGCATAACAGTACCTGTAAAAACACTATGCAACTAGAACTCAAATATTGAGAGCAATATATAGAGATTACAAGGCAAATATTGAGAGCATCTTGGGATATGCGTCCACCTTGGCCACATGGCCATCATCCCACATCAAAGGACACTTGTCCTTGCTGTAAATACATCCCTTACATCTGTCATACATGGAAGATTTGACTTTCCCAATATGGAGTGCTCTAGGCTAAAAATAGACTATGATGAATGCTCTTACACATCTTACAGTTGTCATAGATTTTCCCAAGATAACAACCTTTAATGTTGTAAGAGAATCTTTCATATAATGCTAAATATAACATATTCCTCTTACAACATGTCATAGCCCAACTTGGGTGCCCAAAGATGTCTTTCCCTCATGCAAATATCCTCATCGATACTTGTCATCACTTGTCATAAGAGTCTCCAAACTTGGCTCTTACGCGTCATAGATTCTGTCATATGGAATATTGTCTTCCACACACCACAAGATGCTGACACATCACATATTAGTGCCACCTCAAATGGGACACCCAAAACCATGTAGGTTTGACTTGACCATCCAAGTCACATTCCAAGTAAGATGACATGTCACTGTACCACCTCAAATATGTGACCAAACTAAATGTGCAAGTAATTACAACATTAGGTAATAAATAAATATACAAATAAATAAACAATGCTAGGAATTTGCAAAGGTTGTGACACCTTAATTCCCAACAGAAAGAATAATCAGTTATGAGCAGCAAGGAGAATCAGGCAGATTGGTGCGCCAATTACATGGTGAAGATTGAATAATTTGGGAAAAGATAATGTGAATATGAAGAGTTCAGACAATGGGCAATTGGAGGGCAGTTCACCTTATGTAATGGCCAATGAAGAAGGCATGAGTAAAAAAAAATTGATGGAAAATCTGAGAGAAGTCAGTTGTAAATAGAAAGATGTCAATTTTTGGTGATAGGCAGATTATGGAAAGAAGTACCTTCACCGACATAATGATATTTGTCCAGGATAGCAACGCATAACATAAGTTTCCATCGCTTGTGATTCTATAGATGTATTAAATGATGAAGTTAAATAAAATGCATTTCATGAGTTGAGTTGGGCTGTATGGGCCCCATCAAATGTTGTAAATAGAAATTAGAGTTGATGGGAAGATGAAGCGTCGTGAGGAAAAGGAAATGCCTCTTTATGAGGTTGATTCTTTATTTCTTAAAAAGAGGATGAAACACCTCTTCTAGAGGCTACATTTTGATGATTTAAAATAGAAAGAAATTGGAGCTTCAGAAAAACGTCCAGTAGAGAGTAGGGAAAAAGAAGATTTTAGTGCTGAAATCTTGTAACGCCTTCATAGAGGAGACTCCACATGAGCATAAAGAGGATTACCACACCTCTTCAAGAGGAAAAGAAAAGACCTTAATATTTTAAAACCAAAAATTATGTATATGACAGGTGTGGCATAGTTTTTAGGAGGCACCCTATTTTAGGGAAAATGGTTGCAGGGTTAAAGGAGTTTTTGTGACATTTTCTAATGGGAGAGGAGCAACAACTGGAACAAGATTAAAAGCCTCATAGGAAGATATTTTACTGTTCTTTGGTGCAGCGTGGAATGAGGGAGAAAGAGAGGCAAAACTAGATTTGGTAACGCCTCCTTTTTATTTTATTGATCTTCCTTGGTGCAGCTCGGGTAGGAGAGATGTGGTGCTCAGTTGAGAAGATGAATGCCTCATTTTGAGGCAAATAATAAAAATTTATTAGATTCTTTGTTGCAGTAGAAAAAATAGGTAGAGAGCGCTTAGAAAAGAGGGGACGGAGTGCAACATTTGGATGGGGGGAGAACTCAGGTGCCCAAGTCTGAGGTAAAATGTCTCTTTTAGGGGATTTAAGAGGGACTGAGGAACAAATTTTGGGAAGGATAGGAGATGTTTTTGAAAATAGTGAGGCTACTCATGCATATATATTGTTCATGAGAGAGGCCAGGAGGGCCATATATGTAAGGTGGTGCAATTTAATCTGAATTATATGTGAGTTTCTATTTTTTTTTAAATAAATGAAGTATGATCTTTTGTTTATGTTTATGTTGTGTGTTGAGGTTGTGAGTATTTAGCAAAGAGTCTCTGCATTTATATGTTCCTGAAGTTTTGGTTTTGAGCTATGTGTGAGAATGGTTGAGTTTTCTATTCCATCACCTTCACTGAGATTCGTACATCATTCTATACATTTGGGAACGAGTTCTATTCATTTAGGACTGACCTATTTGTATACACACGTTACAACTCTTCATTGGAATTTGTGACCTTCCTTGGCCGACACGGAGGAATCATATGTTCTGGAGATGATATATATTGATGTAATAGATGCCTAGGAAGGTAGTTCAACACATGAGAGATAGTGGAAATTTTGAATTCTTTGCGAAGGAGCTTCAAAGCCATATCTTGTGTACATTCTGTAATTATGTAATCAGGCCTGTGAGTCCAATTGTAAGCCCACATGATGCTGGTTAATTTGTATTTGAATTCTATGAAATACTGAATGATTGAATCTACGTTTGTTTCATATCTTTGAGTTGTATCCATTGTGTTTACTCTAGCTGCATGGTCTGGACAGTTCACTGTGTGGACCCTCCTAACCATGATTGCACCAATATCATTTTATTAGTTTATCTTTGGCTTCACCTCCATTAACATAAATGGTTTTATTTTGTTTTGGCCTCCTATGATATAGAATCAACATCTCCTTTATGGCAATGTTTCCTTGCTAGATAAAAAGACCTTGAATCTTTCTTTCTCTCTATTATGTGGAGTTGTATATATCTTGGGATCAACCTTTGAACCATGATTTACTATGCTTTGTTTCCTTTTTTGACTATTACCACTGCTACATTTTTGGATAGAGTATGTGAATGTGTTTACTCTAGTAGGATATTTATTTATGTTCAATAAATGGCAGGATGTTTCCAACGTAATCATTGTTTAGTAGGGTTGGCAGCACTGCCACAAGTTAGACGGTTTCCTTTTTGTGTGATATGGCCTCCTTCTGAAACGGTCTCCCTTCATTCTCGTTGTTCAATCTTTATTATGATCTTGATGTTCCTCGTGGTGCCATTATGTGTATTTGTTAATGCTTTGTCATCAACAACTTTTTCTTTACCTACACCCTTGATCTTTCCTTGAATGCCAATCTGGTTATTGACTGAGATTGATCTCTCTCTCATCAACAATCGACCTTGCTTTTTAACCAATTGGCCTGATATGCTTTACCTATTCAGATCAGTCTCCTTAAACTGATCGATATCATTTTATTCTCCTTCACATCAATCATCCTGAGTAGCCTTATGGCATGCCCTTACCTACTGCCTGTTTGCCCTTACCAACATTTTCCTTTAGATTAATGTTATTTTTTTAATAGCCACTACAAATAGAAATCGGTTTTAGACTATGGTTTAACATTTACATTACTTATGAATTGGGATACATGATAAGGAAAATATAATACCTCCTAGTTAAAATATTAGTAATCATGAAAATAACAATAATACAACAAATGGATTATGAGAGGGTAACATAGAACATTTATAACTTTTATGTCAGGATAGTCTTTCGACCCAATCAAGTGAATGATGTCAAAACTTAGAATTATCTAAACTTATAATCATTAGCGTGCAGTATGATCTATATATTTATGCCATGAAAATGATCCTTTTGTATCGTATCACTTAGCTAATAGAAGAAAAGATGAAATAGTAAATTGTATGCCGAAGTCATTTAGTTAGAATAAATTAAGTTCTCAAATTATCATAGTTGACATTGATTTTAATCAAAATTCCTTTGTTCTTATATTAAGTAACTTATCTTGGTTTAAGATTATGGTTGCATTCATAGTTGGTTAGAAAGGAAAGGATGTATTCTTTTGTTGTTTTATCATGACGTGCATGCTTCAAAAAAATTATAGTTAAGGATTGAGGTTGATTTGTTACACTATTGTAATTTGCATCATTATGACAATGACAGTAACGATTTACTTATTTTTACCTATAATATGTGGTTTTGTTAAAGAGGATCAAACTATTAATATTGATTGTAACTAAATTTATCAGATCTTATATAAAATTATCTTGTTTTGTTGCACTAGAATTAGTAATTTTCTCATGAGACATCTAATCTTACCTTCCGGGATAGGATACCGAATGTGGGTTTACAAAGAAGGTAATCCTATTTTTTAATATTATTAATTTGTGTTTATGCTTTGGCCAAAGTTGTTTGTACAATTGAAATAGATAGATAATAAATGCCTACTTGTTATTATTGTTCTCTCCCACATCTTGTTTGCAAGAAATATGTTCATTCTAGATTAGAGTGCATATAGGCATCAGGCATACATCAAGAGTTTCCCTCCTACCCATTTGTTTCAAGTTGCAACGCGCCTCATGCAAGGTCGGGTATTATTTGAGTTAGGAAGAATTCCAGGGAAGTGTAGTGCTTTGTGGTTGGGTGGAAAGAACATCTTAACCATGCTCTTGACCTTTGGCTTGTGGAAGACCAGTGGGTTATAGCGGCTAAAGATAGATTGTATATTTGATTCTCTTATGTAATTTAGAAATGGATATATCAATGTATTAAACATTTGTATAGCTTGTTTAGCCAAAAGATGTATTTGTACTTCTCTTATTGTGCTACTATTTACACTTGTAAAAATTGTAAAGATTGCAAGATATTATACATTTATGGATATCTCTGTTAATAGAAAGATACATTCTCTCTTTATAGATTGAAATTTGCTTTCCTTTGGTAATTTTAGTAAGTGGTTTAATCAAACTTTACATTTGGTATCAAAGCATCTAGGTTAAACACTAGGACCTTCACCTATTTACACTAAAAATGTGAATTTGTGCAGATTAATCACGATGGATACAAGGCACACTAACAAAAGTAGAGGATCCCATGGTGACCAAAATGAGAGATTACACCAAATCCTCGCCCTGTTGACCCAACAAGGGGCTAGGATGGACAATTTGGAGCAAGAAATCCAAACAAGCTAAGTGGGGCAAAATCAAAATGGAAATGGGAACCACATCTAAGTGAAGTGAGAAACCCTACAAATGA
This sequence comes from Cunninghamia lanceolata, assembly GCA_027924645.1. Taxonomy (NCBI): domain Eukaryota; kingdom Viridiplantae; phylum Streptophyta; class Pinopsida; order Cupressales; family Cupressaceae; genus Cunninghamia; species Cunninghamia lanceolata. The sequence goes on from BSBN01000639.1 coordinate 3,379,284, forward strand.
ATGAAATGTAAATAATCAAGGTAGAGTTGATGAGGAGTTGGGCAAGGACCTTAAGAAGGTTACTCTGCCTAAGTTTGATGGAAAAATAATCAGAGATGGGGCGTACGCATGGATCATAGAAATAGAGAAGTATTTTGATCTTTGAAACTTGTCTAATGATACCAAAGCAATTTGGGGGTCGTATCAGCTCACCGGTAAAGCAGCCACTTGGTGGGACAATGAGAAAGTTGAGAAGTGATTGTTACCTGGGGAAATAACATGGGAATACGTCCTGCAACTCTTTAGGAAGAGATGGTTACCCTAGTTATACTTTGACAAAAAGATGATTGAGTTTCAAAATCTTTCTCAAGGAGGGATGACAGTGACAGTATTGGGAAAGATTCTCCCATCTGCTCAAATATGTACCACAGTACCAGTTAGATGAGAGGTCCTGAATCTAAAAATTTATCATGGGGTTAAGGGCCCAAATCAGGGCAGACGTGGACATTCACAACCCCTCAACTATGGATGAAGTCTTTGAGAAAGCAATCAAATAGGAGCAAAAGTTGCAACAGGTTGCCAACTACCGCAAGAGCAGGGATGTGAAATATGGAAACAAGAGGTTTCAGGGGAATAACAATAATTAAAACAACAATAATCAAGGCAATAATAACAATCGATAGATCGGGAATTTGAAAAGGGGAAATAACTCTCAGGACCGAAATGACATGAATCAAAATGGCAACAATAAAAGAGACAACTACAACAATAACAACAACAATAATAGAAGAGACATGTCAGATAAACCTAGAGCACCCCACGGAGGATGTTATACTTGTGGTGGAGAGCACTATGCTAGTGCATGTCCATAGTGAGTGAATAACCAAAAGGATAGGAACCAACACCAAATCCATGCGACAGTCAACAACCGCAAAGCAGATTTCCAAGAGACACTGATCTAATGTATTGATAAGCTCTACGATTGTCCTATTTCTATATTAATTGACACTGGAGCAACTGAATGTTTTGTAGATCCTAATATAATTTCTAAGGTATCTATTAAACCTGGTTATATGGATAATCCATGGAAAGTTCAGTATACAAATCAGGTAGAGAAGAAGGTAGAGCTATGCCTTGCTTGCAGCGAATTAGACCTTCCTAGCTTCCAAACCCAAGTCAACCTATATGTGGCAACCTTAGGGTCTTATGATGTAATTTTGGGGATTAATTGCCTCATTGAACATAAGTCAATAGTAGATTGTGAGGAGAAAAGTGTGAGATGTTTGGATGATCGAGGAAACCATGTGGAAATTTATGGCTTGAAGAGGCCTCTCGAACTTAGACAAATCTTAACCATGCAGTTGAAGAAAGCTAACAGTAAAGGGTGTGCCATCTATGCAGTTAAGGTTAGAGACCTTGAGAGTGAACCATCATTTAATGACTATCCTATTCTGAAAGAGTTCCAAGATGTGTTTCCAGATGAGCTAACCGAGTTACCGCCAGAAAGGGAATTCGAATTCTCGATAGATTTGCTACCTGGGATTGAACCTCAGTCAAAAGCACCTTATAGGATGACTACCACTGAGTTATATGAATTAAAGGCACAATTACAAGAGTTATTAAATCAGGGGTTCATAAGACCAAGTGTGTCTCCATGGGGAGCAATAGTTATTTTTGTGAAAAAGAAGGATGGGACCTTACGGTTATGCGTCAATTACAAGATGCTCAACAAGGCCACCATAAAGAATAAATACCCACTCCCAATGATAGATGAACTTTTTGATCAAATGAAGGGAGCAAAGGTGTTTTTGAAGATAGATCTAAGGTCAGGATACCATTAATTAATGATAAAGGATGAGGACATATCTAAGACAACATTCAAGACTCGATATGGGCACTATGAATTCACCATAGTACCATTCGAGTTAACTAATGCTCCAGTGGCATTCATGAACCTGATGAATAGTGTATTCTAAGATTGTTTGGATGATTTTGTGTTAGTATTTCTGGATGACATCCCGATCTACTCCAAGTCAATAGAAGAGCATGATAAGCACTTGAGGATAGTCTTGCAACGCTTGAGGGAGCGTAATCTTTTTGGGAAGCTATCCAAATGCACTTTTTATCAAACTAAGGCGCATTATTTAGGTCACATCATTTTAGCAGAAGGGATAGCAGTGGACCCAGAAAAGCTTAAAACAATTATGGAGTGGCCAGCATTGCAGAATGTAATGGAAGTTTAGAGTTTTATGGGACCTGTCAGATATTACAGGAAGTTTGTAAAGGGATTCTCTACTATAGCAGCACCCATCACTTCGCTTCAGAAGAGGGGAAAGAAATTTGAGTGGAATGACAAGTGTGAACAAGCATTCCAACTTTTGAAGGAGAAGCTCATGATAGTACCTATCTTAACTGTGTCGGATCCAAATGGGCGCTTCATTGTGATAACTAATGCTTCAGGAGAGGGTGTAGGAGGAGCACTTATGCAGGATAGACAAGTGGTGGCATATGAGTCCAGAAAGTTGAAACAACATGAGCTGAACTATGCACCACATGATTTGGAGTTGGCTACCATAGTGCATGACCTTCAAATGTGGATGCACTACCTTCTAGGAAAACCCTTCGAGTTGAAAACGGATCAATTAGGACTTAAGTACATCTTCACTCAACCCAATCTAAATTCATGATAAATAAGATGGTTGGAGTTTTTGAGTGAATATTATTTTGGAATCAAATATATTAAAGGGAAAGAAAATAGAGTTGCAGATGCCCTTAGCCAGAGGAGACATCTTGTAGCTATGCTCACTATAAGATCAAGTTTCAGGCAATAGGTAATTCAGCGTCTACCAGAAGATGAACATTATGCTAGAGTGAAACAAGCCTTAAAGAAGGATCCCTCTGATTATAGGTTTGATAGATATATGATTGAGACAGATGGACTTTTGAGGTATCAAGGACGAATGTCTGTCCTTGACTCGAGGGAATTAAGGAAGCTAGTTCTCAAGGAATTCCACAATGCACCGTACTCAAGGCACTCCGGAGTGACGAAAATGATAGAAGGATTAAGACCCTTGTACTTCTAGCCAGGACTCAAGAAGGATGTTATAGAATTTGTGGCCCGATGCTTGGAATGCTAGTGAGTAAAGGTTGAGCATGTGCATCCGGTAGGACTTTTATACCTACATAGTGTTGGAAAATAGGAGAGAGAACAAGGAAAAGTTGCAGCTATGTAGCTTTTAAATGTTTTCAAATCTAAAATTAATAGCATGTGTAAATCTGAAAAATTACTTTCAATTTAGATGTTAGAGTATTTCTCCTATTTAATCAATCTAGTAGAAGAAAATAACTTGCAAGAAGAAGACAAGTATTTATATGGAGAAACCCCTAAGGGAAAAAACTCTACACCAAAGGTGTTTATGCTTGTATTAATTCTCTTGTGAAAGATTACATTCAATACTGAAATTCTTTGATTCCTTGATGCAATTCAAAAGCCGCTTCAATCTTCAAACTTGTAAAAACTTCAAAAAGCTTCTTTCTTTTTTCTTCTAAGTAAAAAAAAGCTTCTTATTTTTTTTTCTTCTAAGTCAAAAAAGCTTCTTGTTTTTTTCTTCTAAATATTTTACAAAAAACTTCTTTTTTTTTCTTCTAAGTATTTTTCACAATTCAACTCTCTGGAAAATGTATGGGGTTCTTAATTAATTAATATGAAGCTTCATAATTCAAAAGCTTGAAACTCAAAAAAAAAATAATTGTAGTTGATAACATATCTTCCAAAGCTCATACAAAAACCAAGCACTCTAAATTGCGAAGACTGAACTCAAACAATGTCCAAGCTTTTAGTTAACTGCCTCTTCATGATGTGGGTGCCCAAGTATGCTAAAATTAGCTTTGCCAACATCAAACATATTTCCAAATAAAAGAAACAATAGAAAGTCTTCCAAATGGGCATCTATATTTGCCCAATTACTTTATGTTGACTGAAGTGATCAATATAGATCAGTTTCATGCAAACAACATGCAAGATTGATGTCCCCAAGGTTATTTTGAATTACTTTGTTTTGTACATGCAAGTGACATGCAAACACCAAATACAACATGCAATTGATACCCATTACTTGAAACACTAAGATGTACCATCATGCAACTTTCTGGAGTTGGAGTGTTTTACAACTAATATATTAAAGTTGACATGCAAGCATTTGCAACAACATGCAACTGATACCCATTACCTGAAACACTGAGATGTACCATCTTGTAACTTTCTGGAGTTGGAGTATTCTAGAAATAATATCATAAAACTGACATGCAACAACATGCAAGCACATGCATGTCCATAGGAGCAACATGCAAGCACATGCAAGTAACATGCAACAACATACAACAACATGCAAGTACATGCAAACAACATGCAAGCAACATGCAACATGTAACAAGTAAGTACATGCAAGTGACATGCAAAAATATGCAAGTCCATGCAAGCTTTTATGAACTCATGCAAACAATATCCAATTCATGCATCTCTAACACTTTAGTTAACTCCAACATTATATCCATGCAAGGTGTCTCAACACATTATCCACTCATGTACATAAAAAGCACAACTCCAAGTCTAAATATAAGTCCCCATCAAAAGGAGATGCCCAAGTTTAACTCCCACTTACTAGGAGTTATCAAACTCTCAAAATAGACTTAGGAGAAGTCAACAAAGTCTTCATGCCCCCCACTCTAAAAATGGATGCCCAAGTTTGACCTTATCAATTAGGAATTGATTGTAAAAGTCAAAGTGATATAATTAATAAATAATTAATCTCTCAAAGCCCTTTTGTGTTGGCAAACACATTCCAAGAACTTTGGAGACACATGAATTGGTTAGGATTGCAAGTTAATGGCAAATTATCCCAACACACAGTGTGCTAGAGTATAAGTGGCAAGTAATCAGTATGGATTTTATTCAGGGGCTGCCAATGACCAACAATTGACATGATGTCATCTACGGTAGCAGCATATTACAAGAAGTTTGTAATCAGGAAGGACTTTATTCAGGGGTTGCCAATGCAACAGAAGTCCAGAATTTTATGGGATTTCCTGGATATTACAAGAAGTTTGTAAAGGGATTCTCTATGATATCAGCACCCATCACTTTGCTTTAGAAGAAGGGAAATAAATTTGAGTGGAATGACAAGTGTGAACAAACATTCCAGCTTTTGAAGGAGAAGCTCATGACAACACCTATCTTGACTGTGCAAGATCCAAATGGGCACTTCATTGTGATAACCGATGCTTCAGGAGAGGGTGTACGAGTAGCGCTTATGCAGGATGGACAAGTGGTGGCATATGAGTCCAAAAAGTTGAAACAACATGAGTTGAATTGTGCACCACATGATTTGGAGTTGGCTGCCATAGTGCATTCCCTTCAAATGTGGAAGCACTACCTTCTAGGAAAACCCTTCGAGTTGAAAACAAATCATTTGGGGCTTAAGTAGATCTTTACTCAACCCAATCTAAATGCTCGACAAAGAATATGGTTAGAGTTTTTGAGTGAGTACGATTTTGGAATCAAATATATTAAAGGGAAAGAAAATAGAGTAGCGGATGCCCTTAGCCGAAGGAGACATCTTGCAGCTATGCTCACTATAAGATCAAGTTTCAGGCAACATGTGACTCAGGCTCTACTAAAAGATGAATATTATGCTAGAGTGAAACAAGCCTTAGAGTAGGATCCATCTGATCACAGGTTTGATGGATACATGATTGAGACAGATGGACTTTTGAGGTATCAAGGACAAATGTATGTCCCTGACTCGGGGGAGTTAGGGAAGCTAGTTCTCAAGGAATTCCACAATGCACCATACTTAGGGCACCCTGGAGTGACGAAAAATGATAGAAGGATTAAGACCCTTGTACTTCTAGCTAGGACTCAAGAAGGATGTTATAGAATTTGTGGCCCGATGCTTGGAATGATAGCGAGTAAAGGCTGAGCATGTGCATCCAGCAAGACTTTTATACCCACATAGTGTGCCAGAGTATAAGTGGCAAGTAATCAGTATGGACTTTATTCAGGGGCTACCAATGACCAAGAATCGACATGATGTCATCTTGGTTGTCACTGATACATTGACAAAGGCATATCACTTTATTCTAGGGAATCTCATAGATGGATCTTTGATCCTAGCTAAAAAAATTGTTCAAGAAATCTTCCATTTGCATGGAGTGCCAAAGACAATCATTTCTAATCAAGTCACTCGCATGACTTCTAAGTTTTGGACAACCTTGAATGCAACTATGGGAACTAAATTGAACTTCAGTTCAACCTATCATCCTTAGTGTTGGTGTTTTCCAACTGATAGTTCCTAAGTTTCCCTACAAGGTAGCCATCACTTATCAATGGGATCCTCAGGTCAAGGGCCAACAGTACAGGAGACTGACTCTAAAAGTCTCCTCTCCTTCTTCAGGCTCTACAGAACCTAGGGGGTATTCCCTACTCAATACCTATTAGATAAATCTTTGACTGTGACCAAGTATTAACACAAAGCAGATGAATCATTTCTTATGAAGGCCAAAACCGTAAGATGAATGCAAAGGGGCTAGCTTTGGACCCTACTTCAATTGTGAACCAAAGGATTTTCAAACCCTAAAACTACTCCTAAAATCCTAAAGGTTTATAGATAAATGTTATAGTTTTGTTTTATGCTTGGCTGGAAGATTAGGGTTTTGAATCACAAACTTAGTACAAACCCTAACCGGTACTCATCCCAGGGCATGGAGTCAAATAGACGTATATGTGTGAATGATTCTCATAAACTAAACCAACACTCAAGTTTCAAGGGATTTAACTAGCATTTGTCTTACAAACACCACCCAAGACAGAGTATCCTGTTAACTCTGCTTACATATGTCCCTGTTGCAGTGTGTTCTTCCCCATATTCAACCTTTAACATTTAATCTATTCTTTGAACAAAAGTAGAAGATTAAGTATGCAATATAGTAAACCTATATTCTAGAATCTCAGATAACCCTTAGTTATTAGATTTAGAAGAAGAACACATATAACCATGGGGACAATTAACATAACACATGCATATAGCATTTTTCATTTACATCAACGTGAAACTGAATAAAATTTATGCAGAAATACATTCAACACACAACTCATAGACTTACAGAACAAGAGATGAAGCAACCGAGAAAAACTCAAGTATCTTATTTACTCCTCAAAATTCTAAAATCATTCAAAAACCTGATGAATGAATGACAGTTCCTTTATAAACCAAGAATGTGTACTCATCATTAATTACATTTGTCCTTTAGAGAATTTCTTGATACAATGCACCGCCCATTTTGGCATTGAGAAATTAACTACATAGAGAAAAGAGGAGAAAAGTAGATAGACATTGGAGATTGTGTTGTTGCTTGAAGGAGCTTTGCCTCATCAATGTAGGGTAGGTGGTGGTTGGTCATTCTTTTCAACTATGCAGGTCCATATTTCTCTGTCCATTCATTATATGTCTTTTCTGATGGCCATTAGAAAGAGACTATCTCTGCAACATTTTCATTATGACTAGTGTACCGAGCATCCAACAATATCTTTGTTTCCTTACAAAATATTTCAAATTTTATTTCAACTATATGCAATTTATCAATTGTTAAGCTCAAAATCTTCATAGTTGGGTCAGCATCAGTACAACAAGCAGGAATTAATTGGCTAGCATTCCCTTCAATCTCTGCCTTCCACTTATCTAGACTTTTTACTCATCCATCACCTTCCATAATACTTGGCAACCACTTCTTGTCCATCTTTTCAATAACCTACTTCTTTTCTCCCAAAACTTTATCTAACCTCAACTAAAAACTGGCAATATCTTCAAAATGCTTCAACATATCCATAACCAATTTCAACTCAGGGGGTGCCTACGCATCAAATCTTGAACATCTATGGAGGTTTCTCACCTCTCCAGTCCTTGGCAACCACCTTGCTTTGATAATTGAGAGCCTTTCTTTATCTAATTCATGCTCTTCATATGCTACTCTTCATTGTGAATAAGATCTCCAAGTCTCATCCAACCTTGCCAAGATCTTAGTCACCCTCTGATTTATCAGGTTGGTGACCATATTCTTTACTGTATTCTCTTTCTCTTCCATCAATTTCTTTACCTCCTCTTTTAATTCCTTGATCTATGATAAAAGAGGCTATGTGTCCATTGGGAGTGATTCTGTAGTCTGAATAACAGGGGGGTTTGTGATGGACCAGGCTCTAGTTGCAATTGTCCCTAATATCTGCTCAATTCTGCCATGGTCTGTGCATACTTCTCCAACAATTCATTATGTTCTTTATGTAGTTTATTTGTTACTGCCTTAGCAAATTGTGTTGTTTGCACATTCAAACTGGCAGCCTGAGGGGCAGGGGTAGTTGACACCCTCTTGATTATCACATTCCCAGTTAATTCTTCTAAACCAATCTTTGGTTTGTTGTTACCTGGGGACACGCCCAAATTGCCAAGGTTTCAAACTTTGGATCAAAAGCAGCACCTGTTAGAGCCTTATTGACATGTTCCTCTATAACATCTGAATCATCCCTTGTGATTGTATCAAATGCAATTGCATCTAATAAGGTCCAATGTGGCAAAAGTAGAACATTACTTTTAGCTACTAAAGATATGCCCTGCTCTGGGGTCATTCCACTGATATCTTTGTTGACCTCACTCAAGATCCTTTGAGTGATCACATCATATTTTGATGGGTTAGCTCCAATTTTTGCTTCCTCAATTCTTTTATGGAATTCTTCATTTTTAGTCCTCAAGACAAATGACCTAAATTTAGGGGTATTAACAAATTCATCATCCTTGATAAATTTATTGCATGCCAATATTCTCACATCCTCTATTTCAACTTCACCACCAATAGTTGACCTTGTCAATCTATTATCTGGTGAGGAATATGGCCTAACCCTTTCTGGAGAGATGATTTGATGAGTAGGCTCATGAACTTGTTCTTCTGCTGCCTCTCCTTCCAAGTTAACAATCTCCACATCTGGGTCTAACTCAAGATCAATGATCTTTACCCTTTTTGGAGGAGGGGAGTCAGGGGATTCTACCCTTCTCATATACCCACCTCTAGAGCTGCTAGGCTAGTATATGGTCTTTGTTCACCTGATGGTGCACTAGCAATCAGGTTCTCTACCTTGTCGAATATCATTTCGATCCTTTTGATGGGATCCTTCACCTCAACAAAAGCTCCAGGATATGCAGGATTTATATTCCTTCTCATCCTTTCCACTGCCATCACTGCTTCCCATTTATTTCTCAAAAGGTAGATTTCCTCCATATAATGGCAATTTCTTACTGTATCTTCATCAAGGAAGACCTAATGGGGGTACTTTGGCCTTTTGACACTTACTCTTATTTTGCCTATAAATCCCCCTAGATTAAAGATTCTTGACTGCTCCATATCCATCCTATAACATTGAAGAATAGAATCTAGTTGATCCAAGCTACTTTTGTCCACCATTATAAAATCACTGAATTTTAAAGAAGTGGGAATGAGTGAGCCCTTTCTATGCTTCTTGAAATGTTCTTTGGCAGCCTCATTCATCCGCCTTATAATCTCCATGAAAGCAATCCTTTTGGGTACAAACTTTGGCAAGGTGTAAGGAGGCACCTCACACCCATAAGCCCTGATACAAGTTGTGTGGGAGTAGAAGAACCAATCTCCCCAATTGTTCTCAATCCCCAAGTGTGGGGTTCTATCTAAGGGCCTCAAAAAATCCTTCACATCAACATGTAACCTCTCACTCTCTGGTTCCAGAAAACCAAGGACCTTTCTAACAAAGTACTCCTCAAAGATAACATAATTTGCATCCTTAAAATGCATGTCCAACATGCATGTCCACATTTGTACTGGCATCATATTTCCTTGAGCATCAGTTGTCCTCACATGCAAGTCATTGTGCCATTTACCAGATAAAGAACAAAGAATCACGTGGCACATTAATGAGTACCATGTGAATTCCACATGGGAATTGACAGTATACAATCTATTCTTTATGTCAACCATTTGTTTATGCATCTTTTCTGCTAAATAACTTGCATAATCATAAGGTTGTTTCGCTTCAAGAGCTTGAATGTATACAACCATCATCATCAAAGACAGGCATTCTATCAGCAGCATCCCTACCCAATACATGACATAAACTATGATATGTCTTAACAAAGTAGTGCATAAACATTGAGTAGTGGAAGGGATTTTCTTCTCTGTCAGATATCTTCACCAAACTGCCATCTATGCCCCTTGGTTTGTGTTTAGGCAAGTTAAATGTCCTGTCTCCATACTTGACAGTCTTGTATTTTTCTTTCAAAGCACCAAAATCTATGGACATACTTGTAGAGGGGTCTAAGTTGAACACAGTAGAGATATCTAGGCCTTTGTGAATCTTCTTATTATAGAACCATTACTAGACAGGACAGACCTAGTTCGAGGGTCATATCTTCTAGCAATTGACCTAACTAAGTCTGGATTGACAAAGACATCAGGGAAAATTAATTTAGCAAGGTTGAACTTCCAAGCATGACAAATATGGGCTCTATAATCCATCCTACGATATCAATGTTAAAAAATAATTCATGGTGACACATGCAATTTGGCATCTCTACAATTGACACATAGGTCATAGATTTTATCATTTTGACCTAGCTTCCTAACCTGGGACACTGGATCATAAGATCCTCGTCTAGACTATGCTTTGAAGAGGAAGCTTGGCTTGTCTGAGTCATTTCTCCTGTCTGTAACAACTAACCTAGGGTTTATGCAGCTCACTAGTGACTCCTTGCACCTTAAACAAGCAAATTAACAGCTAAATTGATCAAGTACATGTGATACGGGTTACTTTCTAGTTTCATCACTCACAGAGACCTGAACTCACTTTTTCTTGCATGTTTCGAAGCCTTCTGCACTGGAAATGCAATTGTGTTCACGAAAATGATGAAGAATGTCCTAGATTATATGCTTATGAAGATAAATATGCTTATAGATTATAGCATTAATGATGGTTGCGGCAGCCATTACTCTGTTTGTGTCCCAAGTATTTTGAAAATCCTTAGCTTTGCAAATTCAAATAAAGGTCGTTGATCTTTTTCTTACTTCTTGCAATCCATGGCTGAAATTGGTTGACTAGATTTGACGATCTTTGTCATCACGGTTGAAAAGTCATCATCGAATGAGAAAGGGCCATGTCAATCTACAGCCTTATCATGGACAGTATCAGTCTGGCTGGACAAGGACATGTGGCGCCATATCGTGGCATCGTAGACAAAAATGGCTCACCACTATCAAGCCCTATGCAGCCGCGAAATTCCAATCCTTTAATAGATCTAATCCTTTTATGACATCTGGCAGTAGCAGGTTTGGCAATGTAGAATCTCTAGCAGAGGGGCTGTAAGCCCATGATTGATAGACAACTAGCAACATATCATGGCGTCGTGAGGGGGTAGATGACATCACTGAAGATGTGACACGACACCACCATATACACTACATAAAGCCTTTAGACTTAGGACTTAAGGTTTTAAATTTTTATGGGTGGTAGCAGGTAAGGCTAGGACAAGGGGTTGATCACTTCATAGTCATAAAGGCATTAATTTATAACTTAAATGACCGGTAACCCTCTACTATCAGTCAACAAATGAATAGAATATAAAGCACAAAGAAAGACATAAAGCTTAAACCCTTAGGGTTCTAGGGATTCTATAGGATGAAGATAGACAAGCACATAACTAGAAACCCTAATCCAAAGGAGGCACCACCACTTAGACTAATGGTCAAACAAAGAGGGTGAATCAGGTGGTGGAGGACCTCCTTAAGATGTATTGTATGGATCAGCAGTATAAGTGGGAGGAGTATCTTCTCTTAATGGAGTTTACATATAATTATTCATATCATGCATCCTTAGGGATGGCACCTTTTGAAGCTCTATATGGGCATAAGTGCCGTACACCTATCAGTTGGGATAAGGTAGAAGACATGATAGTGATTGGACCTGATATGCTTAAAGAAATGGAGGATCAGATGAAGTTGATTAGAGAGAAATTAAAACAAGCTTTAGATCACCAAAAGAGTTATGCCGATAAGAATAGAACATTCAGATAGTTCTTAGTAGGGGACAAGGTCTTCTTGACAGTTAGACCTAAGAAAAGTTTTATTTCATTTGGAAAGGCATCCAAACTTGCTCCCAGATATGTAGGACCATTTGATGTGCTGGAAGTAATTAATCTTGTTGCATATAGGCTTGCTCTACCGCCTGCTCTAGCCGAATCCATAATGTCTTCCATGTATCTTTACTTAATCCATATCATCCAGATGCTTCACACATTCTTGATTGCATGCCTTGCAGGTTCAGGATCCAGGGGTGGTGCTAGTGGAGCCCAGTCAAATTTTGGAGATGCGCAACATTAAGTTGCACAATAGGGATGTTGTTCAATATAAGGTCCAATGGGACCAATATTCCATGGATAATGCCACCTGGGAGAATGCTGATGATATAGATAGAGCTTTTCCTCATTTGAAAAATTAGCATAAACTCTTTTAATTTTTGCATAATTATGACTTGGTTGATACATTGATATTAAGTTGTGTAGGACATTTATGTTTGATATTTGTGTAATAAGACATCGGGATGATGTCTCTTCCAAGTGGGGAAGGATATCACGTCTCAAACTTCTAGACTTTCTAAACTCAACTATAATTAGAAGTACTAGATGTTTATTTTTTATTATGTTATAAATGGATAATTGTTTATGGATAAAAGTGAATGTTATCTTTCCTTTTCAAGTATACAATTAGAAAATGATAAAAATGTATAATGCTTCGGCTTTGGAATTTTGGTCACTAACCTATTAATCAAAAAAATCAAGTTGAATGATTGTAGGTATGTGTCGAAGGCAAGAGTTTGGTTAAGGTAGAGGTGACCTAGTTGCTTAACAAGGAATGGGATGGAGGAAATCTCAATGTTGCAAACAGAAGCATTTAGCTCATCTTGCATTGCATTAATGGGATGATTTATGTGTTGATGGGATGGATTGATTACTTAAACTAGATATATATTTCCATTATGCTTCATTTAGACATACAGTTAAGTAAATTGCTCATTAAGTTTAAATAGTCCTTTTATTGGAAATAGGATAAATTAAAATCACATATTTTCCTTTATTTAATATTATATATAAAGGCAACGGGTTTCTTTTTAATCCTATTCATTTATTCTCCTAGGAAAAATATAAAACTAAATCAATAAAAGAAAATAAATGGAGAGGATATATGTAGAATTATATAAAATAAAAATTCATTCTTTATTAATACATTCCCATCAATGAGTTTTCTTTTATTTAGATAATGACAAGATTTAAAAGATAGAATAAAAACAAAAATAATAGAAAGAAAATGAAAAAGATAGAAAGGATACTAAGAATGGAAGAAAAGAAAAAAGAAAGCAAAAATCCAAAACGAAAGGAAAAAGACAGCAAATGGCAATAATAAAGCAAGCATAAGTTTGTATGAAAAAAGAAAAAATAGAATAGAGCAGGGGCATCATTGACCAAGGACCAGCATTGTTACAATGAGCAAAAGGGTAAAGAAAGAATCTACAGAAGCACAGGTAATTTGAAACATCTTGTTTGATCCATCCATCCTCTTTCTCTTTAGTAATCTCATATATCTATGATATTGCCTAAACAATGGGTTTTTCTTTTTGATATTAAGTAATTTCTTAGTTTTTTTATATTCGGCCTTCTTTAAATCTCTCCTCTGTTATAATTGATCTTCATATACCATCGGCCCCTTTAAGTTTAATGCTTTTCTTAAATAATCTTATGGTATTCATCGCATCCTTTTAGAAGACAACAACCTTTTTCTTTTCCAATGAGCCGCAACTTATTCCACATTCAATTTGTATATCATTTTATTATTTTATCTTTGGCTTCACCTCCATTAACATAGATTGTTTCATTTTATTTCGGCCTCATGTGATATAGAATCAGCCTCTCCTGCATACCAATGTTTCCTTGTTGGATAAAAAGACCCTGGATCTTTCTCTCTCTCTGTTACATGGAGTTGTATATATCTTGGGATCGGCCTTTGAACCATGCTTTACTATGCTTTATTTTCTTTTTTTATTGTTGTCACTGTTGTGTTTTTTATAGAGTATGTGTATGTGTTTACTCTGATAGGATCTTTATTTATGTTCGATAAATGGCAATGCTTTTTCAACATAATCATTTTTTAGTAGGGTTACAATCATTGCCACAACTTAGTTGGTTTCCTTTTTGTGTGATACAGCTTCCTTGTGAAATGGTCTCCCTTCATTCTCGTCGTTCAATCTTTATTATGATCTTGTTGTTCCTCGTGGCGCCATGATGTGTATGTTGTTAATGCTTTTCCATCAGTGACTTTTTCTTTACCTGCACCCTTGATCTCTTCTTGAATGCTAATGCGGTTATTGACTGAGATCGACCTCTCTCCCATGAGCAATTAGCCTTGCTTTTTAACCAATTGGCCTGATATGCTTTGCCTATTTGGATTGGTCTCCCTTAAACTGATCGACCTCATTTTATTCTCCTTCACATCAATCGGCCTGAGTAGCCTTATGGCATGCCCTTTCCTGCCGCCTATTTTCCCTTACCAACATTTTCCTTTAGATTAATGTTATTTTTTTATTATCCACTACAAATAGAAATCAGTTTTAGACTATGGTTTAACATTTACATTAGTTATGAATCGAGATACATAATAAGAAAAATATAATACCTCCTAGTTAAAATATTAATAATCATGAAAATAACAATAATACGGAAAATGGATTATGAGAGGGTAACATAGAATGCTTATAACTTTTATGTCAGGATAGTCTTTCGACCCAATCAAGTGAATGATCTCAAAACTTAGAATTATCTAAACTTATAATCATTACCGTGCAATATGATCTATATATTTATGACATGAAAATGATCCTTTTGTATTGTATCACTTAGCCAATAAGAGAAAAGATGGAATAGTAAATCGTATGTCGAAGTCATTTAGTTAGAATAAATTAAGTTCTCAAATTGTCATAGTTGTCATTGATTTTAATCAAAATTCCTCTATACTTATATTAAGTAACTTATCTTGGTTTAAGATTATGGTTGCATTCATAGTTGGTTAGAAAGGAAAGGATGTATTCTTTTGTTGTTTTATCATGATGTGCATGCTTCAAAAAAACTATAGTTAAGGATTGAGGTTGATTTGTTACACTATTGTAATCTGCATCATTATGACAATGAAAGTCTAACAGTTTACTTATTTTTACGTGTAATATGCAGTTTTGTTAAAGAGGATCAAACTGTTAATATTGATTGTAAATAAATTTATCAGATCTTTAATAAAATTATCTTGTTTTGTTGCACTAGAAGTAGTGATTTTCTCATGAGACATCTAAGCTTACCTTTCGGGATAGGATGTTGAATGTGGGTTTACAGAGAAGGTAATCTTCTTTTTCAAGATTATCAATTTGTGTTTATGCTTTGGCCAAAGCTATTTGTACCATTGAAATAGATGGATAATAAATGCCTAGTTGTTATTATTGTTCTCTGCCACATCCTATTTGCAAGAAATATGTTCATTCTAGATTAGAGTGCATATAGGCATCAGGCATGCATCGAGAGTTTCTCTCCTGCCCATTTGTTTTGAGTTGTTAGGCGCCTCATGCAGGGTCGTGTATTCTTTGAGTTAGGAAGAATTCTAGGGAAGTGTAGTGCTTCGTGGTTGGGTGCAAAAAACACCTTAACCATGCTCTTGACCTTCGGCTTGCAGAAGACCAGTGGGTTATGGCAATTGAAGATAGATTGTATATTTGATTCTCTTGTGTAATTCAGAAATGGATATATCAATGTATTGAACATTTATATGGCTTGTTTAGCCAAAAGATGTATTCGTATTTCTCTTGATGTGCTACTATTTGCACTTGTAAAAATTGTAAAGATTGCAAGATATTATACATTTATGGATATCTTTGTTAATAGAAAGATTCATTGTCTCTTTATAGATGAAATTTTGCTTTCCTTTGGTAATTTTAGTAAGTGATTTAATCGGACTTTACAAAATTGAATCCCAAACCTTTGAAGAAGCCAATAAAAATCAAAACTAAAAAATGCCATGTAATCATAATACAATGCTTTCATTAAAATAACACTTGGGAGCTTGTTCCACCACCCTTTAACCTAAACATTACCAACCATTGGTTGCTTTATAAAATTAAACATGAGTCAAGAAAATGTTGATAAATATAAGCCAGATCAGTGGCTAAAGGTTTTTCTCAACAGCATGGCATAGACTATGATGGAGCATTTGCTCCAATAGAAAAAAAGAGCACTATTTGTTTACTCTTTGCCCTTGCTACCCAAAATGGATGGGAAAATCATCAAATGGACATTAAAAATGTATTCTTAAATAATGATATGCAAGAAGAAATATGTATGCATCAACCAAAAGATTTTTTACAACTAAATAAATAAAACTATGTCTATAAACTCAAAACTCAAAAAATCTCTTTGCAGACTCAAACAAACTCCTCAAGCTTAGTATTTCAAAATAAATAATTTCTTTCAAAACTTAAGGTTTTCTAATTGTAAATCTAGCAATGATATTTTTTCAAATTTGAAAGTAATATCATATTACTATCATTGTCCTATATGTGGATGACTTGCTCATCATAAGCAGTCTTATGTCTTTAATTCACAAATACAAGCATAAATTAAATTTTACCTTTGAAATGGCCATTATCTTATCTTCATCATTTCTATTTCATTTTTTTTAAATCACCAATCTGTTATTATATCTCAAGCAAAATATGCTCAAATTTTAATTTCTAAATTCAATATGTTTGATTGCAAACCAACTATTATACCTATAGAAAGTGGTATTAAACTTGATTTTCATTCTCCTTGTGAAAAATTTAACCCTACTCTTTATTGTCAATTAGTTGGGAGCCTAATTTATCTAATTATACCTCACCCTAACGTTACTTATGTGGTAGGTATAGCATCATGATTCATGCAAGAACCTTATGTTCAACATTGGAAGAGGCAAAACTTTTTTTGGTCTATGAATATTGTGATGTTGACTTTGCAAGGGATTCCATAGACTAAAAATCCACTTCAAGACATGTTTAAATTTGGTATAAGTGCAATTACATGAGTTCTAAAAATAAACTATAGCACTTTCCTCTCCAAAAGTAAAATTTTGAAGTACCATTGAAGCAGCTAAAGAAACTATTTGGCTAAATCATTTTCTAAAGATATTCAGATGAATTTTAATTATAGTACCACACTCCTATGTGACAACCAAAGTTGTTTTGCATTTGTTAAAATCCTATTTATCATCCAAGATCAAAACATATTGAAATCCAAGCTCACTTTATTTGTGAGAAAGTCTTAAATAAAGATATTTGTCTTCAATTCTACCAAACTAAAAATCAAGTTGCAGATATTTTTACAAAACCACTATGTAGTACCAATTTTTTAAAATTCAAATCAATGTTTAGCCTTAAGAAGCTTCCATTGAGGGGGACTGTGATGACAATGACATCTCCTAGTGGTTAAAGCCTTGGATGTAAGACCTATAGGCATTTTTTTGTATGAGCCTTTCAGGCATATTATAATTCTTCTCTCTGTAATTCTTCCACTTGTAAAAATATTGTATTATATAAGACCTGCAGGCACTATGTAATGAACCCAAGTGAGGTTGGTTTCAGGAGTCTTGGGCTCCAATAAATATGTTTACGAACTGATTTAAAGCATCATTTAAGAACACTAGAATTATAAATTATGACAAGAAGACCTTCATATAGTCCAGAATACATGATCTTCTTTTTGGCATATATGTGTGTCCCTGTTTATCCTTGTCAAGAAGACCTATCTCATCGAGGTACTTCATTTTCTTCTTTTATAGAATTTGACAAGATTTGCCCCTAATAACATTAAGGGGGAATGTTGGAACACAATATTATTAGGGGTCAAACCTCTAAAATATTTCCAATGTTCTAATATAAGGTGAATTGACCTTATTTTATTTAATGCTTTATAAAGCATTCTTTAAAGTACATTGTAACAATTAATAAATTAATAAACTAATTAATAGTCATAAATTATTAATACTTAAACATTTGTAGTTTAGAAAGGTACAACAACTATCCTTTCGGGTTTTGTACCATCCCTTCTCCCTATATTTAAGGGAGGATTTTTTTCAATAATTTATATTGAAGAGGAATTTGGAAAATCTGCACTAAGAGATTTAAAGCCCTCTGTCAATGAGGAGAAGTGTATCCCCAAGTTTAGCCTATTTATTAATAGACTATTTTGTAAGTGTTCCTAAAGTTCAATAACATTATTGGTGGGGTTTTTACTAGCAATAGTTTTCTCTATGTACATTTTTTGTGAATTATGTTATGTCTCAATATTGTTTTAATTATAGTTTTGATTTAAATTTGAATTTATTATTTTCATTATTAATGATTTTTATAGCTTAAATATATTGATTTTCCAACATAAGCAATCATATAAGTCTTCACAACATGTTACAACACTCGTCTAGTTTTAATAACACTCACTCAAGATACACAAAAACACATACAAGAAACAATTAATCAAAGATAACTAAATACAATATGCAAGACCATATAATACTTCCAAATGAACGCTACTCACATCCCATAGTACAAGAGTATCCATTCTTCCATGTTATATATCTTAATTATCTCAAACAAAATCAAGGTAGAATATCATGAATCCCATACTAAATGTATTCCATATCACTTGAACCCAAAACCTCTTACTATCCATATAATTCAATTATTACTAATATTAACACAAGATTGCATACAAACAAGCATTAGAACACACACCAAACAAACAAGAGACACATCAATCAAGATTACAACAATCAAGAAATTGCGAGACATACAATTACAAGCACATAAGACAATGAATCACAAGCACATAAGACAATCAATCACAAAACTCAAGATAACAAGCATGAATGCAAGACTTACTAGCAACACAATAGAAGACTCCTGAGGTATCTCAAGCAACACTAAGATCGATTTCCCACTCAAGAATGATGACAAATCATATCACCCACAGAGCACTCTACCTCCCAAGTAGAGTCAAAATACACTTATAAATACGCCACAATACAATGAACTCCCTAGCACATAGCGGTATACACATTACTATCTATAAATCACACCACTCAATGAACAAATACACTCAAAACAATTATTAAAGCATTGATGATGATATCATTTATATGAACCATCCATTAAGTAAGATCTATCAACTTGATTCCGCATCCACCATATAATTCAAATAGATTAAAAATTAGAGATGTTACAAGTTTACACTACAATTCACCTATTACATCACCAAATTCAACTCTAGAGACCTCAGAAAAGGCAAAATATGAGTAAAAAATAAACTTTTTTAAAAAATTGATAATTCTATCTAAACTATCCCTTATATGACCTAATATTTTCTGGTAATCAAATAAGTTTCTATGTGAGCAATGCACTTAATTACTCTCCCCTTCTATTATTAGTTCCTGTGGTTGGCAGGATTACTTATGCATCAGTTAGATGCAATTTTTTTTCTTATTTGACCAATCATCATAGAGTATTTTTTTCCCAAGAATGCTATAGTTCATAAATCATTTTTTTATCCCATAATTTTAAAAAATGCTATTTATTTGTGTTCTTATTATGAAGAGTAGTACAAAAAATGAAATTATTGTTTTTTTTTATTCCAATCGATACAATATTTACTGCATTCTTAGACTTTTACATCATATGTGATGAAATTTCAATTATATTAATACTTTTGTCTAGTTGCATAACATAAAAAATATTAAAAAATTCAATGAAATAAATATGACTAATACAATAAAATATTTAAAAAATCAATGAAATAAATATGGCTGACACAATAAAATATTAAAAAATTCAATGAAATAAATATGGCTGATACAATAAAATATTAAAAAATTCAATCTAAATATCGCAGAGACAATAAATCAAATCAAAATCTCCCGTAGGAAATCTTATGAAATCTAATCTTTAAGAGTAAGAAATCAATGTGAAGATTTACGGTCATTTTCTTGTCTTTGTTTCTGCTCAAATTTTACAGTTTGTGAGACCCATTCCAAGCCTGGCAGAGAGGCAATTGATAGGATGGAGACCCTGAAGCACCTATAGTGGAGGAATCATCCGAGGAAGCGTCTGAGCAAGCAACTCCATGTTCTTTCATTGGAGATCTAGTTTCAAAAGCCCCATGTGCATCGAATCTGATCGCCCAACATTCTTATCACTCCATCACGACATCAACCATTTTGCTACTAAAATTTCTACATAAAATTTCTTTTGAGCAATTTTATTCTTCTTTACTCTTGGAATTTCATATCTGCACAACTAGGTATTCTTGATGTCAATTGTTCTTGAGTAATGGACTCCTCGTTATCTCATTTTAGTTTTTATTCACATTCAGATGAATTAACACCCCCATATTCTTTTGTCTGCATTGTTACAATTCAGTACATACCTTGTTTATGTGGGGGCTATAGCTTTTATAACCTCGTGGGCAGGTAAGATTTTTTGTTTTGAGGCTTATTAATAAACAGCACCCAGATACAATAACCAAAATAGGTCAATTGAACTGTAAATTTACAGCAGACAAGAGGAACACTCAATGCAACTCCATTAGGTATAAAGAAAAGTAGACAAATATTCACCCACAACATTGAGAATGTGCAGCTAAAAGTATTAAGAGGTGAGTGAGAGAAAAGAAATGACCTTTAATATTATTTTGACTAAACTATGTTGAAGGATATAACAATGTTCATGTGATGGTAATACTACAGAAGTAGGATGCTAGATGCAAGGGCCAGGTACAAGTATTTGGAAGCCATATTGAGCCGTGATGTGGCCTTCTATGATATGAATGTTAGAATTGGAAAAATAGTACAGAGCATTTCTGTAGATACACTCCTCTTCCAAGAGGCCATCAATGAAAAGGTCAGTGTAATGCCTCTTTTCTTTTCTTCTTTTTTCTTAGATGCTAGGTTGAGAGGCCTTCTTCCCTTGCATTATTCCTATCCCACTTTATCCCTTTTGCCTTAGCCATCTGTCTTGTCTGAGTCACATGCTTGCATAATATTGTTCGACAGTTGTACATGTTCTCCTGGTATAGATGGACTGGCAAGGTCCAATTTATTTTCAAGCTTGGTTGAAAACTCAAGGGATACAGAATTTGAACAATACATATAATGTAACATAAAAATTAGTTTTGTTCCTATAGGGGTCTTGTACACCCCAAAAGGTTGACTGGCTAGGCTGTGACATAAAAATGACCTTTGAACTTTACTGTTGTTTTGTCAAGTTTGTAATAGAGCACTCTTTAGTGCCCACATAAATAGACACATTTATGGTGACTTACGTACAAACTAGAAACATGGTCAGGAAATAGCGATGCCCATGTTATATTGTTGACCTGACTATTGCTGAAATTGAGTGATGCGGTGAAGAGCACGAAACCCTATTGAACTTACCAGTGAATCAACATAATAGCATGTTCTGATTAGGAGTAATGTTGCATACAGGTTAGTGTGTTTATTCAGTACTTTGCAACTTTTGTTGGAGGTTTTGTGGTTGGATTTTATTCAGTATGGAGAGTGGATGTTGTGACCATTGGTGTGTTGCCACTCATGGTGCTTGCTGGAATAATGTATTCTTATTCTCTCTAAGGATTAACTTCCAAGAGTCAAAGAGCATACGAAGATGCAGGAATCATTGCAGAAGAGGTACAAATCTTTAAGAATTACCTTATATAAGTTATTGAATAATATTTGGAGACTAAATTGCTTAAGATGGGTATGTGTGCATATTATGGATTGCAGGTGATTGGACAGGTCAGAACAGTGTATTCATTTGTAGGTGAGAAGAGAGCTGTTAATTCCTATTCCAATGCCTTGGAGGCAGGTCTTAAATTTGGCTACAAAAGCAGGCTTGCAAAAGGAATAGGCATGGGAGTGACTTATGGCGTTATGTTTTGTGCTTGGTCTCTGGTTCTCTAGTATGCAGGGATACTAGTCAGAATCCACAAAGCCCATGGTGGAAAGTGCGTCGCTGCACTTTTTTCTGTTATCATGGGTGGAATGTAAGGTTTCTTGACTAGAAAACTATTTTTTTCAAATGCAGGAGTTTGGGCACATATTGGCAAGGCTAAAATAGTAGTTGTTGTACATTTCGTTAGGAAATTGCTTCTCCAACTTGAGTACATTTAGCAAGGGGAAGGTGGCCGCTACAAAGATCATTGATATGATTAATTAAAAAATTCAATTTAACAAAAGAAATACCATTCTAAGAGTAACAAAAAAGCTAAATTTTTCCCATGCTGCTATGCGCTATCTTCCCTGGCAAATGTAGTCCATTCATTTTATATTCTTCTAATTTGTATATTTTATTTTCTTATTTTTCATGATTTCTTCTATATTTTGTAAGAACATGGAACTATAAATTATCTAAAAAAAATGTTTCTATGTCCTCATTTGCCAAGCCTGCATGACAATCCTGTAGTTGACCATCATCAATAGTTGCATAGAGGACCCAATGGTCTCCAGCTTCCATGCAACTCTGTATAGTACATTCCATCCAAGATATCTGAAAGAAAAAAAATATAAATGATTAGCACAATCACTGACATCAGAGAGATATTCATTACAATTCAAGAGTGGAAATTCTATGCGAATTTAAAGTAAACTAGTAGTTGTAACAAACATTCAGATAGAATACTGCTCAAAGTATTACTACAGTCAAGCTAAAAGAAATTTCCTAAATACTGCATCTAAGAGAATTTTGCCACCATTGCTTGCTTCCTTTGTTTGCAACCCCAAAAAATGAGGTTCCCCTAGTTTATATGGCTTCAGAAGTTGCTTCATGATAGCATAAGTCTTGCCCTCACTAAGTACATTAATTACAAACTTGCCTTCAGGCAAAACTAAACTTTCCACTACTCTATCTTATGCTACATGTGGTTTCATAGTTCATTCAATGACTAAAAACTTAAAATGTTATTATTATGCACAGATTTTTAGTATTAAAAAAGTTGTGTTTCAGTTTGAGATGGAGGGCAAAGGAAAATTGTTGAAAAATGAATAGAAGTAGAAATTACATTACCAGTGCTTGGAAATCATATAGAAAAAGGATATGGCATTGAATAAAGAAAAGTATAAATTCTTCAACTTGACCCTCACAGAGTGTTAGATACTAACCACTAAGGTTATGCCAAGGGGGGACAAAAGTATCTTGGCTAACCCATGATGCAAGCATTGCACTTTCAACATCACCATTCTTTGCAGACACTACACAAAGTGACCCAACCACTCTTCCCCTGCATGAATCCCAAAATAACATTCACTGGACTAGTCTAGGAATGTGGTATTGAAAGCCTGTTGACCTCTATTAGAGTAGGACAGGTGATCAAACTCATAACCATTTCTCCCATCACACAAATCACCGTGCCCACAATTTTGGATTGGTTGTGAGCAACTTAATGTCTACTCTTTGTATTCTGCAGAGCAAGAAAAGTGCACCAGATATACCAAAAAAAGCAAGGTATAGCTCAACAAAACAATATGGCACAATACTAACCCTAAAGCCCATGCCATGACGAAAATAATTGCAAGCTCCAAGTTTGTCATGACATAAGCAAAGGCAGAAGATGTTTCCCTCAACCCTATTAATAGCAGTGCTTGAGTAAATCCCATATTGGCTCAATTAACAAGTAAATCTTAGCTTGAAGTGAACTCATCCACTGAGAGATATCAGAAGCACCTGAGCTAACAAAGATAAGCTCATCTTGGACGGCTTTCCTCTGTACAAGAAAACCCAAAATATGCTTTAAAAACTATGACCAATGGTGTGAAAAAAATTGAATTAAATATCTCTTGTTTGGTTGACAGTTCTAAATATTAGAAACATCTATTGTTAGCATACCTATCAAGAAAGAAGGCAAAAGGGCACAATACAGAGGCCTCCAAGCCATAATGTTTTTAAAGAAACAAAAATTTGGATATAGCTTATATAAAAGAGATGGCAAATTTATTTAAGATCTTGAAAAGTAGAAACTCCAAAGAGTACCACATGCGGACAGTTGCCCTCCCCTGCGAACCCTATGCAAAGCTTTGTCATGGGCAGCTGTTGATTTTCTAGTAGCTAGGTCGGATCCCTGCCAGAGGCTAACCTAATCATAAAATGTTGAATGGCCTATCAGCCTTAGCATTTTAAGAGTCTCAGATATTCGATCAAGGCAGGCCCCATTTGAGTGAACTAATTTTGAAATAGGTCAGGACCTATTACTTGTAACATGCGTTTGATTTTTGGCGCCAAGGCCGACCAGGATCATTAGGTATATGGTCTCCTATAAATGTAATGAGCCTTGCCAGACGAATAGACATCATCTCTGCGATGTGTGAATTATCGTTCTACCATCTGCCAACGTTATTCTCCAGTAATCATCAGTGAATCTACTTTCGTTGAAGTGGATTTGACCTAGCTCAAGAAGCGTCGATATAACAGGAAGGCATCGGCTAAACATTTCAAAGTTATACCGATATTGAAGGTCTCACCAAAGCTGCAAGGGTCATCGACATAACAATAGCTCATCAGTCAAAGATCATAAAGCAGCATCGATATCATAAGTCTCACCGATCTCATAGTGCCATCGAGATAATAAAGGACATCAGTTAGACCTTGTAAAGTTGCTCCGATAACAAAAGTCCTGTTGAAGTCAGGTTGTCATCGGTGTATCGACTAAGCCTCTTTGAGACTTCACCGATATCATTTGTCCTGATGATAATCGTTGATTTTTGCCAGACAAGGAATGAGCCATGTTGATGGTCTCACTGTAATTTGCTTCTGCACTTAATATAAATCTGAGATTTTGTTGCTGGGTCTTTCACCTCCAAGAGGGAGGTTTTCCCAGGGTAACTCTGTGTTATGTGTGAAATTATGTTTGTTTGATTCTTACTACATTCTGATTTCTAAAATTAACATGGTATCAGAGGCAAGTTCGAATTAGTATAATCGGATTTGCAGTAACCAATTATCTACTTCTGCTCTTATCACTTCTTCAAGATGGTTCTCAGTCTTAGGGTGGAAAA
Source organism: Cunninghamia lanceolata (assembly GCA_027924645.1). NCBI lineage: Eukaryota > Viridiplantae > Streptophyta > Pinopsida > Cupressales > Cupressaceae > Cunninghamia > Cunninghamia lanceolata. The sequence continues at coordinate 3,404,487 of BSBN01000639.1, forward strand.
TAGATTGGATGGGGCTTCCAATTTCACATCATGGAGAGTCTGCATCATGCTTGTGTTGAATGAAAATGACCTTGCAGACTTTGTGACCAAAGAATCTTTCGAGCCTGAGGAAGAAGGAGAAAAGACCCAATGGAGGAAGAAAGATCTTCAAGCTCAAAAGATCTTAATTGAATCAGTAAAGGACCACGTTGTTCTCATCATCTCCAAGCTGAAGACAGCAAGCAAAATGTTTAGAACCTTGGAGTAGATGTATGAAATCAACAACACTAGTCGTGTTCTAACTTTGAAGCAGCAGCTTCATCACATCAAGATGGCTAAAGGTGAATCCGTCATGGCTTACTTCATGAGGATTTCTGATTTGAGAGATCAACTCTCATCTATTGGAAAGATTGTTGATGAAAATGATTTGACCATGCTAGCCCTCAATGGTCTTCCATCATCTTGGGAATCATACATTCAAGGAATTAGTGCAAGAGCTGATCTTCCCAAGTTTGACAGATTAAGGGCTGACTGTATTCAAGAAGAGTCTCGACTGGCTGCTAGAGGAGTCATCAAAAACACTCATGAAGACAATCATGTCCTTACTGCCTAGTCTTTCAAGAAGAAAGGAAGCTATTGGAAGAAGAACAATTTCAAGAGGAATAGAGATCAAAGGTCTAATCCACCTCATGATTCGAAGAAAAAGAAAAAGGACCTGTCTCACATCAAGTGCTTCAGGTGTGACAAATTCAGTCACTATGCAAGGGACTGTTTATCCCAGCCTACGAAACAAGGAGCAAACTTAAATGAAGTCTCAAATCAGTCTAATACTGAAGACTTCCTTTTCATTTTTGCTCTATCAAGCAATGTACCCTCAGACAGTGATACTTGGTTGATTGATAGTGTTGCATCTAGACACATCACCGGCTATCAAGAGAACCTCTCAGATTCAGTGGAGAAAGAGTCTAATCTTCATGTGGTCATTGGTGATGATGCTCGCTATTCTGTGAGAGGTTTTGGTACTACTTCCCTTAATTTAGATTTTGGAATTTCTCTTCACCTCAGTGATATTTTGTTTGTGCCGGGAATCAAAAGAAACCTCATCTCCATATCAGCACTAGAAGATAAAGGTTATCAGATTGCATTTTTTGAAGGAAGAGTGCTTGCATGGCCTAAGAAGTCCAGCATCAAATCTGCTTGTGTCATTGGGAATAGGTATGAGAGCCTATATAAGCTTTCAGCACGTCCAGTTCAAGCCCTCATTCATGAAGCACCTGAATCAAGCGAGCTATGGCATAGAAGACTTGGACACCTTCATTTTCGAGCTCTCCCTACACTTAAAAAGATAGTTAAAGGTATACCTAAACTCAGACATATTAATGATGATTCATGCAAAGGTTGTGCTATGGATAAAAACACTAAGAGTCCATTTCATCAAAGTGAAAGTAGGTCTAAAGAGAAATTAGCTCTTGTGCATTCTGATTTATGTGGACCTATGTCTGTTGCCTCTCCAAGTGGATTCTTGTATTATGTAATCTTCATAGATGACCACTTTAGGAAAACTTGGATTTACTTCCTCAAATCAAAAGAATCTGATGAAGTTCTAAGTAGATTCAAAGAATTTAAATCTTTAGCTAAAAATCTATCTGGGAAAAGAATTAAAGTTTTAAGGTCTGACAATGGAGGTGAATACACCTCGGGTAGTTTTCATATTTTTGTGTTGATGTAGGGATCAAGAGGGAGTTTTGTGTTCCCTACAACCCTTAGCAAAATGGGGTTGCAGAAAGAAAGAATAGATCCATAGTTCAGGCAGCAAAAGCTATGATTCATGATCAAGATCTGCAGACTTTCCTATGGTCCAAAGCATCTAGGACCGCTGTCTACATTCAGAATAGATGCCCTCACCGTGTATTGAAAGATATGACTCCAGAAGAAGCATTTTCAGGGATCAAACCCGATATCAGTCACTTGAGGATCTTCGGGAGTCCAGTATATGTCCATGTACCCAAAGAGAAGAGAACCAAGTTGGAACCTTCTGGAAAAAGAGGCATTCTTGTGGGCTACAACGAAACATCCAAAGCATTCAGAATTTACATTCCAGGTCAGAAGTTTATTGACGTTAGTAGAGATGTCACTTTTGAAGAAAATATTGCACTCAAAAGATCTAAAGGCTCAAGTATAGAGATTGACAATGAAGTTCATGATAACCCTCAAGACATGGATATTGAGCATGATACTGAGATTCATAGAGTCTACAGAATCTAAAAATCATAATGATCCAAGTGAACCTTTGGATCCTACCGATGGGCCTAGGGACATTACCGTGAGTAAGAAGAGACCTCTCTAGATTCAAGAGGCAGAAAAGTTTGCAGCTCCAAGTGGCACATTCAGAAAAAAGTAGGAGACCTCAGAAATTCTCCGACTATGTTGCATTGATGTGCAACCTCATTGAGACTGAACCTTCCAGTGTTAAAGAGGCCATGAAACAACAAGCATGGAAGAATGCTATGGATGAAGAATATCAGTCTATCATCAAGAATGATGTTTGGGATATTGTGCCTAGACCCAAAGGTAAGTCTATTGTATCTTCCAAATGGTTGTTTAAAATTAAACATGTTGCTGATGGAAGTATTGAGAAATACAAAGCTAGATTTGTGGCTCGTGGCTTCTCTCAGAAAGAAAGCATAGATTATGAGGAAACCTTTGCCCCTGTTGCTTGATATACCTCTATCAGGACTATCATTGCTATTGCTACAGCTAAGGGATGGAAGTTGCATCAGATGGATGTAAAGACAGCCTTCCTCAATGGTGTTATTGAAGAAGAGGTCTACATTGAGCAATCTGAAGGCTTTGTGATCCATGAGAAAGAATCTCATGTATGCAAATTGAAGAAAGCACTATATGGCCTTAACCAAGCTCCCCATGCCTGGTATGAAAAAATTGACAAGTATTTGGTAAGCTTAGGTTTCTATAAGAATGATGCTAACCCTAATATTTACTTCAAAGTATTCAATGGTGAGATGCTGATCTTGGTTTTATATGGTGATGATTTATTTCTGACTGGAGAAGATCATCTCATTCTTAGGTGTAAGGAAGAATTGACTTCAGAATTTGAAATGAAAGATCTAGGTCTCATGCATTTCACCTAAGCTTACCAAATACTTGTCAATTCTTTAAGAGATTTAGAATAATTTTAGATATTTTGAAGAGATTTGGAATGTTAGATTATAAACTTATGTCTACTCCTATGGAAACTAACTTAAAGAAGTTGAGTGAATCTGCAGCTAGGTCTGATCTTGTGGATCCTACTGAATACAGGTAGCTGATTGGATCCTTGATGTATCTAGTTAACACTAGACCTAACATTTGCTATGCAGTGAGTGCCCTCAGCCAGTTCATGTGTGAACCAAGACAGATTCATCTTGTTGCAGCCAAGCATATACTAAGATATTTGTATGGCACAATTGGATATGGCTTGAAGTACTCTCTCAAGACAGTCATTACCTTGGAAGGCTATTTTGATTCTGATTGGGCAGGAAGTGTCACTGATAGAAAGAGCACTTCTGGAGTTTGCTTCAGCCTAGGATCTGCTATGATCTTGTGGTGCAGTAGGAAACAGTCTTCAATAGCATTAAATATTGCTGAAGCAGAATATATTGCAGCTTGTGTGGCATCTCGAGAAGCAGTGTGGCTTCGAAAACTCCTTGCAGGATTGTTTGGACAACCTTGGGAGCCTACCGTTATTCACTGTGATAATCAGAGCTGTGTGAAGCTCTCTATCAATCCTGTGTTTCATGATAGATCTAAGCATGTGGAAATTTAGTATCACTATATATGGCATATGGTGCAAAGGAATGCTATTCATCTGAATTACATCAGCACTGATGAGCAAACAGCGGACATTCTCACCAAGCCTCTTGCTCGAGTAAAGTTTGAATACTTTCGAGTCAAGCTTGGAGTAGTGGAGAATGAAGCCCTATTTGAGAGGGAGCCTCGGCATCAGTGATACATTACGCTATTTTCTTCCACCCTCTGCAAGTAGGCATGGTGGATTCACCCTCTGCGAATAGGCATGGTGATAATGCAATCTTCTCTGGGAGAAGTTAGAAGTGAAAGGCTTCTTCCACCCTCTGCGAGTAGGCATGGTGGATATCATGATTCCATGATGTATTTGCCCACCCTCTGGGAGTAGCCATGGTGGTAGTCATTATGTGACTGTGTCCTTATGAAGGAATCCTCCCTAGCTAAGAGGGAGTGTTGATTTTCTGGTAGCTAAGTTGGATCCCTGCGGGAGGCCGACCTAATCATAAAATGTTGAATGGCCTATCGGCCTTAGCATTTTAAGAGTCTCAGATATTCGATCAAGGCAGGCCCCATTTGAGTGAACTAATTTTGAAATAGGTCAGGACCTATTACTTATAACGTGTGTTTGATTTTTGGCGCCAAGGCTGACCAGGATCATTAGGTATATGGTCTCCTATAAATGTAATGAACCTTGCCAAACGAATAGACATCATCTCTGCTATGTGCGAATTATTGTTCTACCATCTGCTAGCATTATTCTCCAATAATCATCAGCGAATCTGCTTTCGTTGAAGTGGATTTGACCTAGCTCAAGAAGCGTCGGTATAACAAGAAGGCATAGGCTAAACATTTCAAATTTATACTGATATTGAAGGTCTCACTAAAGCTGCAAGGGTCATCGGCATAACAATAGCTCATCAGTCAAAGATCTTAAAGCAGCACCGATATCATAAGTCTCACTGATCTCATAGTGCCATCAGGATAACAAAGGACATCGGTTAGACCTTGTAAAGTTGCTCCGATAATAAAAGTCCTGCCGAAGTTAGGTTGTCATCGGTGTATCGGCTAAGTCTCTTTGAGACTTCGCTGATATCATTTGTCCTGACGATAATCGTTGATTTCTGCCCGACAAGGAATGACCCATGTCAATGCTTTCACTATAATTTGCTTATGCACTTAATATAAATCTGAGATTCTGTTGATGGGTTTTTCACCTCCAAGAGGGAGGTTTTCCCAGGGTAACTCTGTGTTATGTGTGAAATTATGTTTGTTTGATTCTTACTGCATTCTGATTTCTAAAATTAACAGCAGCAACAGTGACTAACTATCTTTAATCTTTTATTGCCTTAGTTAAGAACTTTCTTCATTTACCTTTTTAGTAGACAAAGATGGCAAAGAACTAATTGAAGAGCACTCCCATACCTACATTGTCTTGGTCAAGTTTAAGCAGCTACATTTTCTTTGTTATTTGGGACATCTGAAGTCCCAAAGCTAAAAATAGCTATGACATCTCTTCTCTGCACACCTGAAAGTAAAATTATGACCAGAGTCAAGAAAAAAAAGTGAGCATAACCCAAGTCAAATGATGCCATCCCCAAATATAACAAGAAATCTAAAAGATAAAACACAGTTCAAGTGTTACCTGGATCAAAAAAGAATTAGTGCAGCATTGCTAACTATCTGTTTTAGCTATGGTTTTAACTGCATTTAGTGAAATGTGTCACGAATAACATGAAATCAGAGGCCTACAATGGCGGGACTGTAAGAAGTCACAGTTGTTTCATACATGTTACAAATGGCGCATGATATTTACAACTACAACAACAAACAAGATGGAGATAAATATATAAAAAAAACTCTTATCCCTTACAACGCCAGCTATACTATGAAAACAAAAAATTTACAAATAATTGAAACCCATAAAAATGTTGTCTCTAGTGATCAGCAACAAATAAAAGCAGAAACTTCTCAAATGGGGAATTGCCCTGCCATTGTTGTTCTGCTTTGTTTACTGTAAGAGCTCCCAAAACCTCCATATGCAGATGCTGATGAAGCTGGAGAGGGACCTTTTGCTACAAGTTGCCAGTCAATCTGTGGTGCTATCTACAAATCTGTCAAATCCCACATTCATTTCTTCATAAATGCATCGCTCAGGCAAACTGCCAGATGGACTGCATGCAGGAGTGTATTACTATATAAAGATACATGTCTAAATTATTAAAATTCAAACATTACCTAGCCCCGCCACGCAGGATACAAAGGAGTCATAACTGATATGATTTTGTTGCATTAGATATTCTTGTAAAACAACTTGTGGACTATAACAACATAAGAATTATGACTAGGAATTCTTCTGTTGTAGCGTTACATAAACAATAGTTACTTAAAGGTTTTAAGTTTGTTGGTGAAACATGTTGAATTAACTTTATACAAATTTATAACAATTACCTACGGTAAACATAAAACCATGGCATCACTAAACATTACTAGGCATCATATAAGAAATGAATAATCAACTAACATAAACATCTATCTGGATATCCAAGTTCCCTGGATACGTACAGAAAATTCGTGTGACCATGTTGTAGTTAGCACACTGCATAAATCCTGCCACTGCATAAATTCGTGTGACCATGTCGTTGCTTCTCTTGGAATGTTGGAAGTCAATTTTGTGCTTTTGGACTCATGGTTTCTTTATTATGTAATGTTGTCACCATGGTTCTTTGGCAATCTGCTACTTGTTATTTTGGCAGCTCTTTACTGCCTTTATCCTTTGTATTTTTCCTGTATTATTTCAATAAAAAAACATCTATCTGGATATCAAAACGTATACTAATGAGATACAATAATGATACAATAAGTGTCACATAAGTCATAGCAATAAGTAGGACTTAGGTTTGGGAAAGTGTCCAATTTATTGTCTTTGTTATTTCCTACCAAAAGGACAACAATTAATTCCTTTTAATTTTTTGGAATAAATAATTTATATAATAATAATAAATTTTAAATTAAATAAAAAGTTACAATAACTAGATATTCTTAACTAGAGAAAATAGAAAAATCCTATTTTTTGGTGATTTTCACTCGTGTGCAATAATTTGAGCATTTGGTAATGTAATAGGAACTAGGCATTGCCAAATATATACACAAGTAGCCTAGAGGAAATATTGTGGCAACATTGGATGATTATTGATGAATATTGTTTACACAAGCTTATTTTACTTTGTTTTAGGTATAGAAGTTCTTTTATTTTACCCACAACCTTCTTTTATTCTCACGTTATGTTTTAATAAAACACTATGAACTAATTTAAATCATAATGCCTTTGCATAAATTATGAGCCCTTAGAAAGACATAGGTTAATCATTTCATATGGACTATGGTTTATTAAAAAATCATACATTAGACTTTGATATGGGCATTTCTCTAGACTAATGAAGCTATTTTGCCTAGTACAAATCATAGAATAATGCACAATTATTGTAATATATTGTGCCATGCTAGAAAGAAGCTATGCAATGTATATCTTCTTATACTATGCTAAACTTGATTGCTTTTACAAACACTTGTAATGTTTGCTTCTTGTAGTGAAGGATTGAGTGCAAGCAAATACTTTAGGTTGACTAAACATATCTTTGAAACATTTCCATATCCTTCTCTACCATTAGATTGTATTCAATCCCACAAGGTCCATAATAGTCAAGTGGGATAGTAAGATTTGGGTTCATACAAGGTATATTAATGTATTGACCTGGATATAACTTATCCCAGTCAATTTCAAGGTTTGCTTGTCCCAGAACTTCAAGTGAAATATTACATGTTATTTTTAAAATTAAATAAAGTTTCTACAGGCCTTATATGATGCCACAATCCACGTGTTGTAGTTGTTTATATAATCTGTACCATTGCAGGAAATGTTAATGGCTTGAAAACTTGTTATGTTCTCATTTGTCATCTTTAGATTTTTTCCTTTCAATTTATCCTCTGTTCTATTACAGAATTCTACCATAGATTTGATGGTATCTCCAATGCTAGGTTCATATTTATTCTCACATATTCCACATCCAATGAAACAAGGATCTTGGATTTTAGTACTTATAGATGTTACCAATATTGAAGCTCTTCGATGTTGACTTGGCCTTGCTTAAATATCTGGTAAACATCAAATCTAATCACTCTACTTAAATATCATCCATTTTAATGGTGAAACAATCAATAGCAATTGTACACCTCGTTCACAACAAAAAGTGGTAAATATTTGTCCTAATAGTATTCTGGTTTTCTAAAATAATGAAAGACTTGAGCTGTAGACTTCAAATTCCAACGTTGGTTGAGCTTTTCTTAAGACTTGGGATGGAGGACATTACAACGTGATCAAATATCCAGTACGCATTCTCATTGTATACATTATCTAATACCGTGTTGGCTGAATATTTTGTCGTTTAGCTAACCAACGACAAAATGGTTATATTGCCACAGCTATAATGAGATTGAGTCTCTCATCTCAGCAAGGGGTGGTTCCCTTTAGACAATGAGCTCTTTCTAAAAAGTAACTTTTAATACTTAAAACAAACTAAAAACTATATTGGGTGTTATCACTTCGTCCTATTCTCTTTTTTTAGAATAAATGTTTTTCTTTTCAAAATAACAACTTCAAAAAAACAATGTTCAATAACTTATGAATCAAGATGAACCATAGAAACTCAAAGTTTTCTATTACTTCATTTATCTCCTCCAAATAAACCTAATTGAACTCAAGTGTAGCCCAAAGTCTTCACTTTCACCCAATATTATATAACTAACTTGCACACAACAGTTTATAGCACAAAGTCTCTAAACAATTGTATCTTCACAAATATAAGCACAAACTCTCGCAATGAGAAAATAGCACAAAGTCTATTTCACCAAAACAAGAACACTTCTCTCAATTTCCAATAAACTCCACAATTCCAGCAATAATTCAATACAATATAACACCAATGACATAAGAACATTGATCTCATAAGACAATATGATTCAACTCAAAGTTTGATATTCAAATTGCCTGTTTATATTGATATTCACTTGAAAATATGATAAACATAAAAATCTCAAAGTCTTGAAATGTTTTCCAATCCGGCAGAGTTTCTTTGCAATAGATAAAAGATAATATTTACAATGGGGGTCCTCTTTATTTATAGGAGAGACCGAGAGCAAAAATAGGAAAAGTACAACTAACTATGACTTATTCAACATAGGAGTCCCTTTTGATTTCGGACTTCCTATGTTTTTACATGTAATTACATCTGAGAAAAGTACATGTAAAAATGTCCAAAAATAATTCAAAAGTACATCTAAAAAATAGAAAATAAACTAAGTGGTGAAAAAGTTGCTTCAACTTGCACTGTCTTCTTTCTTCATATGGGCATCATACATAGTAAACGTAGCTTGCATCCCCAAACTATCTGGACTGACAATGTTCCTTAAAATCATCCGGGCCCTAACTATTGCACCCCTTACTGTTGTGATTGCTTTAGCATGACTAGTTAAGTTGGTCTTCAAGTTATCCAAAGTTAACTGGTTGTCCAGAATATTATCCATAGAAGAAACTGAAAAGGTCTTATCTTCGAACTCCTAAAACATATTCTCAAATTCCTAGGTAATCTCTTCTGCAGAAAGAAATTGATTGTCAAGTTAGATACCAAACTGCACGGAAGCTCCTCTAACTTTAATGTAAGAGACTAATGTCACTTTGGTCACTCAGCTTCTTGGCAGTTTCCAGATCCTTGATCAAGTCCTTCAAAACATTGCTCCGATACATCAATGCTTCTTTAGTCTTTGTATATGAATCCCGATTTGGAATAACACCAATTGATATCAAAGCACTGATCTTCAATTTCCTCATTTCTGTCCATTTATCATAGCTCTGATCCAAATACTCAATATCCTGAGAAATAGTGTCAATCAAATCATCAAACTCTACTCTGACCTTCTCCATTTTACCTATCTTCTCAGCTACATCTGTAAGAAGAGATACTCCCTGTGCACGCATCTTTTCCAAATATTCCTCAACCACTTTTCCTTTGAGATGAGTCTTTTAGGCCTTCTGAATGATAGGATCTTCTACAGAAACAACTTCAGGAGTTATTGATTCAGAATTCAAAGTGATCTTCCTCACCACTACAGTCAATTGTTCTACCATTGCCTTATAATAATCCTTCATTTCCTTCTCTTTATCAAACTTTTGAATAAAAGAATCCAGTGCAGATTGCATGTCATTTTTTGCACTCTCATGTGTGATTTTGCCAAGTTCAATTCTGGAAATAGACTAATCATTCATATTGAAATTCTCTATGGTGGAATCCTATGGGGGTTTAGCAATTTCCACAAATTTGTGTCCCTTATCTTCCAATACTCGAGAAAGTATTTTAGGCTTCTTTGGAGTCTTAGCCTTGATTGGCAACAACTTATCAAAATCAAAATCATCTGGAGAGATGGTATGTTTCTTTCTCTTGGGTGTATAAGTTGATAGCCATGGGGGAAGCACAGAAGTACTTACATTTGGATCAGGTCCCATTGTTGGTGTGGTAGGAATTGCACCGGCACTTGAAGTAGAAACAATAGGAGGAGTATCAGTAAACACTGCACCTGACACATCCCCATTTGAAACTTGCTCAGAATCCCAAAACAAAGTGATCAAAGATTGAAGAATCTCCAATGTCAAAAGATGATGAGGACAAACTAGGGATTGATTCAGAAGAACATAGAACATTATCAAAAACCACTTGAGAATTATCAAAAATTTTCTTTGCAAATGATGGAGACTCAGAAGATGGAATGTTGATAGGTGAAAGTGGGATGGTAGGCAAAACAGACAAAGGAATTGAAATAGATACATTGGGCAAAGGAGAAGGGACTTCATTTTACTGTGGTACATCCCTCTATGGAGACATAACTTCATCTTGCAAACCTTATTGATCCTTTCCCATTTCTTTCTCTTGTTCTTCACCTTGCTCCCCTAAAGAATTATTTTCAACCTCCATCTCTTCAGTAGCAGGTTCATCAGTCCTCTATGCCTCAACTTCCATTTCTTCCACGTCAGACTCTTTCTCGATGACCTTGGCCTTTTTTCCCTTAGACACATATTTGATCCTTGGTTTAAAAACCTTGGATGTACCTAGAATATCACTTTTATTTTGTTTCTCAGTTCAACCTTCTTACCAGTTTGCTCTAAAACCTCCTCAAATTCGGTTTCAAAATCCTTCAATGGTATGCCTTTACGTTGGAGCCACAAGTTTGTGTTAGCTAACACAGGTTCAAACCTTTTCCTCAAAGAAGTCAATTCTTTTTGAGACCATTGAATAGGTGGGAGAGCAGAATTAGCAATCTGCTCATTATTATACTTAGGATCAATCATCTCTTCATCATCCACCATGTCTTCAGGAACATCAACTAAACCTAAATACTCAATTTGATCTAGAGATAGCCTGTTATAATCTAGTTTTCTGATTTCCTCCTCAGTCCTCAAATCAATCCAGATGTCTCCAACCATTGACTCATGAAATTGAGTCTTTCTTTTGATCTTATCTTTCACACCCCTATAATCAGACCTTGGCTTCCGTTTGAATTGCTTCATGGTCCCCAACTGCATCTCAGTCTCCATGGCTATGGCCTTTGCTACAGTTGACACTGAGTATCTGCCAATCTCAACTAGAAATCTGAAACCTAGTTTCTTAAGCTCCATTTGCTTATTATGCACGACAATCATTTGTCTACACAATTCCATCAGAACAAGTTTATCCGAAGGAAATCTAGGCAACATGTAAGGATAGCCTTGGAAAAAGCCAACCCTTAGATATGAAAAAGTTTGAAATTGTAAGAACATACACCCGAAACCATTCACAACTGACCAAGCCTCATCTGAAACTCTTCTTTGTTCTAATTGAGGATCAAAAAGACACAAAAAAATTGTAAAGAAGGCATCATTTACCCTCCTAAAGTGATGGATCGAACATTTCAATGTCAGCTGAGGATAATATTGATACACAGGAACAACCCTCCTATCTCCTTCAGATGTCAAGCTCAGAAAGATCCTCATCGAGGTTGCTATGTACACAAGATAGGAAGTCATGTAGAAATTGTAAGTAGTATGCACCTTGATCAATTTCTCATGAAGAGCATTGCTAATTTGCTCACCCCAAAAGATTCTCTGTTGATCTCTGAGAATCACCCTGATGAAAGGATACATCCATTCATGAAAAAGTGAAGAAGAAGCTAATCCCCTCACTCTACTGAGAAGAGTTATTAAATTCCTTACTTCCTCAACAAAGTCACTTCAAGGAAAGCTCCTTTGCCATCTGGACAAATTTGACCTTGGATTTTTCAGCCACTTGGTGTTAATTACCTTCTCAGCCTTCTCAGAGTTCCTGTCATATTCTTGTTGAGCCTCAGTAAAGTCAAGTTTTACAATGTCAACCAAAGCATGACACATGAAAACTTTATCAATAAACTCTAGATCCAATCTTATGATCACATTACCATTTGCATCCACTACTGCCCTAGTGTCTTTGTTTTAAGAAATGTGCACGCTAAAGAATAAATTCTGTATTATGAGCTGCCACTGGAAATGATGACACCAAGTGAATTTTGCTAGCTACAATCTTCTTCATCAGAGGACTAGGGTTATTTGATTTAGTCCTTTCTACAAACTTAGCCATGTCTACATGGCCAATCTCCGTATCCCAAATATCATCAACATTTGAGCTAACTGAGGTGATTGGAAAAACACCTTGATACTTATACTTCATTGCTTTTGACTTCTTTGGAGACAGCTCAGTCATTTGGAAAACTAACACCAGAAGGATGTCGATGAATAGAGCAAATCCATAAAAGAAACTACAACAAAAATCCATGATCATGCAATTAGGAGAAATACTGGTAATCTGGGAAAATTGTATGTTGACGATCATGACTATTGGGGTAAGCGTGAAAAGGCTAGAGCGCAAGCAGGTTGAAAAAACAAAGGAAAGCAGGCTCGAGAAAGCAAATTGGAAAATCTCCCAGAGTTAGAAAGATCTGAGGGAGTGAATGCATGGGCGGCAAATTTCGCTACCCTTGCATATGAGGGATAAATTGTAGGTGTCATGGCGGCAAAATTTGTCGACCCTGCATGTTTGGGGAACAATATGTCAAAGCGGCAAAATTCACCAATTCTACAGGTTATGGGTAGATTTGCAAGTCTAGTGTAATGGCGGTAAAATCTTCTGACCATACACTTGGAAGGTTTAATACAAGGGTGTGCAAGCGGCAAAAATCATCGATCCAGAGTATTAGCAAACTCCTTAGAACACACGCATTGTCGGCGAAATTTGCCGACACAACACATGTTGGGTCGTAGTCATAAGTGCTCGGGCGGCAAAATGGGTCGCTTCCACAGGCATGCAGATAGTTAAACTTTCAAGACATGTCTCATCGGCGAAAATCACCGCCATTACATGTGGTGGTTTCTATGCACAATTGACGGATAAAACCGACAATAGATTCGACAGGGTTTTGTAAAAAAGAAACTTCGTGATCGGTGAAAAAAATCCAATCATACACACAAAAAAATAAAAATGGAGAAAACCCTAACCTAATAAAAAAAACAAACAAAGACTCAGGGTTTCATCGATTGGTTCGGTTTTATAGACTAGGAACTTACCAGTTTAAAACGTCAAACAAAAAGAAAGCAAACTACACTTAGATTTTTAAAACATTTTGTAAACAATCACAAACACCAAAAAGAAATCTAAACATTTCTCAAATCAAACACAAACCCTAATATATATAAACAAAAATAATAAAACAAAAACCCTACCTCTGACAGGAAATCGAAAACCTGAAAAGATCACCTGCAAGGACCTCGAATCCGCTCAGATTAGTGATTTGCGCAAGTCAGATAATCTCAGAGTGATATTATCAGTCATTAGAGGGTGGAGAAATGAAAAACAAACTAAACAAAAAGAATTAAAACGATTAAAAAGGTTTAAAACAAAAACATAAATGCCAACACGAGTGGCATTAATGTCACTAGAGTTAAAGATTTGCAAGATCATGCTACGGCGGTAAAAACGACTGACAATGCATGAGTTAGGTACCTTGCGACGGCGGTGAAATTGGCCAATACTACACATGTAGAAGTGGTAATAATTACTGACTTTGTATATGAACTTCAGCAAAGAACATGTAAAGGTGGCATTTTTGGCCGACCTAGCACATGAAATAGAAGAACATGAAAGAGCGGCAAAATGTACCAACTCTACATATGAACACTCGAAAATTTACTAACTCCTTAGAATGATCAAAATTGATATTTTGACAAGCTTGTAACTTAGTAAATCTTTGTGAATCTCAAGAAATCAACTAAGGGGAATGTCACAATCTATTCTACAGTGTCAGATGACTTCGCATGAGGCCAAGAGAACTTGTCTCGATTTGCAAACTTAGAGAGTATACTACGAAACAGACAAGTTTCGTAGGGGTTGTCTACAAAATGAGAGTAGTGGATTTTGAGAACAACATACCGTTTTATTTCTTTAACTTGTTCTAGTTGGACAGAGATCCATTAGGCACTTATATTGTGTACTTTGAATATATACTTTTGTGCAACCCCTTTATTAATTTATTCATTCATTTAGTATTCAAATTATATTAGAATATCATACACCAAATTGGAGTTGGTGGGCGCTTGAACATTAAGTATATTCATTCTATTTCAATTGTGACGATTGTAGAGCTCTTTATGAAAGGAGCAGAGGCCCAAGGGAGGCCTTACAAGAAATCAATTCTTTTTATTAGTTCTTACATGTAGTTTTGCCTATTATGTTGTGCCTGGCTATTTGTTTCCCATGATCACATCCCTTTCATGGATCTATTGGATATTTCCTAAATCTGTTATGGCACAACAACTAGGTTCAGGACTGTATGGTCTTGGTATAGGTGCCATTGGGATAGATTGGTCCATAATTTATTCATACTTGGGAAGCCCACTCGCCAGTCCTTGGTTTTCCATTGCCAATGTAGCTGTTGGATTTTTCCTTGTAATGTATGTGATGATGTCATTGGCCTATTGGTTGAATCTTTTTTATGCAAAGACATTTCCCATATTTTTTGAGGATCTTTTCACCTCGTCAAGCCAAGAGTACATCTCTAAGATTATTTATTCAAATTTGCATCTGGATTTAAAGGCTTATGAGAAGTATGGCTCTATACATTTAAGTACCTTTTTTTCTATGACATATGGAGTGGGATTTGTGGCCTTGACAGCTACAATAGTTCATGTACTTCTTTTCCATGGAAAGTATGTATCCATCTCCAAGTCAATCCTCTTGCTTTTGAGTTCAATGGATATCTTATATGTCACCATAATAGGATTGACTTGCTGCATTTGTCAAAATGTCAAATGTTTATGATGTAGAGAAATTTGAAAGCTTAGCATTTTTGCTTTTAGAGATGGTACAGTGGATGTACACACCAAAATAATGAGAAAATATAAACAGCTGCTAGAATTATGGTTCCAAATAATACTTGTTGGCAATATTGCTTTGTCCATCTTTGCATGTGAGTACTACATTGATCAGCTTCAACTGCCCTGGTGGGGTGTACTGTTAGCATGTGTTATTGCCCTGGTCTTCACACTTCCTATTGGCATTATTACTGCAACTACTAATCAGGTAAGATTGGATGAATATCTATGCACAACTTTTTCATCTTCCTTGTAGACATTGTGTGTTGATGCCAACCTTGTTCGGAAAGACTCCATTTTTGTATGAGCCATTTAGAAGTTTGATGTTAAATCTCAATAATTCTAACTTTTAAATGTTCTGCAACCAAAGGTTAGGCATATGCTAATATACCACTTTGACATAGTTATTTTTCTGGTGTAGGCTGAATACATGGTAAGCCCATGATATTTGTTCAGAAGCAACAATTTGGTTTCTGCTAGATAAATATATTTACCAAAAAATATCAATGTGTCATGAAGCAATAAATTGTAGATCTCCAAAGTTGTGGATGTATATCTCCTAGTTCCCCTCTGCATTTTTAGAATTGACAATAATGTAATTAAATATTAATATGTGTTGGTAGATCCTAATCAAAATATTGTGGCACCAGAGATGTTAATGGCTATGCAGCATTTGATAGAAAATTTTATTACGCTGTATTCTTACACTCTATTTAAACACCATCCACTTCAATTGTCAAACAGTCAATAGCAATTTTACATCTCATCCACATAAAAAAGATAAATATTCATTTTATTTTTATTGGCCAAAATTAACATTTGACTATTGAAGTGGATAATGTTTAAGAATAACCATTTTCTTAATACAATCTTAAGACTTATATAAATGATGTTAAATGAAAATCTTGGTGATTGTAATCATAACATATTTTATAATTGAAGATTTTTTACAGCGCCAAACTAAGTATACTTCTTATCTGGGTGTTGCGGACTCCAGGCCTGAACGTGATCTCAGAGTACATCATAGGTTACATTTATCCTGGAAGACCAGTTGCAAACATATGCTTCAAAGTGTATGGTTACATTAGCATGACTCAATCCTTCACATTCTTACAGGGCTTTAAACTAGGTCACTATATGAAAGTTCCCCCATGAACTATGTTCTTGGCACAGGTAAATAATTGAAGTTTGAACTACTACAGTACTTTCTCACTTTACTTAAATATCATCCATTTCAATGGTCAAACGTTCAATAGCAATTTTACACTCATTCACAACAAAAAGTAGTACATATTTGTCCTATTTCTATTGGCCAAAATTGACCTTTGACTATTGAAGTGGATGATATTTAAGAATAGACTTTCTTAGACTCCAAAATTTTACATATGACTAATTTAACTCTTATTTTTATTTTTTACAGATAGTAGGCACAATGATTGCGGCAATATTATACTTGGGCACAGCCTGGTGGATGATTTATACCACTGCCAATATATGTGACACAAGTGTCTTGCTTGAAAACAATTCCTGAACTTACCCATCAAACTATGTTTTCTATGATGCCTTTGTGATATGGGGTTAATAGGACCTAAAAGGATATTTGGCAGCCTTGGTATATACGAGCCCATTAATTGGTTTTTCTTAGGTGGGGCAATTGCTCCACTTTTGCTATGGCTGGCTCATAAGGCATACCCAGACAAAGAATGTATCAGATTGATTAATATGCCAGTGCTAATTGGGTCAACAGGGATGATGCCCCCTGCAACAGCAATTAACTACACAAGCTGGATAGTCATGGGATTCATCTTTAGCTTTGTTGTTTATAGATACAAAAGAGATTGGTGGAAAAAGTACAATTATGTGCTTTAAGGTGGGTTGGATGCAGGACTGACATTCATGGTTGTCCTACTATATGTGTGCTTGGGATTGGAAAACATTACCCATCCATGTTAACATGTGCTGAGATTTACTGAAGGTTTAATTTATAGAGTTGCAGAGTTCCAGTCATTGAAAATAATTTTGCTTGAACAATAACTTTGGTCTTATGTTACATAGATGGCAACCAAAGAAGTCCAAATGTATCATTTAACTTTACTTCCCATTGTGGTGCAAGAGCACCTAGAAATCATGTTTTCTTTTGCAATAAGGTCTTTGACCAATGCATTTTCATTTCAGTCGGTGTCTAGGTTCATTTTGTAAGTCCCAAGTGACTTAGGGGACATTTGTCAAATTGTAATCAAATAATGCTAAAAATAGCAATAATGCCAAAAATAGGCAGTAGTGTTTCCCAGCCGCTTGGATTGATCTCCCAGCCGCTTGGAGTAGTTTGGTACTACTTAGGGCGAGTTGATAAATGCCCAGAGGAATGCTCAAATCATCATCGAATGTAATAAGATTGAAGAAGTGATCGAATGTGATTATTGTGTTCAGGAGAAATAAAGCATTTATGTTCTGTCCATTTGATTTCCGTTTTTATAACTGCAAATCGCACAACTGTAGATTTCCATTCATTTGCATTTTCCATTGTTGTCGTATGTCGCCATGAAGCATTCCACTGGTGAGATTTCTGCCGAAATCAGTGGAATGGCTTCAATGTACCATATCTATTTGTTTCCTATTTTGTTTTCCTATTCGATAGTGCAGATGTTCCAGATCGAGGGTTTCACGCAGTAAGGACAGCCTAGCATCTGCATGTGCTAGGCTTCGCGGAAAAGAAACTGTGCGACGACATTTTTTTTTACGAATCGGCCAAGGTTACAAGTGACCACCGACAAAACGAATCTCACCAAGGGCAAATGCCATCGGGGCATTGGAGAAGGATGAGAGACTTGGCCGATGGAGTTGAATCGGTGGCTCAGCTGTTAGTTTGTCGACTGTGAGCAAGGGCATCGGTCTGTGGTATCCGTTGTGTGGTCCCCATCATATTGGTATCAGAGCCTGGAAAAAAAAAAGATTTGGGCTGCAAATCAAATTGAGGATTTGCAAGAGTGTTGGCATTTGGGTGTTGTTTGTGAATGTTTATGTCAGACAAAGAAAGTGAGATAGAGGCAGAGAGGATGCCTCCCAAAAGTATGTTGCAGGATGCCGTTAAGAAGTTGATCGAGGAGATGCTTGCATCTAAGTTGGGAGAGTTCAAGCAGTCCAAAGGCAAAGAGAGGGAAGATGAAAGTGATAGTGATGAAGGCGATGCGGAAATTACCAAAACCAGTAAAAAGACATAAGAGATACCAGCAGACCAGAGGGCATTTTTAAATGCATTAAAGTCTGTCAATAGGGACACCATAGATGGGTTGCCTATGTATAGTGGAAGTATGGAAGCTGAAGAGGTGATTGACTGGATTGAGGCATTGAACAATCATTTCAAATATAAAGAAATCCCTGATGATAAGAGGGTTAAGTTGGCAAAGGCAAGATTGCAGGGATCTTCTCTTGCATGGTGGAATTATGAACAAGGAGAGAGAGTCAAGGAGGGGAAGAATATGATAACCTCCTGGGAAAGGATGACGACCAAACTCAAGGCACAGTTCTTACACCTGAACTATGATGTGCGGATGTATAAGAAGTTGCAGAACCTCAAACAAAGAGACCTTGATGTGAATGCATACACACAAGAGTTTCATAAACTCAGTCTCAGATCAAAGAGACAAGAAGAAGAGTCAGAGAAGGTGGCCAAGTACTTGAATGGCCTAAGGATGAACATCCAAGATGAGATCAGCATCTTAGCACTAGAAACAATGAACAAGTGTTTCCAAATGGCCTTAAGGGCTGAAGAAAACGTAAAGAGGAAGAGTGAGAAGAACAATAGAGGTAAAGGTGGAAGGAATTTTAGAGGCAGAGGTAGTTTTGGAGGAAGAAGTCCTAATCAGAGGCCTAGTGGTGAGTCTATCCAAGAAGAGCAGGTTGGAGACTCAAGTAGCAGAGGAGGCTACCGAGGAAGAAGGCCTAATGGAAGAGGTGGGACAAGTGGATCAAGTAGAGGATCCAAATTCTCCAGTATGAGATGTTATAACTACAATCAGATAGGTCACCCGACATACAAGTGTCCAGAGAAGGCCTCAACTTCTCATGGTGGTGAGAAGAGAACCACTTTGATTCAAGAAGATGCAAGGAGTGTGACATCTTCTGAAGTAAATCTAGAATCAGAAACGGGAGAGAATCTGATGATCAAGAGGACGCTGCTCAAGGAACCAGTGCAGGTTGAACCATCGCAAAGAAGGGCTTTGTTTAGAATCAACTGTAAGATCCAAGGTAAGGTTTGTAAAGTCATTATTGACTCTGGTTCTACTAATAACATTATATCTTTGGAAGCACTGAATAAGTTGAAGTTAGAAAAGATACCCCATAGCAGTCCATATAAAGTTAGTTGGTTGAACAAGGGGTAGCACGTACTCATCAATGAACATGCATGGGTAGAATTCAGTATTAAGGGGTATAGAGACAAGATTTTGTGTGACATCCTTCCAATGGATGCTTGCCATCTTTTGTTAGGCAAACCATGGCAGTTTGACAGAAAGGCTCATCATGATGGAGAAAAGAATGCTTACTCATTCCAAAAGGATGGTGCGACTTATAGGATACAGTCATTGGTAGAAGAGGATCTGCAGCATGTAGGGTCTAGTGTAATGTTGGTAGGAGAAAAAGAATTCATGGACACATTAAAGGAAGGTGATGGAGTAGGTTTTGCTTTGATTGTGAAGCCTAAAGGGGAAAAGAAGGAAAGTGTGAGAGAAGTAGGACCTAAAGAGGTCAGAAATTTGCTTGAGAGTTACAAAGGAGTGATTGCAAAGGATATACCTAATTCCCTACCACCAATCAGAGACATTAGCCATCAGATAGATCTCATACCAGGAGCAGTACTTCCTAATAAGGCAGTGTATAAAATGACACCACAACAGAATGAAGAGATAGCAAAACAGATTCAAGAACTCCTAAACGAAGAGCTGATAAGGAAGAGTCTTAGTCCATGTGCAGTACCTATTGTTTTAGCCCCAAAGAAATATGGGAAATGGAGACTGTGTACTGATTCTAGGGCAATAAATAGGATAACCATCAGGTATAGGTTTCCTATTCCTAGAATAGAGGATCTAATGGGTTGTTTGGGAGGAGCCACCTATTTCTCTAAGATAGACTTGAAGAGTGAGTAGCATCAAATAAGGATAAGAGAAGGGGATGAGTGGAAGACAGCTTTCAAAACTAATGAAGGGTTGTATGAGTGGCTTGTGATGCTGTTTGGTATTTCCAACGCCCCTAGCACCTTTATGAGGCTGATGAATGAGGTGTTGCAGGATTTCATAGGAAAATTTGTAGTAGTCTACCTTGATGATATCTTGGTATTCAATAAGAGCAAGGAAGAGCACTTGAAACATTTGGAGATAGTCTTGAAGAGGCTACAAGATCAGAAGTTACTGATAAACTTGGAAAAGTGTGACTTCATGAAACAAGAATTGGTGTACCTAGGTTTTGTCATCTCTAAAGGTGATTTGAAAATGGATCCTTCCAAGGTAGAAGCTATTTTGAATTGGCCTACACCCAGGACAGCAGGAGAGGTCAGAAGTTTCCATGGTCTGGCCACATTTTACAAGAAATTCATTAATAACTACAGTGACATCTGTGCGCCTATGTTGGAGACCATCAAGGGTGGAGGTAAGATAAAGTTTGTGTGGACGAAAGCGGTAGATCAGAGTTTTGAAAGTCTGAAACAGAAAGTTGCTAAATTCCTTGTTTTAGTGTTACTTGATTTCAATAAGGTTTTCACAATTGAATGTGATGCAAGTGGATTGGCCATAGAAGTAGTGTTGAGCCAAGAAGGCAGACCAGTAGCCTTCTTCAATGAAAAGTTAAATGAAGCCACGAGGAAATACTCCTCTTATGATTTAGAGTTGTACGCTATGGTACAAGCTCTGAAAAAATGGAGGCACTACTTGCTTCCTAAAGAATTTATTGTATACACTGACAATCAGGCTCTTAGTTTTTTGAATGGATAGGAAAAGCTCAGTCATAGACACATGAAATGGGTGGAAAGTCTTCAAGCATACACCTTCATCATCAAACATAAGAAAGGAATAACCAATAAGGTTGCTGATGCTCTAAGTAGCAGGGTGTTGACAGTGCAAGAAGTGCAGCTACAAAGTATGGGTGTTGAGTCACTCAAAGGATTGTATGAAGAGGATCACGATTTTAAGGAGATTTACAGGGTATGCAGTGAGTTTGCCAATGCTTTCCATAGTGACTTTTCAGATTATACATTACAGGATGGACTTTTGTTTAAGGGAAGTCAACTCTGTATCCCTAAGTGTTCAATGAGGGATAATATTGTGAAGGAAAAACATAGTGGTGGTTTAGGAGGACATTTTGGGCTCAATAAGACCTTAGATCTTGTCAGAAGGTTTTACTTTTGGCCAAGGATGCAATCTAATATCTGAAGGTTTGTTGAGAGTTGTATGATTTGCCAGCGAGCAAAGGGAGTCTCAACCAATGCAGGACTGTATCAACCTTTGCCCATACCAAACAGGCCTTGGGAAAGTTTGAGTATGGATTTTGTGACGGGATTGCCCAAGACAAGGACAGGTTATGACAGTGTGTTTGTTGTGGTAGATAGATTCAGCAAAATGGCTCACTTTATTCCTTGTAAGACCACCAATGATGCTAGTTACATTGCAGGTTTGCTCTTTAAAGAAATTGTCAGAATTCATGGATTACCTTTGAGTATTGTATCTGACAGAGACAACAAATTTGTGGGACATTTTTGGAGAACCGTGTGGAAAAGATTGGGTACAAATTTGTCTTTTAGTTGAGCCTATCATCCTCAGACTAATGGACAAACTGAGGTTGTGAATAGGTCATTAGGCAATCTGCTGAGATGTTTGACAAGAGAACATGGCAGTAGTTGGGATGTCGTACTCCCACAAGCAAAGTATGCATATAATGATTCTACAAACAAAAGTACAGGATTAAGTCCTTTTGAAGTTATCTATGGTAGTCATCCTAGAGGTATTTTTGAATTGCGTGATGTTCCAGGGTTGGACAAAAAGAGTGGACATGCTAATACATTTGTCGAGGCTATGAAAGAGATCCATCAACAAGTCAGAGATACTCTACACCAGAATAGTCAGAAGATCAAAGCTAGAGTGGATCAAAGACGAAGGGATGTACAGTACCAAATAGGAGATATGGTCATGGTTCATCTCAACAAGAACCGACTCCCCAAGGGAAGCCACAACAACTTGATGATGAGAAAAATTGGACCGTGTCAGATTCTGGAGAAATATGGTTCTAATGCTTACAAAATTAAATTCCCTGATGATATTGCTATTTCACCTATCTTCAATGTTACTGATCTAACATTCTATAGGAGTCCTGATATAGGAGAAGGGACAGCAGATTCTGTCCAAGACAATACAGAGTGGGTGCAACATTTACCACCTAAGGAACCACCGAAGATGGAGTGTATTTTGGATAGCAGGACAGCCAAGTAGACCAGAAATCAAACATATTTTGAGCACTTAGTCAAATGGCAAGGACTTCCGGACTCCGAGGCCACATGGATGCTGGAAGCAGACATCAAAAAGATGGGTGGTGATTTGCAGCAGCTAGTCTCTAAGAGGACTTGAGACAACTTTCACCCGGGGAGTATGGTGTAGCAACACCTACAAATCATGTTTTCTTTTGTAATAAGGTCTTTGACCAATGCATTTTTATTTCAGTCGGTGTCTAGGTTCATTTTGTAAGTCCCAAGTGACTTAGGGGACATTTGTCAAATTGTAATCGAATAATGCTAAAAATAGCAATAATGCCAAAAATAGGCAGTAGTGTTTCCTAGCCACTTGAATTGATCTCCCAGCTGCTTGGAGTTAGTTTGGTACTACTCAGGGCGAGTTGATAAATGCCCTGAGGAATGATCAAATGATCATCGAATGTAATTAGATTGAAGAAGTGATCGAATGTGAATATTGTGTTCAGGAGAAATAAAGCATTTATGTTCTGTCCATTTGATTTCCGTTTTTATAACTGCAAATCGTGCAACTATAGATTTCCATTCATTTGCATTTTCCATTGTTGTCATATGTCGCCGTGAAGCATTCTACTGGTGAGATTTCTGTCGAAATCAGTGGAATGGCTTCAATGTGCCATATTCGTCTATTTCCTATTTTGTTTTCCTGTTCGACAGTGCAGATGTTCCAGATCAAGGGTTTCGCGCAGTAAGGACGGCCTAGCATCTGCATGTGCTAGGGTTCGCAGAAAAGAAACTGTGCGACGGCATTTTTTTTTTACGAATCAGCCAAGGTTACAAGTGACCACCGACAGAATGAATCTCACCAAGGGCAAATGCCATCGGGGCATTGGAGAAGGATGAGAGACTTGGCTGATGGAGTTGAATCGGTGGCTCAGCAGTTAGTTTGTCGACTGTGAGCAATTAGGGCATCGGTCTGTGGTATCAGTTGTGCGCTTCCCATCACATTGAGACTACAATTTGGACAGCTTAAGGGTCAACATCTAATTTAAATCAAAAGTGGCTTTGAATCGTATCTAGGTATGTTTAATAATAAGCATAAGTTTAAGACATAAATTAAAATGTTTATGATTTTAATTAGAAATAACTACGATGGACAGATTGACCATCCAATCTCTTCCTACCCAATCATATAACAATGTCAACAATAGTATCCATGTCCAAATTTATTATATGTTGAATGAAATATATGTATTAGCTTAAACACTTAAATTTCATTATCATATGGGATGTCCCAAATGTGCATCTAAACTATTATAAATGCTTGACATACTGTCTTTCATCTATAGGCATCAAAATCTCCATTTATATTCTTTTCAAGTCATGGTAGTTTGATTGTGTGGCAAATTTTCAATTCTCTCTCCCCTTCTACGCTAGAAACATACAGGATTTTGTTTCAAGAAAGGCCAATATTCTTAGCTATAATAAACTGTTATGGTAGTTAGTGGAAACTGTCAAGCATCTGAAAACCTTAGTTCAAAATAGACACATACAATAGGACATAACAACTATTAATTACAACAACAATCATTACATTTGCCACATCATCGGCATGAACCTACAATGTATCTCTTGTTAAATATATGTAGTTAAATATAAGAAACATACCCTGTTGTGACCATGTAGCTTGTGGTTTTATCATAATAATTAAAGAAATACCCACGGTGATTCCATAAGAAACATTATATGGCGCGACCCTATCTCAAGGTTTTTGTCCTAAATAAATTAAATATTTATTACTTTAGACACTAAAATCTCTGCTTTAATTGTTGAATATTATCTATTATTGGTCATTTAGTTCTTTTACACAATTCATAGGTGCATCCTCATAATTGCTATATTTTACAACAATAAAATTAATGTTGAAATCTGTTTATAAAATCTTAGGGTAAGAGAATTCGTCAATGTGTTCAAGACCTGCCATTTTATGCCCAGTCGTTGATGCGATACCCTAATAACCATGACAGCTAACCATCGCAATCTAAACCCTCAAGCGTTCTCGGTATTTTGATTGATTCCATCTGCAACAAGAAGCTATGAATCAAATAATGTCATGATTTTTAATGACAGATTACCTAAACTTTCCAGTTATGAATATATTTTCCCATGCCTACCCTTTCCAATTATGAATATCTTTTCCCACATCGATATTTGCTTGTCTGGTCAAGCATATATTGTAAGCAGAGTCGTGATAATTAGGCCATTTTCATAGTAATTACACGCCATGGACAATTTAATTGATTTGGACCCCAGAAATGAAAAGTCCCACAATTATTTTTGCAGGGAAGAAACGAGCACATTATGTTCTCAATTCCCATGGAAAAAAATCTGTGCAAGAGGACAAAATGTCAAAACAATTTTCTGTCAGTATATGGACTGTAAAATCTGTGCAAGAGGACAAAATGTTAAAACAATTTTCTGTCAGTATATTGACTGTCTGTAAGCAAAAAATCATCGCATCGATTTTTATAAAATCTGGATTCCTGGAATTTTTTTGCGTTATACACATTTTTTTTCTCGTGTGTTGTAGTTATAAAGAAGTGATAATAGCAAGACCTAACAATAACACCATGTTGGCAAAACATATCTAAAATGTGAATTATAAGGCCCCACAAGTCACCAGGTTCACAAAAGAGCATACTATAAATAAACAATAAACATAAGCCTACAAAAGATTTGACTGACCATGCTGCTTGCCAAAACCTTTTCCTCTAATGCCAACACAAGTGATCATTATTAACTGTACAAGTGTATAAGGCTTCATAGCAAGTAGGCCATCTTTTGAAGCTTTGTTGAAATCAATATTACCCACGACCAATTACAAACATCAAACTGAAATCATTAAGATTGTTTCCTACGAATTGTTATGAAAGAATAAATAATCTGCAATGAATGGACCTCCAATTACAAACATCAAACTGAAATCATTACGATTGTTTCCTACGAATTGTTATGAAAAGAATAAATAATCTGCAATGAATGGACCTCTATGAATTTTCAGAACATAACTAAAACAAGCTTCTGCTGCTCCTTTTGACATAAAAGCTCTTCAAAGTTTCATAACACGTAGGCATGCTCCATGAAATCCAGTACCATTGTACTTACATATTTCCAGTAGTAAATTTATCCATTTCAAAACAAAACAATATATGCCTTCAAAATGAAGCTTGATGATTATCCTCAATTCTTGTAATTAACTGTGTTACTGAGTCAATTGAAGACTTCAACTTCCATCCATAATAAACTGAAAAGAGTTTAACAAATGGCTCCCTCTGCAGCTAGTAATCCTCTAACATCATTTTCAACCCTCTTTCGTAGATCTTTATCTAAAATGCGCTCCATAACTTCTGCCCCAAAGGAAAATACAAGTGCATTCCTGGCCGTCTGTGCATCAACTCCACGTGCTACAAAATAGAAAAGCTGATCGTCATCAAGATCACTTATTGCAGCTCCATGAGAGCATTTAACATCATCAGCAACAATCTGTAAATTGGGCTTCACATTCACTGTAGCTCGAGGTGCCATAAGTAAACTTCGGCTAAGTTGACCAGCATCAGTAAGCTGAGCATACCTATCATAAGAAAGCAACAGAGAATTGTCACAGGACTGCGTTATATGCCTTTCCCATCATTCTACCTTGAACCTTAATCTAAAAGAAAAAAATGCATTGTAGCCAGATAAAAATGCCATGAAATAACAGATAAGGTCTGCATAGAAGACAAAAAGGAAGAGTGGAGCACTATGAAACCGCTTTTCATCAACGTGTATTTTAAAGACCACCCCACCATATTGGGAAGGAAAAATTGCAAGTCAGTAAAATTAACTGGTATTAAAAAATAAATCTACACTCGCCTGCACTAAAAAGAGGATGGACACTTACCAATAGTGCTCAATTAAACAACTTTACAAGAAAATATTTTTATAAGAAAAAAGTTCAGAGATAAATTAGGATTAAATGAAAGTTAGACTTTCCTGGTATAACTACACCAAGGTGTCTTATTTTACCATTACTTTTTAATCTAGGATCAAATTTGACAGATTAAAAAATGTGAACATAACATCCAGTCATAACTATAAAATATCCACCATATATTCTATCGTATATATGTGGGCTATGCCATAGAATATTACTAGGGCTGCACATGTAGAAAAGAAGGTTACTAGGCAAAGAGTAAAATGTACAGGACAGAAAATAAAATGTTACATTAAAAATTACATTTACAGTCACGGCAATCAATACAAGCCATGGGTACATTATTTCCTCAGAGAAACAACGAGGCACAATGGCACCACATCAATGAAATGCTGACAGGCTCCATTTATAGGTATTAAGTTCTAACTAATTAGACTGAACAACTAAAAAATCCTTGGTCCCGTGAAAATCTATTTGATGTCAGTTTATTTTATGTTTACAATAATATCTATCAGATCTATATTTTAATAAATTTGCAATCTAGGATTACTGTTATCAGTCTTTAATTTGTTGATGTTGTTATTTAAAAGTGGTAATTGCACAAAGATATTGACAGCTACTTGTCAATTTCAAATTAGTAGTATCATGAAATTTATGAGACTTGTCAAGGATGCAACCAGAACAAGATTATACATAACAATAAAAAAAGTAAGCTATTTTTGGGGGAATTTGATTAAAGAATGTCCTAAAATCTAATTGCAAAATATAAGCTGTCACTGGATGAGTTAAAGGGGCTTTATAATAAATGGTTCATAAGGCGCAACACTTGCTGAAGGTTTTGCAAATGAGCTAGCAAGCTAAGTGGGCTTGATCTTAGGGGAAACTACACAGTTAAGCATGCTTGAGTCGGCGTAGTACTAGGATGGATGACCTCCCAGGAAGTCTCAATGCTTCACCCCTGTGGGCATCACCTAGATGCAACAAGTGCTAGGTGGACTGTTCGTGCTCATGAGAGATGGGTTCATAAGAACCACTACTCATGAAATATGGGTCAATGAGTTCCACTCAAAAACTATGCAGTTGAATCCTGATAAAACAACATAGATATAAGCTAACAGGTACAGCTGGGAAACAAAAAGAAGATGAACTGATTCCCAACAAGAATTCTATGATACAAATTTGTGTTTTCTGAAACAAATTTGAAAGTGGCTAAATTTTGCTCATAATTTTACAACAAACTGAATGAAAGTGTACAAGAAACACAATTTTAGACATTTACAATTTTGCTAAACTTGTATAGAGATAGGTACATAAATTTATTCTAGGAAAAATTCACTAGTGATGAAGAAACAATGTAATTGTAGATAACAAAGACATTCATAAAATGAACAAAATATTTATAGTTTAGTTGGCCTGTTTTATAGCAATCCCACACTATAAATTTTTTAAGTGGGTTTGATCTTGGGGCAAACTCCATGGTTAAGTGTGCCTGAGTCAGAGTAGTACGGGATGGCTGACCTCACAGGAAGTCCCATTGCTTCACCCCTATGAGCATCACCTAGATGCAATGAGTGTTAAGTGGACCGTCCAAGCTCATGAGAGATGGTTGGTTGTGAACCACTACTCATGAAATATGGTTGGATAAAGATTGACTCAAAACTATGCAGTTGAATCCAAATAAAACATCATATAAAACAGGAGAAAGTTAATAGGGTCATGCTTTACTGGTGAGTTAGGAGTACTCTAGTGCCCACCAGGATTCTATTCCTTATGAGCCAAGGCCCCAACAAGTTTAGATGGGACGAGGTTGGGTGCAAGTTTGTAATGTCCCCTTCCTAGACATGGATGTTGTGGTGACCGTCAGCCATTTCCTCGGGTTCTCATAGGCTAGTGTGGTTTGGTTTGGGAACGCCTCGGGTCCTGGAGACACTTCCGTTCAGCTTCTATGGCATTTCCAGGTGTTGCTTTGAGCTCGGTTTGGCAGGAGATTCAGGAACTTCTTGAGGACGAAAACCCTCACGGAGAATATCATTCTCGGTGGTGAAAGATCTACCCGAAGTGATTGTTGATAGTTTCATTCAGGAACTATACTGGTGCTTATTGTGGAGTCTCCAAGATTGTCGCGGAGAGGATTTCATTGCAAAATATCAAGATTCTTCGAATGATATTTTGAAGGTGAGATTGAAGAACGTTGCAAAGAGGTTCATTGCAGATTTGTGAAGAGATTAAGGTAGATTTTGGCATCCATAGCTCACTGTACCATTCTCAAAGCTGGCCGTACCTTTTGGGAAGTCACGCCTCTTTGGGTTTTCAGTATAATTGCATTTGGAAGCGGATACCTCCTAGTTTGCTGAGTGTGACGAGGTGGAGGATATGGCACTAGAGTTGTGAGCAGATTCCAGGAGTTTTTGGTAAGGTTTATTTGCTGGTTGTTCCCTCTTGGAAGGCTGTACAACTACAGGAAGGGGGGGTGAGGAATCCCTAGGCTTAAGCGCCTAGTTTTGGTGGTTTAAAATTGCATACAAAGTGGCGCCAGGTTTGTAGCAGCAGGTCCTAAGCATCATACACAAGGAGTTCATCATTCTGGGCTGTCAAACTTGCCTCTCCAGCCGCCTGGGTTGCTGATACAAGTTATTTCTCAAACCTGTTTTCGAACAGCTGTTATGGGTATGACTAAACATTGATATTAAGTAGATTTATCTTTCTGGGTATGCTGTAGTACTGATCTAAGTGTAAATTACCCATCTGGATATTGATATTTCACTTGGTATATTGCTATTCAAACTCTGTATCAGTTCCATAATGGTCAATCTAGTTGTTTATTTCTAATTTTTGTTTTAATTTAAGATAAGATCCTTTTTGCTTTCTTAGCTTTAGTTTTTTCTGCTTTAGTCTATTTTTAGACTTTGTAACCTCTTTATATTGAGCTTTTGCTCTCATTGTAAATTATCTCATTCAATATAATATATTCATATTATTCTAAAATGTAACATGGTATTAGAGCTCCGGGTTCGAGTTCGTCCATACATCGTACGGACGCTATTGCTTGGTGGTCGCTAGGGTTTTAAAAACCCTTGCTGGTAGCGATTTTCTCTTTCTAGGCATCATTTTTTGTGGATTTGTGTTTTCAGGTCATGAGTTTCAGCTGCGGCTCTCTGAAAATCGGGTCTGAGCTTCTAGTTGTGTTTTTTAAAGATTCCTCTACAAATCACAATTTTCATTGGATTGTGATTTTTTCCTATGTGATCGCCTGCTCCCAGCTGCTGGTCGCAGTTTTAGGCGCCATTTTTTCCGAGCTCGCATCTTTTTTTTTCTACAAAATCGCATGATTTCAGGTCACGATTTTCAAACCCCTAAGGCCACGTTGCATCGGCGTCGGTAAATATGGAAGTCGCGTTTTGTGGGCATCAGCGAAATCGTTTTTTTTAGGTGTCATTTGTTCCTTCCTCATCATGATTTATGGCGGCGATGGGTGTTTGGCTCTGTGTTTTTTAAATCGCAGGTCGCAATTTCTGTTCTATTAGCCGACGGTTTTTTCCAGTAGTCTATGTCTGATCACGGACTCTATCTCACACTTTGATCTGTGATTTGGCGTCTGAAACTTGTATTCTGAGGTCGCGTCTAGAGTTCAGTTTGCGATATAATACAGTGCGTTTTCATTCTGTGATTTTTGAGCTCGTGCTCTAGTCCCTGAAATGTGGGTTTTCTCTCATACTCGCATCTATAGTATCCAATCTATGGCTCCCGTTCATTAGACACGTTTTGGTGTCTTTGGCGCCTTTGTTTTGAAGGTTGCAAGTAGTTGTGGCCCTTTGATGTCGTCCTTTGCATTCCCAATTTTGGAGGACACGTTATTTTGGTTCTACGGGCATCTTTTCTTAAGAATTGCAATTTGTATCAGTTCCGGCGACTTTTGATCTCTACATTTTTGCAGCATCTGTGGCGGGACGAGATTCCTTTGCCTCGGGATTTGCACCCAGCAGCCATACAGAATTATTTTTTATCTTGCCTCGAAGTCTGTATTTAGATGTTCTGAGTCTCTGCTTTTCGTACTCTCGAGATCTGTGTTTTGAAATCCGTGTTCAGATTTATCTTGAGATCTGTGCCTCAATATCTGTGTTTCAGACTTATTTCGTGTTTTCGGAATCTGTGCTTCGTAACTCGTGTATCTGTTCAAAATATGTGTCATCTATCTGCTTCAGTATCCTTGCCATCAGTTTGTAATCCATTTTTCGTGCCTCGAAAGACGTGAAAAATGGCATCATGGTCCAACAACAGTCAGAAGTTCAACGGCAGCAAACTTTTTATCATCAATGTTTTCTACAGGGTCTCGTCAGAATTGGGTTCCTGTTCCGTAGCCCTTTTGGGGTTCTGTTTTCTTGATCGGTGGCTTCCTTGTTTGGCAATGTTTTTGCCTAGTTGTTTCTAGAGAGTTTAATCTGCCTTTTTGCTGCAGTTCGCAGTTGTGTGGGCTTCATTGATCTGAGCTTACAGCGCTTAGCCCCTTCTCGTCACTAGCGGGACCAGCGGTCAGCATTTGTGTTTGGCAGGCAGCCATTCTCCTTCTTTGGATCCCTTGGGATTTGTGTTTTGACACCCATGCTCGGGTTCTATTTTCTATTTATGATGTCCATCTGTCTCCAAAGGCAGTCTGTTTTAGGGGGCATCTTGGTGTAGTTAGTACATTGACCATTATGGGGGGTATTAAAGTAATATTTAGTTTATTAATGGTCAATCTAGTTGTTTATTTCTATTTTTTGTTTAGTTTAGAATAAGATCCTTTTTGCTTTCTTGGCTTTAGTTTTTTCTGCTTTAGTCTATTTTTAGACTTTGTAATCTCTTTATATTGAGCTTTCACTCTCGTTGTAAATTATCTCATTCAATATAATATATTCATATTAT
The DNA here is from genome assembly GCA_027924645.1 of Cunninghamia lanceolata. NCBI lineage: Eukaryota > Viridiplantae > Streptophyta > Pinopsida > Cupressales > Cupressaceae > Cunninghamia > Cunninghamia lanceolata. The sequence goes on from BSBN01000639.1 coordinate 3,436,077, forward strand.
TCCAAAATGTAACAAGTTCTGAATTCTAAAACAGCTTTTGGGTAATTTTCAAAATATTGATTTATGAGTTATTAGTTCATCTGGGTATTGCTGCAAAAACTTCTGTTTGATCGTATTATTCATTATTGCTATTGGAAACCTTTATAACAGCCATTTGAGTTGATGGGTTTGGAGTATTATAGAGTTTCCTGTTTGCTGTAGCATTCCACAGTTTCCCAAATCAAAAAAAAATTTAGGGCAGATCATTACAAAGTTCTATGCAGATTTCAGCAAAATAATTATTCCTCAGACCTCGACATCTTATCTGAAAAGAACTGCAGTTATTTGTGCAACCGTTTTAGAGCCTTGTGTCAGGAAGCTTCCTAACTACACACACACAGATGAATTGAAATCAAAACTATCAATTAATTTACCATCACACTAAAGTCCAAAAGACTAGCAATCTGATCAATCTTCATGTCTTAAAAGACTTCCACCTAAAGAAGTGAGTGAAAAATTAATGATATTTTCAGTAAATACTTCTCAGTATTTACCAGAGACAAGTATAACATCCAAAGAGACTAAATACATCTTTAAGGTTTCACAAATAATTTAACAAGCTCTTCATTTCATGTCAGCAATAAATGCATCCAGGCACCCAAACAAGTATAAAACTGATTTAACATTTAATACCTCCCTATTATATGACAATAAATTGGAAAAAATAGTAATTTATAGATGCTTACCTGTTAACCTTCACGTTACCATCAAAGACAGCATGCCCAGAGGAATGTGTCACAATACACTTGTGGAGCTGCCTGCTATAGCTTCTTGGATGGTTTAAAATGACCTTACTATGTAGATTTTGTGTTTGGTTTTCACCTGCTAAGTGGAAAGTGGACACCTCTGTCACTGTGTCAGGGCCCAATTGTTGAATCTGCAGATTATGCCTGCTCAATCTGCCTCCAGTACTTGTCTCTACCAATTTGTAGCTACTGGATGGACCCTGCATTAAAGGAACCACCTGTAAAACCCCATTGATGGTTTTGTAGAAATGAAGATATTTGCCATTTTGATCACATCTGATATAGTATTACATATAAATTGTGCTATACAGAGAAAGACTCTTCACCACACTTTTATGTGATGATAAAATGTTGAGGCAGAAAGCAGAACTTAAGTGCTACGCCTCATATGCATCATATTTTTTTGTGGACAGACTAAGATTAACAATTCGATTCATCTCATTAATGGACAATTCAATAATGAGAAAACTTCAGACATTTAACATCTAGGTTAAATCAAATTTTCATCAATTTGCCTCACAAATAAAACTTATTTAACCAAGATATTTTATCCAGTTGGTGTGCATGTCATTCTTTTCAACAATAAACAGACAAGGCAGTTAAGTTTTCTTCCGAGATTCTTTGTAGTTGTAACCTCTCTCCAATCTCTGAAAAAAAAAATCCACAAAGGAGCAACATCGGAAGCATTTATCCATATTTTTTGTCAAAACATGGCTACAATGAAATATATTCCAAGAAGAGGAACATGAAAGATACGGTACTACTATAAATATGTAAGACTGACAAAACAACCATAACTTGTATGAATTTACTGTTCTCTTGGTCATTTTCCATTCTTATCTAAACACAAAAGACCATAGAGGTATCAATTTTGAACTTCTTGTTCCATTTATGACATGCTACACAACTAGCCTGCATTGATAAACAAATTTGAAAGAAAGAAAAGAGAAACTTCTTACCTCTAATAAATACAGTCTTGTGTTCCATTTATCTTATTAAATCCAAGTAAATTGAAAACATTCTATAAATTTTGCCAAAATTTTCTAAAAACATATGAAATGTTAAGTGAACTAGAAATATTTTCCAAGTTTGCATTGTAATTTTATACCTAGAATAAAGAAATTAGTATTCTTTCTAATGGTAATTTTGTTCCTGGTGTATGTACATATATTCTTCTCAGATGAAAAATAAAAACAAGCAAGTCAAATTGTCCAATGTGGTTCCTGTGCAATTTATAATCTCTGTTAAATCTTTCAAAAAAAAAATTCTAGGAGGGGAGTGTTGATGTGTTTTTTATGACAGCAACAACATTAGAATAAAATACCGAGTATTCTATCCTCTCTTGAACAAAGTATCTCAAATGCTAAACTATGTGATCAAATGAGATTACCCCAAGGTTCCTTGAATGTCAAGTCTTGACATGCACATGGATAGACTCAGTGAAATGATGTGATCTTGCTGGTAATCACAAAGGGACTTACGTTAAATTACTCCTTATTCATGGACATGGATAAAATTCATTACTCCTTGGACGTGTGAATGAATGGAACTCCTTCAAACAAACTTAAAAGAAAAGGCAAAGGGGAAAGGGTTAGAGAAATCTAATCTAAGGACAATGAGATAATGAATGATGCTTTGATAGACAAATTCCTTCGAACCTAACTTCGTTTTGCCATGAGAACAACAACTACACGAAACTAGTGCAATCTTCAAAGGTAATGAAGGATTTTCATATTGCAAATATGCATTCAAATACCCACAACTGGCGCAACTTGAACAAATATCCACAATAGAACTATTGCAAAATGGGGTTCAGGCTAACTTTACATTGCAAATTACCATCAGCAATCCACAAAAAGTATGAACCAAGGAATTCATCAAATATCTTCGCCTTAATCCACCATATCAATGAACTGCAACTAAAGCTTATCTAATTTGCTTTGAATCATCTTTGAGAGATCAGAAACCATGCTAACATCCCAAAATAACACAATATTCACCAAGCTTCAATGAGTATGTATTGATTTTGGTAGTATCTTTACAACAATTTCACAATAGTCTCTCCAAGTCTTCAAAAGCTTCTATTCTAATGAACTTTCTAATCCTCTACTCTACTCTAAAGAATCCTCTAATCTATGTCCAACCCCTTTTACAAATGAAGAGAATGAGCCTTTACATAGAGCTCAAGAATACAACCAAGGGCTCAGATTGATTCTAGAATCACTGGCCAAGATTATGACAACACTACCCTAATGACTTCGACCAATGAGATGTCAACAACATGATCTTCTAGAAGGGCTCCATCCTTATCTCTATCTTGGACGACCAAGTTCAATGTATATAGATATGTCGATGTGGCATACTTGGATTGGTTGACGATGACTGGATGCCAGCTCAGCATATTCCAAGCAATTATCTCGAGTGTTCTTTGAACTTGGAATTCCGTCCTTGTGTTGTGTTTCACTTGGATTCTTCAATTGTCTTGGATTTTTGGTGTAATCCTGAACATCATGATGTTGAACTTGATCCTCTTGATGAATGATGTACTGGATTCTTATTCTTGGATTTCCAAGGATTGATCTTCTTTTCCGGTACTGGACTCCTTGATGTGGAACTCTCCTCTATCCCGTTGTCCTTGATGCTAGCACTCTTTGTGTTATTGAAATGTCTTGAACTTCCTTCATCTTCATCGGAATTTTGTTAAGTCTTCTTGTCATTGGAAAGTAGTCTCCTTCTCCAACGTTGGAACTCTCTGCATCCATCTTGAACATCTGGATCTTTGTCGAGCATCCTCTTCATGGAACGGATCCTTGTTCTTAATTCCTGCAAAACGAAGGAAAACCTTGAATAGCAAAGGCAAATAAAACCCTTATGCAATGGAATACTAAGATAAAACATGAATAACCTTGCATGGACTTTCATTCAAGAATCTATTTTGGAAGAAATGAATAAAATAATACTTGAAAAATACTTCACAAATTCGCCTTCCTTAAGGATAAGTTTGCTCTTCAAAATCGAATTATGATTTGCTTTGAGGAAAAAATGAATTTGAAAACTCATTTAAATACATGTCTCATGCAATTTTTCCAAGTAGGCTGGCTAGGAGAAGATTTCTTAATATTTCCATGCGATTTTTCATCTACAAGGCCAACTAGAATAAGGATTTGACAATTTTCTTTGGATTTTATTGAAATTTAGTGGTTTCTTTATGTTCAAGTTGGCTCAGATGGCTAGGTCGCACATTGTGAGGGTTCAAGGACAAAATCCAAGTCATGTTTTGTATTATCTCTTTGAATTTTGCACTTTCAAGGTCCTTGAGGATTTCGCACATTTTGAATGAGCAAAGATAATTCAGGTCGCAAATTTCATGATGTTAAGGATTTTCGCATTTTTTGTGACTTCTTGGACAAATTCAAATCGCATTTTGTAATAGGTCCAAATCTTTGAGCGCAAATTTTGTTCACCTTTGGATTTCGCAATTTTGGCCTCCTCTTGGACAAATTCTTGTCGCAAGTTTGAGCTCCTTGTGGATTTTACTCATCACAAATTCCTTTAAGTTATGAATTTCGCACCTTTTGTGATTGTTAAGCCTCTTGGAATTTCTCATTTTTAAGGAGGTCAGGGACAATTCCCAGTCACAATTTTAGAGGGATCAAGGACAAAATCCAAATCGCATGTTTTCCTAGTTCATGGAATTCGCACCTTTTAGGGTATTGAGGATTTCGCAATTTTCATCAAGTAATGCATAAATCGTGGCGTACTTCTCATTCTCCTCTGAATTTTGCACATTTTAGTGCCTCTTGGACAAATTCTAAGTCGCAGTTTTTGTGAAGTCATGGATTGTTCATTGAGCGCATGTTTGAGTGGGTTAGGGATTTTCCAATTTGCAAGTTCCTCCTTGATGTGGATTTCGCATTTTTCCTCTTGTCTTCAATTATTCCCTTGTCTTAATCGCACTCTTAAACATGTTGAGGATTTCGCACTTTTAAGGGAGTCAGGATAATTTAAGTCGCACCTTTTAGTGTGTTAGGAACAAATTGAAGTGCACATTTCAGTGCGTTAGGAACAAATTCAAGCACACATTTCAATGTGTCCGGAACAAATTCAAGCACACATTTCAGTGTGTCCGAAACAAATTCAAGCGCACATTTCAGTGTGTCTAGAACAAAATCAAGTCGCACTTTTTACTTCCTCTTGGACTTTGCGAACAGGATTATGAAGGTCCCTGCCTAACAGTATATTTAAAAATATATTTAAGTATATGTTTAGATATTACTTTAAATATTTTGAAATATACTGTCAGGATGTTTGAGATAGGTCCCGGATCCATAGGATTTAACATGCAGATTCTAGATTTTTGAGGATCCACCAGATTTCAGACTTAGCCAGTTTTTTAGGGTTTCAGGGACATCAAACTTAGCCAATTTCAGGGTTTCAAGGACATCAGACTTAGTCAATTTCAGGGTGAAGGCATATGGACTCCTTAGTTAAATATCCATCCCTAAGGCAATTTCTTCAATCACTTCATGGATTTGATCAAGAACTTGGCGAGACTTGGGCAAATCTATACTACCAAACCAACAAACTCAAAGAAAAAACAAAACCCAAAAGCAAAAAGACGACAGAAAGCGAGAAAAAAGGGGGGGTCCCCATTTGCAATGGGGTGATGTGTGAAAACGTCACAACAAGGAGCAACATTAACAGATATCAAACATTTATTTGTCCAAAAATGGCTACCATGGAAAGTTCACCAAGAAGAGTTTCCATGTTATTAACTTTCATGGTAACTGCATGTTTACAAATTTTATGCTTCAGTTAGTGGAGACCTGTTGATGTTTGTTTTTCGACAAATCAACAATAGAGTAAAATATAGAGTATCTAACTCTCTCTTGAGCAAAGTCTCTCGAATGCTGAACAAAATGATCAAACAAGATGACTCCAAGGTTCCCTTTCTTATGATTTTGTAAGGGATAGCTCAGTGACTAAGTATGATTATGCTGGTAAACACAAAGGGACTTACACAATTGTTCGACAACTTGTTGATTCAATGAAAGAGGTGGACACAGGAATATCTAAGTACTACAGTTTATGATATGGCAATGAAGTACTTGATCCTAATTCTAACCAAATCGATAAAAGAAAAGACAAAAGATGAAAGGTGTAGTGAAAACTAATCTAATCCTAGATGCAAGGTATAATTACTGTTCAAGTGAAATCAAACCAAATCTGTTTCGCCAGATCAAACAACTACACAAGATTGATGCTATCTTCTAGGGTTGTACAAGATGTTTAAATCACTTATGCTCATGAAAGATTCAACAAACATAAAGATCAAAGTTAAGCTCAATTTTGTTCAGACCAACCATACACTGCAATTTGCAAGCCACAAACTACAAATGGTGTGAACATAAAGATTTCACCACAAACAATAATGATGCCTTCCACCAACTAACATATACTCAAAGAAAACTTAATCTAATCTTAATACTCGCTTGAAGAAATCCAAACCATGCAACACTTAAAAACATATACAGAATCACCAAACAATGAGTATTATATTATTTCAGAGAGCTCTTGCAACAATTTTCAGAGTCTTCAATCGTACAAATGAGAGTAAAAGGAGCCCTTTTATAGACCTCAAGAATGTATGAAGGGTCAAGATTGATCGGCAAAGCCAATGGACCAGATCATGCCACATCACAAGTAGTTATAACAAACTCCTATTTTTAGTATATGAAAGAGGGAACAAAGGCACGTTTCCCAAGAAGATAAGGATGACAAATCAATAGTCTATGAGGAGTCTCCATGTGAATAACCATCACTAGTATTTTGACATTCAATGAATCTAGACACTATCTGCTTGACATCATCAAAAAGTACACTTGGCGTGTTATTAGTAGTTCCTTCGGCTTCAAGTACATCATCTGAATAGAGGCCAAGTGTCTTCTCCCAATCAATCATCCTCGCTTTGTTGGCGCCAAGGTGGACCGCAAGTGAGAATATACTATCAAGCTTCTCATCAGAAACATCATCCTCTTGGAAATAGAAAGCTTGAACTTGTTCTTTCATATTATCAAGAGTCATCTCTCCAAATGGATTGCATATTTTCATCAAGGATGCATGTATTCCATCTTGAATTCTTTGAAGTACACTCCTTACTCTTGACATATCTGTTTCTACCTTATCGCGTAAATGTCCTTTATTGTGAAAGCAATAATACCAAGAAGAAAAATCATATGTCCTACCTTCTTCAATCACTTCAGCATGTATCAAATCATCAACTGAAGTCTCCATCAAGCTCTTCAAATGCGGCAGGTATTGTTCTTTAATATTCTTGAACTCAGCACAAACTGTCAATAATGCAAGTACCCTTTCTTTGAGATCAGCGATCTTATCATACACTTGCATGATATCTTCCAGGTGTTTATATGTAGTTTCCTTTGATCTTTTCATCCAATCTTTCAACCTGTGAGATGAAGACTTCAACCCCTCAAAATGTTCAACTGTTTCTGGAGGAAGAAGAGATGGAGGTGTAGAAACTCTCTCCTATTGACGAATAGGATGAACCAAATGCTGAATATACTGCTCTAAGGCTTGACACCTTTGCTCAGCTTTAATTCTACCTTTTGTTTCTTGCCTTATGATAGCTCGAGCATTATCAATTGAACCCTGAAGTTCTTCTTCTACTTGCATTCCAGTCAACAGATCCAAATTGATTGTATTGATGTCATAATCTTCAAGAGTTATATCTTCTATATTCTTCTCAAGCCTTGGAACTGCTACATGAACTTTCCTTACACCTGCTTCATCTTTAGTGATCTTTGAAAGAATAGTTGCTTTCTTCTTTGGTCTTTCATTAGACATGTCTAGAAGTAACTCATCAACTGGAATAGGAGGATATTTATCAACTTCACAACTTTCCTTAATTCTATCCTACAGCCACTCCGGCAATGATGAGAGATCCTGTAACTGTTGTATTTGCTTTCCTTGTACAGGCAATGACTCTTCTTCAGCTTCATCCTTGTCTTCAGTGTTAACTTCATCAATGATCTCAGTATCATGTGGACTTGAAGGCACTTCTTCAAATGGAGTTTCTGGAACTGCATCCTCAACATGCACCACTATATCCTGATTCAGTGGAGTATCTCCTGGCTATCTAGACGAAGCAGTTTCAATACTTATCCTTTTCTTTTTCTTGTTTGATTCTCCTTGTGTGGATTCAAGTTGTTTTCTTTTCTTTGCTTGACTCAAATCTCTTTCATTGTCCTTACTCCGTGAACTTCTGCCAGGTGCACTATGCTGTCCCTGTTGTTCAATTTCTCCCATCTTGATATAAGTTTCTTTCCTTCATCTATCAATGCTTGTACTTGCTCTTTTACTTGTTCCTCAGTATAGGCTCTATCAACCCTTCATCATCAACCCTTTCTCTATCAGCCCAGTTGATATCATAAGGCAGGTTCCGGATCTTATTGTATTCATTGCCTAAGAAAGTTCTTTCATCATCTAATTGATCAGGAATCCTTAATACCTTAGTAGCTCTCACTAGATCCCATTTCAATCTTGAAAACTTTTGCATCCTGATATCATCATCATCAATGGCATTAGCCCAATCATCCTCAAGCTGCTCATGCCTATAGGAAGAATATGACTACTTAATAGCTCCATGTGGATCAAAGTTCTCCCTCCTTGAATCATGAAGATGTAGATGATATGCCTAAAGCTCAACCTCTGAATACTCAGCTGCTTGAAGCGATGGACAGGAGTAATATCTGCCAAGCTGGAGAGGAAACTGAACTCCGGCTTTCTTCCATGCCCTTTGCATCTTATGAAATTCTAACAACTGTCTTGAAACTTCTAGCAACACCATCCTATTGGTAGGATATCTAGGCAATCTGTATGGAAAGAATGTGAAACCCTGAATTCTGATATAGGTAAATTTGTCATATTGAATATAGTACCTTCCATATTGCTCAATGAAGTTCTTAGCGGCACCTGTTAGTCTTCTATGCATCTCTCCTCTCAACTTTCTCACTATGAACATGGCGAAGGCATCATTGAACCTATTGTAATGATTGATGTTCTTCAAATGAAACTAAGGATAACACTGATGTGAAAGAATCTGTCCAGATTTTGTACCTACTTCTCCTTTAGCTGTTAATCCTTTATTAACCACATTTCTTGCTAGGATGTAAACAAGATAGGAAGTCATGAAGAATGATTTTGTTTCATCAAACCCTTTCAAACTGCTCATCAAGGCAATGGCTTATAAGGCCAGCCCAGTCAACCATCTTATTCTTGTAAACACATGATCAAAGTAGGTATACATCCATCCTTCGAAAGTAGATGATTGAGGCGTACATGTTACTTGATTCAGGAACATGATGAAGTAACTTATCTCCTGTTTGAAGTCTGCCTTGTGAAACTTTGGATCTTCGGAGTTGTATATCTTGATTGATGAATCTGTCATCCACCTCTTCCTTACTTCCTGCATGTAGTGTTTGGGTTTGCCTTCAAAAGTGCACTGAGCAGTTGTAGGATAGATGAACACTGCCTTCCGGTTTGGGATGTTGAAGATCTCTTGAATGGCTTCTCTTTGCAGGTAAGCTAGGACAGTCCCGTCTTTAGCTACAATTTGTCTCTTCTGTTTGTCATAGTGTTGAATACATTCCAACACCAACTCAGTGCTAAGTAAGGTAGGTGGGAAGCATGTTGCTTGAACAATTCCACTCTTCACAATGGCCTTGATGTCTTCATTCCTTGTGATGGCAAACAAGAAGTCCTTCATCTCCTCCAAGTTGACGTGTCCCATGTTGGTGTCTCCCACGTTCTTCCAATGAGTTTCGAGCTTGGAGTCGGGTATGGTGGACTTAGCATTCATCTTGATCATCACTTGCCTCTCCTTCACTGTCATGCCCATCTATCTACAAGACGAGACTCGAATAAGTGACTTGAAATAATAAAATTTACCTTTGCAAACTTGATTTCTAGATGATAAAATCATGATAATCTGCAAAATTGAATAAATAAAAGGCGATTTTATGAAGTAAAAGGTGATTGAAACATACCTTGTATCAATTTTCTGATCTAGAAAATGCAGATTTCTGTATTTAATGATGAAAATCAGTATTAAAATGACAAAAATCAGAGGTAAAAATATGTCAAAATCAGTCTTCCAAAATGCAGATCTGCCTTCAAAATCTGCTTCTTCTCCCTAAGAAATTCGTTCCTCTTAAAAAATTCGCTGTCCCTCTTGAAAATTTCGCTCCTCTCTTGACTTGCAATGTAAATTATGAATTATGAAGAGGAGCGCTCTATTGTGATCAAATCACACATCGCCCCATTGCAAATGGGGACCCCCCTTTTTTTTGAGTTTTGATGCTTTGCATGAAGTTTTGATGATGTCTTAGAGCTATTTCATGATGAAGTCAATGGTGTTTGAGTCTGTACTCCCTGGATATCCTGATCCTGATGTTTGAGATCCTGAATATGACTAAGTCTGGTATCCTGATCTTGAAGATCCTAAAAATTGACTAAGTCTGAAATCTGGTGGATCCTCCAAATTCTAGATTTTGCATGTTAAATCCGGTGGATTCGAGACCTATCTCAAACATCCTAAAAGGTATATTGAAAAATATTTAAATATATTTTTTCAATAGACCTTTATCCTGAGAGACCCTGAAAAACGCCTAACTGCTCCAGAGGATCCAAAATCTTGATCCAGTGTGACAGGACATAAGAGTGGCGCAAAATCTTGATAAAATGCGCTACTTCAATCAAAGCTTGGAATAATGATCCATTGTGCCAGAACCAATGCGCCCTAATCATTGCGCCAATTTTGGAAGGCAAAGGTAAGACAGTTTTGAAGAAATGTTGAGGAAAGATCAAAAACTTGATCTCATGCGCCCAAACTGATGCGCCTTCAAGAGGAAGTAAAGATTATAAATTTTAGAACATGTCAAAGAGATTTCATATTCTTGATCTAATGCGCCAGAAGTAAATGTGGAAGTTGCTAAGTCAAATGGAAATCCTCAAAATCTTCAAGTAGTGATCTAATATGATGAAGCGCCCTTATAGGAGGATATAAAGAGGAACTCAAGTACATCATCTAGTGCGCTAATGCCTTGAAGAACTTGAACTTTCAAACTACAGCGCCACCTTGTGGAGGGAAGATTTAAGTTTAAGACAGCTAGAGGATTCCAAAATGGTTATCTCCTGCGCCACAAACAACGCCTAGCCTTAGAAGACTCCACGACCTGGAGGTCTCATCTGGAACATGAACTTGCAATGATGAAGACTCTTGATCAAATTCCATCCAAGTAATGAACACTAAGATCAACCTTGATGTATGTTTGAGATCCTGAAAATGACTAAGTCTGGTAGCCTGAAATCCTAAAAAATTGACTAAGTCTGAAATCTGGTGGATCCTCCAAATCCTAGATTTTGCATGTTAAATCCGGTGGATTCGAGACCTATCTCAAACATCCTAAAAGGTATATTGAAAAATATTTAAAGTATAAGAAATTCAATCTCTCAACTTATACTAAAATATATTTTTCAATATACCTTGCTCTGAAAACACTGAAAAAATGACCAAGTACTGAAGGGAGCGCAAAAAGTTGATCCAGTGCGCCAAGGCTTGGATGTGGCACAAAATCTTGATGTTATGCGCTACTTCAATCAGAGGATACAAAACCTTGATCTAATGCACCCTAACTCTTGCGCCAATTTTGAAGGAAAAGCAAGGTTTTGAATGTCGATTGAAGAGGAATCAAAAATCTCAACCATTGCGCCCAATCAAATGCGCCAAAATGAATGAAGTTTATTGGAGTTTTGAACAAAATTAAAGGAGAAATTGAGATCCCCATCCAATGCGCCATCATTTGGAGTATGCTACTTCAAGATTTTAAGTGAAATTTCAGTCAAGGGTTGAAATCATCAAGTAATGCGCCCAAGGTAAGTAAGGTTTCTATGATGATCAAGATGCAATTTAAGATAAGGATTCAAAATCATGGACTGCTGCGCCTGATGTTATGCGCTAACCTTTGACATCATCAAGACATCTTTCAAGGAGATCTCAAAACCTCTAAGCAATGCACCCTTTGGAGAAGGGAGAGGTGAGCTTTGGGAATCATTTGAAGAAGATACAAATCTTTGATCTAGTGCGCCCTTTTAAAGATGATTTCAAATCCAAATTAAGAAGATCCCAACATGATTAAGTGCTGCACCAAGAGTAAAGAAGAGATTCAAGCCTTTCAAGTTAGATAAGGATCCAAAATTCTGATCCAAAGCGCCAATGATAAGTCCAGTGAATGAGGATTCAAAACCTTTAACTATTGCGCCAGCTTTTGATGAAGGTGGAAAAGGCTGGTCTTGTTTGTAAAATGTGAAGTTTAAAGAGGATTCAAATCTTTGATCTGCTGCGCTAAAGGTCAGAATACATTCTTCAAGCAGATATTAAGAGTTTTTATTGGAGTAAGAGAGTAAGGAATTGTATCTCATATGGAGGGGATTTAAAGTTTCAATCAATGCCCTCATAATCAAGGAGATCCCAACATCATGATCTAATGCGCCCTCCTCAAACATGAAAATGATGACAAGGTTCAATATCCTTATCAGCTGCACCACCTCAAGGTAAGGGCTCAATGCAAGTTTCAAGACTTTTTCAAGGAGCTATCAAAATGCTCAAGTGATGCGCCTAGTCTAAGTGTGCTACTTTGGAGGAATAAGTTGAAGTAATTTGAAGATATGTTGAAGAGGATTCCAAATCATCATCTAATGCGCTGGCTTTAGAGGATTCGGGAGTTTAATCTAATACACCAAAGGGTGGAACCTTTTAAGAGCAAATCTAAGGTTAATCTTATGCATCATCTTCCAACCAATCACAAGAGGATCCAACATCTTTATCTGATGCGACATAAGGGAGAGTGAAGTTTTAAAGACTTTTCAAGAGGTTATTCAATTGTTAATCCAATGCGCCACTTTCAAGATCTGATTTTGCTAATCTAGAGCTAGTATCAAGAAGATCACAAAACCTCCAACCAATGCGCCTCACTAATGAGAGGTTCAAGTCATGTTTTTTGAACACTACAACAAGATATAAAATTCAGATCTGACGCTACAAATCCAATTAATAAGGCTAATGCGTTCCTGATAATTGATACTTAGTTTGAAATTTGTAATTGTTTTCAAGAAATCAGCTAATTTGGTATCTAATGCACCTAGATTAAAAATGCATGAAAGGACTATCAAATCAAGTATCAAGAGGAATTGATTTTGCTTTTCTGTTTTGTAGGAATAAGGATGGAGCTAAGGAATCACCAAAGAAGCTAACATCCGGAGTCACCTTTAGGCTAGGAGTGAAGTCAACAAGTTGCCATCTTAGAGAAGACATCAAGTAGCTGTTCTAGGAAGTCACCTCAAGGATACCCTATTGGATCACTTCAAGTATCAACTAGCTCCTTCATCAATCATCGCTGTAAGATCAGCATGTAGCTGCTCCCAAGGATCATCTTCATCTTCATCAAGACTTCCAAAGGCATCCACTCGACTTCAAGTTCCTTCGAGCTTCAAGATCATCTTCAAGGAAGCATTTCATCAACTACATCATGATCATCAAGAGCAAGTGCTTGAATCACCTTCAAGTTGCAGAGGAAGCATCATTCCAAGAGGCCCACATCAAGTTTCATATGCTCCATCATCAAATGTTCCAAGGCATTCATCCATCCAAGCTTCAAGACTCTACAATCTTCAAGTCCAAGAGAGATCCTACTTCTAATCATGAATCAAGTATCATCACCATCTACTCTTACATGAAGGAGGGAGCATCATCATATACATTACCCTTCGTGAGGGATCATCCAGAGAAGATCATCATGAATCCTACAAGAAGAAGAAACGTCATGAAGTCATGCAAGTGAAGCAACATCTATCATACATCCAATTTACAAAGCAAGATGAGCAAGGCAAGATCAACAAGATGCCTTCCCAAACATACAAGTTCAAGAGCAATCACATCAAAGACATCATACAAGATGATACAATTTGGGAATAAGCTCAGGTGGCACCTATGTGGCAAGTATCTATCATCATCCAATCATATCAGTCGCATTATTTTAAATGCATTCAATGTATCATTTAATAAAAGAAGCCAAAGGGACGCCTATGTGGAAGATGTTTTAAATGATTTCATCTTATCCTTATCACATTGGAAAACGTGCCTTCATTGCCTCTCTTTTGTACTAAAAATAGCAAATTGTTGTAACTACCTATTGAGGTGGCATGATCTGAGCCCTTGGCTATCGAATTGATCTAAGCCATTCATTGTAATCCTGGACCTCTATATAAAGGCCTTGTTGCCTCATTTGTAAAATCAGTAGAATAGAGATTAGAGAGTAGTCATTAGATTTTAGAAGTAGAGTAGGAGAGACTCTCGAAATTCTCTGAGAGTACTTAAAGTTGTAAATATTTCTCAAGATTAATGCAAAGACATTGGAGCATTGTTTGGTGTTAAATCTTGTCTTGTGGAATCACATGGTTTCTTGTATTTCGATGAAATGGAGAGATGTTTCAAAATAGATTAGAAGTAGATTATAAGCTCTTTGTTGTAATGTATGTTTGTATTGGATATTTGATCAACTCCTAACTCATGCTTTTAACATTCATCGCTGGTGAAGCGTTGTGTAAAGCTAGTCTGAGCTTAATTTACATAAGTTCGATTGTGGATGCTTGTTTGAGCTGCGCCGTCTTATGGGTGCTTACATAAGCCTTCATGATTTGAAAACCATTCGCATAACCTTAGGAGATTGCACCAACTCCATGCAGTTGTAGGCATCCTTAGCGAAGTGGAGTTAGGTTTACTTAGGAGATTGTCTGTTCATACATCATCATTACTTCATTGACATTAGATTAGTTCCTCTAACCTTTACCTTTTCACTTTCTTTATTTGAAGTATTGTATATACATATGTCATCCACACTGAAAGGAGAAATAAGCTGAATGAAAAAAGGAGAGTCTAATGTAAGTCCCTTTGTGATTATCAGCAAGATCATATGTAATCGCTGAGTTATTCCTCATGAATCTTAAATAAGGAACCTTGGAGTTACTTCACTGGATCACATAGTTCAGCCTTTGAAGAGCTTTATTCAAGAGAGAGTGGGATACTCTAGTGTTTTACTCTATTGTTGACTTGTCGAAAAACAATCATCAACACGCTCCTCTTATATAGTCAATTCACCTATATTAAATGCTAGTCGGCAAAAGAAGGGGGTCGGCCTTATTGGGCATTTAATATAGTTTTCCAAAAAATCCCAAGTCTTTTGGCGCCAAGGTGGGTAAAAGCTCATACGAAGGGCACCATGAATGATGATTTTAGACAAGAGGAGCGCCTAGAGTTTTAGCATATCATTCCCTTTTCAGATAGCTCATCATCTCTCCTAAGCACTCTTTTAAGGTTACTAGCTCATGAATTGAGATCCAAACCCTTATTAAATCATATTCAAACTTATAAAGCCAAAGGTCCTGTGCTATAGGCGCACTTATAATGATGGTTTGAGCAATCATAAACTCCCATACATCCCCAAAGGTTTAATCTTTTCCCAAAGCATTCTAGATGATACTAGCTAGATACAACTTTCCCTAAGCAATTTAGCACATTAAATAAACTTTGGAGATCAAAATGAGGACTTCTTCAAGGTGCTACTTGAGGAAGTCTTTTAATAAGAATGTGCGCCAAGAGTTAACTTACCAAATCTTAGTCATTTTGACAGTTTTGACACAAGGCACTTCATTAGAGGTAAGTCGAGTAGTATCCTTGTCTAGGCGCCATACAAGGGATCAAAACCTTATACTTATCTTTCACCTTATAACCCCTTCCTTCCCTCAAGGCGCTACAAAAGTCATTTATCTAAACAAGAACGCCCAATGATGTCAAAATTCTCACAAGAGTGCCAAAATATATAAGAACAAATATAGGGTGCGCCTAAGGACTTTTATGCTAGGTTCAATCCATACAAACCTCCATTCCTCTAGGCGCCATCTTGTGAATATTTCGCTTTATGTTTCCTTGAAATATGTATTCATTGTTGGAAGGCCCTCCAAGCTAGGTGCCAAAACTCTCTAAATCAACCCTAATCCTCAATGAATCCTATGTCTAGGCGCTCAAATGGTCTTCACAACCGACACTGTGCCTAGGCGCTCATAATTAAGTGAAAGGAACAAGGGGAGCGCCTTTGTCTAAAATAACTTCTTGCTTCATTTACTAACAATAGATGCTAAGCGCCAAACATTGGATTTTGCTAACAAGACATAGTGCCTTCATCCTACTTCATGTTTAACTTACCTTTAACCATTCCAAGTGCACTTTGGAGGACTCAAACATCTTCTTTTGATGCTTCATTCAAAATTCACTCGAGTAAAGATAGGCGCATAAAATGACCACTCATACACAAGGTGCCAAATTAGGTAAAGAAAACACTTTAAGGGCGCCAAATATGGATTTTTTTAATACAATCAAGTGCTTAGTTTATGTGACCTCTTAAAGGCGCTTTTAAGGTTTGTCTTCATTCTTCTACATGTTTTAAACTTCCTTAGCCCTCCAAGGTGCATTCAGGAGGAGCTCCAACATTTCTTTTCAAAGCACTTATTCAAAATTCTTCCAAGTATATACAAGGCGCCAGAATATGAAGATTTTGGATATTTCTAGGCACATTGATGAACTTTACACTTCATAAACCATCACTTTACAAGTCAAACCTTGTGGAGTCAGAGACAATCCTTCTTGGGCGCCAAAACATGATGATTCAGGGACAAAAGGGCGCCTTACTGAAGTTTTCTTCACATTGAATCCATGAGTTCTTTTCAAACATAGGGCGCTCTTATCATGTGAAACTAAAGGCCAAGGGCACCAAAACCTTATTGACTCACTTCCTCACTCTTCTAGGCGCCAAAACATGATGATTTCAATTTAGGGCGCTCATAAAGAGGGATCTGGACATACAGGACGCACTTTAGTCTTGGTCCATTTGAAGGTTCTTGATTCTAGGCGCTAATCAAGGCTCATCATACTACTAGGCGCTCAACAGGGGTGGAATGAAAAGCAAAGTGCGCCTAGGGTGTTGCCTCAACCTAATACCTTCCATCTTGATCCTCAAGGAGTTTCTACATTGCCTTTACAAAGTTTGATTGACTGACCAACCTTAAGGTGAGCTAACTCTAAGGTGAACTGACTCTAAGGTGATGAACACAACTAACCTAGAAACAGCTAACCCTAAACAAAAAGACCTAGGGAGTCCCCATCATGATGGGGTGATGTGTGATTTGGTCACAACAAGACCATTAGGTGTTTTCAGTGTGTTTGTGGCCCATTTGTGACTACTTTGTGGATCCATACAAGACTAGTTTTGTGCATCTATAGAATTATCTCACATTCAAGGGGCCAAAAAGCTGAAATGGGAAAAACATTCATACTCTTAGGTAATATAGTAGGGCATGTTTGGTGAAAGCAGTACTTCTGGACAAGTCTCAAGTTGTGTTTTATTCAAGGCAGTATCCCTACTGTCCTGGATTTGAGCCTGAGTTAGCAGCCATACCATTTCAGAAAAATTAAGTTATGTATATTGTATTGTATCATCTATTTTCAGAAATATTAAAGTTCTACTTCTCTTTCTAGTTTCATATTTTTCAAATTTTCAGCAGTTCCAAAGTTGAGATTTTTGCAATTTCCAGAATTTTAGTTTCATAGCATCATTTTCTGCTTTTAGATTCTACAGTATCAATTTCTTTTTGCCTCAATACTCACTTTGTTGCTTTCCAATGACACTTTTGATTCCTACATAAAACTCAAAATATAGCTCACAGCATAGCTGATATCTAGCCTAGTGTATGTCAAGTAAATGAGACTCTCAATCAACTAGCAATAAAGAGTTACATTCACCTGAGGTAATGGATCATTTCTTGGTAGTCGCAAAGCATCCTCCATTGGTGTCAACATGGGTTTGTAGTCTCCCATTCAAAACTTCTTGAGCAATGTCTCGGCATACTTCATATGAGTTACAAAGATGATTTTTAATTTGTCACACTTCTAATTCAAGACAATAAAGCAGAATTCCAAGATCCGTCATGTCAAACAATTATTTGAGATCATTATTTATTGCTTCAATCATTCTCTAAGAACTTTCAATGATGACTGTTGACTAACAGATTTGTCCTTGTTCTGAAAATGTTTTATTCTGACTCTATACCCTTCTTTGAAGAACAAACGAGTTAAGCAACAAATGGGTGAACTTTTTAAATTAGTTCCCCTCTGAATTTAGGTACAGCTCTCTTTAAGATTTCCAATGAATTTAATCTATTCAACTTATTCAAATGCACTTTTAACCAGAAAATGCTTAAGGCAAACTGACATTCATACATAACTATGTTATGAATGCGGTAAATTTATGCAGTAACAGTGAGTAATAGAATGCATAGATTCTACTTTTGATACATTCAAATACATGAACACATACATATGAATTTGCTGAACCAATAAATAATAGAACACATTTGACGAATTGTCCAAAGAAAGAGCAATTACCAGGTGAAAGGAGATTTCACACAGAAAATTTAATTCCAAACACTCAGACGCACAGATCTAAGTAAGCAGTAATTGTTTTTTCTTCTCATTCACAGATGAAAAATTTCTCAGACAATCATCACATAATGTAAAACCATAAAATAGTTTAGCTAAAATTCCTCTTTCTTCCTTTCTCAGTCTCCCTCTGCCCCGAAAAGATTTTTAGAAAGCTATATATATGAGTGCCCTAATCATATCTTCGAGTAAATCAAACCCAGAGTTAACATAACTCTGACCCGTACGGGATTTAGTTTATAACAACTGATTTTAAAAATCAAGATTGCGGAAAATAACATAAAAGAACTGAAATAAAGAAAGTGAGCCAATAAGATCATGACTGGGACAACGGATTTGCATCTCTAGATTTGTCATCGGTGGCCTGGGAAGCACGTTGAGTCTTCCACTCCTGAAAAGCTGCAACGAACTCCTGAATCTTCGGGAAGTTGGGAATACCTATATGTTTCATTCTTGACTTCCAAACTTCTTTTTCCCTTCGCATTTTCCCAAATTTTTCTTTGTGTTCTGAAAGTGCATCGATACAGAGGTAAAGTAGTGACTCAACTTTAGAAATCCGGGAGAAATCCTCAATTAAAATATTGTCATTTTCTTTGAAGAAGCCGATTTTATCTTTGAAAGATTGGACCACTGCGTCGACATCTTCCACTGGTTTCCCATCATCTTTTATGTATTTAACATCAATGCATTGCAAGTCATGTTGTAGCGATTGAGTGAACTCTGTTATCTCCTTAATTAACTTTGTAAGTTCAAAGCGTCCTTGCCGTGATATGGAATTCCTCCATTCAATATTTTTCTTATTCACATATAATAAATCTTCGTCCAAACAAGTCAGGCTCTTTTCTGTCAAAAACTCCGCCAACCCATATTTCTGAACTTCATCTATTTGGTTTATTACATTCACCCACTTACCTTCATCTTTCACCCAAACAGCAACCTGTGCTTTAAGGTCCTCAATGGTGGCAGCAGTCAGATCATATATGCTCTTGAGTTCACGAATGTATTCAGTTCCTTTCTGCTCAATGCTATCCAACCAACTGTCAAATGTCTTCGCCACCATCTTGTTTCTGTGACCCTGATCTAGCATCTTTTGGTTGACTGGTGATTTAGGGTCGAAAGACAGGGAGAATTGTGAAACCGGCTGCGGGTTGGGATTATGTATAGCATTGATGTACTCTACCATTGAACGCAGAGTCTGCGTCAATTCCCTCTTATCCTTTTCATCTTTCCAACTCCGACTAACTATCCTCTTGGTTGATGCTTCGAGGTGATGAACATCCGCAGCTCTTGACGCAACACCGAGATCCACTCTCTCAACAGTGAAATCCTGCACTGTTGGATCCCGCACTTCTTCCTCAGTCACTGGTTTGGCTACCTCAGCACTCCAGTTTCCAGTACTTGGATCGATGTCCACTCTGGATGTCACCTTTAGCTTCTTAGGCTTAGGTGTTTTCCCTAAGCATTTGCTCACCATGTCCTCTAAAGGGACAACAAAAGAAATTATTTTTTTTCTTGTCGGAGATAGAACTCTCTAGCCACTTTGGTGCAGGGGCTAAGGTTGTCTTCTCAGGGTTCAATCCATCAGAGGATACATTTGAAATCATTAATATTTCAGGGGTCTCTAGAACGGCCCCTGACTGTGGCCCGGTGTCAACTTCCTCTGTTCTGTGTGGACTTAGTTCCTTGTCACCCATAGGTTCTTCTGAATCTTCCTTTGAATTTAGATCAACAACTATTGTTTCAGAAACCTGTTTCTTTCTTTTTACCTTTGGTCCTCAACTTAGTAACACGAGAGGGTAAAATATCTGTGGGGACTCTTCTGGACCTCTTAGTGGTAGGGCTTCTTTCAGTTGATGGCTTGGAAGCACCTTCAAGATATCTGAATTCACTGCGAAAATTTGAATAACAAGAACCTTACACTTCCGACGCTATTCTCCTGCGCGTTGCACAGTATGTTCACTTACTAAACTTGGCTTGTTCTTAGTTAATAATGGCACTAACCAGATTGAATAATTATCGCTCGGAACAATACGTGCCAAAAATATTTGAAAAGACATGAATTCTGACTTCTTCATTAATAGCAAGTATTATTCACGCGCCATCATGATGTATAATGATTATCCGTAGCCTCCGCCAAATTAGAACTCTCGGTTTCATAATGAGTTTCTGACATGTTTTCCTCCAACTTTCCCGCTAAATTTGACTTAGAAAGCCGTGGGAATAAACGAGACCAAAATCACCAAATCTTTGAACTATTGAACCATTGAACTTTTAGGACATGGTTCAATGCGGTGGTTCGACCATACCAATTGGATCATATAGATGAGCAAAGGATTCACTTACGGAAATATGGAACTTAAGCTCATGAACCGTTGAACTTGTAAAGATATGGTTCAATACGAAGGTTCAAAGACGCAAGGGTTATGTAGACCAACAGACAGTTATGTGGCTTTGGTAAAAGGCTTCCAACTATGAGACAGCGAATTGTTGAACCTTGAACCATTGAACTTCACTATAGAGTACGAGCGGATGGTTCAACGATACATCATTTACGCAAGGTAACTGCATGACATGACTTGTTAGAAGGAAATGAATGTTGAACCTTGGACTGTAGAACCATTGAACTATTGAGAAAAGGGTTCAAGTTCAAACCGAAAGTTCAAAGACGTTTAAGATATATAGAACAACAGCTTGCTTTTTGAGACACTTTGGACATATCGAACCATTTGAATTTTGAACTTTGAGAATGATTCGGGTTCAAAGGTTCAAACCTTAAGTAACCTTGCCTACAAAGACGATAAACGGGTAAAATTTGAAGGATCAAGAGTCGATTTAAGAAACAAAGGTATGACCCAAAATACAACACAACAAACCGGCTCTTGTTCAAGAAATATTACCAATAAATAAATAAGGGCGACTCAAAAGGTAACAATGACCAAATCATCGACATAAACAATCAAAATCACAATCTCCTCCCCGCCCCTGCCTTGCTCTTGCTATCTGAGGTAGAGATTGGGATCATATGAATTCCTATTGAATCCATGACTTAGGAAATGTTCATCGATCTTGATATACCAAGCTCTAGGAGTCTTTCAAACTATATAGAGATTTCACAAGCCTACATGCTTTCTACTCCTAACCTGCTGCAATATATCCCTTTGGTTGAGTCATATGGACTTCCTCCTTGAGATCTCCATTCACGAAAGCACTCTTCACATCCATCTGATGAACTTGCCAACTAAATTGAGCTACCATAGCCAAAACCACCCCAATGGTCTTGATTTTTGCAGTAGGGGCAAATGTCTCTTCATATATGATGTCTTCCTTCTTAGCATAGCATTTAGCCACAAATCGAGCCTTATAATTGTCAATGCTTTTTTTTGGTGCTCAAACATGCATCTCCACAAATCCTAAAGACTTGCACCAAAACTTAAGGCCAAGGACATGTCAAAAAAGGTAGTGAGCAAGACTTACGCTCAGTCAGTGGCATGAATGGACCAATTCTTGTGAGTGGGTAAACTCACCTTCAGCTTTAGGCTCTACAAGGCCAAAAGGGATGTTCCCTGAGGTCTTAACAACAAGGCACTTAACGAGAAAGAAACAATATAAACTCAAGGCTCTTAAGCAGCCATTCCCAAAACACTATGAACCCCAAGATTTGTCACTAAGTGCAAGACAACATGGACTACATACATACCTACAAGACCTTCAATACGCAGATAATAACTCACTCTTACCATACATCAAAAGATAACAGCTATATTATTCCCCAACAAATGAATCCACTGAACATTGCATACACATGGGTAAGAGGAAGTACATACCAACGTGGTCCTCCAACTATATTTCAATTTTAGGATAGCATAAGATATGACACAATTTGCAATATCGAATCATACAAGCATGGTAAAACCTAAGCTACTCCTACAGCTAACAAAAGATGATTTTAATAAAAGGTGGTTGGCCCTTCACCAATCAAACCAATGCCTACTCCATTAGGCAACAAAGCCTCGGCTTGCAAAATGGATGAGAATGTGTCTACGAATCAGCAAATGGAACAAAGATTGTATATATACAACACCAAAAGATAAGGAAGCCTACACATGAACATACTTAGTTATCCCTTACAGATCAGCAGTACTCCACATGCAAAAAAAGAAGACCATTACAAAAGAGTTTGTAATGTTTTAGAAAGTCTGTCATACATTAATCAAATCTTGTTACAATCATGCCAACAAATGTTACAAGTGAGAGATAAAACTAGGTTCAAAGCCTCTCTTGAGATACTACAGCCTATCATGGACACATAAATTTACAAACAAAACCTTATTAGACTACCCCTTCCCCTAATTTACAAACATGCTTCAGCATTTATAGAGCTAGACATTCATCATTTGATACCCTAGAACTTGCTTGAGACAGTTATATTAAAAATTGACTCAACAATCATCCCCTTTTACATCTTACAAACATGTATATATAGCATTACATTCAGTCTTGTTGCTTGAACGAGAATCCAGGAGTGGTCAACAAATTTGTAGGTTGCCCATGTCTATTGCATCACCTTCACATTGTTGTGCACTTGAAACCATGCCCCTTGCATCAACAACCATATGACTTGGTACACCAACCATGTCTATGAAGAACCCACAAGTACTCAAAGGCGTTTGAAAGCCTTCCTCTGTCTAATCACGTCCATTTGAGACTATTAATGGCATCTTGGGTTGTGCAAGGAGATTCGTAGGTTTTTTTGAACAGTAAGATTTCAAGAAAACACATGCCAAAGGGGGAAGAAGGTAAAAAAAATTCTAAAATGACATGTTGGGATGGGAAAGTCTAAATCCCAAAATGGAGGGAAATGGGAAAAGGGGGTTTGAAGGAATGGCATGTCGAGATGGGAAACTCCGAAATGGCATGTCGAGAAGGGAAAGTCTAAAATCCTGAAATGAAGGGAAATGGGAAAAGAGGAGGTTTGAAGCAATGGCATGCCGGGATGGGAAACTCCAAAATGGCATGCTAGAAAGGAAAACCCCTATACCCCAAAATTTCGCCCAAGCTTGGAAATTGAATTGAAAAGCTTCACACTTAGAAATTTTCTGAAAATTAGACTTGTGACAAAGCAACGAAAGGAAGTAAAGCACAAAATGACCACGGATGCCCATTTAAGAATTCTCTAATCGGTTGTCAATGATGGCCAAAGTAAAGGTTTAGCGTCTAGGGTATAAGAGAAAACCTAGAAAAACAAAATATGAGGAAAAGATTCAAAATGTTTAAGGGTTTTAGGGTTTTAGGGTTTGGAGGCAAGGTTTAGCAGGGTCCAACAAGAAATTGAAGGTAACAAGGATGATACAAAATTGCAAAAATTTTCTACGTTAGGGCAGGTGCCAGTTGGCTCTAGTTGGAGACGTGTGCCCCTTGCAAGCACAACAAAAATCCAACTATCTCTCGGGAGCAAACCAAAAGAGCAAAACAAAACAAGGAGGGACGGGGGGAAAGACAAACACAAAGAAGATATGTACACAAGGCAAAACACAACTTACAGTTAATGACAAGGAGGCACAAAGAGACTATGATTGTCTGGTTATAAACAAAATATGAGGAAAGCACCAAATGACCACGGATGCCCATTTAAGAATTCTCTAATTGGTTGTCAATGATGGCCAAAGTAAAGGTTTAGCGTCTAGGGTATAAGAGAAAACCTAGAAAAACAAAATATGAGGAAAAGATTCAAAATGTTTAAGGGTTTTAGGGTTTTAGGGTTTGGAGGCAAGGTTTAGCAGGGTCCAACAAGAAATTGAAGGTAACAAGGATGATACAAAATTGCAAAAATTTTCTACGTTAGGGCAGGTGCCAGTTGGCTCTAGTTGGAGACGTGTGCCCCTTGCAAGCACAACAAAAATCCAACTATCTCTCGGGAGCAAACCAAAAGAGCAAAACAAAACAAGGAGGGACGGGGGGAAAGACAAACACAAAGAAGATATGTACACAAGGCAAAACACAACTTACAGTTAATGACAAGGAGGCACAAAGAGACTATGATTGTCTGGTTATAAACAAAATTGGGACAATTGTAAGTCAAACCCTGCAAAGAAGTTCCATGGCGCAAGGCCATGGACAAACTGCCACAATCCACTTGCCTTTGTCAAAGACAAGCAGATTGGAGCTGATCTCCCTCAAGCTGAAAATGTACTCACCACCCAGTAGCAACAAATGATATCTCTTGCATGCATGCATAATCATGTAACCAATGCTTGAGGAGCTAAGATCAAACTCATCATTAGAGTTATCAACACAGTCCACCCACAAATAGTAGGTGCATGATCTTCGCCACACCATCTTACCATGTATTTCATGCATGTTCACAACAGCATAGAGTGGATCATTAAAAACCAAGTTAGCATCAATACACATGGATGAATGCAAACATCTACCACCCTTGCATGCAATGTTATTGTACTTATTGAACTCCTTATGTGAATCAAGGCAAAAAGAAAACACCTCCAATTCACATGGCAAGGAAAAGTATGCCTAACTGCCCTTCTGATTTGTGCAAAGAAAAACTTCTTGCAAGTCAAAATGAAAAGCTTCAAGCACAGGCATAGCCCCATGTAGGGTTGCAACATGTTGATTCTCCAATACACTTACACCTTGCTTCTCATTCACATCCATGTCCCACACAAAGGACTCAACCTCCAATGAAACACAAACACCCTCAAGATTTGGCGCATACCCTACATCAAAATGAAATGCTTCATAATAATCATTGATACATCCACCAAGCTCTCAGTCATTAGGTCACCAACATGCATCACTTTCACGTGTTGTTATACTTTTCAACGTCTGAATCATAAGCATGATTCAAGCCACAATTTAAACCATCGACACAAAGGTCAACATCATAACACACTTCAAATGAAGGACCAAATTCTTCAAATTGTCCCTCTATTTCATGCTCATTTTGGCAACTTGTGTCATATTCACTACTGAAATCAAACTGATAATATCTTACCTCTTCTTCCTCTTACATTCTAACAACATTTTCTTGTGGACCACTTGAAGCACAATCAACATGGAGGAGACAACAAATCTTGCACCAAAGAAATAAGCTCTCATATGTGTCCACATGACCATCATCTTCACACTCATCAAGGGCAAGGCATTCAAACTGAAAATCAATGTTTGCGCTATCATTTATATCATCAATTTCATTATTAAGAGCCGACACGTCCATGTCAACTCACACAAACAAACATGTGCAGAAAAGTTAGCATCAATAGCCTCATCATCATCCAAAGAAACAAAGAAATGCAACACATCAAACAAGAATCTAGTCCCATGTTCATCTTTTATTTCATAAACAATCATCATGATCAATCTCATGAACTAATTCATTTGGCTGCATACTTGTGTATACAGTGTACACACATTCCTCTTTGTCCATCCGGTTACCACAATGTGTAGGGCCATATACCTCAACCTCACATTCAAGGACAATCATCATTATCATCTCCAAATAATGACCTGTCCGACTGGAAGTAACTGCATATATTGTCTTCATCATCTACATTGTTGTCATATGATGCAGCATCACAAATTTCTATCCCTTCAAGTTCACTCTCAACCTGATCCAATGTTGTTTTGACTTCACAATGGTATGCATCATCATCCTCAACATCATTAGCCATATTGAGTCATGTTGCATCCATCTCATTGCTACTCACAGCAATTAGTTCATTACCAGCAACACTTGCATTTGAGGACAACAATTTCATTATGTAGTCATTCCTCGTTCTTTCAAGGGAGTCAAAGCATTCGTAAGCTTGTAGTAGACTTGTAAGCTTCAAGTCTTTCTGCACTAAACTCAAACCAGCCTCATAGGCTTCAAAGAATAGATCAACACAAACAAGCATATCAAGTCTAGAAACATTTGAGACTTTGGAAATAGCAACAGCAAACCAATGGTTGAAGTCCTTATTAGATTCTCCCTCTTGCCTTTTGAATTTACCAATTCTTGGACAAGACAACAGCGTCTAGATTGTTTGCATTCTTCACATCAAAGGCAACCACAACGTCCTTCCAAGAAGCAAAATAATGTTCTGGAAAACCTTCAAGCCATCTCCTTGCCTTCCCACATACAGACTTAACAAAGAATCTCATCCACATGTCTCCATCTTCAAACTGAAAATTGTCCATAAATTCTAAAAATGCATAATGTGTGTCCCCTTCATAAATATCATGTTGCAAGCATGGGCCTAACCGGTGTTGTCATTGATGTCAACATACTCCTGTTGCATTGATGTCAAGGATTGAATGAGTTGTGTGCTGAGTATATTGAGAAAATTAGCCCTATCAAAAACAGAGAATAACAATAAAGACAGTGAAGTTCTATGAAGTAAAGATTCCAGTCAGTTGAAGATTAGAGTAAGCGTATCAAAGGGTTTGTAGATATGTGTCTGAAGGTGCTCCTGTAAAGATTTCAGAGATCCGCATGAAGATTTGAAGGAGTTATGGCCATGAGAGTAAAACCGGTTCTGGCAGCTGTCCAGAGGTGACAGAGTGGCACAAATAGGTCCGATGAGATCCGGAAATGCAGTATCTTGTTCTGCGGATCTGGTGGCATATTTTGGTAGCCAATGTGAATTGACAACTCAATTGGTTCGAGGTTTGGAGGTCCACAAGCAATCCTTCTAATATGACAGAGATGGGCAACTGTGTTCTTGAGGTTCCGGATGAAGATGCGAATGATTACAGTAAGCAGAAGTGGTGCAGATATTCTTGGTGATTCAAACAAGCTTGTGGGGGTCTCTAGATTGTGTCCAGTTCGTGTTGGCGGTCCGCATTGAAAATAGAGCTTGTAATTGAAGATTTACCTTTCAGTAATGATGTTCTTCCTAGTCTTGGCCAACCAGATGTTTTACACATGTTGCGGATGATCTTGAAGATGTTTTACAAAGCATGGCGTGTTCCTCGAAGAAGATTGAAGTCCCAGATATGCGTGGGCGACAGGGTAGTGACGCGCATGAAGTTTTTGTAATAAGTCAAGTTGTATTTTTGTAATTGCTCTGTAATAAAATAAAGTATGTGTTGTGCCAACTTTGATGATCATTCCAAAGTCGATGTCATGTATAAATAAGATTTGTGAAGTCATTTAAAAAAAAATCAGTGAAAGGATGAGAAAGTGATAGAGAAAAGCGAAAAAGCAGAGCAGAGGTATTGAGCTTAAATGGAACTGTCTCAAGCATGGTGAAGATGCTAATCTCCAGTTCAAGTGTATAATATTTATATTATTCTGTAGACAGTGTGTCTCCTATAGGCAGTGGGCCTCTTGTGAGCAGTGTGCTCGGACAATGAGCCCTAATTGGCAAATACTATTTTGTTCTTCTTATTCTTTTAACAGAGAATACAATCTTGAGTTAGTCACCCCATGGTTTTTCCCTTAACCGGGTTTTCCACGTTAAAATCTTGGTGTCATATGTGGTGAATGTGTTTCTGCTTTTGAGTTATTGCATTATGCTTCCATGATCATTATTATGCTATTGAAATATAAGAAGGCTTTAAGAAATTAAGGAACAAAAGTTTTTTGTAACAACTAATTCACTTCCCCCCCCTCTCAGTTGTCTGTCCTATAACCAACAATTGGTATCAGAGCTAAGTTCCTCTAAAAGAGCTTAACTGCTTGAGGAGATCTAGGATGTCTTCCTACAAGAAGGACAGTCCGAGGTTTGATGGAACGAACCACACTCTTTGGAAAAGCCACATGGAATGTCACTTGCAATGTATGGGAGATCAATATTGGAACATGACAGTAAAAGAGTATATTCCTCCAAAGAATGGTCCGACAACTCTAGATGAAATTAGAGATGCTGAAGATAATCTTCGAGCTAAAGAAGCCTTACTAAGTGCCTTATCTGATACAAAGCTGACAAATGTTATGGAATTAAAAACTGCGTATGAAATTTGGTCAAAGCTGGAAATTCTACATGAAGGAGACAAATATGTTAAATGTGCCAAGCTACAAAGTCTGAAAGAAAATTTCGAAAACCTGAAGATGAATGAAGATGAGAATATCACTACATTTATGCCAAAAGTAAATGAGCTTGTTTGTGGCATTAGATGTGCTGGTGGAACTTTGGATGAAGATGAGATTGTTGCCAAAGTTCTCAGATCCTTACCTCCTGCTTACAAACACAAGGTTGCTACTATTGAGGAATTCAGATCTTTAACAAATATTACAAGGGATCAATTGGTTGGGAAGTTAGCTGCATTTGAATTGGCTAAGTTTGAAGATGCTCTCCCCAAGACTGAACCTGCATTCAAAGCTAGTGCCTCTACAAAAGGTAAACAAAGGTATGATCCAGGAAAGAGTTCCTCAAAGAAATTATCATGGTATGATAAAACAAGAAAAGATCTGGAAGAAGATGAGGCAGAAGCTGCTCAACTTGAAGCCCTTATTGCAAAAAGACTGCCAAGAGGATCTGGTAAGTATGAAGAAAAATTGCCCTTCAAATGTTTCAACTGCAACAAGATTGGTCATTTTGCCTCAAGATGTCCGGAAAGATTTTCAAGGCCAAACCCTAATAAATCAAGATTCCAAAAGAAGTGTTATTATGTTCAAGAAGATAATGATGAAGGAGTAACAGATGATGAATCTGAGATAGGAAACAAATCCGGAAGTGACTGGGTGTTTATCGCCATCAAGGAAGAAGATCCAATGCCCATTGAATCTGTCAATCATAAAATGGTAGAAAGGGCTCTAGCTGCTCAAGTTGAAGAAAAGGATGAATGGGTCATTGACAGTGGATGCTCTCACCATATGATTGGTGACAAGAATAAGTTCATAAATCTGGAAAGATATGAAGGAGGAAATGTAAAATTTGGTGATAATTCTATTGGCAGAATCAGAGGTAGAGGAATTATTTCTTTTGATAGAAAGAACAAAACTAGTGATGTTCTGTATGTTGAAGGTCTGAAGCATAATCTTCTCAGTGTTGGACAGTTGGTGGACAAAGGCTATGATCTCTGATTCAAAAATGGAAAATGCAAAATCTTTGAAAGCTCTAGAACTGAGATTGCATCCGGTACTCAGACAAAAGGTAACATCTTCCACTTGGTTGGTACTGGCAAGAGTTGTTTATTTGTTCAAATTGATCAAAGTTGGTTGTGGCATAGGAGAATGTGTCATGTAAATTTTGATAATATCATCAAGATAAGCAACACTCAAGCTGTAAGAGATCTTCCAAGATTGGTGAAACCTACTAACAGCTTGTGCAAAGAATGTCAGTTGGGTAAGCAGAACAAAGTCACGTTTAAAAATAAGGAACAATCTTCTACCGGATTGTTGGACTTGATGCACACTGATCTATGTGGACCGGCAAGAATCAGGAGTCTGCAAAGTGATAGATATTTCATGTTACTGATTGATGACCACTCCCGGATGATGTGGGTGACTTTCTTGAAAGAGAAATCTGAAGCCCTTGAGAAGTTCAAAATATTCAAGGCTATGGTAGAAAATGAAGCTGGGTTAAACATAAAATGTCTCGGGGCTGATAGAGGTGGTGAATTCACATCCGGTGAGTTCATAGAATTCTGTGAGAAATATGGGATAAAGAGACAGTTATCTGCTCCAAGGACTCCACAGCAGAATGGGGTAGTGGAAAGAAAGAACCGGACCATCCAAGAAGCATTTAGAACCATGATGATGGAAACAAATGTCCCTCAGATCTACTGGAAAGAAGCTGTAAGCACTGCTGTCTATACTCTTAATCGAGTACAAATCAGAAGCAATACTGGTAAGACTCCTTATAAACTTTGGTTTGGCATCACCCCTACTATGAAATATTTCAGAGTCTTTGGGAGTAGGTGCTATATCAAAAGGGATGAAAACCTTGGAAAGTTTGACGCTAGAAGTGATGAAGAAATATTCTTGGGATATTCCACTCAAAGAAAAGCATACCGGTGTTATAACAAGAGATTGAGAAAGATTGTAAAAAGTACAAATGTGAAGGTTGACAAAAGCATTGAAAATCCCTCAAGGTTTTATGAGTATGAAGCAGAAGATCAGAATGATGTTTCGGTCCAAGAAGAACAAGCCCCAACTGCAGTTCAGATTCAGACTAATCCAAAGAATCCTGAAATACAAGAAGAAGAAATAAGTTTGAATGAACCTATCCAAGAAATAGAAGTGCAAGAAATTCCCAAAACTCCCAGGTATGTAAGACTGAATCATTCTGAAGACCAGATTATAGGAGATAGAAGCAAAGGCGTTCAAACAAGAAGAAAAATTGCTCAAGATTCAGTGAAGTATTGTCTAATTTCAAAGGTTGAACCAAAAACAATAAGTGAAGCATGCAATGATGAAAGCTGGCCTAAAGCAATGGAGGAAGAGTTGATGCAGATTGAGAAAAATCACACTTGGGATCTTGTTCCCAGACCTAAGGACAAAAATGTGATTGGGACTAAGTGGGTCTTCCGGAATAAACTGAATGAAGATGGTGAAGTAGTCAGAAACAAAGTTAGATTGGTCTGTAAGGGTTATTGTCAAGTAGGAGTTGACTTTGAAGAAACTTTTGCTCCAATGGCAAGAATTGAAGCAGTCAGATTATTTCTTGCTTTTGCTGCCTTCAAGGATTTCAAAGTATATCAGATGAATGTCAAGTCTGCCTTCCTAAATGGTGATTTGGAAGAAGAGGTATACATTGAGCAACCAGATGGATTCCAATTGTCTAATCATAGTGATATGGTCTGCAAGTTGAAAAAAGCATTGTATGGACTCAAACAAGCCCCAAGAGCCTGGTATGAAAGCTTAGACAAACATCTTTTGAAGATTGGTTTCAACAAAGGTACTGCTGATAGTAACTTGTACTTCAAGATTGATCATGAAAATATCTTGATTGTTGAAGTATTTGTTGATGATATCATTTTTGGAGGAAAAGATAGTATGTGCAAGACTTTTGCAAATCAAATGAAAAGTGAATTTGAGATGTCTATGTTTGGAGTAATGAATTTCTTCTTGGGTCTGCAAATCACTCAAACAAATAAAGGAATCTTCATATCACAGACCAAATATGTGAAAGAATTGTTAAAGAAATTTGGGATGGAAGATTCAAAGCCAATGAATACTCCCATGGCAACCGGGTGTAAACTAAGCAAAGATGATGAATCTCCTAAGGCTGATCAAAAAAAGTACAGGTCAATAATTGGAGGACTACTATACCTTACTCAAACTAGACCTGACATTATGAATGTTGTTGGTCTTGTTGCCAGATTCCAAGCTGATCCTAGAGAGTCTCATGTCATGGCAATCAAAAGAATTCTCAGATATCTGAAGGGAACAGTTGAATATGGATTATGGTATCCTAAGGATCATGACTTCTCTCTTCATGCATACAAAGATGTTGATTGGGCAGAAAATGTTGATGATCGAAAGAGTACCAGTGGTGATGCATTCTTTTTGGGAAAGAGATTGGTTTCTTGGCTGGACAAGAAACAAGAGGCAATATCTCTGTCCACTACAGAAGCAGAATATATTGCAGTAGCAGGTAGTTGCACTCAAGTATTGTGGATGAAGCAAATGCTAAGAGACACAAGAGTGGAGTATGAAGAACCTATCACAATCTTCTGTGATGACTCAAGTGCAATAAATATATCAAAAAATCCGATGTTGCATTCAAAGACAAAACATATATCCATCAAGTTTCACTTTTTGAGAGAGCAGGTAAACAAGAATGAAGTCAGATTGGAGTTTGAGACATTTTTACTAACCCTCTACCTAAGGATTCTTTTGAGTATCTCAGGGAGAAGTTAGGGGTTATTACCCCTTCGGTTCTGAATTAAAGTGCACTGTTGTGCATCAGTCCGTTGGATCCCACAGTCATATCTTGTAATCCGAATTGATGATAGAAAGCTGCTACTCAGGGGGGAGCAGTCTATATGATTTTGAAGTATTGTTGCAAGTATGTGCCCTTTGCCATTGATGTCAAAGGGGGAGAGAAGACGTGAAAAACAAAGGAGATTGCTGATCAAAGGGCGAGAAATGAAGAAAGAAAAGACATGTGAATGGTTGATATTGATAGGGGAAGCCAGCGAGAAGAAGTTCTTGTCTTGATGATTAAAACAGTTTTTCACATCATATGTTGCCATCAATGACAAAGGGAGAGATTGTTGCAAGTATGGGCCTAACCAGTGTTGTCATTGATGTCAACATACTCCTGTTGCATTGATGTCAAGGATTGGATGAGTTGTGTGCTGAGGATATTGAGAAAATTAGCCCTATCAAAAACAGAGAAGAACAGTAAAAACAGTGAAGTTCTATGAAGTAAGGATTCCAATCAGTTGAAGATCAGAGTATGCGCATCAAAGGGTTTGTAGATATGTGTCTGAAGGTGCTTCTGTAAAGATTTCAGAGATTCACATGAAGATTTGGAGGAGTTATGGCCATGAGAGTAAAACCGGTTCTGACAGTTGTCCAGAGGTGACAAAGTGGCACAAATAGGTCCGGTGAGATCCAGAAATGCAATATCTTGTTCTACAGATCTGGTGGCATGTTTTGGAAGCCAATGTGAATTGGCAACTCAATTAGTTCAAGGTTTGGAGGTCCATAAGCAATCCTTCTAATATGACAGAGATGGGCAACTGTGTTCTTGAGGTTCCGAATGAAGATGCGAATGATTATAGTAAGCAGAAGTGGTGCGGATGTTCTTGGTCATTCAAACAAGCTTGTGGGGGTCTCTAAATTGTGTCCAGTTCGTGTTGGCGGTCCGCATTGAAGATAGAGCTCGTAATTGAAGATTTACCTTTCAGTAATGATGTTCTTCCTAGTCTTGGCCGACCAGATGTTTTACACATGTTGCGGATGATCTTGAAGATGTTTTACGAAGCATGGCATGTTCCTCGAAGAATATTGAAGTCCCAGATATGCATGGCTGATAGGGTAGTGACGCGCATGAAGTTTTTGTAATAAGTCAAGTTGTATTTTTGTAATTGCTCTCTAATAAAATAAAGTATGTGTTGTGCCGACTTTGATGATCATTCCAAAGTCGATGTCATGTATAAATAAGATTTGTGAAGTCATTTAAAAAGAAATCAGTGAAAGGATGAAAAAGTGATAGAGAAGCGGAGCGAAAAAGCAGAGCAGAGGTATTGAGCTTAAATGGAACTGTCTCAAGCATGGTGAAGATGCTAATCTCCAATTCAAATATGTAATATTTATATTATTTTGTAGACAGTGTGTCTCCTGTAGGCAGTGGGCCTCTTGTGAGCAGTGTGCTCGGGCAGTGAGCCCTAATTGGCAAGTGTCATTTTGTTCTTCTTATTCTTTTAACAGAGAATACAATCTTGGGTTAGTGACCCCGTGGTTTTTCCCTTAACCAAGTTTTCCACGTTAAAATCTTGGTGTCATATGTGGTGAATGTGTTTCTGCTTTTGATTTATTGCATTATGCTTCCATGATCATTATTATGCTGTTGAAATATAAGAAGGCTTTAAAAAATTAAAGAACAAAAATTTTTTGTAACAACTGATTCACCCCCCCCCCTTAGTTGTCTGTCCTATAACCAACATATCATACCCATCAAATCTAGGCATCTAGTTCAAGACCTTTGTCAAGATTTGCATTTCATAGTTGACCCAAGAGAGGTCTAGCTATTTGTAGGGAAATGATGGGTGATTCAACAACTTGGCTTTTTGTGCTGGTAGGATGAGCATTGGATTGCAACCTAGACACAAGCAGCCTAATTTGGTTATCAATTTTTTTTTGCTGCCTAACAAGCTTATTTTGTTTGTGTATGGATACTTGTAAGCTTGTACATGTGTTCGTATAAGATGCATGGGTACTTGAATAGCATAAATAAGCATCACTGCACTGTTCTAGGTCATTTTATTTATCATAGTATCTAGGGCTTGAAACATAAGAAGGGGCATATGAAAGAGCAGCTCTAAGGTGATCGTTATCAAACCAAGCAGCCATGACTAGAACATTCTATCATGTCGGACAAAAAACTGAGGTCTTATAACTATGAGTTTTTTTACCATGAAAGAAATTTTGTTTCAAGAGGGAGGAAGAAAATTCTTGTGTAGCTTTGTTACCAACTGGTGTAAGCTTGAGATGTGTTCTTGAAACCAACAACAAATAGGTTGCAGCAACAATCAAACTTGGTTCCTAACAGCAAAGTCGCCATCTCTTTCAAAAGAGGAATATCTTGAAGCACACCTAATCTCCAAGGCAACAAACTGGTCTAGGTTCAGCACACTAATAGAGTATTCATTTCATTCAGAACCCATAATTTAGGTTTCACCATGCCTG
Source organism: Cunninghamia lanceolata (assembly GCA_027924645.1). Lineage (NCBI taxonomy): Eukaryota > Viridiplantae > Streptophyta > Pinopsida > Cupressales > Cupressaceae > Cunninghamia > Cunninghamia lanceolata. The sequence continues at coordinate 3,470,788 of BSBN01000639.1, forward strand.
TATGATTCAATATTGTAAACTGTGTAATATCTTTGCTATCTTAAAATTGAAATATTGTTGGAAGATCATGCTAGTATGTTCTTCCTCTTACCCATGTGTATGCAATGTTAAGTTGATTTATTTGTTGGGGAATAATATAGTTGTTACCTTTTAATGTATGGTAAGAGTCGAGTTATTATTTGCCTATTGGAGGTCTTGTAGGTCTATATTTAGTCAATGTTGGCATGAACTTAGTGACAAATCTTGAAGTTCATAGCATTTTGGGTAAGGTTGCTTAAGGGCCTTGAGTCTAAATTGTTTATTTCTCTTTAATTTTCCTACAATTAAGACCTTAGGGAACACCTCCCTTGGCCTTGCAGAGCCTAAAGTTTAAGGTGAATTTACCCACTCACAAGAATTGGTCCCTTCATGCTATTGTTTGAGCATAAGTCTTGCCCACTACCTTCGTTGACATATCCTTGGCCTTGTCGAGATGCATGTTTGAGCACAGTAAAATCAACAAAAAGAATATGTGACGCAATAAAATCATAACAAACAAGCCAGAAATTGCCTACCTGTTGCACAAAAGTCCACTTGATGTGCACGGCACCGGGTTTTTGCAGCTGAACAAATGAATGGAAGAGCTTGGCCTTCTCTTTCAAGTTGACATGCAACACAGAATTAGTCCAGTAAGATATATTCTCAGCTCCCCGAAACTCCTCCACAATATCCAATTCCTCGCCCTTCCCCAACACCACAACAAGCCGGGGATTCGAAACCCAGATCTCCGACTGCAAATCACTACCTTGCCGCGAAAAATGAACAATGTACAACGTCTGCTCGACTTTCAAACCCTCGGGAACATATATAACCCCCAGGTCGCGGGTTCCAATCCCGTTCAGGGAAGAAAACAGGTCGCCACAATCATTCTCCAGCGGAGGCAGCGAAAATGATTCCGGCAGGGACGAGAGGCTTCCGGCAAAAACTCCCTGGGGCAATCCGGCCGTGTGCGAAAGGAACTTACTCAAGACGCATCTATGAGCACGACTCTGTGTGATTTCGAATCCAGGGATTGTTCTAAATAGTTTGAATCGAGGTTTCCTGTTTCCTCTTGTGAGGCCACCTGTATTGTGGCTTCTTTGAGAAATTTGAGGTCTGTGAAGCGAAAAAGCTCGTCTTTTGCTGAGGGCCATCTGCTGGATAGCGCTTCTTGCGTGCATTTTTCTCTGATGTTGGAAAGGGTTTTCGTGGGCTTAGGGTTTTGCAGTGTCGATTCCTCCAGCTTCTCTGCCAGCTCCAACACAAATGGATCCGCTATGGCTTTAATTGAGAGACTTCTTCTTTTTTGGTGTTGTAGGTGATTAGCTGTGGGTCTTCTCCTCCATTGTAGACAAGGAGGAGAAGCAGCAAGAGAATTGGCCAAAGCCATACGTTATTCCTCCTGCGGCGATTATCCATAGCCATTAACACTTCTTTTTTTTGCCTGCGTTGGCCTGATTAGAGGACAAATCAGAGAATCTAGGAGAGTCAAAATATTTTTACAAATTAACGAATCACAAACGATTATATTTTTAGTTCCTGCCTTCGGCAGGTATAACTAATGCATCCGCTAGATGCATTTTTTAAAACTATCTGTCCAATCATATCAAAGAATTAAAATTTTCTAACAAGAATAATATAGTTCATAATTTTTTTTTATTTAATCATTTAAGAAAATATCATTTATCTATTCTCTGATTCGTCTATGTTGTGAACAGTAAGGGTAAAAAATGAAATAATGATTTAAAAAATTATTGAATTTTTGAAGGATGCCAATAAACAAATACATGTACATTCACGGAACAGTAATTGACATAAATGAATACGCTGTGCAAACATCAATTGTGATGAATGAGAATTTAATGTGAATTGAGAAGCGTGCAAGAACCACCATCGACCTTGGTTTTCATTTATGCTTTTTGCATTTGCTGTGATTATGCTCAGAAACCCTCTTATGTTTCTGCTATCATTGCTTCCAATGTGGTTACTAATGAAGATATGTAGAAGACTTTCAACATCTTTTGCCCTGTCGCTCTCAAATTTGTGCTCTGCACAGAGGCTTCGAATCATGTTTTCAATATTTTCCCAGCAACTTAACAGAGCCAACAAGCAACCTTTTGCCTCCCACATTCCCAGATATCTTTGTGAAGGACCTGCAAGGGAATGCTATCAAGGTCATGGTGGGTGACAAGCAAGCTTGGTTTCAGGCCATGGCCATGGATTTAAGAATTAAAGGGACCTCTGGCTCAAGGTATGCTTGGAATTCCACGCTCTTCACTACTCCATCATTCTCATGTAAAATACACCATCCTGTAAATATTAAAAAATAAATAAAAATGGTTTGTAAGCCCTCCTTTCAACAGTGTTTCTATCAAATTCATGGTTAGGCAATCAACATACCAAATAAAACATCTATAGCTGCAATAAAATTTACAGTCAATTCTAATGCTGTTATCTAGGGATAAGGTCATCGGGCATTACGCATTCGGAGGAAAATTTAAATGAGATAATTAATTTAAAAGGAAATTAAAGAAAAAAATTCATTCTTTTAAGTAATATACTTTCTTTAAATCCTAAGGTCCTCCACCAGAAGGGTTTTCCTTCAACAAAAAGTAGAAATTATTTAATAAAATTGAAAATGAAACTACTACTAAGTTCTCAATTTGTTAATTTCCAAACCCAGAGTTGTTTTGAAGTTTTCAACGAGCTTTCAATTTATTTTAGAGCAGTTGTATTTGGAGATGGTCGCCTGTGAGGGTGTTTGATGAAGGAATCGTTGCATCTATGAGGAGAACAACTTTGATAGGAAGGATAGGAAGGAATTCAAAGAAAAAGAATGATATTTACCCAGAATGCAACAAAGCATGTAATAAGAAGAATAGAAAAGAGAATACAAAGACCCATGATTTTTAGTTTGAAAATGGGAAAAGTAAAGAAGGAATGGATCCGTTGCAATTGCAAGTGATGATTCCAAATCTTCTGACCTCTACTTTGTAGAAGATGAAAAGGGAGAAAACACAGAAAATAGCAACTATTCACTGTAAGAACGAAAACAAATGGCTAGAAACTTCTGGAAACAATTCCGGCAAGATGTGGGCAAGACCTCAGTTTTCCAGAATATTCCACTAGCTTTCAATATTATTTCCAAAAATTTGTAAAATTTTCTTGTACTACTTCCAAAAGTTTCTCTACAAGCTTCAACCATTTCCAATACAATTTCTTGTTGTTTCCTTAGGGAAGTCTACTGCAAAGATTTTGTTGTCTCCAAAGTTAGAGATGCCAACATGCCTTCTAAAAAGAAAAAGGAAATAAAACTGTTAGATGGTTAGCTTAAATGAAGTATCGATTAATTCTATTTCCCTGCAAAATATTACTAATTACACATTTATCTAAAAAAATTACACATTTATCTACTTCATAGACGATATGTTAAATCAAGACAACCAACAAAGATTGGAATTGATTCTTTAACACGAAACATCATGGAAACAATCCTCACGCTTTGACAGATTTTACACAGAGCATGAAAGTAACAACATATATAGACTCCTATCTGCTTCTTCCAAAGGTGGGGCTACACAACCGTTTCCATTCTTTGCATCCTCAATACCTGAAATGGGCACAAGGCTGTGTATGGAATGTGCTCCAGAGGAATCCATCCAATACCCTCTTGGCCAGCCTGGTGAAGAATGTATAGACTTTCTCAGCTTCAAGGGAGGCCTGCTAAACCTTTTGAAGACCAATGCTTATCTTTGGAAAGTGGATATCCCACCAATCCAAGATCCTGTTACAGGACAGAGTGGATAAGAGCATGAGAGTAGTGAGAATCTACACACTTTAGGTGCCAACATTTGGTTGCTATATGAGTTTTTATCTTCACATAATGATTGAAATCGGCAAGAATTCCTCACCTTATCGATGTATAAGGAACCAGGAGAGTAAACTCCGACAGGATTGCAAGACACAAGTTAGCTGGCATAAATTTCTATCATTTGCTTCTAATAATAAATTTACCCCTATAGCATTCTTCATCTGCCAAAGATGGAACTTCAAAGGTGCTTAACCTGCATTTCCCCAGACCACATGAACCATATGGATGACCATAGTAATATGTATAAAGGCACCCATTACTCAGTAAAACACAGCAGCCCTATGCTTAAATCCTCCTATTGCAAACGTTAACTTAGGCATGGCTTTTGTTGATTACATTCCTTAACCGGATCTACGCAAAAACAAAAAACATCATTGAAAAGTAAGTGCATGAGCGAACTTACACCTGCTGCGCTGCACCTGGCAAGACGATGCGTGTGTTGGTAAAACTGTTGGGCTACAGCTGTGCACCTCTGAGACAGGTGGCAATTACCTTTGATTTTATCACCATTAAAAAAATCACCACCAATGATTTGCTTTGGATTTCATCTCACTGCAAGAATCGCATTGTTTAACAGTAAAAGATGAACGGTTTTTTTTTTAAATGCACAACAATTGAGACTAAAAAATTCACCCCAGTAAAAACTAATGATTTTAATAAAACCGTTTGATTTTACTTCCCGTATTTGAGGTAGCTTAATGATTTTAAAAACCATTAAATTCTTCACCGATACACCTCCTTCACTAGTGCCAATGGAATTGCCTTTATGGCCCAAGTAAAATCATTTTGATATTGCTTGGGGTCCACAATGCTATATTGCTCAGTTACCAAGGAGAGTGTGACAACCTATAAAATTTGTATAGATTAGTCGACAATGAGCATTTCAAGGCAGCACTTTTAAGATGCACAGCATATGTATGGAAACTTATATGATTTGCACGAGAAACACACTAGGTGTTCTTGCAGGATCAAAAAGCTTTACTGAGTTTTTGGATACTTTAAACACTGGGAGATATAATATTTCTTTCAATTGGCTTTGGAAAATTGCTTTCAGGATATATGGTGGAACTTGGAAGAACTTTTAGTTGTTACTTCCACCATTAGAGATTAACTTCCACCATTAGAGATTGCATTTTTCCTGAAGGGTACCACAAATACTTATTATGGGAATCTTCTTCAAATTTGGAATGCGGTTAAAATTAGGATATATCTTTGCCGAAGGGCTTCATATTTGAGATCTCTACAATTTTTGACAGGGAAAATGAATTATTTTGATTAAATTGGTTTCAAATCTGCAATGAGTTGCTGACTACTTTCTTCTTTCTATGATTTTATGCCAATTTTTTCTATAATGTTGTAATTTACTACATGTGCCTCTATCTCTACCCAACCCATGGCAGTTGCATTGCTTTGAAGAAACTGAGGCATTGACTATTTATATTGGGTGTATATGCTTCTATAACCACATAATTTGTGGCATATCTGAAAATAGTCTCTGAACTTGACCATGTCTTGCCTATGCTCATCAGATGCAAGGTTTCCATAGTCATACAGTAAGAAATCATTATTTGAAGAAAAGGGTCATTCATTGCCCATTACAGCTAAGCATTGAATACCCATCAAGTCAAAGACCAAAGAGATACAAATGTTCTTGTCAAGCCTTTCCTTGCTTGTAGAAGCAAGAACCTGAATTATGTTTTCAAATTACACATGTTGCTGTACCATTCCAAACATGAATAATATTGAGTCATTGGATGATTCTGTCAGCAAAAGACCCTCTTCCCCATCCCCTCAACACTAGAAGAGGAAAGTGTTGATTAGAAAATAAATCCAAAAAAGTACCTTTGATCATCTATTGCAGAAGATGAACTAAAAATCAGTCCAACAGATTTTAAAAAAAAAATAGCTTCATTCCAAATACAAATTCATTGAGAAAAGGAAAACAACAGCTCTAGTGAGGAAATATTAATAGTTAGTTCTTAATGTGGTTAGATTGCCAATTTGTTTCTTCATTGATAAATTTTGGCAAAATGCAAAATGTTAAATGACAGGGAGGACATTTGAGAGTTTTCATGTACCCCAGCTGCATAAAAGGTAGATCTCCCTAGCTTCTAAATCTATTGTTTGCTTTAAGATTTTATTTTTTATGCTTATTTATGAATTTGCTTGCTCTTGCTATGTAATTATGAATTTGCTTACTTTTGCTCTATTTTTATGAATTTACTTGCTTTATGAGTATGTAGTGCCAGTTAATATTATTTACGTGGGCAGTAAAGTGCATGAGGATCCAGACATATCCTCAGCTTACAATCTTCAGCTTCGTACTGCTGCTTATGCTAGAAGATTGATGCTAACAACATAATTCCATGCAAATAATTTAACTATTTAAGCCCAGATTATATCATTTTCAATTCTGCAATGCTTAAATTGTGTCATTTAATCAGCGCTGCAGTTCTAGGCAGGGACTAATGTTATAGTGAAAGAGAAAATTGTAGAAATTTTTCATAATCCAAGACCAAGAATTCAAAGAAAAATTCTACAATTTTCTAGTCCTTTTATTAAATCCTTTTAAGGTCATGCGACATTTTTTTCCATTTGGCATGCCAATCAACTGTTTTTTAACTAATATATGAAGCAGTTAACAGTATGAGGAAATATGCTTGATAAAAAAATTAATAGATATTTCCAAAATCTAGAAGACTGTAACCATATATTATTTTTAGTCAATTTTTCTTATAGTAAGCTGAATTGATATAGAATGTACTTGTAATCAAATAATACATTACCATATAAATGCTGAATTTTTGTACCCATAGTCACCTATACTTTTTGAAGCACAGTTTTAAACTTAAATGTTGCCCAGGCATCATAAAGGCCAGAGTGCTTATGATAAAATATATCCCATTCTTGGTATCTAGGACTAATACCTGAGACTGCTCAATCATATTTTATACCTTGCAACTTAGTCATTATTGACACGATTAAATCCTATTTAAAAACAAATAGCATATTCCTTTTGTAGTACTAAGTGTGCACTGCTTTGTGTTTTTTCACTTTGATGTAGAGGTAAACGCAACGGGAGCTTACTAACAGGAAGGAGGAGCCAATAATACAAACAGCATGATAAAAATCCCTATCGGCTCAGCATCATCATCATATCTCCTACAAACACCAACAGCATCATCATATTTCGGACGAGCAGAATTATCCTCCTGCCGACTACTGTTCACCTCGTCCGCCTGTCGCCTGTCATCATCATCATGATACTCAACGAGCGCAAACATCCTCCTGTTGCACTGTTCATCGCGCGCCAAACTCTATCGGCATCATCATGATATGCAACACCACCTTCGTCAGCAGGATATCAAATATCCGGTTGCTCCAAATATCCTGATGATGACAACTTTAGCTCCTTCCCTTCGATGCCCCGATAGCCGACTATACAAACAACAGCATCATGATATGATTTATCCGGTTCAATTGAAACATCCTGATGATGTTAACCCAACTTTCTGCCGAGGACCTACGCCGATACCTTAACACTTAGCGACAGCAGGATAAACTCGCATAGCGTGATATCTCAATATCCTGATGACGATGACGTCATATCCTGATGATGACGACGTCACACAATATCCTGATGACCTCTTCAACACTTAGTCAAAAAAACTGAACTTTCACTCCCGCATCTGCTAGCGATATGCGGATGATGGACATACCCGAGAGATGATCCTGACGACGATATATACACTGAGTGTATATCCGACTTAGAACATCCTGATGCAATTGCAACATGCAAACTTCAACAGTTTCATGACCCTATCCTGATGGCGATGTATTCGCAGATGACGATGCGATTTGCTCCGACTGGGAACGCACATGCAGACTCCTGTATATCTGTCCGCTGCATGCAAACACTCAGAATCGCACAATTACACAAAGACAATATGATGATAACCTATAAAATTTGTATAGATTAGTCGACAATGAGCATTTCAAGGCAGCACTTTTAAGATGCACAACATATGTATGGAAACTTATATGATTTGCACGAGAAACACACTAGGTGTTCTTGCAGGATCAAAAAGCTTTACTGAGTTTTTGGATACTTTAAACACTGGGAGATATAATATTTCTTTCAATTGGCTTTGGAAAATTGCTTTCAGGATATATGGTGGAACTTGGAAGAACTTTTAGTTGTTACTTCCACCATTAGAGATTAACTTCCACCATTAGAGATTGCATTTTTCCTGAAGGATACCACAAATACTTATTATGGGAATCTTCTTCAAATTTGGAATGCGGTTAAAATTAGGATATATCTTTGCCGAAGGGCTTCATATTTGAGATCTCTACAATTTTTGACAGGGAAAATGAATTATTTTGATTAAATTGGTTTCAAATCTGCAATGAGTTGCTGACTACTTTCTTCTTTCTATGATTTTATGCCAATTTTTTCTATAAATGTTGTAATTTACTACATGTGCCTCTATCTCTACCCAACCCATGGCAGTTGCATTGCTTTGAAGAAACTGAGGCATTGACTATTTATATTGGGTGTATATGCTTCTATAACCACATAATTTGTGGCATATCTGAAAATAGTCTCTGAACTTGACCATGTCTTGCCTATGCTCATCAGATGCAAGGTTTCCATAGTCATACAGTAAGAAATCATTATTTGAAGAAAAAGGTCATTCATTGCCCATTACAGCTAAGCATTGAATACCCATCAAGTCAAAGACCAAAGAGATACAAATGTTCTTGTCAAGCCTTTCCTTGCTTGTAGAAGCAAGAACCTGAATTATGTTTTCAAATTACACATGTTGCTGTACCATTCCAAACATGAATAATATTGAGTCATTGGAGGATTCTGTCAGCAAAAGACCCTCTTCCCCATCCCCTCAACACCAGAAGAGGAAAGTGTTGATTAGAAAATAAATCCAAAAAAGTACCTTTGATCATCTATTGCAGAAGATGAACTAAAAATCAGTCCAACAGATTTTAAAAAAAAAATAGCTTCATTCCAAATACAAATTCATTGAGAAAAGGAAAACAACAGCTCCAGTGAGGAAATATTAATAGTTAGTTCTTAATGTGGTTAGATTGCCAATTTGTTTCTTCATTGATAAATTTTGACAAAATGCAAAATGTTAAATGACAGGGAGGACATTTGAGAGTTTTCATGTACCCCAGCTGCATAAAAGGTAGATCTCCCTAGCTTCTAAATCTATTGTTTGCTTTAAGATTTTATTTTTTATGCTTATTTATGAATTTGCTTGCTCTTACTATGTAATTATGAATTTGCTTACTTTTGCTCTATTTTTATGAATTTACTTGCTTTATGAGTATGTAGTGCCAGTTTATATTATTTACGTGGGCAGTAAAGTGCATGAGGATCCAGACATATCCTCAGCTTACAATCTTCGGCTTCGTACTGCTGCTTATGCTAGAAGATTGATGCTAACAACATAATTCCATGCAAATAATTTAACTATTTAAGCCCAGATTATATCATTTTCAATTCTACAATGCTTAAATTGTGTCATTTAATCAGCCCTGCAGTTCTAGGCAGGGACTAATGTTATAGTGAAAGAGAAAATTGTAGAAATTTTTCATAATCCAAGACCAAGAATTCAAAGAAAAATTCTACAATTTTCTAGTCCTTTTATTAAATCCTTTTAAGGTCATGCGACATTTTTTTCCATTTGGCATGCCAATCAACTGTTTTTTAACTAATATATGAAGCAGTTAACAGTATGAGGAAATACGCTTGATAAAAAAATTAATAGATATTTCCAAAATCTAGAAGACTGTAACCATATATTATTTTTAGTCAATTTTTCTTATAGTAAGCTGAATTGATATAGAATGTACTTGTAATCAAATAATACATTACCATATAAATGCTGAATTTTTCTACCCATAGTCACCTATACTTTTTGAAGCACAGTTTTAAACTTAAATGTTGCCCAGGCATCATAAAGGCCAGAGTGCTTATGATAAAATATATCCCATTCTTGGTATCTAGGACTAGTATCTGAGACTGCTCAATCATATTTTATACCTTGCAACTTAGTCATTATTGACACGATTAAATCCTATTTAAAAACAAATAGCATATTCCTTTTGTAGTACTAAGTGTGCACTACTTTGTGTTTTTTTACTTTGATGCAGAGGTAAACGCAACGGGAGCTTACTAACAGGAAGGAGGAGCCAATAATACAAACAGCATGATAAAAATCCCTATCGGCTCAGCATCATCATCATATCTCCTACAAACACCAACAGCATCATCATATTTCGGACGAGCAGAATTATCCTCCTGCCGACTACTGTTCACCTCCTCCGCCTGTCGCCTATCATCATCATCATGATACTCAACGAGCGCAAACATCCTCCTGTTGCACTGTTCATCGGGCGCCAAACTCTATCGGCATCATCATGATATGCAACACCACCTTCGTCAGCAGGATATCAAATATCCGGTTGCTCCAAATATCCTGATGATGACAACTTTAGCTCCTTCCCTTCGATGCCCCAATAGCCGACTATACAAACAACAGCATCATAATATGATTTATCCGGTTCGATTGAAACATCCTGATGATGTTAACCCAACTTTCTGCCGAGAACCTACGCCGATACCTAAACACTTAGCGACAGCAGGATAAACTTGCATAGGGTGATATCTCAATATCCTGATGACGATGACGTCACACAATATCCTGATGACCTCTTCAACACTTAGTCAAAAAAACTGAACTTTCACTCCCGCATCTGCTAGCAATATGCGGATGATGGGCATACCCGAGAGATGATCCTGACGACGATATATACACTGAGTATATATCTGACTTAGAACATCCTGATGCAATTGCAACATGCAAACTTCAACAGTTTCATGGCCCGATCCTGATGGCAATGTATTCGCAGATGACGATGCAATTTGCTCTGACTGGGAACGCACATGCAGACTCCTGTATATCCGTCCGCTGCATGCAAACACTCAGAACCACACAATTACACAAAGACAATATGATGATCGGGCCGGATCACCTTCAAGCCACAATTTAACAGCTTATCTTTCTAGACCTACAACATGAGGATGCTAGGCTGATTCACAGCATGCTACCAATTGATCTCTTGAACAGTGCAATGCATAAACAGAAAACACAAATGCAAACTAAGCTATAATACAGGACCATTCCACCGATTCACAAAAATCAACCGGTGGAAGGGTTGAAGGAACCCATCAACTTGCAAACAGAAAGGAAATCAAAACAGTTACAGCTGATAAAATCAGATAATGCAAATGATGAGATCTTATTCAATTGAAATTCAAATGTCCTGTTTCTGCAATTCTGTCAAACAACAGTGCTTCACAATATCTGGACTGTTCCCCTGAAACCCAACTCAATCACAACACCATAACATAACTAACATATCATAACATAACATCCTCTCCTAAACCCTAATAGATCGAAGGTATATATAGCAAAGTCCTTCGAGTACTACCAACTCACTTCCCAGCGGCTGGGAGCTTCCAAGCGGCTGGGAGAGAGGACAGCTCAGACAACCTGATCACGATCTCTAACTGATCTCTAACTGCCTACACACACTCCTAGGCTGATCTAATACATAGCATTGGTCCAATGGACCTTATTACAAGGTGAAGTCAAACATACTAAAAATAGACTAATGTCCTGTCATCATATGGACAATTAACCTATATCCTGATCATGTACGGTAAACGCAACGGGAGCTTACTAACAGGAAGGAGGAGCCGATAATACAAACAGCATGATAAAAATCCCTATCGGCTCAGCATCATCATCATATCTCCTACAAACACCAACAGCATCATCATATTTCGGACGAGCAGAATTATTCTCCTGCCGACTACTGTTCACCTCCTCCGCCTGTCGCCTATCATCATCATCATGATACTCAACGAGCGCAAACATCCTCCTGTTGCACTATTCATCGGGCGCCAAACTCTATCGGCATCATCATGATATGCAACACCACCTTCGTCAGCAGGATATCAAATATCCGGTTGCTCCAGATATCCTGATGATGACAACTTTAGCTCCTTCCCTTCGATGCCCCGATAGCCAACTATACAAACAACAGCATCATGACATGATTTATCCGGTTCGATTGAAACATCATGATGATGTTAACCCAACTTTCTGCCGAGAACCTACGCCGATACCTAAACACTTAGCGACAGCAGGATAAACTTGCATAGGGTGATATCTCAATATACTGATGACGATGACGTCATATCCTGATGACGATGACGTCACACAATATCCTGATGACCTCTTCAACACTTAGTCAAAAAAACTGAACTTTCACTCCCGCATCTGCTAGCAATATGTGGATGATGGGCATACCCGAGAGATGATCCTGACGATGATATATACACTGAGTATATATCCGACTTAGAACATCCTGATGCAATTGCAACATGCAAACTTCAACAGTTTCATGACCCGATCCTGATGGCGATGTATTCGCAGATGACGATGCGATTTGCTCCGACTGGGAATGCACATGCAGACTCCTGTATATCCGTCCGCTGCATGCAAACACTCAGAACCGCACAATTACACAAAGACAATATGATGATCGGGCCGGATCACCTTCAAGCCACAATTTAACAGCTTATCTTTCTAGACCTAGCACATGAGGATGCTAGGCTGATTCACAGCATGCTACCAATTGATCTCTTGAACAGTGCAATGCATAAATAGAAAACACAAATGCAAACTAAGCTATAATACAGGACCATTCCACCGATTCACAGGATCAACCGGTGGAAGGGTTGAAGGAACCCATCAACTTGCAAACAGAAAGGAAATCAAAATAGTTACAGCTGATAAAATCAGATAATGCAAATGATGAGATCTTATTCAATTGAAATTCAAATGTCCTGTTTCTGCAATTCTGTCAAACAACAGTGCTTCACAATATCTGGACTGTTTCCCTGAAACCCAACTCAATCACAACACCATAACACAACTAACATATCATAACATAACATCCTCTCCTAAACCCTAACAGATCGAAGGTATATATAGCAAAGTCCTTCGACTACTACCAACTCACTTCCCAGCGGCTGGGAGCTTCCAAGCGGCTGGGAGAGAGGACAGCTCAGACAACCTGATCACGATCTGTAACTAATCTCTAACTGCCTACACACACTCCTAGGCTGATCTAATACATAGCATTGGTCCAATGGACCTTATTACAAGGTGAAGACAAACATACTAAAAATAGACTAATGTCCTGTCATCATGTGGACAATTAACCTATATCCTGATCATGCACGGTAAACGCAACGGGAGCTTACTAACAGGAAGGAGGAGCCAATAATACAAACAGCATGATAAAAATCCCTATCGGCTCAGCATCATCATCATATCTCCTACAAACACCAACAGCATCATCATATTTCGGACGAGCAGAATTATCCTCCTGCCGACTACTGTTCACCTCCTCCGCCTGTCGCCTATCATCATCATCATGATACTCAACGAGCACAAACATCCTCCTGTTGCACTGTTCATCGGGCGCCAAACTCTATCGGCATCATCATGATATGCAACACCACCTTCGTCAGCAGGATATCAAATATCCGGTTGCTCCAAATATCCTGATGATGACAACTTTAGCTCCTTCCCTTCGATGCCCCGATAGCCGAGTATACAAATAACAGCATCATGATATAATTTATCCAGTTCGATTGAAACATCCTGATGATGTTAACCCAACTTTCTGCCGAGGACCTACGCCGATACCTACACTTAGCGACAGCAGGATAAACTTGCATAGGGTGATATCTTGATATCCTGATGACGATGACGTCATATCCTGATGAGGATGGCGTCATATCCTGATGACGATGACGTCACACAATATCCTGATGACCTCTTCAACACTTAGTCAAAAAAACTGAACTTTCACTCCCACATCTACTAGCGATATGCGGATGATGGGCATACCCGAGAGATGATCCTGACGACGATATATACACTGAGTATATATACGACTTAGAACATCCTGATGCAATTGCAACATGCAAACTTCAACAGTTTCATGACCCGATCCTGATGGCGATGTATTCGCAGATGACGATGCGATTAGCTCCGACTGGGAACGCACATGCAGACTCCTGTATATCCGTCCGCTACATGCAAACACTCAGAACCGCACAATTACACAAAGACAATATGATGATCGGGCCGGATCACCTTCAAGCCACAATTTAACAGCTTATCTTTCTAGACCTACAACATGAGGATGCTAGGCTGATTCACAACATGCTACCAATTGATCTCTTGAACAGTGCAATGCATAAACAGAAAACACAAATGCAAACTAAGCTATAATACAGGACCATTCCACCGATTCACAGGATCAACCGGTGGAAGGGTTGAAGGAACCCATCAACTTGCAAACAGAAAGGAAATCAAAACAGTTACAGCTGATAAAATCAGATAATGCAAATGATGAGATCTTATTCAATTGAAATTCAAATGTCCTGTTTCTGCAATTCTGTCAAACAACAGTGCTTCACAATATCTGGACTGTTCCCCTGAAACCCAACTCAACCACAACACCATAACACAACTAACATATCATAACATAACATCCTCTCCTAAACCCTAACAGATCGAAGGTATATATAGCAAAGTCCTTCGAGTACTACCAACTCACTTCCCAGCGGCTGGGAGCTTCCAAGCGGCTGGGAGAGAGGACAACTCAGACAACCTGATCACGATCTCTAACTGATCTCTAACTGCCTACACACACTCCTAGGCTGATCTAATACATAGCATTGGTCCAATGGACCTTATTACAAGGTGAAGTCAAACATACTAAAAATAGACTAATGTCCTGTCATCATGTGGACAATTAACCTATATCCTGATCATGTACGAGTGCTCCTGCACCACACTTCTCCCAGCATCACGACATAACATGTCATATTTTATAAATTCCCACACGGAGGATAATTTAGAAAAGAAAATTTAGATGCTAAAATTCATTAGCAGAAAGGAATCACATAATGGAAAACTTCTTTTCATTGCCATTTCCAAAAGGATTTGCTCCTCAACTGGTAGGCTTGTGTTCATATTGCCTCTGCCACTGATAATTTCAAGTACAAGAACCCCAAAGCTATAGACATCTGCCTTATTTGCTAATTGTCCACACATGGCATATTCTAGAGCAAGATAACCACCAGCCAGGAGACAACCAGAAAATACAAAATTATTTGTTAGTCTTTACACTAGTTCTATGTCATTGATAGAATCACTTTTCTTTCATGCATTTTGCATAGCTAGATTTAAACACTAAGCTCCTCGCTATATAGCATTTATTCTATAGGTGATTTATCATCTCATATTTATGATGAAATTAAAGTAAAGATAGAATGAGAATTATAGAACTCAAACTTTATTTTGAGTTCTACAATATGCATTAATTGGATTCACTTTTTCCTGGCATCTTTATTGTAATTGAAATAATTAACCAAGAAAGACAAGCCCATTAATGTATAGCCAATATATTATTTTTGAGGCTTCATTTCTATGTAAGACTAAAAGTCTAAACAAGATTTACATTGTTCCAGCAACTCGTGTACTAATATGTGTTATATTATCTGGAAAAAGTTTAGCCAGACCAAAATCTGTAATCTTAAAATTGAGATCCCCATCGAGGAGTATTTCGCTAGCTTTAATATCTCGGTGCACAAAATGAGGTGAAACTTCCTCATGAAGATATGCAAAACCACGTGCAACACCCATGTAGCATGACGAGGTGTTCAAGCAGATCTAAGTGCATTATACAACAGTCTGAATTCATTCTACTTAATAAATTTAAATAAGTCTAGTGTTGTTCAGTGTTTTACCTTCCAATGTACTTGTAGATATACTTTGAAACTCACATGATTAAAAGCTTCATTATTTAACTGACATTCCTAATGAATACTGAGATCCTTAATATCTAAAAATAGCATATGTTTCTTCTGTTAAAAAAATAACACTGATAGAAAATAGAAAATAAACCCTTGTTCCCCATTGGCACCATTCTTTTCCCTCTATCAACAGTCCTTGTTTTGGCATGGACCCTTACTTTTACAGAAATGCTTTGTATTGTAAACTTATATGGTTTACTATATACCAACTATTCGGTTCTTTTGATTCTTTAGACATTTTTGCTCATTTGAATCCTCATATGCACCCCTGATTTGCTAAGAACTGATGTACTCAAAGTCCAACTAACCTATTTTTTTCATCAGTTTCTTTCTTTCTTCCTTTGCACTAGTAAACACTTTCTTGATTCAATTAATTTAGCCAATTGATGGTAATGCTTAATCTTTGACCCCATATTCTGTGCCAAGAGAGACATCTTGGATTTTTGGTGTGTGCATATAGGTAGCTGCATGGGTAACAAGAGAGAAATGCATTCAAGTCTCAACACAAAGCTAATAGCTGATATGTGCCAACAGGTATCCAAAAGACTCAATATTAATACCAAGTAACATTTGTCTGTTGTGATGTCAATCCTTCAAGAAATGCAACAAAAAACACCCAGCTCTGTGCTATAGGAAAATCCTAAAGTAACTGAGTTCAGAATAAACATCATCTCAAGTCATTTCAAGAATGCAAAAGAAATAATCTGCTAAGACTATCTTGTATCCAAGATTCCATTGCACATTTTTCATCTTATGCTCTTTCCTTTGTTCTCAATCTTCTATTTGATGGTTTGCGGACTAAATTGGACATATGAAATAATTACTTGCGCGAGCTGTTCTCATCTCATCGGGTTTTCCTTTTTGACGATATACTACAACATTCAACACATAGAGGCAGGAACATGACGCATTGCGTCTCTTGTTTATTAATGCCACGGGTAGCGAGGGAGGTAGCAAGGGGTGGAGTGTAATGTCGTGAAGGTGTTAAAAAAACATATTACCTTTTAACTTAAAATTGACAGCCATTTAGATGTCAAATTATTAATTTTTAGTAATAAATATAATATATAATTCAAAAATAAGATATGTTCTCATCAATAGACAACTTCTCATAATCATTATTCTTCTCATTTTCAAATTGTAGCAAGAAAGTAAAATAAACTTCAAGAAAATGTTACAAAATCAAATAAGTTAAATGAATCAATTTTTAATGTAGAGAGGAATTCTACAATGGTAGCAAGAGGTGGAGTGTAATGGTGTGAGTGTGTTAAAAAAACTATTACTTTTTTTTAGCCATTTATATGTCAAATTATTAATATTTAGTAATAAATATAATATAAATCTAAAATAGGATATGTTCTCATCAATAGACAACTTT
The DNA here is from genome assembly GCA_027924645.1 of Cunninghamia lanceolata. NCBI lineage: Eukaryota > Viridiplantae > Streptophyta > Pinopsida > Cupressales > Cupressaceae > Cunninghamia > Cunninghamia lanceolata. Next base: position 3,488,044 of record BSBN01000639.1, read on the forward strand.
GGATAATCATCATTCTTTTCATTTTCAAAGTGTAGCAAGAAAGTAAAATAACTGAAGAAAAATGTTAGAAAATCAAATATGTTAAATGAATTAATTGTTTAAAAAGTTTATGGGTTAAGAAAAATATTTTGATTTCTTAATTTGAGATTTTTTTAATTTATTAATTATAGTTGAGAAATTGATAGACATAGGGTTGAGTGAATAAAAAAATGTCAACATATATCAATGTGAAAACATGAAAGAAAATAAAACTCAAAAAACTATTAAAAAATCAAAACATTACTTTGTATTATTAAATGAAAAAAAATGATTGTAAATTTTTTTGTGTAATTTTTTTTATGTATGTCAAAAATAATTTCAACCAAAATTTAGTAGTGTAATCTAACTAATAAAAAGTTTAAATTTGATTTGTTAATCTATTAGATGTCAAGTAAATAAAATAGTTTCAAATTGATATTTCTTGACATTTTTTTAGATAGATGTATTTAAGATATCTATACTAATTTTTAAACATTTGACAGAGTTGTAAATGAAGTATATTTGTTGTTAAATATTTTTTAAAATATAGATGCTATTTTTTAACAAAAATTATTAAAAAAATTAATGTTAAATTATTTAATTGGTTCCAATCTTTGAGTTCATTTTCTAACTGTGTTAAAATTTTAGGTGTAATGGCCTATTTTTCAAACAGTTTATTAAAAGGTTGAATAATGGAAGAAAAATGAGTGAGGTAATATTGATCTCTCTAAAAATAGTTTTTGATTTTTTTTTACAATGTATGTTTTTACTTTTTCTTAAAAGAATAAACATTAAGCCTTTTTATGTTTTAATTGTTGAATGGGAGTAAGAGATTTTAAACTGGTGATAATTAGGTAAGTGCCAAAAAAAAAGGTTGATTTTAACATTTTTAAAAGGACGCGTTCTATTTTTTAGCAATTTTTAGTAAGGGGGATCAATCTTAAGCCAAGTTAAGTGATTAGCACTCAAACTACCTACCCGTGTGTCCAAAACAGAGGTTGATTTTAACATTTTTAAAAGGACACGTTCTATTTTTTAGCAAGTTTTAGCAAGGGGGTCAATCTTAAGCCAAATTAAGTGATTAGCACTCAAACTACCTACCAGTGTGTAAGGCGCACTTGAAGGATTGAAGTTTTGGCACTACATAGAAAGAAAAATTATTATAGCCACACAACCCTTTGCATTTGATTATACAAGTATTCAATGTTTTTGCTAAACATTTATATGTTTTAAAAATGACTCATCATGATTTCTAATCTACTAAAAATGTAAGATTCCTTTCTTTGAAGTGAATTTATGTTGTTCTTCTGATGTTATTTTTATTGTGTTTTATTACTTTATAGTTCTCGGCCTCACAAATGAGCTCTCAAGATTCTAAAAGCTTATTTCAATGGTTGAGTCTGGTTATATAGGTTGAAGCAAAAGTAGTAAATAAGGGCCTTTGTTATGCAGGTTTGTGTAAAGTTGTTTAGGTTTATTTCACAGATTGTGCATGCTAGGAGATTGAATTCAAAACTTTCACCTACAGTGTTTCATTTAATGATTTATGTGCTTCCATGGGTTATCTTTCATGTCCATTGTGTTTTTGGAAGGCATCAAATGTCATGTCCAATAAATATGTCATTTTGATTGATTTATGGAAGGAAAAAATTATCTATATGATTTTGGCTTACTATCTTCATTCCAACTAGTCGAGTTGTTTGGTGCTAGTTTGCACCTATTCCCAAAAGTTCTTGCACAGATTCTATTTAAATTTTGCAATTGCACTAGAAGGAAAAAAATGTCTAATAAAAAATGCCATTTTGATTAGTTTATGGATGCAACAAATTGTGTATATGATATTGTGTTGTCTAAATAAGTCATTTTTGGGTTGTATTTATCTATTTTAAATCCAAATTCAGGCCAAGAAAATAATGGACCTATTTTGTGTTGGTTCACCTATGCGAAAAGTTCATAGGCAATTTTTGTTCATATTTGAAGTGACATGGGATGTGAAACTAGTCATCATTTTCTACCAGCATTTATGTTACTATGCCTAAAGATCTATATGTAGGCCAATTTGAAACTCAGTCCTCTAGAAATATTTAAGACTTTTTTATGCTTGATTAATAAAGTATTATTATTTGTATAAAAATTCTATGCTAATCTTATTGTTTTGTTCTTTCCAGCTTCATTCATCAAAATTATTGTTTATTGGAGTCCTTGTTATGAGCTTCCAACTATATTTGGGTAATTCTACATTATAAAGTTCTATGTATTGTATGATGGATTTGGATTGTCACAACAAGTAAAATTATTTTTTTCTTTGTATGGTAACCTAGGCTTAGGTGTCATGACCAAGAAGTATATTTCCATAACAGTTTCAAAGTTCTTTTAAGCTATATGTAGTATGGAGTTGAAACCCTAAAAGCAAATTGCAAAAATATGTCAACCCTAAACGTAAATCAACAAAAATAGTAGACAAAATCTTTAAGGTAAATATGCAGATTGTATGCACTCAAAATGGTGAACAAAATCTCAAGTACCTTTGTTCATTCTAAATAAATCAAAATATTGTGAAAAATAAGAAATTATCGACTAAAAATTCGTGAAATGGTGGTCAAAATTGGGAAAATCTTGGTCAACAATTTTTTCCCTAATATCATGTGTTTTTCGAAAAAAATTGGGTGATATATTACGAAAATTTTCCACGAAATTCTTCTATAAATGGCTTATGGGTTGTGTATATAATGTAGTTTTTAGTCACTAGTGACAACCTTTATAAATTTTGCCATCCTGTGTTGGGTATTTTCATTGTATATACCTTTGCATCTACAGTCATTTCATTGAAGAAATGCAATTTTTTTTAGCCATTTCATCACTTATGTTATGAGTACAGTTGATATTCTCTTTTTTACCAAGAATACCAATTCTTTGAAATTAGGCTTGCATCATGTCACCATTCCTCCCTTGTTGCCTAAACTTTATTTTTTCAAAACTACAATCTAGAAATTTTAGTTTTTTTTTGTAAAATAATGTAAACATCATTTCACCTTTGGATTTAGAAATATTTAATTCATTTACTATTTTTATACTCTTCATTTAGTTGAGAATTCCAGGAGCCATATGATGGAGCATCTTTCCTTCCTAATTCACCAAATTAGAAAATTTATGGTTCCCTCTTTGTTGAGGTTCTTTGTTTGGACAAAACTTGCCCTTTCTTATTTTCAAGTCCATGAATTTTTTTTATTTTTTATTTTTAACTTAGTATTTAAATATAGGAATCTGAAAGAGTACAGCTGTTGAAATAAACCTATTTTAAGAGAGATCTAAGAAAACAACAACCAGAACAAATCAGTAAATATATCTTAGAGATTATCAAAGTAATAAATCTAGCTAAGGAATTCATAAATTCAACAAAATATGAAATCAAATCACTAAATGTCGATCATTGCCTCTTTGGTGAGAGTGGTTCCTTGCTCCACCCCTCTAGATGGAAGACCAATTCAACGTTCAGAACACACAAATGTAGAATTGTCTGCCTTTATTTTTGATTTCTCAAAAAGATGTAAACTTAACAAAAATAACAAAGTATATTTTTTATTCTTCGAAATCAATCTATATATATATATATCCTATTCTAAGGCTCCCCATATATATCAGTTATATTGTGTTGATAGATATCTCTAGAGTCTTATTCTTCTAATTATCAGTTTTGTAAAAGATACAAAATCAGTTATTCAGTTTACTGAACATGTAACTGTCAATTCTAAGGAAAGTCACACAAATATAAAAAAGGGACTAAAGAGTGGCACTGACTATGTCACTTTAAACAAAGAGTTTAACTTATGTTTAAATAGGCTGTAAAGGCCATTGATTAAAAATAAATGACATCAAACAACAGTTTGGCAAAATTATGTAACTTCCACATGAATATTCAACTAGTTGTTTCTCCACTTCAACTAGATTGACAAATTAGGAACAAAGGTCACTTTATCCTACAACAATTCAGGGGGTATGTGCTGGCAACTTTTTTTTGCAGTCTCCTTCAAAATCTTTGGAGTCCCTTGTAGAGATCTAGAGTGCTAAAAGCATCTCTAGAGCTTTTGCAAACAACTTTGTTGTAGATCTCCTGAGTTGACAAAAACTTCTGTGGAGCCTCATGAAGACCTTATTGCTTACAATAAAGGGATACCTATAATCAAAAATATGTTTTTGCATATCTTTTGTCAAATAAAATCTATAAAATCAAACCACCTAATTCCAGAAGTTACTGCAATATTACATCCATAATTAACATAATCAAAAAGGGTTTTAACAATTTTAAGGTACAAATCAAAAGGTGAAGTGGATTTAGGGAAGGAAAAGAAGATGCATTTGCATATTTGGTGAGCTCTCTTCAGAGCTCATCATCCCTACCATGCTTAAGGGTTTGCGGGTCCTCCTGCACTACCTTGGAGCCTCACCTTGTTCATGAGGTATAATTTTTTTATGATATTGTAGTTGGCTAGGAATGTCCTCTAGGTTCTTTTGGTAGTATCTACATCACCCTAAATGTATCCACCTTCTCTAACCATGCCTCAAACTTTAATTCCTCCATTTGGTCAACCCACATGGGTAAAGGTTCAATGATTAGGGGAGATCAGAAAAGCATCCCTACCCAGTCATGTTTGTATCTTTCTATCATCCATGCAATTGTTTTAGCTTTCTTCAAAAACCATTTCAGGTTTGTTGGGGAAACCAACTCCCTCATTTTCTTCTTTGCAAACAATTGCTCCATATTCTTTTGTAGGTTGTTAAGACCTTGTTAGTTGAGGATTGTACAAACAGGCCAAATTCTAGGACACGGGCTTCCAAGTTTTGCTTATATAGAGACAACAGATAGGGAATGTAAACAAATGCTCAAAATTGTGTCTTGAAATCCATTGGGGTTGGGCTTTCATGCCTTATAAATAGTCTAACATTCTTGGTGTTTTCCTCCATCCTTGCAGCCAAATTTCATGATTTTTCATTAATGAAATAAATGCTCTTAATTGCCATTCTCCCACAAATAGGTTAATGAAGAATGTGTTATGTTCATCCAAGAGGAAGTTATGCAAAAAGAATTCACAAAGAAATTTTGATTCTCAAGGGTGTTGAATCTATACATCTTCATAAATGCATGCCCATCTTTAGTGGAGTCTGGGAGGCCAAAAATGCTTAGTGATATATCTTCCAGAGAAAGTATTGCTTCCTCAAGAACATAGTGTAGTTCCCACTAAGTGGCCTACATGAGAGTGCATTAGAAGCTAAGGTTGATACTGTGACCACTTTTTCTTCTAACATCTTTACATTTTCTGTTAATACGAAATTTTCTTCCTATAATTGTAGCAACACAGTATCACTAGCTAAATCATGGTGTCTCCTCTCCCAATGATACAATGGCCTAGGGATATTTAATTGGAACATTCTTAGGGAAATATATGTCTGAGTATTGCAACCCTTTGCATTCCATTATACAAATGCTCAATGTTTCTGTTAAACATTTATATGTTTTAAAAATGACTCATCATGATTTCTAATCTTCTAAGAATGTGAGATTCCTTTATCTATAATGATTTTATGTTGTTCTTCTAATGTTATTTTTATTGTGTTTTATTACTTTGTAGTTCTCAACCTCACAAATGAGCTCTCAAGATTCTAAAAGCTTATTTCAATGGTTGAGTTAGCTTATATAGGTTGAATCAAAAGTAGTAAATAAGCGCCTGTGTTATGCAAGTTTGTGCAAAATTGATTAGGTTTATTTCACAAATTATGCATGCTAGGAGATTGAATTCAAAACTTTCACATACAATGTTTCATTTAATGATGGGTGTGCTTGCATGGGTTATCTTTCATGTCCATTTTGTTTTTGGAATGCATCAGATGTCATGTCCAATAAATATGTCATATTAATTACTTTATGGAAGGAGAAAATTGTCTATGATTTTGGCTCGCTATCTTCGTTCCAACTAGTTGAGTTGTTTGGTGCTAGTTTGTGCCTATTCCCAAAAGTTCTTACACATATTCTATTTAAATTTTGCAATGGCACTAGAAGCAAAATAAATGTCTAATAAAAAATGCCATTTTAATTAGTTTATGGATGCAAGAAATTGTGTATATGATATTGTGTTGTCTAAATAAGTTATTTTTGGGTCATATTTATCTCTTTTAAATGCAAATTCAAGCCAAGAAAATAATGGCCCTATTTTGTGTTGGTTCACCTATGCTAAAAGTCATAGGTAAATTTTATTCATATTTGAAGTGACATGGGATGTGAAACTGGTCATCATTTTCTACCAGCATTTATGTTATTATGTCTGAAGATTTGTATGTAAGCCAATTTGAAACTTAGTCCACTAGAAATATTTAAGGCTTTTTGTAATGTCTCAATTTTGGTGCATAGACCTTTTTGTTAGATTTAGGACAGATAACTAAGAGGGGGGGTGAATCAATTGTCTAAAACTTTCTTCCAATTAATCACTTAAATCCTTTTCTTAATTCAGTAGCACAATAATAAATCAATCATGAAACTTAATGCAACAATTCAAGAGTAGAAACATATTCACACATATGACACCAAGATTTTTACCTGGAAAACCTAGTTAAGGGAAAAACCACGAGGTGATTAACCCAAGATTGTATTCTCTGTTAGAATAATAGAAAGAACAAAATGGCACATGCCAATTAGGGCTCACTACCCAAGCACACTGCTCACAAGAGGCCCACTGCCTACAGGAGACACATTGTCTACAAAATAATAAGTATTACATTCTTGAACTGAAGAGTAGCATCTTCACCATGCTTGAGTCAGTTCTATTTAAGCCCAAAACTTTTGCTCTGCCTTTCACTCTCCTCCTCTCTACAACACTCTCATCTCCACAAGATTGCTTTTGAAATGACTTAACAACTCTTTATTTATACAAGACATCGACTTAGGAATTATCATCCAAGTCGACATACATTATAGAGCAAATACATAAATACATCGTGAGTAATTACAAAAGACTTCACACGGATCAACACACTGTCGGCCACACAGATTTGAGACTTCAATCTTCTTCTAGGAACACGCCAATCTTCACATAACATCTTCAAGATCATCTGCAGGAGGTGTAACTCATCCGGTCAGCCAAACTTATGAAGAACACCATCATCCGGAAGTAATTCTTCAATTGCGAGCTCAAACTTCAATGCGGACCACCAACATGAACTGGACACAATCCAAAGACCTCCACAAGCTTTTTTGAATCACCAAGAACATCTGCACTACATCTACTTACTGGAATCATTCTCTCCATCTGAAACCTCAAGAACACAGTCTGTCATCACCGTCATAATGGAATAGATGCTCGCGGACCTCCAAACCACGAACCAATTGAGTTGTCAATTCACAGTGACTTCATGAACACTCCATCAAATCCGCAGAACAGGATACTGCATTTCTAGATCTCATCAAACCTTTTCTGTATCACTCTATCACCTCTGAACTTCTGCCAGAACTAGTTTTACTTAAGTGGTCATAACTTCTTTAGATCTTCATGTGGACCTCTGAAGTCTTTGTTGAATCATCTTAAGACACCTATCTATAAATCCTTTGAAGCACATCCTCTGATCTTCATCTTATCTTGGATCTTTACCTCACTATCTTCACTATTCCTCTATGTTCCTGATATAACTAATTTTCTCAATATCCTCAGCATGCAGCTCATCCAATCCTTATCATTAATGCAACAGGAGTATGTTGACATCAATGACAACACCGGTTAGGCCCATACTTGCAACAATCTCCCCCTTTGTCATTGATGGCAACATAAGATGTGAAAAACTATTTTAACCCTCAAGACAAGAACTTTTCTTTACTGACACAACTCCCCCTATCAACAACAACCATTCACATGTCTTCTCTTCCTTTACTGCTCCCCCTTTGATCAACAACCACTTGCTTTTTACATGTCTTCTCTCCCCCTTTGACATCAATGGCAAAGGGCACATACTTGCTGTAGGAGTACAATCAACACTGAGAGGGGGGGTGAATTAGTGTTGTGTGAATTTTTAAATCTTTTTACACACTTTAACATTCAGAGCACAAGGAGAGAAAGCTATCATTGATTTGTCAAACACATATGCACAAAAACTAAGAATGAAGGAGAACAAAACCTTATAAGCAACGTATTAACATACACACATATAGATGAAAACAATATAACACATAACACAAATTTGTACGAGTGGAAAACCCTCCTGGGGTATAAAAACCACTCCAAAATTGCCTCACTGGCTTATCCTTGAAAATATCTTTACAAGCCTCACTGGCTGATGAAAAATGGTCTTACCGACCTACAAGCCTCACTGGCATACCTACAAGCCTCACTGGCATACTGTTGTGCCTCACTGGTATACTGTTGTGCCTCACTGGCATACTGTTGTGCCTCACTGGCATTTTTCAATCAATCAGAACTCTAAATCTCATGTGCAAGAAGTGATTGCTGCTCAATCTGATTTGCACCATTCAAATCAACTCATCTGCATCATATATTCCATCATTCCAATCATCTAATATTCTATCCTTGAATCATTTAATTCACCTGATCAGGAAAACATATCTCACTGCAAATTTGCTCATACACATATTCTTCTGTGTTTTCTTTTTAAAAGAACTTTCATAAAGTTGTCTTCATCATCGTATGTTGCTCTACACTTCAACTTACATCTCAAAGCACCCGTGATGTCATTAAATATTAGAGAACCTTTCACATTCTGCAAATTCATAAAACCAAAATCCCATGCATTTTTCCTCTTAGAGATGAAAGAATATATTTTCATGTTTGAGACCTTTCAACTTCTTTCATAAAGAACCTGCAAAAAAATATCTTTAAGAATTATCTTCATGGAGCCTTTTCCTTAAAAAAAAAATCACATTATATCTCTGCATCTTCAATCTCTTCATATCAACTATGTTCACAACCTGCAAATATTCTTCCAACCCTTCATCAAAAGAAAATCTTTAATCAATTTTGTCAATCACCAAAACTCTTTACAAATTCTCTGCATATTCCTGCAAAAACAAACTCTTAATCTTCTCAACACTCTTCAATAATAATATCTTCCTTCTCTATAAAAATCCTCATTTTGAAAAAAAAATCTCCAATTCTTCATCAATATTTGCCTTAAAAAAAAATCTCCTTAGAAACATCTCTTAGAGTTGATAAGTTAAAAATTTCTAATTTTTAAAAAGACTTATCATCTTAAAAGAAAGAAATTAAAAGCTTTCTTTTAAAATTAAAAAAACTCCATTTTAAAGGGCCGACCACTTTAGAAATTAAAGAAAGTTTCTAAAAAAAATTTAAAGTCATAAAATATCAGGTTTTTAGAAACTTTAATTAGCTCCTCCTCTAAAAAGGCAATTCGATGCCTTAGGTAATATGAAGACCTCTATTTCATCGGTCTTAAAACATTTCAATGTTTATTTTTAAAGCCTTTTTCCCGCTCGATGACCGGTGTTCCAAGTTAACAATGTCAAGGGGGCCGGTGGATAGCATGATGCATAAACCCTTTAACAAGTCACTTTTAAGTGACTGACCTGTATAACGGGTCAATAGTGAATTAAATTAAAAAGTGATTTCTATGTTGACAGGCAGAGAGGATTATAAAATAGGTCTTTAGAGGCAAAGAATGGAAAATAGACCTAGAGCTTGATCCCTCTAACTCAGCTTGTAACATCATGACATATAGTATCAAATCTTTCGTGTGCTCACATACATGATGATGACAATAAAGTCCTGATAAACTTCTACATAGAAACTTTGTCAAGCTTTCACTCAAACTTTGAATATCTATATCAATCATCAATGAACTCCCTTATCAACCTTTTGACATTCTATGCAACACACATCATATCACCAACACTATCCACACAACATGACAATCTGAGGAAAAATACACCTCAACTCTCAACCATATGAATTGTATCTTGACTAACTAATCAACTTCAAAAGGCCAAACTTGATCAAACAAGTCCTGTGATTAATCATAGTCCTGTGATTAATCATAAACCAACACCAAACATCAAGTGTATTCATGTGATCCTTTGAATACCAACAACTGATATCATCAACCTTGTTAAGAACCAACACATTGCAAACCTTTGAATACCAACAACTGATATCATCAACCTTGTCAAGAACCTGATGAATAATGAAGACCATGCCTACCAAGAATATGTCATGTTCACTGATAAATCATGACATTGTGAAGAACACATCTCTCCAACTGATTGTATGAACCAAGTAAACCATGAATGAAGATCACACAAGATGATGTCTCATGCTCCTGCTCCTATCAACAACAAACAAGATGATGTACTCCTGATGATGCAAAACCATTCTCTATATCTACAAGATGATGTCTCATGCTCCTGAACACTTTTGACATCAATGACAACCTAACACCATCAATTGCAACCCCACCACTAAATAATCATATCAGCTACTTCCCCGAAGTAGCAACTCCCCATCATCAATCTGGATCACAAGATATGACTGTGATTGCCACCAGACTAATGCACATCAATGCACCTTAGTTCATCACTGGAGCGGTAATAACCCCTAACTTCTCCCTATGATACTCAAAAGATTCCTTAGGTAGAGGTTTAGTAAAAATATCTGCAATCTAATCCTTATAAGGTACAAACTCCAATCTAACTTCATTCTTGTTTACTTGCTCTCTCAAAAAGTGAAACTTGATTGATATATGTTTAGTCTTTGAATGCAACACCAGATTCTTAGATATATTTATTGCACTTGAATTATCAAAGAAGATTGTGATAGGTTCCTCATACTCCACTCTGATGTCTCTTAGCATCTGCTTCATCCACAAAACTTGAGTGCAACTACCTGCTGCTGCAATGTATTATGCTTCAGCTGTGGATAGAGATATTGCCTCTTGTTTCATGCTTAGCCAAGAAACCAATCTTTTCCGCAAAAAGAATGCTCCACCACTGGTACTCTTGTGGTCATCCACATCTCCTGCCCAATCTGCATTTGTATATGCATGAAGAGAGAAATTATGATCTCTAGGATACCACAAACCATACTCAACTGTCCCTTTTAGATATCTAAAAATCCTCTTGATTGCCATGACATGAGATTCTCTAGGATCAGCTTGGAATCTAGCAACAAGACCAACAACATGCATAATGCCAGGTCTAGTTTGAGTAAGATACAACAATCCTCCAATCATTGACCTGAACTTTTTCTTATCAGCCTTAGGAGAGTCATCATCTTTGCTCAATTTACATCCGGTTTCCATGGGAGTACTCATTAGTTTTGAGTCTTCCATCCCAAATTTCTTCAATAATTCTTTCACATGTTTGGTCTGAGAAATGAAGATTCCTTTCTTTGTTTGAGTGATTTGCAAACCCAAGAAGAAATTCATTTCCCCAAACATGGACATTTCAAATTCACTTTTCATTTGATTTGCAAAGGTTTTGCACATACTATCTCTTCCTCCAAAAATGATATCATCAACAAACACTTCAACAATTAAAATATTTTCATGATCAATTTTGAAGTACAAATTACTGTCAGCGGTACCTTTGTTGAAACCAATCTTCAAAAGATACTTATCCAATCTTTCATGCCAGGCTCTTGGGGCTTGCTTGAGTCCATATAGTGCTTTCATCAACTTGGAGACCATATCACCATGATCAGACAATTGAAATCCATCTGGTTGCTCAATGTATACTTCTTCTTCCAAGTCACCATTTAGGAAGGCAGATTTGACATCCATCTGATATACTTTGAAATCCTTGAAGGTAGCAAAAGTAAGAAACAATTTGACTGCTTCAATTCTAGCCATCGAAGCAAAAGTTTATTCAAAATCAACTCCTTCTACTTGGGAGTAACCCTTGCAGACCAATCTGGCTTTGTTTCTGACAACTTCACCATCTTCATTCAGTTTGTTCCAGAAGACCCATTTGGTTCCAATCACATTCTTATTTTTAGGTCTGGGAACAAGATCCCATGTGTGATTCTTCTCAATTTGCATTAGCTCTTCCTCCATTGCTTTAGTCTAGTTTTCATCATTGCAAGCTTCATTCAGTGTCTTAGGTTCAATCTTTGAAATCAGATAATACTCTTCTAAATCTTGAGCAATCCTTCTTCTTGTTTGTACACCTTTGCTTTTATCACCTATGATCTGATCCTCAGAGTGATTCAGTTTTACATACTTGGGAATTTTGGGATTTTCTTGCACTTCTATCTCTTGAACAGGTTCATTCAAATTCATCTCTTCTTCCTGGTTTACCGGATCAGTCTGAATTTGAATCTCAAAAGGGGCTTGGATTCCTTGGATTAAAACATTATTCTGATCATCTTCATCATATTCATAAACCCTTGAGGGTTTTTCAATCCCTTCATCAACCTTCACATTAGTACTTTCTATAATCTTTCTCAATCTCTTGTTATAACACCGGTATGCTTTGCTTTGAGTAGAATAACCCAAGAATATTCCTTCACTTCTAGCATCAAATTTGCCTAGATCTTCATCTCTTTTAATGTAACATTTGCTACCAAAGACTCTGAAATACTTCACAGTAGGAGTGATGCCAAACCAAAGTTCATAAGGAGTCTTACCAGTATTGCTTTTGATTTGAACTCGATTAAGAGTGTAGACTGCAGTGCTAACAGCTTCTCTCCAGTAGATCTGAGGAACATTTGCTTTCATCATCATGGTTCTAGATGCTTCTTGGATGGTCTGGTTCTTTCTTTCCACTACTCCATTCTGCTGTGGAGTCCTAGGAGCAGACAATTGTCTTCTTATTCCATGCTTCTCACAAAATTTTATGAACTCACTGGATGTGAATTCTCCACCTCTATCAGACCTCAGACATTTTATGCTTAATCTAGTTTCATTCTCCACCATAGCCTTGAATATCTTGAATTTCTCAAGAGCCTCTGATTTCTCCTTCAAAAAAGTTACCCACATCATCCAGGAGTAGTCATCAATTAATAGCATGAAGTATCTATCACCTTGCACACTCCTGATTCTTGTCAGACCACATAAATTAGTATGAACTAAGTCCAATAATCCGATAGAAGATTATTCCTTACTTCTGAATGTAACTCTGCTCTTCTTACCCAACTGACATTCTTTGCACATACTATTAGTAGGTTTCACCAGTTTTGGAAGATCTCTCACAGCCTGGGTGTTGCTTATTTTAATGATATTATCAAAATTCACATGACACATTCTTCTATGCCACAACCAACTCTGATCAATTTAAACAAATAAACAACTTTTACCAGTACCAACCAAGTGGAAGATATTACCTTTAGTTTGAGTACCGGATGCAATCTCTGTTCTAAAACTTTCAAAGATCTTGCATTTTCTATTTTTGAACCGGAGATCATAGCCTTTGTCCACCAACTGTCCAACACTAAGAAGATTATGCTTCAGGCCTTCAACATACAGTACATTACTGGTTTTGTTCTTTCCATCAAAAGAAATAGTTCTTCTACCTCTTATTTTGCTAGCAGAATTATCACCAAATTTTACCACTCCTCCTTCATACCTTTCCAAATCTATAAACTTGTTTTTGTCACATGTCATATGGTGGGAGCATCCACTATCAATGACCCAATCATCCTTTTCTTCAACTTGGGTAGCTAGAGCTTTTTCAACAATTTTATGATTGACATATTCAAAGGGCATTGGATCTTCTTCCTTGATGGCAATAAACACTCAGTCACTTCCGGATTTGTTTCCTATTTCTGATTCATCATTTGTTACTCCATCATCATCATCTTCATGAACATAGTAGTATTTCTTTTGGAACCTTGATCTATTAGGGTTTGGCCTTGAAAATCTTTCCGGACACCTTGAGGCAAAATGACCAATCTTATTGCAGTTAAAACACTTAAAAGGCAATTTCCCTTCATACTTACCGGATCCTCTTGACAATCTTTTTGCAATAAGGGCTTCAAGTTGAGCAGTTTCAACTTCATCTTCTTCCAGGTCTTTTCTTGATTTTTCATACCATGATAGTTTCCTTGAAGAGTTCTCTCCCGGATCAAACCTTTGTTTGCCTTTTACAGATGCACTAGCTTTGAATGCAGATTCAGTCTTGGGAGGGACATCTCCAAACTCAGTCAATTCAAATGCAGCCAATTTACCAACCAATTGATCTCTTGTGACACCTGAATGGGCTCTTAATTCTTCAATGGCAGCAACCTTGTATTTGTAAGAATCAGGAAGAGATCTGAGAACTTTGCCAACAATCTCATCTTCATCCAAGACTCCACCAACACATCTAATGCCACAAACAAGCTCATTTACTTGGGCATAAATGTAGTGATATTTTCATCTTCTCTCATATTCAGGTTTTCAAATTTTCCTTTCAGACTCTGTAGCTTGGCACATTTCACATACTTGTCTCTTTCATGCAGAAGTTCCAATTTTTGCCAAATCTCATGTGCAATTTTTAGAACAACAACATTTGTCAGTTCCAAATCAGATAAGGTACTTAGAAGAGCTTCTTTAGCCTGCAGATTATTTTCAGCATCTCTCATTTCATCCACGGTGTGCAGACCATTCTGTGGGGGATCATAATTCTTTGAGTCCATAACCCAATACTACATTCCCATACATTGCAAGTGGCATTCCATGTGACTTTTCCAAAGAGAGTAATTAGTTCCATCAAACCTCAGACTATCCTTCTTTTATGACGACATCCTGGATCTCCTCAAGCGGTTAAGCTCTCTGAGAGGAACTTAGCTCTGATACCAATTGTTAGATTTAGGACAGACAACTGAGAGGGGGGGTGACTCAGTTGTCTAAAACTTTCTTCCAATTAATCACTTAAATCCTTTTCTTAATTCAGCAGCACAATAATAAATCAATCATGAAACTTAATGCAACAATTCAAGAGCAGAAACATTCACACATATGACACCAAGATTTTTGAAGTGGAAAACCCGGTTAAGGGAAAAACCACGGGGTGATTAACCCAAGATTGTATTCTCTGTTAGAAGAATAGAAAGAACTAAATGGCACATGCCAATTAGGGCTCACTACCTGAGCACACTGCTCACAAGAGGCCCATTGCCTACAAGAGACACACTGTCTACAAAATAATAAGTATTACGTACTTGAATTGAAGAGTAGCATCTTCACCATGCTTGAGTCAGTTCCATTTAAGCCCAAAACTTCTACTCTGCCTTTCACTCTCCTCCTCTCTACAACACTCTCATCTCCACAAGATTGCTTTTGAAATGACTTAACAACTCTTTATTTATACAAGACATCGACTTAGGAATTATCATCCAAGTCGGCATACATTATAGAGAAAATACATAAATACATCATGAGTAATTACAAAAGACTTCACGTGGATCAACACACTGTCAGCCACACAGATTCAAGACTTCAATCTTCTTCTAGGAACATGCCAATCTTCACATAACATCTTCAAGATCATCTGCAAGAGGTGTAACTGATCCGGTAGGCTAGACTTATGAAGAACACCATCATCCAGAAGTAATTCTTCAATTGTGAGTTTAAACTTCAATGCGGACCACCAACATGAACTGGACACGATCCAAAGACCTCCATAAGCTTTTCTGAGTCACCAAGAACATCCGCACTACATTTGCTTACTGGAATCATTCTCTCCTTCATCTGGAACCTCAAGAACACAATTTGTCATCACTATCATGATGGAATAGATGCTTTCGGACCTCCAAACCACGAACCAATTGAGTTGTCAATTCATAGTGACTTCATGAACACTCCATCAAATCTACAGAACATGATACTGCATTTCTGGATCTCACCGGACCTTTCTGTATTACTTTGTCACCTCTGAACTTCTGCTAGAATTGGTTTTACTTAAGTGGTCATAACTTCTTTAGATCTTCATGCGGACCTCTGAAGTCTTTGCTGGATCATCTTAAGACACCTATCTACAAACCCTTTGAAGCACATCCTCTGATCTTGATCTTATCTTGGATCTTTACCTCACTATCTTCACTATTCTTCTTTGTTCCTGATATGACTAATTTTCTCAATATCCTCAGCATGCAGCTCATCCAATCCTTATCATTAATGCAACAAGAGTATGTTGACATCAATGACAACACCGGTTAGGCCCATACTTGCAACACTTTTGTGGGCATTATGTGTGTTCCTAGTCTTCCAGAGGCTTTTCGTCATGTTTGAGAGAACTTAAACATTCTTGGAGTGGATGTGGCTCAATCTTGCAAAGTAGTTTGTGGTTTTGAGTTCGGCTAGTCATTTGGAGTTCATAGATGCTTTCAAAATTCAATTTTGACCTCTCGGGTGCTCTCCAACTTTCTAGGAGAAACATGTTATTTTTAGATAGTCACCTGACAACCTCTAATTTTTTTCCCGAGTCTTCTATTACACTTTGATATGGTCAAAGTTGTTTGATTGATGCATTTCTATTTTTTTCGTAGTTTGGGACTATTATTTGGTAGTTTAATTAATATTTCACTAAGGTTACCTAAGGTTTGGAATAAGTATTAGTAACTCAGTGTAATATTAATTATAAAGTGGTGTTCCCTTCTTGTGGATCATTTTCTATGGCATTGAGATCAATTGGTGTTTAGGATTACAATGATGCTTTCAGAGGCACTTTCGACTTTCTGATTTGCTCTCCAAACTTCTTGGAGAATCCATCTATTTATAGTAAGTCACCCAGTTGGCATCATTCTTCATCCCAAACCTTCAAGATCATGTCAGTATGATTTATTTTGCAATTCGCTTCAATTTAGGATTTTTCGTAAAGTTGGGTGAATTATTGAGCTATTAATTATTAAATTCACTTAAGTTATCTAATGTTGTAAATATTTAACTTAAGTGTAATAGCTCTTTGGAAAGGTAATTAACTATTTTAAAAGAAAGACACTTAAAAAGGGACCTTGCACATGAAATATTAACATTATTTCAAATAAAGGTCTTTTGGAGAGGAAAAAAGTATTATAAATATGAGGAGAAATATAAAGAGGTAAAAAGAAAATAATATTCTATTTCCCTCAAATGTTATAAAATGAGGACAAGAGCTCATTGTTTTGGGTTATGCTGGAGAATTATATTGTTATGCTATCGGATTGAACCTGCGTGTTCTTCCATCTCCTGAGGATGAAAACCCTCTTGTGGATTTCTTCTTGAGGACGAAAACCCTCTTGAAGTAGGTGTGGTTTCATATAAGAATCATCATTTGTGTTGAAGGCAGAGTTTTAAGCAATCTCATACAAAGTTTGCCGTTGTACTCATTTGGTTTTAATATGTTTTGAAGTATTTTTGGTTGCATATTACTACGGGATCATTTGTTATAGCATTATGTGATTTTGAAGGGTTTTAGTGAGGACTTAGCTTGCTGGGTTGTACCATTCTAGATGTGTTCATTTGAGGGATCTGCTGCAAAATATTTCTATTGCTCTTAGGATGAAGGCTCAAATGCTTTCAATACCTAGTCGCTTTGATTTGAAGGTTTTCTAAAGAGTTTGTTGTGTTTTGGACTTGACTCTTGCTAGTCATATACTCCTGCAGGGTCATACCAATTTTGGGATGGCATTTGGGTTTTGGTGTGAAAATGCCTAACATTCCTTGAATTGTTGGTTTTTGGGAGGCACCCTATTGTGTTTAATTACCCCATGTTGGACAGATGTTGGACAATGCAGTTTTGGAAGGATTTCAACATGTAGCACTAGGGTTAGAATGCTTTTTCAGACCCATTATCTATTGTTTCAATTTCAAATTTAAACATAATATAGATTTCAGTGTGATCGTTGAAGTTTCCAATATATCTTGAGCATCTACATTAGCTTCAATGAAGTCTTCATTGGGGTATGATTATTGCTTGGTTTTGGTATGTGTGAATGACAATATTTCTTCCTGGTTTGATGCTACAATAGTATAGAACAAACTGAATCAATAATTTAAATGTTTATTGTAGCTTACATAAATCATTGTATTTCCCTTGTTAAGTTGCAAACAATCTATATCACTCATTGGACGGTTTAACCACTAGTGAGGTTGCTCTTCTATCTATTATTTCTTACTCCACAAATAAGTGGTTTTCTATTGAAATGGCTTCCCACTGAATAAATGGATGTGCCTATGTTTTCCTTCAATTTACCCACTGAATAAGTAGAAGTTGCATTTAATTTGCACTGCATTATAATTGCTTAGTCTGAAGCACTTGTATGCTCTCACTTCGCCCATTTGGGAACTTGGTGATCAGAAGGTGTGAAGGAATTCATTGATGCATTTCAATTCTAATGGTGTTTGTGATAGCATTGAAGATTTCAAAAAAAATTAGGGGTGGCATATTATAGTGGTATCAGAGTTGGTGATCTTTCCAGCCTGTTTGGGGAGCTAACCTTTGGCACATCTTCAATTGAGGAATGGAATTTCATCCTTGCATGTTAGTGATCAACGCTTGCATTTGAGTGTTCAATGAATTTCAGCATTGGTATAGATGGGCAAACATGACTCTCTTAGAGAAAATCGTAATAGGATGCTTGAACCTCTTAGGGAAAGTCAAATTGAGATGATGAGAACTTTACAAAGGTTCTTACAAAGGGAAGAGGATGATGAGGCGATATTGGAAAGAGAGGCCACAAAAATTATTGACGAGTACTAAGGCTTACCAGATGATTTAAAAAATCAAATTTTCTTTGATGATTTTTTGAGAATACTTGAAGAAGGGAATTCAAGCAAGATGAAACTATATAACTACATTAGAAATTTGGGAAAGAAAGAAGAGAAATCAGAAGTTGTCCAAGAGATCATTGAGAAAGAAGAAGTTCCAAAGACCAAAAACTATTCCAAGGCATCACCTTCTTCCCAATAGAAGGACTTTCCCACTATAAGGAAAAATGATGACAACAATAATGAACTTAGGAGAAGAAATATTTGTTTCTTATGCAAGGAATCTTGGGAACCTAGCCACCGATGCAAGCACAAAGTAGAAGAGATAGAAAAGAAGATGTTAGAACCAAGAACAAATGTTGGTGAAGCTAAAATTCTAATGGCAACTATAGAGGAAGACTGTTGGAGTTTTCCTATAAGAGTCAAAGAAGATCTAAAAGCAAAAGGAATGGACTTTGCAAGTCCTAAATTTGATGAGGAGTTTGATTATGAAGATGTATTTTCACTAGAAACCAAAATAAGAATAATTGAAAGGATGCTAGAAGGCAATTTATCAAGCAAGCCTGAGATTATTGCAGTAGAGTGTCTTGATGAGGGCATGGAGAAAAGTTTATTTGTAGTAGTTGAAGAAATTGATGCTGCTGAAATTTTTAGCACAACACTTAATGTTGAGCATCTTCATCGTTCTAGTGAAGGCAATTCTGATTGTGAGTGGGAATTTCCCATGCAAAATGAAGAACAATTTGATTTCTTGGAGAGTTTACATGAAGAGCATCCTGAAGGGGAGCTTGTTGAAAGCTTTAAATCAGCCCAGAGTGTTTACTCGCCGCTTGAGTTTGGAGATGCCATCTCATTTGATCAAAGTGATCGTGAAGAGGAGCTAGACTTTGAGGAACTTATTGTTCCTGAGGAAGAAGAAATATCAAGATCTTTGCAACTTGAAGAACTGAGACACTTAGGTGAGCACAATCTTAGTGAGTTGAGCGAATTGAAGAATCAACTCTCATTCTCTAAAGAGAGAGAAATTCAATTCCTCGTTGGTTTGGACATCACTCACAAGATCCTAGAAGACTTAATGCAGAAGGGTGAGGGTAGAATTACTCCTACCAACTTGCAATTCATCAAAGGTTCCATGGAGCTAGTGAAGATAGAATTCTTGCACGTGATTAGAGACTGTGATCGTGCTTTTGATGTTGCAAGAGAGAAAGAGAAAAAGGTTAAGGTGCTCATCCTTGAGCTTGATGCAACAAAAGACTTGTTGCAAGGTTCCTATTGGCACTTCAAGAAGTTGAAGAACAACTTGTTGTTGTTACAAACTTGAGGGATTTAGAAAAAAGTGCAATGATAGAAGAAATCAACTTCTTCAACCTCCTTTTTACATGGAGGTGTATTTGTCAAATATTTTGAGTGAACTTTTCAAATTTGTGGTTTTCTTAATCCACTTTGTCTCAAACCTTGTGTGGCTAATTTATTACAAAATAAAAGGGACTTAATGGTAAATAATTGAAACATGTTTAAAAAGGAGATTTATAGTAAATGAATGCAAGAACCTATTGTAAAATAATTGGTTAAACACCAAATTATCATCCTAATTCTTAATATATTTTTTATTGTACCCACTCGAGATATGAACAAAGTTCTTAATCACCACTTTAGTTGTCCCATATGTTTGAGAGTGGAAAGAAGTAGACATTCATTTTCATATCTATCTTCTCTCACAATTTGTTCTAAAAAGTTAACAAAAAAATAGTTTGTCTAAAACAATGCAACTTAGCAAACCAGAATGAACCCAAACATTAGAAAAACTAGCATAGTTGCTTTTTTCACCTAAAGGGTAATTTGACAAGGAATTAGGGAACACATTTTTCCAAACCATTCCACACTAAAATAAAGTCATTCTCCCTATTGGGCATAGAAAATCCTCCTATAAATCCATGGAGATGATCTCCCATTTAAAGGATAGGTAAATGTTGATATATACCCAACTTCTAATTATTAGTCTTGCTTATACTACACAATGCACATCCCCATATGAATTTTAAATTTTTATCTTACATATTAGGCCAATGAATGTACCTTTAAAGATTTGTAACTATTATTGTTACCCCAAAATTAATTTTAACCTTAGAAACTAAAATAAGTTGGTAATTTAGGGGAAAATATACCAATAAAGAAACTTAATGTGTTATAAGAAATGATTGAATAAAATTAGAAAACAAGATTGGAAGTTGCTAAATAACTAAACAAAGTAGGTTCTCATTTCAACTAAGAGATTATACAAAATGAGAATTACTATATAGAAGGGTTGTATGCCTTCAACTTTGATTACATGTTTAGAATTTGTTACCCAAAAATTTGAACTTGCAAATTTTCAAAATTTCAGTACATTCCTATAGCCCCTTGAACCTGTCGAATCATGAAAACAATTAATTTTTAAAATCTATGTGAGCCGGTACATTTTTTTCTTACGTATTTGATTCTTACCTCATTGAGCTCGGTCTGGCCAGTTTTCATACCCAAATGTCTCACCGTTTGCAAATTTTTAAACCTTTAATTTTTCCACTGATGAGTTGCAAGTTGAGCCAAAATTTGAGGTCCTTATTGCTGGAGGTTAAAATGTTTATGGGTTTTGCTCGGGATTGCCCAATCTGCTTACAGTCAAAATTTCATCAAAAACGAACCCAGTATGTGGGAGATATCAAGTTTTCTGTCTGGAGGTCATAAGTTTATTTATGGGATAAACCCTTACTGTGACACCACGAAATTTAATTTTATTTCCAAGGATTAAAATGAGAGTATCATTAAGGGATGATAAAGCTCAATTATTTTAAAAGAAAAACAATTTTCTCATGTGGTCTATTGAAAGCTTTATGAAAGGCAGACCCCTTAGTGTTGTCGGGAAGTTGTCAAGTTCTCGAACTTCAAAAACACCTGCCTCCATAGTTCAAAAGTTCCTAAATTCCCTGACTCCTTGACTCCTTTCATAGTCAGAGGTTTTCTAAGTTATTGAACTCCTTATACCCTTGACTCTATGGTTCAAGGTTCTAAATATTGGCCAAAAGCTGACTCCTCTGTGTCGGAAGATTTTGGGATTCTTGAACTTGAGTTGACATGGATGTTTTGCTACGGAACGAGCTCGTCTCCACCGCCTTGCCATCATCCTCCCTGATCATGCCATTAAATGGGGATTTTAAATGCTCTGGCCATCGTATATGCGAAGTATGGAGGCATATTCAAAGGCCTTAAGTAGTTTAAGTCGTCTCATGGAATTCAATGACCGCAATATATGCATCAAATGGATCTATTGAAAAGGATTTAGAAACTTTCAAATGAAATACACTCCCAGCCTACAGAAAGTAACGAAGGCATGAACACTGTTTGCAGGAGACTCCTCGAGAGATGATCACAGAACATTCACAAAATGAATTTGTTGAAATGGCTTTACAAATTTTCAAAGCAAATGCAATTGCTTCCAGTGTATGGACATCCATCCGAACATAACTGAAAATGGATTTTTGTCTGATGTTCTCAGAAAGACGCAATCTTGAAGAACTGCAATGATCGCCGTGTATGCACAAAATGGCATCGGGTTGGATTCAGGTGATCGTGAGTATAAGCTATAAAGAAGTAAAAGACATTGGGAAATCGAAGTGCCCATAAATGATGCTGCAGAAGCCTTTTTGTATCGACTAGTTGTGCTGTTGTGTTCTATGATGGGACCCGTTTCGATCTTGGTGCAAAGGGAAATAAGAAGTCCTAAGCTCGAGGTTCTTTGGCCACATGAACCATGATTTTTAGGTGAATGCTAGAATATAAGGAATGTGAACATATGTCTGGCGATTGCGCTACCAAACGAACTCAATAGCCACTATGCATGGCGGATCTCATCAAAATGTTAATGAAATAACAGAACCTGAGGAATGACACTGTGGTTTCAATAAGAACTGAGAAAAGTAAATCCTTTGTTCATCTTGTGGTGATTCTTCAGCTCATAACGTGGACATCCAGCGAAGCATTGTTAAATAACAATTTTTGATTGCTCTGGTAGACTTATATGTAGATTCACAGATTAAAGCCTATGAACTGTTTGGTAAATGCTACTAAGATATGGGATCTCGAAGGGTGCCATGATCGCAGGACGCTGCTTCTTGTCTTGACAGTATATTCCAGATTCATCTTTGCAAAACATATATAGGAATAGTCAGTAGGGTAGTATATATGCCCCAATCATAAATTCCCGGGAAGGATTAAAAGCATTTCAAGATGTGAAGTAAGTAAGGTCTCTAGATCACCATGTTACTACAGAAAAGATGATATTGGTATTCAAAATAAACTACATATGGTGGATGTTTCAGAATTATTTGTAACTACAGTTGAGACTATTGATTTGCATATGGTAAATGAGGTTGATATCCCCTCAACAAGAATTTCAAGTAAACCTGAAGGCAAGATGAGTCCCTTTTATACTACATGATGCTATACAAGAGCTAATGGGTGGTATGATGGAATTTGGGCAAATCTGTGTTCATGTGGAGCTACTCTTTTCTCTCACTTGGGAAGATATTGACTCATCAAATAATTTAAATCTCAATAAGCTCCATAATAATAGTTTCAAGTTTAAATGGCCCTTATGGTTTTCTTCAACTTGGAGAGCATACTTCATGGACTGTTGGAACTAGACCCCAATAAAAGAATGACCATGGTAATGTAAAAAGTGAAAACTGAAGAAAAAGAGCAAATAGCCATGTTAGAGCAATTACACTTATTGGAGAAGACTAAATGAAAAACTAAAAGATCACCAGATTTTTTCTTATTTTTGTTTCTCCACGGGAAGATGAAAAATTTCACTTGCTATAGTTTTCAAGAATCAGTTATGAAGGAAGAGAAAAAATAAGTTTTGCTTGGTGAATCTTATCACGAAAATGTTACAAGAAATAGAGTAACTTTCATGTAACTTACTAAAAAAAGAAGCAGTTACGAAAAGGAGAATAGGGAACGGTTGGGAAACCATCTCAGGGAGTTTATTTAAACTCAGTTTTGGAGCCTTTGAAGGGATCTTTTTCTTTTGGCTATTTGGGGAATAGGGGAGCAGGAGAGTTATTTTTTTCAACACAGTTTGTTTGTACGGGGATATTGAGTCTGCGAACTCATGTTTTGACATTGGAGGAATAAGGAAGATATTTCTGAATCTTTGTATTTATTAATGTCATCTTTTGATTACAATGAACTGTGCTTCTTTGTAATTACTCTTTAGTGTTAGTCTGTATATCATATTGTGTATATGTTTAATTCTGAAACTTTGAAATCAGATTAATCCATCTATTGAAAGGAATTTACTGTTCTTTCTTTCCTTGAGTATTATCTGTGGGTGTGGAATAGGTGAGTTGTGTATCATTTATCTATATTCATATTCATTCTGAATTAGTCTTGCACATCTATTTAATGGTTATGGGTAGATGTTAGTGAGCCTTTTCTACTTTCTGGTTAAAAGCATACCTGATTTCCATTCATTGTACAACTTTTGAAGGTAGTTGTGCCTTGTAAAATAAGCAGAGAGCACGTGCAATCACCATTGCAAGTGACTGAATTGTTGGTCAGGTTGTCATCCTTGTGGGCAAAGGGAGTATAAACTGAGGTGACAAATCTATTAACCAACAGAATTCAACTACTAGATATATTTATAATAAAAGAAGTTGAAAAACATGATAAATAGTAAATTAGGGCTCTTCATGAGAACCAAAGAGTCACCACACTTTGTAGTGACTCGTGTACTCCTTGGAAGTTGAAATGGATAGCCATAGAAGGAAATTTTTATTTAAGAAAGATGAATACATTTTTAAAAGTTATTTAATTTTTGTGTGCTAAGAATAAACAAAAAGGAACTAAAAGAATGAAAGCAATAGAACCAAAATTTAAACCTAGAACACCTTTGATTGAACTAAGGAATGCAAAAAAACGGTGAAAGGGAAATAATATTTTTACCAACACAAACCTTGATGCCTATGGGATATTCTGAAGATGTTGATGTTATTGAGAGTTGATGTAGTTGTTCGTTCTAAAAGAATGACCTTGCTTTGCATCTAATTTCAACTCTTGAAAATGGCTTGAGGAATGGTGAATTTATATATTTGGGATGAGGATGATAGATGGTGAGGATTTGATCTTGTGTAATGGAAGGAGGGGGTTGATACATTTGTAAGAGAGAACAAGAAGCTTACAAGTGGCATCTTGTGATTGGTGCACATGATTAGGGCAAAAATTGGAAAAAGATGGAGGGTGGAGTTTTTTTTAATTTTGATGTAGTGTGAGGATTGAAAAAGGTACCTTTTGGATCCTTGTGCAAGGTTAACCTTGAGTATTTTTAATCAAAATAGTGGAGGAATGTGCAAATGATTACTTAGTTTATTAAACCTAATTTGTTTATTCAACTAATGATGAGGATGATTTTGGATGAATTAAATAAAAATTATGTATTTATTTAATTTATTGGGAAATATTGGGAGAATGATTGATTTAATTAAATAAATGCGATTTATTCGATTAAAGATGGAATTTTAGAAGAAGGGTTGAATTAGTTAATTAATTAATTAATTAAAGTAATTTATTTATTAATATCAAAAGAATGGTTAGATTTATTAATTAAATAAAGATGATTTAATCAATTGATATTAGGAGGGTGATTGAATAGATTAATTAATTAAATATAATTTAATTAATTAACGTTAGAAGGTGAGATGCATGATATATCTAGTGTGATGATGACAAAAATGTGGGAATGCATTTTAGGTGTCTACACTCTACTTGTTGGGCACATAACTCATAGCCTGTTACTTAAAAATTGTAATTTTTAAATTGTTGGAAATATATGGTCATGCACTAACCAATCTAGGTTGGACCAACATAAAAGAAAAATAAAAATAAAATATTGAAAAATAATTTTTTGTTGGGAAAGGTGTATTGTACACCTTGCATAATGCTTATAATAAAAAAAGTAATATTTAATTATGGTGCATCTTAGACAAACCAACATCACAATGGGTTAGGAATTCTTGGGGCCACTTGCAAGTTCTATGTAACATTGGGATAAATATTTAATGTGGGTTACACATTGGAAAAATCTTTTAATATTGGGAAATCTTAGTACCAAAAAGTAAATAAGAGGGACATGGTTTAGTGAGCTCATGGTTTTGAGGCATATGGTTATGTAATACCACTTGGTGGTTTTGTGCAAGCTTATTTCTATAAAAGCAACCACATGAGTAGTTGTTGAGGGTTGGTTTGTTGTCTTGCATAACCTTTAGCTTATTGATTAAGGTTGGACTGATCATCTCTTGTAGGTTGAATGTGTGAGGAGATGAAGCATGGAGTGAGATTTGTGGTTACATGATTCTCATTCGCTTGATCACATGGAGTGAAATTAGGGAGCTTGATGTTTTAGAAGTATTCATGGAGGCTCTATAAGTGTATCATAATATTTGTTCATGAGATAACACATTGAGTCTGGATGGTTTTGGAGGCTGGGTTTTTCCCTCATGAGGGTTTCCTAGGATACATCTTGTGTCATATTGATGGTATGTTTGCCTATTCTTTTTTATTATGGATTCTAGATACTTCTTTTCATATTTTTCTCTTTTTGAGTTATGTGGAAATAGTTTATTATGGTTGTAAATTTCCTTTTATTTGGTATCAAAGCCTAGTTGTCAGGTTGTGGCCCTAGTATTTGTAACCCTTAGTATGAGTAGATTCTTATGTATAGTTGAATACATGGACTTGTAGGAAAATAATGAAGGTATTCTAAAGGTTATAGGTGTGTTTGCAAACTTGGGTTGTTGTAGATCTGGGGTTTGATGGAGATGTGGCAAATGGGTTTTCTATTAGGGCTCTTTTTGTGAGGGTTTTGGGGGTGAGAATTTTCTAGATACCTCTTGGATAAAATTAGACCTCACCATTGAGTCTAAAAGACCCAAAAAACTATGGATCCATATAAAAATCAACTATGTTTGCAAAAACAATTTGGCTATTTTTAAGGGAATGGTAGAAAATAGGGCAAGGAATATTCTGTATAGTTGTACAAAATCCATATCAGTACAACCATCATTGGTAGGGAATATTTTGTCTATGTAGTGCCTGCATCATCGGTAAGTGAGCCACAAAAAAAATAAAAAAATCCAAAAAATTTATGATTGGTCATCGGGTATGGTTGTCATATGACACAAACATGAGAAGTCATTAATGGAAGGATGATGCAGGTTGTTTGATAGGTTGAATCCCTTGGTTGTATGGGTGACCAACACCATGATTTAGACCACCAGTTGTGGCCAGTTGTGGGGGCTAAGGCCTAGCAAATAAAGCACCACCATCAATGGTTTGATCCACAACTATAGGTTGGCTATCTTGCACTGCTAGAGGATCGCCATGACACCACCCAGTCCCAGCCCTCTAGCCACCTATTTACAGTTTGTGAAGCCTAATGTAAGAGATTTTTTTTGGGAGGCATAATTTCACCCAATATGTTGGATTTTCACATTTCTATAGTTGATGGAAAGCTCTTTTTGAGTACTACATTGTGGTATTAGTGGTTTTTCTAGATATTTCTATTTTGTATAGAAAATTCTAGTTGGAATCCAAGTTTTCTCACATTTATTCAATAGGACATATCTTGTTCCCATGGTGTCTAATTTTAAACTTTTTATAGGTGATGAAGAGCACTTTTTGAGCACTTTATAGTGGATCAGGTTTGGAGATGTTAATATGTGATTTATTCACTTAAATTTCTATTTGAGTTATTTGATGGTTCCTTTAACTGTGGTACTTTGTGAGTTTGTGGCAATCAAATATAGAGGTGATTTGTTGTTTAAGTCATGGTAAAACTTACATGTTTATCTATATTTGTCTATGTTTGACATGGTTACTATTATCACGTGGAATTACACCCTGCTTGAAAGTTGTTCAAGCATTCCAATGATACAATAGGACTGATCTCAAGGTGTGGGACCTTGCAGTTGATATTAGACCTCCTGAGAAGGTTGGTTTCTCTTTCTGGACTTAAGGTCCAGAGAATTAAACTAAATCTAATGCTGCTCACAATGAAAAGGGGAAGAAAATACTAAAATTAAAAGGGGAGGTGATGCACCAGATTTATAATGTGTTTTAATTGTGTCTGAATTAACACAATAATGAATTCAAGACTGTAAAAGGCCCACATAGATTCATATAGGTTGCATAGAGGTTCGACAGTGAACTAAAACTAAAAAGGAGCTATTTTGCCCAGAATACCAGCATATAATTCTCAAATAAACATAGAACAAAACTTGAGAGAGAGGCAAAATAACAGTCTTATTAGTCATGAAGGCTAGAAAGCCATTACAAAGTAAAACAAATTGTTGTAGGAGAAATAGGTACAAAATAACTGATTACATTCATTGATGAACCAAACTAGAAGACATCAGAGGCCTAGTTGTAGGTTCAATGCATCAAATTCTACTAGTTCGTGCAATCGCATTATAAGACCTATGATAATAAATTATCTAGCATAACAACCTAGAACAACAACTAATAACAACAATTTACATCTTTGATTCATGTATATATAGCATTTTTATCCATCTGTAGCATTGGGCACTGAAATATCAATCAACTGACCCTGCACATGCCCATGCCGCATTAAAATTTGTCTCAGAAGCCCTGTCAGAACCTGCAAATTTGGAATGGTGGCCATGCTCTGATAAGCCTACAAAGTGTAGAGGAAGATTGACCACACGCAGAGGTGTCAGGGACATTGAAGAAGGAAGGTCTAAAATTCTTCTTTGGTACCTACAAATCCATTTTGGAGCTTCTTTGTACAATCACATTAAAAAATTTAACTGTTTCAACTACCTGATT
Organism: Cunninghamia lanceolata; assembly: GCA_027924645.1. Classification (NCBI taxonomy): domain Eukaryota; kingdom Viridiplantae; phylum Streptophyta; class Pinopsida; order Cupressales; family Cupressaceae; genus Cunninghamia; species Cunninghamia lanceolata. The sequence goes on from BSBN01000639.1 coordinate 3,516,616, forward strand.
CTGACTTTTTTGCAGTATTTGTACTTCAAGTATTTAATCCCTTCTGCAACAACAAAAAATTGTGTCCTTCAATCTTTTACAACACTTTAACATATTTTAGTTTTTGTAAATATTCTAAAATATTACATTTCATTGATTTTATCTTTTTCTGGCTCTCTATTTTGCCTTATCGGCAATATCTCACTTTTCATAACTGAGCCTGCCTCTGTCTGTTGGTCGCCTTCTATTTTGCCTTACTGGCAAATCTCCATTCTTCAAACTTGGCTTCCCTGGTCATTTATTTTGCCTTATTGGCAAAATCTATATTTGGTGAATCTTACTTTGCGCTTTCTTTCCCTTCAGTTGGCAAAACCAAACCTTTTAGAACCTTCATGCCTTAGTCGATTCGTCTATCTTTTCTTCTTTGTCAGCGATTCTCTCCTTTTTAGAAATTGGCCATCTCCCTTTGTCGACGAAAGTTGACTTCTACAAACCTGCCCTTCACTTTTTGCCTTATCGGCGAATCTGGGTAAGTGCAAGAAGATGGGGGGCCAAAAAGGGGTCTTAAGTGGCCACTTTTTTTCTGAAATCAGGAAATACTGGCCTTGGATGAGAAATTGAGCATAGTTACACTCAAAATTTAGAGATGCAACCAAAACAATGTTCGTAGTGCTCCGAGTCTACTTTCTAAACTACTATTTTGTTTTGAAAATGGCATAGATTAAGGGGTTCAAAAGAGGGAGCCACAGAAATTGGTGTTGTTTCTGTCAAAAAAACATAACATAGCATGTTTTGTGGCTCCCTCAAAAGGTCAACTTTTTTTTGGTATTTTTAAAATCGCTTTGGTGAGAAATTAGCTAATAGCATGTAGTTTATGCCCGATTTTTCTGATAATTTTTTGATGAATATTTGATTTTTTACTAATTTTTAAAGTGGACACATCCTAAAAAATAGAATTTTGGCCGTGCTACCCCTATAAATTTTGAAAACTAATTGAAAATTATTTTTTTATTTTTTTAATATTTATAGAATGGAGTCTAGTTTCTAAATATGTAATTTTTTTGAAATTTGAATGAATAGTTATTTTACAATGAAAAAAAGACCAAACAGTGGTTTTTGCATAAAAACGGACACACAAACAAAAGAAATTAAAGATGAAAGGCTTAACATTGTTAAAATGTGAAAAAAATCACATCGTCAAATAGCTAAGAGAAAGCCTAACATTACCCATGTGTTCGATTTGTTCAACCTTGAAACACATGCAAATCTGAGGGTTAGCATGAACGAAATTATGTGAAATTTTGAAGAATACAGAAAAACACGTCTGTGACTGTTCATAAGGCACTCCAAGCCTTTGGGTTGGAAATACAAAGCAAATCCCAAGCCCAAGGCTTGGGATTCCCAAAGCAAGAAATAACGCGAGTGCGTTATAACGCGCTCGCGTTATTTCTTGCCTTACATTTTTTCCCGCAAGTCTGTCTTTTGCCATGTTTGACATAACGCGAGCGCGTTATAACGCGCTCGCGTTATGTCCCACTCAAATTTTTTTACATTCAAGGCTATTCATCATGAGGGTTAAGGCATAAAGGATAGAGTTGGAAGGTTTACGGATAAGGGATTAGCATTTAAGGTATAGTATCGAGCCCGTTGAGGGTCTAGGAATAGGGATAGCGTTTAAGGTTTAGGGATGAGGGATGACAGATTACGGTTGAGGGTCGAGGGATCAAAGTTAAGGGTTGAGGGATTAGGGTTTGACATTAAGGGTTGAGTTTCAAGGGTCAAGGGTTTAGGGATAGGGTTTAGGGTCGAGGGATTAGGGTTAAAGTAGAGTGTGGAGGGTGTAAGGATTAGGGATAGGGTTGGAGGGTTTAGGGATAAGGGATTAGGGTTTAAGGTATAGTATCAAGTCTGTTGAGAGTTTAGGAATAGGGATAGCATTTAGGGATTAGGGATGAGGGATTATAGTTGAGGGATGATGGATTAGGGTTGAGGGTTGAGGGATTAGGGTTTAGGGATAAGGTTTAGGGTTGAGGGTTGAGGGATTAGGGTTTAAGGTATAGTGTTGAGGGTTGAGGGTTGAGGGTTTAGGATTAGGGTTTAGGGTTGACGGATTAGCATTTAATGTCGAGGTTAGGGTTAGAGTGTTGAGGGTAGGGGGATTAGGGATAGGGTTTAGGGTTTAAGGTTTAAGGATTGAGGGTTGAGGCTTTAGGGATGAGGGTTTAAGGCTTAAGATATAGTGTCAAGTGTTGAGGGTGTAGGGATAGGGTTTAAGTTTTAAGGGTTAAGGGTTGAGGGATATGGATTAGGGTTTAAGGTATAGTGTCGAGGGTCGAGGGATCAGAGTTAAGGGTTGAGGGATTAGGGTTTGACGTTGAGGGTTGAGGGTTGAGGTTCGAGGGTCAAGGGTTTAGGGATAGGGTTGAGGGTCGAGGAATTAGGGTTAAAGTAGAGTGTGGAGGGTATAAGGATTAGGGATAGGGTTGGAGGGTTTAGGGATAAGGGATTAGGGTTTAAGGTATAGTATCGATTCTGTTGAGGGTGTAGGAATAGGGATAGCATTTAGGGTTTAGGGATGAAGGATTAGAGTTGGGGGATGACAGATTAGGGTTGAGGGTTGAGGGATTAGGGTTTAGGGATAAGGTTTAGGGTTGAGGGATGAGAAATGAGGGATTAGGGTTTAAGGTATAGTGTTGAGGGTTTAGGGATAGGGTTTAGGGTTGAGGGATTAGGATTTGACGTTGAGGGTTGAGGGTTTAGGGTTTAGGGTTAGGGTTGAGAGATGAGGGATCAGAGTTAAGGGTTGAGGGAATAGGGTTTAACGTCGAGGGTTGAGGGTTGAGGTTCGAGGGTCAAGGGTTTAGGGATAGGGTTGAGGTTGAAGGGATTAGGGTTAAAGTAGAGTGTGGAGGGTGTAAGGATTAGGGATAGGGTTGGAGGGTTTAGGGATAAGGGATTAGAGTTTAAGGTATAGTATCGAGTCTGTTGAGGGTTTAGGAATAGGGATAGCATTTAGGGTTTAGGGATGAGGGATTAGAGTTGAGGGATGAGGGATTAGGGTTGAGGGTTGAGGGATTAGGGTTTAGGGATAAGGTTTAGGGTTGAGGGTTGAGGGATTAGGGTTTAAGGTATAGTGTTGAGGGTTGATGGTTTAGGGATAGGGTTTAGGTTTGAGGGATTAGGGTTTAGGGTTGATGAATTAGGGTTTAATGTTGAGAGTTGAGGGTTGAGGGTTGAGGGTTGAGGGTTGAGGGTTGAGGGTTGAGGTTGAGGGATAGGGTTAATGGTCAAGGGATTAGGGTTAAATAAGAGTGTCGATGGTAGAGGGATTAGGGTTTAAGGTATAGTATCGAGCCTGTTGAGGGTCTAGGAATAGGGATAGCGTTTAGGGTTTAGGAATGAGGGATTAGAGTTGAGGGATGACGGATGACAGATTAGGGTTGAGGGTTGAGGGATTAGGGTTTAGGGTTGAGGGATTAGAGTGAAGGGTTGAGGGATTAGAATTTGGCGTTGAGGGTTTAGGGTTTAGGATCAAGGTTGAAGGTCGAGGGATCAGAGTTAAGGGTTGAGGGATTAGGGTTTGATGTTGAGGGTTGAGGGTTGAGGTTCGAGGGTCAAGGGTTTAGGGATAGGGTTGAGGGTCGAGGAATTAGGGTTACAGTAGAGTGTGGAGGGTATAAGGATTAGGGATAGGGTTGGAGGGTTCAGGGATAAGGGATTAGAGTTTAAGGTATAGTATCGAGTCTGTTGAGGGTTTAGGAATAGGGATAGCATTTAAGGTTTAGGGATGAGGGATTAGAGTTGAGGGATGAGGGATTAGGGTTGAGGGTTGAGGGATAAGGTTTAGGGTTGAGGGTTGAGGGATTAGGGTTTAAGGTATAGTGTTGAGGGTTGATGGTTTAGGGATAGGGTTTAGGTTTGAGGGATTAGGGTTTAGGGTTGATGAATTAGGGTTTAATGTTGAGAGTTGAGGGTTGAGGGTTGAGGGTTGAAGTTGAGGGAGTGTTGAGGGTTGAAGTTGAGGGATAGGGTTAATGGTCAAGGGATTAGGGTTAAATAAGAGTGTCGATGGTAGAGGGATTAGGGTTTAAGGTATAGTATCGAGCCTGTTGAGGGTCTAGGAATAGGGATAGCGTTTAGGGTTTAGGAATGAGGGATTAGAGTTGAGGGATGACAGATGACAGATTAGGGTTGAGGGTTGAGGGATTAGGGTTTAGGGACAAGGTTTAGGGTTAGGGTTTAAGGTATAGTGTTGAGGGTTTAGGGATAGGGTTTAGGGTTGAGGGATTAGAGTGAAGGGTTGAGGGATTAGAATTTGGCGTTAAGGGTTTAGGGTTTAGGATCAGGGTTGAAGGTTGAGGGATTAGAGTTAAGGGTTGAGGGATTAGGGTTTGATGTTGAGGGTGAGGGTTGAGGTTCGAGGGTCAAGGGTTTAGGTATAGGGTTGAGGGTCGAGGAATTAGGGTTAAAGTAGAGTGTGGAGGGATGACGGATGATAGATTAGGGTTGAGGGTTGAGGGATTAGGGTTTGATGTTGAGGGTTGAGGGTTTAGGGTTAGGGTTGAGAGATGAGGGATCAGAGTTAAGGGTTGAGGGATTAGGGTTTGACGTCGAGGGCTGAGGTTCGAGGGTCAAGGGTTTAGGGATAGGGTTGAGGTTGAAGGGATTAGGGTTTAGGGACAAGGTTTAGGGTTAGGGTTGAGGGATTAGGGTTTAAGGTATAGTGTTGAGGGTTTAGGGATAGGGTTTAGGGTTGAGGGATTAGAGTGAAGGGTTGAGGGATTAGAATTTGGCGTTGAGGGTTTAGGGTTTAGGATCAGGGTTGAAGGTCGAGGGATTAGAGTTAAGGGTTGAGGGATTAGGGTTTGATGTTGAGGGTTGAGGGTTGAGGTTCGAGGGTCAAGGGTTTAGGGATAGGGTTGAGGGTCAAGGAATTAGGGTTAAAGTAGAGTGTGGAGGGATGATAGATGATAGATTAGGGTTGAGGGTTGAGGGATTAGGGTTTGATGTTGAGGGTTGAGGGTTTAGGGTTAGGGTTGAGAGATGAGGGATCAGAGTTAAGGGTTGAGGGATTAGGGTTTGACGTCGAGGGCTGAGGTTCAAGGGTCAAGGGTTTAGGGATAGGGTTGAGGTTGAAGGGATTAGGGTTTAGGGACAAGGTTTAGGGTTAGGGTTGAGGGATTAGGGTTTAAGGTATAGTGTTGAGGGTTTAGGGATAGGGTTTAGGGTTGAGGGATTAGAGTGAAGGGTTGAGGGATTAGAATTTGGCGTTGAGGGTTTAGGGTTTAGGATCAGGGTTGAAGGTCGAGGGATTAGAGTTAAGGGTTGAGGGATTAGGGTTTGATGTTGAGGGTTGAGGGTTGAGGTTCGAGGGTCGAGGGTCGAGGAATTAGGGTTAAAGTAGAGTGTGGAGGGATGACAGATGACAGATTAGGGTTGAGGGTTGAGGGATTAGGGTTTGATGTTGAGGGTTGAGGGTTTAGGGTTAGGGTTGAGAGATGAGGGATCAGAGTTAAGGGTTGAGGGATTAGGGTTTGACGTCGAGGGCTGAGGTTCGAGGGTCAAGGGTTTAGGGATAGGGTTGAGGTTGAAGGGATTAGGGTTTAGGGACAAGGTTTAGGGTTAGGGTTGAGGGATTAGGGTTTAAGGTATAGTGTTGAGGGTTTAGGGATAGGGTTTAGGGTTGAGGGATTAGAGTGAAGGGTTGAGGGATTAGAATTTGGCCAAGTAACGGCATAATGTTGAGTAGTTTGTGTACGTGTCATTACCATTTGTAACCGAACTGAATGTCTGAAAGGTTTGTAACCGATTGGCAGGGTGGTTATAGGTGATTCACCTTCCACCGTGTGTAACTGTCAATTGAGAGTCTTTATATTGTTGGTCTTTGTTCATGTAGAGGGGAGTGAATGAACAGAGAGAGAAATTGTATTTTATTCTGAAGCAGAAGGAATAAAGAAATTCTGTGTTTTCTGGTCAAACTACAGTGATACCGATTGGAGTCATTCCACTGGTGGATTTCTTTGAAATTAGTGGAATGACCTCCATGTAGTTAGATTTATTTCTGTTATGTAGTTTTAGTGTTTCTGTGTGTTCTGTTCGGTTACAATGTGCAGAGAAGGAATTAGCACTTTATGTGTATACAATGAATGTTTGTGAGGACAGTTCGTATCTTCCATTTGAATATCATTGTTGTATGTGAGGTTTTTAGAATAAGCATTCTGAACGATGCAAGAAATGACCGGTGGAAACAGTAAGGAGGACCGGAAGAATAAGTCGAGCAATGTATGGAGAAGTCATCAGATTGACTATGTCTATCGGGTAGACAAAGGTGCATTGAACCGATAACATTAATCTTGCCGATCGTGTGTGTCGAGGTGACAAATGGTAATGTCTTACCGAAGATGAAGCATTATGTTGAGTTATCGGTAAGAGTTGTATTGTCGGAAGATGGCGAAGAGTCCCACCGATGGTCTTAGTCACATCGACAAAGGTAAAGCGGAGGATGTGCATCGACGTAAAGTTTGATATCGGACGATGAGGATTAAGTTACGCTGATAGTCTAAGTCAGACCGACGAAAGAGAAGCGAAGTATATCGGTGTGAGTAATGCCATCGGCATAAGAAAGTTGGTTTGGACCGATGGTAGGATCTCTCACCGATCGGGGTGAGATTCAAGAAGTCTTGCCGATGGTAAGTCTATCGGCGTAACCGATAGCATCGGCAGGAGACTTAAAGAGTTCCCCGACAGTTATGTTCTCTTCGATCGGGAAGACGACGGGAAAGTGCGGCTGATGTAACATATGTCGGCATGAGTTACCTCATCGGTCGATGAGAGAAAGGTGGTTGCCGATAGCCATTGTCTTGCCGATAGGCAAGAATAGGTACATTTCGGTGTGACATTTAAATTGTCTTGCCGATATACACTGTAAAGGTTATTTTGTGGACTTTCAAGGATTTTTTCACCTGTGTTAATGTTCAACTGGTTTTGCTCTGCATCAAGGGATTAGGGTTTGACGTCGAGGGCTGAGGTTCGAGGGTCAAGGGTTTAGGGATAGGGTTGAGGTTGAAGGGATTAGGGTTTAGGGACAAGGTTGAGGTTGAGGGATTAGGATTTGACATTGAGGGTTGAGGGTTTAGGGATAGGGTTGAGGGATTAGGATTTGACATTAAGGGTTGAGGGTCAAGGGATCAAAGTTGAGGGTTTAGGGTTTAGGGATCTATAGCAGGACAAAACGCGAGCGCGTTATAACGCGCTCGCGTTTTATATTTCTACTGAAACAGTAAAAAAGTGGTTACCCCCGTGATCCAGGCCCACATGCTCTGTTTTCTTACTGATTCTGCGCGTGCTCTGACAAAAAAGAAGTGCTTTCATGCTATTGGGAAGTTCACATGCACATTTGACACATTGTACCACCTTTGCATGATCTTTCCACCACCTTTTCTGCTTTGCCAACTTGAGAAGGAGGAAATAACATAGTTTTCAAACCAAATTTGATATATATCTATACAAGTTTCAATTTTTGTAGTATTGCAATGTTAATTTTGATTCAATTTTAAGAATTTAACATTGAAAAGGAAGCAAGTGGTGAAAAACTCAAATTGTTGAGGAGTTTGATGCAAGAAGATAAAAACACTACATAATTGGGTACTCTCTCCATTCAAATCTTCATTTTTTAGGTATGTCAAGTCTTTACATGCATGTTCTTTACATTTTCCTTATTTTGGATTGAATTACTTTATCATGCTTTATCATACATGTTTAAAATAGACACATTTCCAATCAAGAAAGCAACCTACAATCTCACATGATGCCATGTATATTTTCTACACTTGGGCTCTTTAATAATTATGTGTAATAAACAAACCTTAGTTCATACCATGATGTCAAACTATACAAGAATAAATCCTTACAACATAAAAAAAATACAATCTCACTATTATCATGTATTCATTTCTTAGGAACTAATATTGGTCTCTTTATCATACTACAGACAAATTCTCCGTCATGCCGAGGAAACGATCAAGAATTAAACCAACACAGGAAGAGATAGAAGCTAAGAATGCAAAGAAAGCAATGGCTATGAGGGAACTTCGTGAGAAGAGGAAATTGGACACGATAAATGAAGACATACCAATTGAAGAGGAACCACAACCATCACAAAGAGATATGGTATTGGCGGCACAAAGAGAACGAATGCAAAAACTTCATGGTACGAGAGATTTGAATACCATAGTTGGAGACACATCCTTTATCGCAAGACAACATGTAGGGACACCATCTACCACATCTCAAGTTGAGAGTACATCATCACTCACATTTGATGAAGGAGGTACGCCATCGTTCCCACCTCAACCTCAAGGTATGTCATCTATTCCATCTTCGATCGAAGGTATGCCATCTAACCCATCTCATTTAAATATTGATGAAATTCCTAATGTTGAGATGAATTTACCTAACTTGACACCACCTAGAATTTTGCATAGAAAGCCAAAGTATTTGATTGATATTGATGAGAATATTTTGCAGCCAATGGAAGGTAAGATTCCAAAACGCACTTGTAGAAGATATGCTAATAAGATTTGGAGATTGTTCTTTGAAAAGTTAAATGAGACTGCAAGATGTCAACTATTCGTTGAAATGATGCGAAGTATAAAGTATAGGTCTATCATGAAGATTCTTGGGTTGAGAACATCAGAGGCTTCAAGTGAAAAATCTATTGTCAAGAATCTAATGAGTGCGTATGAGAGTGTGGGTAACACCTCACGCACAAAAGATAGTAATGCAACACGGCGTGTCATTACATCGACTATAGTAAGTAGTCAAATGAGGAAAGCTCGTCTCATTAGAAAGACAAGTCAAAAATTGAGAATTAATAGGAAAACTTTATCAAGAGCCGTTGGAAGACGCCAAAGAATTGAGGACACTAATGCCAATGAATTATGGGCGTTCTCGGGGAGACTACCACGAAAAGATAAACCAATTGTTGAAGCATTGAGGTCACTAATTGAAGACTTTTGGAAGAATTACACAAGGGTATCTCCAAATCAAAGGGATGTGGTAAGAAGGAGAATTGGTAGTCAGAACCGCGAGCCACATCCAAAGCATTTTTTGGATGAGACTCAAACACAGTTTTATGGTAAATTTCTAGAGAAGTATCCTCAAATTAAAATTTGTCAAAGATATTTTGAAATGCTAAAACCTTTCTATGTTAAGATAAATCACACACGCACTACTTGTTGTTGTAGATTACATATTGAATTTTCTAACCATTTTGATGCTTATAGGTCTATATGTTTAGATATGCATACTAACAATGATTTGCAGGGTTGTGCCATATGTGCCCCACCAACATCTTCAAGAGACTTCATATCAAGAATTTTATGTGAAAGAGAGGAAGGTCAAATATTCTACAAGAAATTATGCTTGGATGGCACATGTCATCGTTGCGGTGGCTTGCAACATTTGCCAATATGTGAATATATGGAAATAACACATGCGGTTGGAAATGAACTAGTAGAGTTTGGCAAGTATAAAACAGTGGCATACAATACAAAAGATGGTAAAGAAGCAAAGAGGTGTGAATTAGTTATTGAAAAGATTCCAGTGTATCAGTTTATGCCTATATTTCGTGACAGCATAGTGTATGAGTATGCAAGACATGCCCATAGAGCTCGATGGTTGGACTTGCAATTCAAGTTATGCAAGGACACATTTCCAGTTGGTAGCATTGTTTCAGTGGTCGACTTTGCAGAGAACTACAGTCTACAGCCACAGCGTGAGGTGCAATCACAATATTACAACTCCACACAGGTTTCTATATTTGTGCACATCGCATTCATTCATGCGAATGATAGTACAGAGGATGACAGAAAGATCATAAGGGAGTATCATTTCTATATTAGTGATGATCGCACGCATTCTACGGAGTTCGTGCAAGGTTGCTTTCAGGTGTTCTATAATGATTTGGCTAGAAGGGGCATATCGTTCAGTCAGCATATCATATGGTCGGATAATTGTGCATCACAATTCAAGAACTCACGGAATTTCTATTGGCTGAGTAGGAGGCATAATTTTACAGGTATTCAACATATGTGGAACTTTTGTGAGGCCGGGCATGGAAAGGGGGAGCATGATGGTGCAGGAGCATGTATCAAAAGAGCCATAGCACGAGAAGAGTTAAAGTATAAAGACAATGCAAAGTTGACAGATGCAAAATCGATTGTTGAGTGGTGTAATGCTTCCATGGGTCCAGGTAATGAAGGTAAGTCTTTAGTTCGTAGATTTTTTTGGTTGATAGATGATACTAACATTGCACCATATGAGGATTGTTGTACACTGACAGGATCAAATGAGATGCACTCTTTCAGAAGCTCAATTGCAGGTTCATGGAGTATCCATACACGAAATATGTCATGCTTTTGTTCTTCCTGTACAATTCAAGTCTGGGATGAGTGCGAGTCAAAGGAGTGGGTTGACGAATGGCAGTTAAGTTATCTTAGCCCACTTGACACGTATCGACCCCCGACGGCACTGGAACTAACACAGATGGAATCGTCAGTTGACTTTGACCACATATCAGATTTAGTTCAACTAGGTAATATAGGGCACATATATGCATCTAATTTCATCTAGTTCAACCAGGTAATGTCATCTTACTTTGTAGTGTTTTTGTAATGTTGACTAATTTCATCTAATTTGCTACACATATCAATGTAGGACACGTATATGCAGTTATTACAGATGAAGATAATGAAGAGGGAACAGATTATTACTTATGTCGTTGTGTTGAGGCCAAAAAGAAATTAGAGGCCCCTGTTACAGATGGAGAAAACATCGAATACCCTACAGGATCAGTGGTTATTACTGGAACATGGCTTAGAAGGTACCCACATAAGAGTGTTAATATTTGGCTATTTTAGGACTTTGACATGCATCGAAAGATTCTTCATTACTCGAACCTTGTCGTGGCATCCAATGTTCATTTGATAAAGTATCGGGGTAGACCTTTGAACAAAATATTGTGGAAGGTGCGTGAGTCTGACCATGAAGCAATACTTGACAGAATAAAGAGTAGAGCAGATCCAGATGGTTCATTGGATTAATTTGTAAGTATTCACATTGATTTTGTAAAGTTATGTTACATTGAGTTGTAAGTATGCACATTAATTTGTAAGGTTTGTCTTTTTTTATTTCCTCCTGCATTTTTACACATATGTACACATTTTTACATCATCATGTTATGCATTTTTGGTGTCCTGCTCCTGATGCGACCAAACTCATAACTCACCCTACTAGACACCATTTGATGATCTCTCCAACACTCTGGATCCAGGGCGCCCAATCATGATGATGACCTATATACCATTCTCCCAAGGCGCTCATAATGAATGAATGATAAGGAGCGCCTTGACCTCTATAATCAAGGTGATTTTAAGTCACTTTGAGTCATTTGGGGTCAGTTTGAGTCTTTGAGTCATGTTGCAAAAAAGTGTCAATGCATTTTTGGTGTCTTTCTCGTGATGTGACCAAACTGACTGTTCCAACGCATTCGGATGGGTACATTTACGCTAGGCATGGTCCTGTTTTTCACCCAAACATGTCGAAACAGTCTGAGCTACATTGTACCAACGATATCCCTGAAGAGTCCAAAGTGCAAAAAGGCTGCAATCTTTGATGAGATGTTACTCGAAAACCGTGTCACTTAAAAACATTCTGTCTGAGGCAACGCTATCACGTAGAGTGCCTCTACAATAACCTCTCTCAGTTTTTTATAGCTCTGAGGCATTTACCCATGGTGAAAAGTTTTCTGCTGCCCCAAAAATCGTCAGAAGGAGGCAGTGTAAAGTTGCAAAGGGGTGTAACTTTTGTCCTGCTCCTGATGCGACCAAACTGACTATTCCAACGCGTCCGAATGGGTACATTTATGCTAGGCATGGTCCTATTTCTCACCCAAACATGTCGAAACAGTCGGAGCTACATTGTACCGACAATATCCCTGAAGAGTCCAAAGTGCAAAAAGGCAGCAATCTTTGACGAGATGTTACTCGAAAATCGTGTCACTTAGAAACATTCCGTCTGAGGCAACGGGATCACGTAGAGTGCCTCTACAATAACCTCTCTCAGTTTTTTATAGCTCTTAGGCATTTGCCCGTGGTGAAAGGTTTTCTGTTGCCCCAAAAATCGTCAGAAGGAGGTAGTGTAAAGTTGCAAAGGGGTGTAACTTTCGTCCTGCTCCTGATGCGACCAAACTGACTGTTCCAACGCGTCCGAATGGGTACATTTATGCTAGGCATGGTCCTATTTCTCACCCAAACATGTCGAAACAGTCGGAGCTACATTGTACCGACGATATCCCTGAAGAGTCCAAAGTGCAAAAAGGCTGCAATCTTTGACGAGATGTTACTCGAAAATCGTGTCACTTAAAAATATTTCGTCTGAGGCAACGGGATCACGTAGAGTGCCTCTACAATAACCTCTCTCAGTTTTTTATAGCTCTGAGGCATTTGCCCGTGGTGAAAGGTTTTCTGTTGCCCCAAAAATCGTCAGAAGGAGGCAGTGTAAAGTTGCAAAGGGGTGTAACTTTCGTCCTGCTCCTGATGCGATCAAACTGACTGTTCCAACGCGTCCAAATGGGTACATTTATGCTAGACATGGTCCTATTTCTCACCCAAACATGTCGAAACAGTCGGAGCTACATTGTACCGACGATATCCCTGAAGAGTCCAAAGTGCAAAAAGGCAGCAATCTTTGACGAGATGTTACTCGAAAATCGTGTCACTTAGAAACATTCCGTCTGAGGCAACGGGATCACGTAGAGTGCCTCTACAATAACCTCTCTCAGTTTTTTATAGCTCTGAGGCATTTGCCCGTGGTGAAAGGTTTTCTGTTGCCCCAAAAATCGTCAGAAGGAGGCAGTGTAAAGTTGCAAAGGGGTGTAACTTTCGTCCTGCTCCTGATGCGACCAAACTGACTGTTCCAACGCGTCCGAATGGGTACATTTATGCTAGGCATGGTCCTATTTCTCACCCAAACATGTCGAAACAGTCGGAGCTACATTGTACCGACGATATCCCTGAAGAGTCCAAAGTGCAAAAAGGCAGCAATCTTTGACGAGATGTTACTCAAAAATCGTGTCACTTAGAAACATTCCGTCTAAGGCAACGGGATCACGTAGAGTGCCTCTACAATAACCTCTCTCGGTTTTTTATAGCTCTGAGGCATTTGCCCGTGGTGAAAGGTTTTCTGTTGCCCCAAAAATCGTCAGAAGGAGGCAGTGTAAAGTTGCAAAGGGGTGTAACTTTCGTCCTGCTCCTGATGCGACCAAACTGACTATTCCAACGCGTCCGAATGGGTACATTTATGCTAGGCATGGTCCTATTTCTCACCCAAACATGTCGAAACAGTCGGAGCTACATTGTACCGACGATATCCCTGAAGAGTCCAAAGTGCAAAAAGGCAGCAATCTTTGACGAGATGTTACTCGAAAATCGTGTCACTTAGAAACATTCCATCTGAGGCAACGGGATCACGTAGAGTGCCTCTACAATAACCTCTCTCAGTTTTTTATAGCTCTGAGGCATTTGCCCGTGGTGAAAGGTTTTCTGTTGCCCCAAAAATCGTCAGAAGGAGGCAGTGTAAAGTTGCAAAGGGGTGTAACTTTCGTCCTGCTCCTGATGCGATCAAACTGATTGTTCCAACGCATCCGAATGGGTACATTTATGCTAGGCATGGTCCTATTTCTCACCCAAACATGTCGAAATAGTCGGAGCTACATTGTACCGACGATATCCCTGAAGAGTCCAAAGTGCAAAAAGGCAGCAATCTTTGACGAGATGTTACTCGAAAACTGTGTCACTTAGAAACATTCCGTCTGAGGCAACGGGATCACGTAGAGTGCCTCTACAATAACCTCTCTCGGTTTTTTATAGCTCTTAGGCATTTGCCCGTGGTGAAAGGTTTTCTGTTGCCCCAAAAATCGTCAGAAGGAGGCAGTGTAAAGTTGCAAAGGGGTGTAACTTTCGTCCTGCTCCTGATGCGATCAAACTGACTATTCCAACGCGTCCGAATGGGTACATTTATGCTAGGCATGGTCCTATTTCTCACCCAAACATGTCGAAATAGTCAGAGCTACATTGTACCGACGATATCCCTGAAGAGTCCAAAGTGCAAAAAGGCAACAATCTTTGACGAGATGTTACTCGAAAATTGTGTCACTTAGAAACATTCCGTCTGAGGCAACAGGATCACGTAGAGTGCCTCTACAATAACCTCTCTCGGTTTTTTATAGCTCTGAGGCATTTGCCCGTGGTGAAAGGTTTTCTGTTGCCCCAAAAATCGTCAGAAGGAGGCAGTGTAAAGTTGCAAAGGGGTGTAACTTTCGTCCTGCTCCTGATGCGACCAAACTGACTGTTCCAACGCGTCCGAATGGGTACATTTATGCTAGGCATGGTCCTATTTCTCACCCAAACATGTCAAAACAGTCGGAGCTACATTGTACTGACGATATCCCTGAAGAGTCCAAAGTGCAAAAAGGCAGCAATCTTTGACGAGATGTTACTCGAAAACCGTGTCACTTAGAAACATTCCGTCTGAGGCAACGGGATCACGTAAAGTGCCTCTACAATAACCTCTCTCGATTTTTTATAGCTCTGAGGCATTTGCCCATGGTGAAAGGTTTTCTGCTGCCCCAAAAATCGTCAGAAGGAGGCAGTGTATTAAGTCAGGATGAAAGCCTATTCACTCTAGGCGCCTGTTTTTGACCAAATCACACATGCGCCTTGAACAACTCTGTCTTCAAGGCGCTTTTCTCTAATCTCTGTAACTCTCCAAATCCACTAAGGCGCAAATTTTACCTCTTGGGCTCAAGATATAGGTTCTTCATCCAAGGTGCCAGAATGGTCCAAAGGCGCATTTCACCTCTAACCTCACCTCTGACCTTACTTGGAGGCGCTAAACCTCATCTCATTGCTCTCCTCCATTACAAGCGCTCACTTACCTCAATCTTGGGCGCATACCAACATCCCAACATCCAAATCACCTAGGCGCTCAAAACCTTCAAGACTCAAGGTGCATTTTATGATCAAACAAGGTATCTCCTGAACAAGGCGCTCATAGTCTCATCAGGGCGTTAATCATCATCATGAGCACTCATATTGTTCTAGGCGCACAGTTATCTCTGGAATGCTCAAGGCGCACATACCCTTCTCTAGGCTAGTTTACACTTATTCAAGGCGCTCATTCCAAACTTACATGAACTCCTCATTACAAGACGCACAAACTAGATGATCCTAGGGCATAAGGGCGCTCATAGGAGTTGTTATGTGTCATTTTGGCCAAGGTTTTCTGGAGCAGTGAAGACATTAGGAAGGGGATGATCGTTTGGATAGTTTTGAATGCTTTATTTCTCCTTGTTTAAACTAGGCGCTCACTGAGGATTGGAGTAGCCTTTGCACCCTCACATCACGTTAATCGGCATTTCAGAGGCAATCATAGTATAGGAAGATTTGCGCCTTGAAGAAGAGAGTTATCTGGTGAGTGCTTAGGAGTTCTGGCGCCTAGGGGAAAGGTCTAGGTAGAGCGCCTTCAGACTTTGACAGTGAAGTGCCTTAAGGAGTTGGATGATGTTTTTGCCTAGAGTGGAGATGATGTTTTTAGCGCCTTAAGGATGATGATGGAGCGCCTTGGAGTCAGGTTAGTTTGGAGCACCTTAAGAAGGTAAAGCACTTCAAATGTAAACACAAGTGTTTTGAGCGCCCTAATGAGAAGTTGTCTTGGCACCATAAGTTGTTCAAACGAAGATATGCGCCTTGGATAGTTGCAAAGACCTAATTTAGCGCCCAAGGTTGGAAGACTCTTTGTGAGCGCCCAGTGTTTGAAAGCTCTTTGTGTTTGGTGCATTAAAATGAATTTGGCACCTAAGTAGTATTGAAACACTCAACTAAGCACCTAAAGCCCATGAGAGAAGTGATATGCGCCTTGATAGGAATATCATGGAAGATGAGTTTACTGAATGGCGCCTTGAATGACTTGGTTGATTAAGTGTTTTAGCGCCTAGATATGGGATGAATCATTGAGCGCCTTTGGTTGAGATGATGTCAGCACCTTTGAGATTATAACACCTTGGAGTCAAGTTCGAAGGAGCACCTTGAGAAGGTAAAACACTTCAAATGTTTTCAAGGAATTGGAGAAGTCACTTAGTGCCTAGAAGGAATTCCAGAGCAAGAGGGTTGGAGAGCCTTGAGCTTCAAGTCAGATATGCGCCTAGACCTCTACCCTTTAGCAAGTTGAAGCCCTCTGAGCCTTGACAACGCGAGAATGCCTTATAGTGAATATGCGCCTTGGGCAAGGTTGAATACAAAGTTGAGGAGTATATCATAATGAGTAAGTGCACTGTAGGGTTAGATGATAAAGACTAGTGCCTTGAGTGTCTTGGTCAAAATTTTGACGTGAGAAGTCTTGCAAGATCAAACCCTGGAGTGCGCCTTAGAGAGAACCTATTGATCCTTTGCTTTGACAAGATTTGGGCGCCAGAATGATCCTTAATAAATGGAATGTATCTACACCAATTTTGCGCCTTTAGGGAAGTGATGGTGGCCAGAATGATCCTTAATCTCATGTTTGTGCACCTAGGTCTAGAAGCAAGATTTGAGCGCCTTAGGATAGGGTTTTTTGCAACTTGTCTTGGAGAGTGAATTTGCGCCTTGGATGATGTTGAAGCGCCTTGGGATGAAATGTGCCCAAACTTACAGAGGGCCTTCAGTGAGGGAGTTGAAGAGAGTGCTTAGAGGAAGGATAGCCTTAAGATCAAACTAAGTACTTAGAAACCTAAGATTAGCGCCTTATTTGAAGTTATACACCTATTCTGGCGCCAGAGAGTGAGTTTGAGTGTGAAGAAGTGAATGTCTGCGCCTTGAAGGGGATACAAAGGGAAGATGATGCACCTTGATGGGTTGATGATGGAAATTTGCGTTTTGGAGCTAAATGTGCGCCTTGAATCTAAATGATATTTGAGTGCTTAGAGGTAAATAGGGGCGCCTTTGAGAATTCTTTGTGCTTTAAGGAATGGATTGTGGCGCTTTGGACTAAGGTAAGTCCTGAGCACTTCCAATGATTTTAAGGAGCGCCTTGAAGGAGATAGTGCATAGAGGTACAATGAATCTTCCGGAGAACATGGATAGACAACTAAGTCTCCAACTTGAGTCTTCTAAGTGAATTGGATAATGAAGAGAGTCTAGTCATTTTGGGCGCTAGTATCAGGATGAATCATCCAAAATGGGTGCCTAGAACTAGAAGGCGCCAATGCATGAGTTCAAGGATCCTCCATTGGAGCGCCTAGCCCAGATGGCTATAGATTGAAAGTTTTAAAGCTAAGTGATGTCTCTTAGGTGAATTCCTAGCCCAGGTGCATGTGTTGGGAAAAACTCTTTGGCTCTGGCGCCTAGAATTGGGAGCTTTGTAAGATGCACCAATTGATGAAACATTTCCATTTTGCACCTAGAATAGAACTCTCTCACATAGTTGAAATTGACTTGATAGAAGGAGATAAGTCTTAAGGACTAGTTTGGCGCCTCACTTGCCTATCTCACCTTTGAAATGCGCTTTGGTTGATGATCATCATTGATGGAGCCTAGTGAAATGTAAAGCTATTTGCATCTCCAGAGGATCAAAATTGGATTAGGAGATCATCCTTGCAGTTGAGATTGACAGAGAAGTGTTAAAGGAATCACTTCAAATGGGCGCCTAAGCTAGTTGAGGCGCATATCAATTCCACTGTAACTCTAGACTGACGCTTAGGATCCAGTCATCTCCTAAGGCGCAGTTCCATTCACCCATGACCTCGCTTGGCATCTAAAACTTGGAAACTCCTTTGGAAAGCTCCTGTTGCGCCTAGAAGATGAGTTTGGGATATCAACTTGCAAAAGGCTTAGAAACTCTTCAAAGATGTTAGGCACAATCCCATGGCACTGGAGCTCAGTTTTGGCACCTTCAAGGAATAGCACATGAAGGAACTTGGGAGGTCAGGTGCTTGTAAAAGGGAACACTTTGGAACATCTTCCAGGGGTTGAAGTAGTAAGAAAACATCAAGTGAGTCTAGGCGCACTCCCTTGTGTGAACAGTTTAGCTCTGGCGCCTAGCCACAGAGTGAGCCAGAAGAAGTAGTTTGGACATTAGAAGATAGGCACTCATTCTACAATGAAGCATTCCACCTTCCTAATCAACAAAGACTTGCAAGAATTGACAAAGGAAGCTAAGGCGCACCTTCTACTTGTTTCCACCTCCAGAATGCGCCTAACCTTGAAAGGGGGTTCAAAGATGTTTGTTAGACCTTTTCACTCAAGGCGCTCACCTTAGGCGCACTTTCTAAGTCCTTGTCACCTCAAGGAAACACCTAGTTTAGAAGGCGCTTGCCCTGTTCTCCACTCCTTTCAATTGGCGCCTAGAACACAGAATGCATGAAAGGAGCGCCTAGACTCCAGAGGGCTTATTTGGGCGCCTAGCATTTAAAACACTTTCATAATGATGATGTTTTGGCACCTACTCTTGGAAACAATCCAGAGCATCCATAAACTCTAATTGGCACCTAATGTTGACAAGGTGCAACTTCAGGAGGAGGTCACCTCAACTTGGTGCCCAAGTCAGAAAAACCTGTAAATCCTTCAAATATGCGCCTACCTTGTGAGGTGATGAGTTGAACATTCCAAATCTTCAAATGTTGCTCAAGTAAGGAAGACATTGTAACATCAAGGCTTCAAGGCCTGTCCTTGTATTTCCATTGAATGAGTTGTACTTCATGCTATTGAAAGCATTTTCCATGTAATAAGACGTTGCAAGTTGATTGAATCAAGTAACAAGACAAGTACCCAACTCTAATGTTGTTTCATTCAAATAGTTATCTTGATGTATATCTTTATGTTATTGAAGTAGTTGATGAATTGTTAGCAAGTAAAAGTGTTTAAGTAAGGAAAATTTTTCGTAGAACTAGTTGGGTATCTTACACTTACACCATGCCTATCCATCAAACATCACAATGCAATCAAAATCCTAACAACATGCCCATGATCCAAGATCAAGTGCAATCATGCAAAGATATTATCAATCACAAGCCTATTAAGAATGAACTAGAGTCTTCTAGTACCATACTTTTCCATCAAACACCATCATGTAATCCATGGCCTATCAAGCCTATCAAAGAAAATGCAAACATCCTATGTAATACAATCAGACTTTAAATATTTGAAGTAGCCATCTACAAATATCCATTCAAAAGTGGATTTATAATGCAAGTATGGACGCCATCAATAAAAAA
Organism: Cunninghamia lanceolata; assembly: GCA_027924645.1. Taxonomy (NCBI): domain Eukaryota; kingdom Viridiplantae; phylum Streptophyta; class Pinopsida; order Cupressales; family Cupressaceae; genus Cunninghamia; species Cunninghamia lanceolata. The sequence goes on from BSBN01000639.1 coordinate 3,535,901, forward strand.
GATTTGTATTAACCAAATATCCATATACGCATACATCAATATCTGTCGATATAAGTATAACATATATACAAAATAGCCATATAGGCTTACAAGAATGCCATATAGGCATACAATGTCAACTATGTACAATACAAAATATATGTCCACAAATGCCATATAGGCATACAACAGAGGAACACAATAAAAAGTCATTCCCCTCTAGCTGGTGAAGAGAATAAATCACGAGCAGCCTTTGATCTTCTAGGGGATGGAGACATGCATGTGGGTGGTCTACTATGAACCCGAGGGCTACTCCTCCTATTTAGTTCTTCCTGCACCTTTACCTGTTACAAAAAAAAGTATAGATATTAATATATAGAAATTACATGTTATAAAAAAATGAAACATTTAACAAAATAATCACTTACCGCTAACATATAATCTGTCTGCTCGCTTGCCTCAGTAGCAGGAAAAGGCCCTGGTGATGTCATGTCCTATAGAAACCATCCAGATAGAAATTAAACTTCAAATCAATAATCTTTTGATTTTTCAAAAATAGACAACTATAACAATGAATGTAAATTGAAATTTACTAATCTGCCTCATACCCCTGTCAATGCCATAGAGCTATGAATCGCAGAGGCCACACCCTGCTCCATTGCCCTATGAACATGGGGAGGTGTATCCGCAGCCTGCATCATCTGGAAATAAAACAACATTATTCAATTACGAAAACTATAATAGTGATGCAAATCATGGCTCCTAACATACACACACGCTCATCTAAACATGGAAGTACACACAATAAAATACACAAATCACATACAAAAATTTAGTAAGTACAATTCATTCATTAAACTATTTATTTTATTACCTCCGTAAAGCTTTGAAGTCCACCACCGCTGGCAGGTGTTGCCATGAAATCTACAGTGTTAACCTATTCAACATCCAAAATTAGAAATTAGAATACCATTCATATAACGATGCTATTCACATGTAATATTTATAATTGTTTACTAGTTACATACCTCGACAGTAGATGATCTAGTGAAAAATGTAGGTGGAGAACCACTGAAAACTGCATCGACGCTATGACCCTGAAATTTCATTAAAATCATCAATTTAAATTAGTTAATCTTGTATTTCAAAAATAAAATTTAATAAATTAAATTCAATAAACTTGCTAATATTTACCTGAGTATCAAGGCCGAAAGTCTCACTCAGGAGGGTATCTGTCATCGCCATCTGCTCAGCTGCAGATGTAGCCTGTGCACCTGCGTCCTGACTGTCCATGGGGTCATAACCACAGGCTGACCCGCAAGCCTGGCAAGTATGCGGTGGGACCCTACTCCTCGCACTATCTCCCAACCCACTCTGTGTTGCAGGATCGGCATGCTCTATGATGCTCTGGGTCAAGGCACTAATCGACCTCAGTGTATCGACCTCAACACTCTCCTTCACAATGGAAGGGATAGAAACATGCTCGTGGGCTGGTCTGCTGATTACTCGTCTCACTACCCGCTGTGGGTCAAGACGTGCCCCTAGTCTATCCTGTGCTGAGCCCCCACCTCTACCCTGGAAGTCCCGCATATCAAAATAGTTTGGCACTTTATTGAGGACAAACTCGGAGTAGAGTTTCCTCAAAAAGTATTGCGGGACCTCATTGTTATTGCATGGAGGATGGTCAAAAACCATCCACCACCTCTGCCCAAAATTGTCCCTTATCGCTTGGTTGTTGCACCAATGGATAGGGAACCTCTTGCATGTAATGGGTGGAGGTTGATTTGTTTGTGGGTTTGTGAAAATTGAACACAAGTCTACTTTTGTAATTTGTAATTTTTTGACATCTTGGTATGATAATTTATCTGCATAGTAATCTCTAAACTCTCTCTTTTTATCGGTCCAACTAGTTATTTGCTTGCTAATTGAATTTACATTTGTTAACATAGACTCAAGAGATTCGGCAAGCGTGGACCTATGCAAGGTTGAAGTGGAAGGATCTTTCAACCTTGCAATTATATCTTCAATTTATTTTTTGTTGTTTTCAATTTGCCCTATTATATTATCTTGTGTTCCAGGGGCATGTCGAGGAATGAATGGAGGAGGTTGTTGTTCTCCAGGTATTTCCTCCTCAGGATTTTGTGGATTTTGAGGAGGAGGAGGAGGAGGAGGAGGTGCATTAACATTTCCTGACAATTAACGAAATATACATTAAAAATCAACAAAAACCTACCTATATAGAAAGAAATTCAAACAAAAAAACAAAGATAACTCACCTCTTTGGCGTGCTCGACGTCGCGGCGGCATTTTGGCGATGAATTGACAAGATTTTTGCGTTGATTGGCGTTTTGCAGAACGCGAGCGCGTTTTTGAGGGTTTGGAGGCTGCGGGCAGAGGAGAAAATGGGAGAAATGAAATTGAGTTGCTTTTTTTAAAAAATTATAGAAGCACATAACGCGAGCGCGTTATAACGCACTTGCGTTATGCCTTTATTTTTTTCAAATTATTTTGGCCACTTTTTGGCCCCCCATCTTTTTGCACTTACCCATCTCTGAAATCACAAACTCATCGACGAGTTATCCTTTTCGCTGATTTCCCGAATAGCCGACCAGTTCACATTTTTTTGCCTTATTGAAAAACTTTCCTTTTCCTAAACTATCCATGCCTTAGCTAGTTTTTCTTTCCTTTTTTACCTTATCGACAAACTTCCACTTTTGCGAAACTGCTTTTATCTTCTTCCTTCCTTTCGTTCTACCTTTTAGTTGGTGATTTTCCATTTTTTCAAACTTGGCCTTCATCCTCACTTTGCTTCGGGTCCCTTAAGTTGGTGAATCACCCTATCGACGAACTTGAGAAAATTCAAACCATTTAGCGAATTCAAGTTTTCCCTGATTCACTGATAGCCTTTGCTTCCCTTTTCTTCTTTCTCCTTAGCCGCTTCCCACTTACCAACCACTTAGTCAGCGAATCATCCATTAGCAAAACCATTGATCAATGAACTTAAGGTTTGCCAAACCTTAAGTTTTCTAACTAAAGCAAACCCTGCTTGCTGCTTCCTTTTGCCTTAGATACATTTTTTGAAGAAAGCCTTCCCTTTGTCGACCCATTATGAAAATGACACGTGTCAAACCTCTATTTGCTCATTCAAGTTTGCAAGAAAGCAGGCAAAAGGAGCCCAACTGGATGAAGCAAGGAATTTGGACCATACCAAATATATCTAGAGGCATGAATTCTGCACAAAAGGCCTTTCGGCTGGCTCCTTCAGGGAAAGTGGGGAAAAAGAATATCACTGGACATGCTGAAGAAATGGACTTCACTAGATAAGTCTAGTACTCTTCAAAAGTAGTGCAATGTCACGTGACAGTTAGAAGGCCCGCTAGTGGGGTTAATGAGGACATCTGGATGGGTGCCAAAGGTCTGCTAGTGTAGTGACAAGCAAAAGACCCGCATTGGCATAACTTCCCCAATTTTCATTAGATTTTCACCAAATTTGAAATGCAGATACCCATTTGAGCTTTCATCAAGATCAAGTCATCTTTTAGACAAAACACTTAGAAACTTTAGATTTTTTCTAAGGGGAAACTCATTCCATTTAGGCTTTCTCAGACTAGATTTCTTTGATGGAAGGAAGGATTTTGGGATATTTTGACCTGGGCAAAATATGACAATATTTTGGCGATTATGCAGGGGTGTTTGCCTTCTAAACATAGGGATCCAATTGCCTTATATAATCCATTTAGCACAGCGTCAAAAGGAACAACAATAACATGACCAAACAAAACTGAAACTTCCTCTAGAGAACACAAAAACACACAACAAGGCAAACAATCTCCTGATGAGAAAGTTGCCTGTGCAAAAGCACTTAGAGGAAGGGAAACCTAAAACAGAAACAAATCTACTCTAAATATTTACAAAAATCCCAAAATCAAACTCAGAAGTATGGTTTGAGATGGATACCATTCACTGGGATCAACAGTGATTCACCAGTCAACTTGGAGAGTTGGAAGGTGATTGCTTGCTTGAAACTGGTGATGATGTAAGGGCCGCTTCATAAGGCATCAAATTTGGAATGAATTCTAGCCATTTCTCTGTCTTCATCCCATTTTAGCACCAAATCTCCCTCTTGGAAGACTTTTCCAACTAATTTTCTATCAAAAGTCCTCTTGACCTGATCTTGGTGGGCTTCAAGGGTCTTCATAGCAGCATCCCTCTTTTCTTCAAGCTCCATCAACTCAGCAAACCTGACTGTCATAGCATCATTTTCTAACAACTCTATCTATTATGTGAACTTAAGGGAAGGCAATTCAAATGATAATGAAAGCCTTGCTTCCTTTTCATATACTAGCATGAAGGGCGAATTGCCAATGACCCTCTTAGGGGTAATTATATCAGCCCAGAGAGTTGTCTTCAACTTGGCATGCCAAGTTCTCTGATTATCATCCATTGTTCTTTTGATGATTTTTATTAGATTTTTATTTGTGGACTTAGCCAAGCCATTCCCCTGGGGATAGTAATTGGATGATCTCTTTAGATAAATTCCATAGTTAAGTGCCCATTCACTGATTTATGTGCCTACAAAGGCCTTAGCATTGTTAGAAATAATGGTGAATGGAACACCAAACCTAGTAACTATCCCCTCAAGGAAGTCTAAAATGGAGGCCTCTGTGGCATCCTTCAATAAAACTGCCTCTGTCCACCTGGTCAAATAATTAGTGGCTGCTAAAATCCACTTGTGGGCAACGTTGGAAGGTGGATTAATCATCCCAATGAAGTCTAGGCCCCATTCAGCAAATCGCTGATCAGTCTAAATTGGGTGCAAGGGAAGAGCAGCCAACCTTTGTTTTCCTGCAAATAATGCACATTCTTTGCAACTTCTTACCCATCTATGGGCGTCTCTGAATAAATTGGTCCAATAATAACAAACCCTCATGATTTTAATAGCAATTGTTCTTGGAGAATAATGGCCACCGACAAGGCCATTATGAAATTCTTCTAATACCCTAAAGGTCTGATCTTGTGCAATGAATCTAGGAAGAACTCCATTGATGGACTGAAGCTGGAAATACCTTCGTTTGGCCTGATCTAGTCCATCTAGGCATCTACCTGACTGCAGAAATGTAACCATTCATGGTACCAGTTAGTTGGAGCATGGGAATCAGCTGGCTATGCCTACCCTTGGACACACACGATGTCATTTATTACCTCAGGGTCTGCAGCCATCTGTTCACACAGGCCTTTTCCGCATACCATCTTGGTGATGTTGATGTTCACATCATATTCCATTACTTTTGTAATCCACCCACCCCTTTTTCATTGATATCTCTACTCAAAAGAAACTCCTTAACACTAAGTTGGTTCACCATCAACTGAATTTTGCTATTTGAAAGCATATGTCTAAACTTTTGAGTGCTTTAACCATAGCAAACACTTGTTTTTCAACAAAATCATATTTCAGCTCATATTCTTTGAGTAACTAGCTGAAGAAAGCAATTGGTTGTTCCAAATTCTCTTCATTCTACTGTGTTAAAATTGTCGATATGCCCTCTTTGCCTCCAAAGGCATAAAGGATAAAATTCTTCTCATAGTTAGGGTTTATCAGCATGGGGGCCTATGCAATAGCCTACTTGATAGCTTCAAAACTGTCTCTGCCTTCTTGTAAACATGTGAAGGAAGTATTCTTCTTGAGCATGGTGGTGAGGGGTTTCGTTATTGAAGCAAAATTGGGTATGAACCTCCTGACAAAATTAATCTTTCCTAAGAAACTTTGCAAGCCCCTCTTGTGAATAGAAGGGGAAGATCTAGAATGACACTGGTTCCTTCAGGATCAATAGCGAACCCTTCCTTTAAGACCACGTGCCCCAGCAATTTACCTTATGTGCCAACAAACACACGTCTTTGGATTCAATGATACGCCATATTCCCTACATCTTTCAAAGACTTTTCTCAAAGCATAAGGCATAAACATGTCAATTGAATTCGGGGTAATGCGATCACATGCACAATCCCCTACATGATGATAGCCGATTAAGGGGGTCAATGCGACGTGAGGAGCGTCGCCATTAGGGTTAGGATCAATTGATCGAACCCTAAGTTTTCCTAAGTGAGCGATGGGATTTCAATACGAGTCGAAATCAAAATCCTAATTCTAGAGCATAAAATAATTAAATAATTACTTAACTAAAACATCAAGTTTGCAGAAACATAAAAAAATATTACTCATCGCAAGGGTTAAGTCACCAAAAGAAATTAACCCTAATTCCTAGAAAAATCAAGCAGCATAACGCCTCTAGAGTGTGTATAGGAATTATTCTAATAATAAATTTCTAATCAAAGGCTCCCTAAGCTTGCTAAAATTGATTAAATTTAAGAAAAGTATGCTATGCATGTTAATCATCATACGAAGATTCTCTAGACGATTTCCTAGGTTAAATAAATTTAATAACCTCCTTTGATTAAGTCCCCACATACGATTAATTAAATTGAATAGATTTTGAAAAAAAAAAGTTACATTAAATAAATTTCAAAGGACAACTTATAAGAAAATTTAACCCCAAATCTAATAAATTAAATCAATGTCTTCCCACTAGCTCAATTAATTAAACTCTCAAAGAACCAATACAATTATATAATAGAATTTATCCCAAACCTTTAAACACATGAAATAACATTTAACAAATTAAAATTACTAAAAGAAAACCCACTCTTAAATAAATCTTTCCCTTTTTCCCCATGAAATCAAGGCATCACAATTAAAATAAATAAAAAGAATAATAAATCCCTAAGTCAAAAAGAGAGGGAAGAAAATAAAACTAATTTAAATCCTCTTACCCTAATAGACTGTCCCAATAAAATATTACTTTCCTTATGGAAAGAATAGAAGAAAACCCTAACTCTATACAAAAACTCTCCTATTATCTTTTCTCTATTTTTCTCCTCTCACTTTCTTTTTCTCTCAAACCTTCTCTCACCTTGTTTTCTCATTTTGTTGTAGGTTTTATGCTCAACGCAGCCATGGCCGCCACAAGAACGGAGGTATACTCATAAAATATAATCATATGTGGAGACCCTTTTTAACACACACACACACACACACACACACACACACACACACACACACACATATATATATATATTAGTAATAACCAAAGGTATATTTTTATATTACAGCAAGCTAGATGCGTATACGCTATATATATATTATAAAATAATATGTTGCAGGTTAAGCAAGCCCAAATGGCCGATCAAAGAGGAGCGGCAGGTTCTAAAGAGGGACTACGGCCGTTTCACGCAACCGTAGTTTGTTTTTTTTTTGTTAAGAAAAAGCAACACATTTGGGGGGGCAGACACCCCCCACCTACCCACCATATGGTGGGAGGATGGGGGGTTCGTCCCCCCTCTTTTTTTAAAGAATGATGCCTAGGGGCGGCGGTCATACGATCGGCCCCTGCTTCAAGCGCAAGTGCCACCGCCCCCACCCCCTTTTTGACAGTTAAAAATAGTATCATAACAAGGGAAAAAAATGTCACTGCCCTCTAGTGGGGTTTTCATACACAAAATTTTTTTTTGTTTATTATTCTTTTAAAAAAATAAACATTTTGTATATATATATTTATATCCAAGGATGTATACACACATATTTCTCAAAAACACTATATTTTTCAACAACATAAAATATATACACACACACATAAAAGAATATATTCTCACAAAGATAATATTCTCATTTTTTGGTAAAAGAATAGGTTAAATACTAACATGAAATACTTCTTTTTATTTGTCAATACATATATAAATTTATTTTTTATTTTTTATTTTTTCTAAAGAAAGCAACACTAGATATATATTGTTTTTGCAACAATGAGCTTTAAATTAGCAACACAACTTATTTATTTATTTTGTTTTTGAATAAATTAGCAACTTCATAAATTTCAATTTCTTAAATACACATACAAGGAGAACCAAAATAAATAAAATTTTTCTACATTACATCAAGGGAAAATAATACATTTTTGGTAACTTCTAAACTAGAGAGTGCACAAATAAAATCATTTAAACTTTACAAAATAAGAGAGTAAATTTTTCTTTCTCTCTTTGACAAACTATACAAAGGCCAAACATGGCCAAGGCTCTCAATAGCCAAAAGAAAACTATAATGGACACAACTTTATAGCTCTTCCTCCAAGCTTCCAAGCCAACAACAACCTGCAAGATACAAAACAAAGGAGAGAAAACTAGCCACGCAATACCACTCTCCTCCCTACCATAGACTCACTAATGAGTCACCCCTAATCTTGGAGGTCATCCACACACAAGGTTCCTTCACTCCACATCACAACAAAACACACATCCAATAAAACATGAAGAACACCCAAGGATTTTAACACATCACAAAACTCATAAACATGAGTTTGAAGGGGTAGGGGAGTGGACATCACTCTACTCAAGAGGCCACTCCAATATCTCAAAATAAACTCAACACAAACAAGGCCTCAAGCCCAAGTTTTTATACCAATAATCACATATATTTCTCCATGACTCTCAAGCCATACAAAATACTCATACTCATAGTCTTTCCCTCAAGGCCAAAATACCAAAACTAGGAGGGTGACCTCGAGGAGGTTCACTCCTCCCTACCCCACACATGTTGAGCATTTTTCCCAAATGAAGAGGCTCTTACAAACACCCTCAAAAATAAAACCACAACAACAAAATGCAAAACTCACACCAACAAACACACAAGTAAAGTAAAATACATAAGGAAAGGCATCATGCCTTAAATCCTACCTTAAATAGCCCAACAAGGAAGATAGTTGAAGTAGAGCCCTTTCAAATCTACCTCCAAGTCCTCCAAATGTGCCTCCAAAAACCCTCTAACTCTGTCTCCCTAAAATTCAAATAAAATAGAAAATGTAATGAAATCAACAACCCTCTCCCTCTCTTCAAGAGGGATTAAAATAGGCTCTCCTCATGAGCCTTGAGGAATGAGAAGATGACACATCACCTTCTCATTCCTCCTCACATCCACTTGCAAGCTTCATGGAATGTGGTGGTGACACATGTCACCCTCCCATTCCACCAAATCTTGCCCCCTACACTTGTGCTCTCTCACACATGTGTGAGAGTAAGGTGGAGCCCAAAAAGGATAAGGGTACCCCAAGTGTCTCAATCCTATCCCCCCATGAAAGCCCACAAAACCCCAAGATACTCTCACCAATGTGAGAGCCTTGGAGTTGGGTCCTCCACAATTAGGGGCCTTGAAGATTCCCCAAGCCTTCAATGCAAGGTACCCCAATGCTTGGAATGAGGTGTGGATAAGGTTGAGTGTTTGACCCAACCTTCCACTCCTTCCCAGACTTCCATTTTCGTCACTTCACTTCAAGGTGAAGTTTAAGTGACCAAATGGGAGTTATCCTAAGGTTAGACAAGCTCAAATGGTCTCTAGACCCTAGGCGTACAACTCAGGGTCACTTTTAATCCATTTTGAGCACCTTAGGGTGAGTAAAATCACATGAAAAGGGGTCACAAAAATAAAAATTCAAAAATGAAATCAAATAACATTACACCTTCACAACACTATAATAAAATCAACTAAAAAAGGGTGGACCTAGCCCAAAAGACACCATACACAACATTACAAAAATTTATCAAACAAAACACAAGTGATCTTGGTTCCTCTTGGGACTAGATCGACTTAACACAAGATTTCACAAAATGTATGGGATGATCTCCAATTATTCGTGGATTGGTTAAAGCACCTACGCAGTTAAACAAAAGCTTAATCCAATCATGTATATCATAGCCGAAGCAAAGAAAACATACACTCACACCATCACATAATCAAATAAAACATCATAAAAATCACATCATAATTAGATTCATAATTTAGATTTTTATAATCTATCTCAAGATAAAATCACATAATAAATAATGGCATAATCTCACAACTAGTATCTCAAATAATATCATAATGCATATCACATGTCAAATCATCATCAATGAATAAAAATCAGGATCTAGTCTCACCACAACATACTAAACATATCTAACCAAAATAAAAGCATATAGTCTAATAATTCTGCATATCAGGATTAACAGTCCCCAAAAGTCTAAAATGTGTCTCCAACAATAATACAAAATGAGAAAAAATAAGGGAGTGAAATAGTAGGCCTCACATCCTCCCCCCTAAGACTAAACTTCCTCCTGGAAGTCATCAAAGAGGTGAGGATAAAGTGTCCTCAATTTAGCTGCATCCATCCATGTCGCCATGACCTCATCATACGTGTCCCACTGAACCCTAACCTAGTCCAGCTCTCGACCTCGAAGGCCTAGTGTCTGAAGAGCCAATATGTGAATTGGCTCCAAAGCCAGATGTCCATTTGCCTTTACCTATAGAGCACTCCAATCTAATACATGAGATAAATCAGATATGTAATGTCGCAAAAAAATACATGAAAAACATCATGGATGTGCAATAGGCTAGGTGGCAAGGCTAGACAGTAGGCTACGAGTCCTATCCGCTCCAAGATCTCAAAAGGCTCAACAAATCGTGGTGCGAGTTTAGATCTCTTCCCATAACGGATTGGACTCTTGTGTGGCTACACTCTCAAGAATACTCTGTCCCCGACTGAGAAGCTCCGATCTAATCTCTTAGCATCGACATACTTCTTCTGTAGATCATGTGCCTCTTGAAGTCTCTGTCTAATCAAGGTCACCTATTGCTCCATATCCTGCACCAACTCTGGCCTTATCGCAACCCTTTTCTCAATACGTTCCCAACTCAACGGTGTCCTATAAGGTCTTTCGTACAAGGCCTAAAAAGGAGGCATACCCAACGAGTTGTGATGCCCATTATTGTAGGCAAACTTATCTAGATATAGATATTCCTCCCATCTATTCTGGTGATCCATAACGTACATATGGAGCATGTCCTCTAAGCCTGATTCACCCTCTTCGTCTGACCATATGTCTCTAGGTGATACACTAAACTAAAGTTGAGCTGTGTGCCCAACGCCTACTGTAATGCCCTCCTAAAGGCTGATGTAAACACTGAGTCTCTGTCAGAAATGATACGGCGAGGTACTCCATGTAATCTAACAATCTCATCCAATAATACTCTTGCCACTTATGGTGCATTGTACATCATGCGTACAGGTGAGAAATGCGCCACCTTGGTCAACTTGTCAACCATCCCCATGATGGCATCATGGCGACGAGATGACATAGGAAGACTAACAATGAAATCCATGGAAATGGTGTCCCATTTCCACTCAGGTATCTCATGAGGGTATAAAAGACTTGTTGGATGTTGATGCTTGGCCTTGACCCTCTGGCACTCAAGGCATCGAGCAACATACTCTGCAATATCTCGTCTCATACCCACCCAATGGTGCAGCTGTCACAAGTCGGCATGCATCTTCTTCACCCCCGGGTGTGCTGCATAAGGTGCTCTATGAGCCTCTGAAAGAACTACTGCACGTAGGTCACCTGCATAGGGTACATAGATGCATTGTTGATGTCTAAGTAACCCATCTACCTCTAGAGAATATCCTGCAAACTTGCCCACAAGGGCCCTCTGTGACTGGATCTCCTACTACACCTTGAAAAACCACTCATCCTCAGGCAGATGTATGATTTGCCCTCTCAAGTCCACAATCAAGGTCAAGGTTAGGATCTCGTGGCACCTCTGACTCAATGCGTCAGCAACCATGTTCTCCTTTCCTTTGATGTAGCGGCATCAAAGTGATACTCACAAAGAAACTCCATTCAACGCTGTTGGTAGGCGTTCAAATTCGGCTGCGTGAATATGTACTGAAAAGTGTGATGATGTGAATGAAGCTCAAAGCGACAACCTAGAAGAAAGTGTCACCAACGAATAAGAGCATGAACCACTGCTGCAAGCTCTAAATCGTGAGTGGGGTAGTTTAGCTCATGGGTCTTGAGCTTTTGCGACTCATACGTGATCGCTCTACCACCCTGCATAAGTACAACTCCCAAACCCTCAAGTGATGCATCCATATAAACCACAAAATCCTCTATTGGATTAGGAACCGCTAAGATGGTAGCGCTAGTAAGATGTAACTTTAAGACCCCAGAGGCCCTCTCGCACTGCTCAATCCTAGTGAAGTTCTTCCCTTTCCGCTAAAGGGAAGTTATGGGGTGCACTATCCTAGAAAATCCCTCTACGAATCTATGATAATACCTGGCTAACCCCATGAAACTCCTAACCTCTATCACACTAGTAGGTGCTGGCCAATCCCTAATAGCCCTAATCTTCAATGGATCTACTGAGATACCATCGCCAAACATGATGTGCCCCAAATACTGCACCTCAGATCTAAAAAAGGCACACTTCGTCAAGTTGCCAAAAAGTTGCTGCTCTCTCAAGCATTGCAAAACCTAACGTAAGTGCCCCTCATGCTCCTCCTTGGTCCATGAGTAGATCGAAATATCATCAAGAAAAATGATCACGAACCAATCCAAGTAAGTACGGAACACCCCATTCATGACACTCATGAACATTGCAAGGGCGTTCGTCAAGCTGAAGGGTACCACAGTGAACTCATAGTGGTCATATCGAGTCCAGAAAGTGGTCTTATGGATGTCCGCCTATGTGATGCGCAACTGATGATAACCGAACTTCAGGTCTATCTTAGAGAACACTCTGGCTCCCTGCATCTGGTCAAAAAAAAATCAATCCTAGGCAGAGGATAACGGTTCTTCACTGTCACCTTATTAAGCTGCCTATAGTCCATGCATAGACGAAAGGACCCATCCTTCTTCTTCATGAAGATGACCGGTGCGCCCCAAGGTGAAATGCTAGGTCAGATGTGCCCCTTCTCGAGCAACTCCTCTAACTGCAACTTGAGCTCTGTGAGCTCATGTGTGGTCATCCTGTAGGGTGCACGAGACACTAGCTCGGCACTAGGCACCAAGGCGATGTGGAAGTCTACCTCTCTGCGAGGTGGCATACTTATTAACTCAGGTGGAAAAACACTGACAAACTCCGTCAAGATAGGATGGTCATCTAATGATGCCTCAGTCTCATCCTCAGATATGTCGCTAACAGTGATAGCAAACAACTAACATCCCTTTCGTATGCAACGCTTAAGCTACTGAGCGGATATCATACGAACTATCGTGGGCTTCTGAATGACCACTACCTCGGTTGACGTGCCATGATCATCTAAACAACTAATCATCTTTCGACGACAATCTAGCTTAGCTCTATGAGATGCAAGCCAATCCATGCCTAAAACTACACCATAGGATCCTAAGGGCATATCCCTAAGGTCACATACTATAGTGAAGGCACCCAAAGATATCTCACAACCCTGAACCAAAGCATCTATTGACATCTTGGCTCCTATGGCCAACACAACCTCCGACCTATCGCCCTGCCTAGAGGCCACCAACCAGCAACACTCCACTAACTATGGAGATATAAATGAATCAATAGTGCCAAAGTCAAATAAAATAGTAATGGGGACATCCCCAATCATGCCTGTTGTCTCAATCATTGAGGCCTAGAAGTCATCCTAGTGGTTATCAACTGCTGCAAACATACAATGGGACTTACCCACATCTCCTACTGTCTGCTCTGATCCTCCTACACGAGGTTGTCCCCCCGTCTTGAAGCCCTGTGGGCACTCTCTAGATAAATATCCTGCCCCACCACAAACATAACATGGGCCCCGAGCCTGTACCTATCCAGTCTGTGTCCTACTACTCTGTTGCTATCCAGTTCAACCAGTGGACCCCTAAGAATCCATGTATGACTGTTGTGACCTAGTGGGTCCCGCAGGTGGTCCCTGTTGTCGTTGATCCCTATGCGAGCCCTACTGCTGCCAACCGTGATTATGACCTCCATATGCCCTCTGCTGGGGCCTGGACCTCTATTGATACTACTACTACTACTGCTATGGAGGCCTAGGAGGTAATAGTGTAGAACTAAATCCTCCTCTTTGTGGTGGTGGTGGTGGTCAACAAAAATTCTGCTGCTGCTGCTGAGCATGATCTTGAAACTGGGGACGTGAGCTCTGACCTCATCCCTGTATCTCCTCTATGATGTATGCCTTCTCAGCAGCCTCACTCAAGGTCTCAGGGTCTGCCATGTGCACTGGTCCTAATATTCCCTTATTCAAACCTCTGATAAATCTGTGAACTAGAAGTTTCTCATCATAGAGGTACTTGGCGTACCCTGACAACTCAATGAACCTACTCTCATATTGCGCAATGGTAGAACCTCGCTGCTACAAGTCGTGGAACTCATCAATTCAACGTTGCCTATAGTGATCTGACAAATAACATGCATTAAAGAGCTCAATGAAGGTGTCCCATGTAAGAGCATCCAAAGATAAGTGAATCTTGCACTCCTCAGTGCACCACCATGTCGTTGTTACGTCTCTCAGAAGGTGTACTTCCACTCATGCCTTTGTCTTGCTCCCATAAGGACGCAACGTAAATTTCCTGTCTAAACTGATAAGCCAAGCCTCAGCCTCAGCTCCCTCTGTGGTCCCTACAAAGGTGGGTGGATATAGCCTAAGTAAATCTTTGATGGGGTCCCCACGATCTCTGTGTCCTCTGATAGACTCATTCATACCATAATCATAAGGCCCGTGATAAACTTGATCTATCCTCACAGCCTCCTCTCGCCTCGCATGATGTGGAGGGCTCCTACTACGTGCTCTGTAAGCTAAACCAACCTCCTTCGTTGTGGTGTCACGTATCTCTACATAAGGCTCTACACGTGGCGCCACTTGCAGTTTGACGCGGGTCTCGACACATGGCTCTACATGCAGCTCCACACGTGGCTCCTCTCATGGATCAACGCGGGGCTCTGCTATAGATGGTAGTAACCTCTCTAACACTGCCTGCAATGCCTGTAAGATCTGTGGCCCTATATCAGGTGCTGGTGGTGCCTGCTACTTTAGTGGAGCTGGTGGCCCTCGACCCTTTGCTGAAGACTCATTCCGTATCTCTATGGACGATGTGGCATGTGAGCATGCTCGCCTAGTTCAGGGAGGCATCCTACAAGAACAAGGTATCCACAAATCAATTGAAAATGTGGAATAAGTAATGCGCCCAAACAGCCCCAATGTTTAAACTTGGGCTTTGATACCAAATGTCATGCCTACATTTCCCATGCGGTCACGACATGCAACACACACGTCATGTCCACATTTGTCATGTGGTCATGACACGAAATATCAAAAAAATTCTACGCATCCCTAGATACCCCCTCGCACGCATCAGCATGCTCGGTGGCAATACGCATAAGGCATAAACATGTCAATC
Organism: Cunninghamia lanceolata; assembly: GCA_027924645.1. Classification (NCBI taxonomy): domain Eukaryota; kingdom Viridiplantae; phylum Streptophyta; class Pinopsida; order Cupressales; family Cupressaceae; genus Cunninghamia; species Cunninghamia lanceolata. Next base: position 3,551,174 of record BSBN01000639.1, read on the forward strand.
AAATTTGGGGTAATGCAATCACATGCGCAATCCCCTGCGTGATGATAGCTGACTAAGGGGGTCAATGCGACATGACGAGCATTGCCATTAGGGTTAGGATGGATTGATAAAACCTAAGTTTTCCTAAGTGGGTGACAGGATTTCGATACGAATCGAAATCAAAATCCTAATTCTAGAGCATAAAATAATTAAATAACTACTTAACTAAAACATCAAGTTTGGGGAAACATAAAAAATATTACTCATCACAAGGGTTAAGTCGCCAAAGGAAATTAACCCCAATTCCCGAAAAAATTTGACAGCATAACGCCTCTAGAGCGTGTATAAGAATTATTCTAATAATAAATTTCTAATCAAAGGCTCCCTAAGCTTGCTAAAATTGATTAAATTTGAGAAAATTACGCTAGGGATGTTAATCGTCATACTAAGATTCTCTAGACGATTTACTAGGTTAAATAAATTTAATAACCTTCGATTAAATCCCCACATACGATTAATTAAATTGAATGAATTTTGAAAAAAAAATAAAGTTACATTAAATAAAATTCAAAGGACAACTTATAAGAAAATTTAACCCCAAATCTAATAAATTAAATCAATGTCTTCCCTCTAGCTCAATTAATTAAACTCTTAAAGAACCAATACAATTAATTAATAGAATTTATCCGTAACCTTTAAACACATGAAATAACATTTAACAAATTAAAATTACTAAAAGAAAACCCACTCTTAAATAAATCTTCCCCATTTTCCCCATGAAGTCAAGGCATCACAATTAAAATAAATAAAAAGAATAATAAATCGCTAAGTCAAAAAGAGGGAAGAAAATAAAAACTAATTTAAATCCCCTTGCCCTAATAGACTCTCCCAATAAAATATTACTTTCTTTATGGAAAGAATAGAAGAAAACCCTAACTCTATACAAAAACACTCCTATTTTCTTTTCTCTATTTTTCTCCTCTCACTTTCTTTTTCTCTCAAACCCTCTCTCACCTTGTTTTCTCATTTTGTTGCTAGTTTTATGCTCAAGCCAGCCATGGCCACCACAAGAACGGAGGTATACTCATAAAATATAATCATATGTGGAGACCCTTTTTTTAGCACACATATATATATATATATATATATATATATATATATATATATATATATATATATATATATATATATATATATATTGGTAATAACCAGAGGTATATTGAAAAATTAAAGTCACGAAAAATGTCTTGGAGATAGCAAAAAAATAGGCACGCCAAGGCAAGATAACAATTGCAATAAACTAGATTTCACAGCAAAGGCTCTGAAGCCTCGCGACACTCTACGTAGGGATGTGAGGATTTTTCATGTTGGCTAGGCTCCCCCTCTGCAGCACTATGAGGAATCAGGATGGCAAACAGTGAAAAGCAGGAAGTATCAAAAGATGGAGAGGGCAAGGATGGCATCTATCGAGAAACTTAACCAGGCTAGGGCTTCAGGAGTATGGGCCATCCCAATCACCTCCAAAACTCTTGCATTCGCATCTGGAGCAAATTGTGTCACCTTAGGTCAGGAAAGGATCCTCGATGCCCAGCGACCTTTAGCCTCTTACCCATCTCATCCATTCCGAAGGAATGCAGAGGGTTTTTTAAAACTGGCCCTCAGAAATCTTCACCTGGAAACAAACCCTAACACAAACAGGAGAATGGACTGCGCGGCTCCTCACCAGAGACCATTTCCTAAAAACCCTAAATTCAGCATTATGATCCCTAACCGTCTTGGGAGGAGCAATGACCAGGAAGCATTTCACGACTAGGGAAACCCTAGGCCCCCTTTGACAGCCCTACAAAAGAACCCAATGCAATTGCCAAACTCTACGGCCGAGGAGGAGAAAATGGTGATAAACATCAGCAATATTTACACATAGGGTTTAGGGAATCACTGCAGAACTCATGGTCTCTTTGTCCGTTGGTGTGGTTTTGGGTCACCTGCGAATGAAATTGCTGAATGGATCCAAGCTCTTTACATGGACCAGGTAAGTATCACTGTCGTATCTGAAGGATTTATATTCATTGATTGTAAAAATGTGGACTTAAAAAAGGAATTCTTGCTTAGTAAAAACCTACACTATAAAGGGTGCAAATTTTGAATATCTAGAATGGCTCCTGAACTTTGATCCCAACAAACTTAAACTCAAAAGATGGGTTAAGTTACCTAACCTCCCAATAGAGTTTATTCACAGTAAAATTCTGAGAGAAATTGGCAACCTTCTGGCTGAATTTGTAGGGTTAGAAGAAGGATTCCTATCTCAATTTGTTGTCACCCTTTTAGTTAAAATGGACATAAGCAAACAAAACCTAAAACCTTTTGATATTAAAACCAATTTTGCCACTTATTGCATCAACCCTATATTTTCTAATGTCCCTTTCCATAACAACATTATCAACAGGACCGCAACAAAACCTACTAAGAAAAATTTAAAACCCCAATCTATGGATGTCAATATCAAATTTAATGATAAGAAAGGAGGTTTTATTGTGGAATCTCAGAAGAAAGATCCTCCACCATCACAAATGCACCCTATTCAAAGTAAGAACTTAGCGGGGCTTAGTCAACCCCCGAGTATGGTTGCATCTTTGCCTAAGATTTGCCCAAAATACACTCCAGGTGGCGAAGGGAACATTAAAAACCATAGCAATGACCTTTCTCGAAGTAAGAACCTAGCACGAGCTGATCTAGGTAAAAATCTCCCTGAAGGAGACAAATCTCGGAAGCAGAACCTTGAAGATATGGGAAGGATGGTACTCGAGGAAGGAGAACTGCCAAAAGGGGACCTCAGTCGCATCTGCCCCACAGTAGGGGAAGAAAGTGCAGAACTAGAGGTTTCAGAGACCCCTGACTGGGTCCCAAACTCATATGAACCAGAGGAAAGTCTTATTGACCCCAAAGGCCAAAAGAAATCCATAGGTATGAATAACCAAATAGATCTAGAAGAAATCTATGATGAGATCCTAGGGAAAACAATTGAGGAAGCAGTAGTAGAGGAAGCCAACAAAGAGAAAGAAAAGCTTATTACTAAGATACTGGAGCTTGAGGATTAGGAGAAAGAGAAGGGTATTTATGCAAAAGCCCTAATGGAACCAAAATGCAAAAAGCTGGAGATAGCAAAACAAAAACTAGGAATTGCTCTAACTGATTTCAGTAAGGAAACCCTAGATTGCACCAAAAACAGTAAAAAAAAGAGGAAGGAAATCACTTTATGAACTGAGAGAGAAAGATGGAGAGGCAACAGATCAAACCAAGATCACTGAAATGTTTAATGCTAGGAAGGAGAAGTGCCTTCCCCAGGCACCATGAGAATTAATACTTGGAATGTTAGGGGAATCAATGTCCCTAACAAACAGTGGATCTTAAAACGTTGTAGCTCAAACACCAAACCTACAATACTAATGCTCCAAGAAACTAAACATAACACTGAAGAAATTGATACACTAAAGAAAAAATTAGGCATTTGGGAGCTAGTTGGAGCCCCAACTGAAGGAGCTTCAGGAGGCCTAGGGTAATCTGGGATCCCAGGGCTATTTCATTTTTAGTATTAAGCAGAAGAAAGAATTAGATGAGTGGTTATGTCAAAAGCATTAGGAGTAATCTTAACTTTATACTCTTCAATATATATGGTCCTACCTAGAACCAAGAGAAGAGAGCAGTTTGGAGAGAGATAGAACAATTCATGATGACTTTACAAGATTAGATCTGCATTTTGGGTGGAGATTTCAATGCCATCCTGGATCCCAAAGAAAAGGCGGGAGGATTAGCAAAGATGCCCACAGCTGCATATGACTGCAAGGATTGGGTCCACATAAATAATCTTATGGAAATTAAGACTACATAGGACAGTTTTACATGGAATAACAGGAGAATAGGCTTTAGCAATATAACATAAAAACTTGACAAATTTCTATTTAGAGGTAATTGGGATCAACTTCCTTATAATCTAACGGCAGAGATCCTACCATACTCGAACTCTGATCATTTTCTCGTCCAGTTGTGTATCTCAGAAGATAGCCAACCCAAACATTGCCCCTTTAAATTTGAGCATTTGTGGCTAAAAGACAATAACCTTTTAGATTTAATTGAGCAATGGTGGAAGGAAACGATGGTATCTGGATCTAAGCTCTTCTATCTAATCTCCAAAATGAAAACCATTAAAAGCAAACTTCTCAACTAGAATAAGAATAACTTTGGTAACATTTTCGAGATTAAAGTCAATTTAGAAGAAGAGCTAGAAAACCTCAATCGAAAGGTTATTGCTAATGGCATGGATGGAGACCTATACCTAAGAGAAAAACAACTAAAATCTAACTATGAAGATATATTGTCCAAAGAGGAAATGTTCTGGCGTTAGAAATCTAGGGAAACCTGGCTGGAAGCTAGAGATAAGAACACGAAGTTCTTTCATAACAGTACTAAAGCTCGTAGGAACATGAATAGAATCACTAAAATTAAGGGTGATAACAATACTTGGATCGAAGATCCACAGCAAATTGCAGTGGAAACAGTCAGATATTTTGAAAAACTTCTCAACAATCGAGAAGGATCAAACATGCTACATCAACAAGCCATTCTACATAACATCCCAAGGATCATAACTGATGACCAAAACAAAGCTCTGAATGCAAAGTTTACCAAAACTGAGATTGAAATGGCAGTCTCCCAAATGCAGCCGGATAAAGCCCCAGGACGCGATGGCTTCCCAACCCTCTTTTTTTTCAGAAATGTTGGCATTTCATAGGAGATGAAGTAGTGGAAGCACTTAAAGGAGTGATAAATTCTGGTAGCCTCCTAAAAGAAGTAAATAACACATTCCTCACACTTATTCCTAAAAAGGAAAAGTCAGAGAATTTTGGGGACCTGAGACCTATCTCTCTATGTAACACTATATATAAAATACTCACGAAGACTATAGCTAATAGAATTTAGAAGGTACTACCAGACATTATTAGTGATGAATAAATTAGATTTGTCTTGGGCAGATCCATATATGATGGAGTAATTATAGCCCAAGAAACCATTCACTCCATTCAACACAACAAAAACCCTAGTATGTTAATCAAATTGGATATCAGTAAAGCTTATGATAAGGTTGACTAGCGTTTCCTTTGCAAAACCCTAGAGGATTTTGGATTTGCGAAGCAATGGATAAATCTCATTTATGAATGCATATCTAGTCCCAAGATCTCTGTCTTAATCAATGGAACCCTGGAAGGTTTTTTTAGTATGTCAAGAGGACTAAGACAAGGAGATCCAATGTCTCACTTCCTCTTTATTATAATGTTAGAAGCTCTAGGGAGGATGATCACCAATTATAGGGAAAAAGGTAAAATCTAAGGAATTAAAATCACCTCTGGACTAAGCCCCATAACCCACCAATAGTTTGTGGATGACACCATGCTCTATGGTAGAGGTAATAGCAAAGAAACAAGAACTTTTCAAGAAATCTTAAACTCCTTTACCAAGGCCTCAGGCCAGGAAGTCAACGCTGATAAATCATAAATTTTCTTCTTCAACACAAACCTCAAAATAGAGGGAGAAATATGCAGAATCCTGACCTTCAGAAGAGGAGAATTGCCCTACAAGTATTTAGGTCTTCCAATTGACAAAAGCAATAAAACAAAAGATTTATGGGACCATATTACTTCTAAGATCAGAAAGAAAGCTAAGTCATGGAAGGGCAGGTGGTTATCTTCAGCCGGAAAAAGTCACAATATTAAAATCTGTCCTCTCAGCAATACCAGTTTATCAACTATCATGTATGAACCTCCTAGTAGAGAAACGAGAAGAAATTAACAAAATCCTAAGAACATTCCTCTGGCAAGGAACATAGGATAAGAAAAGAATGGCATTAGTAGCTTGGGACAAAAATATGTAGACCTACGGAAGAAGGGGGCTTGGGTCTGAAAAATATCAAGGAACAAAGCAAAGCTTTAGGACCTAAACTAATATGAAGAATGTATAAACAACCAAACCTAAAATGGGTAAAAATTCTTATGAACAAATATCTTAGAGGAAATGAATCTGCCTCTCTCTTTCGGATGGCCAACCCCCCAAAGGGTCCCGACTCTGGAATTTTATGATGGATTGCAAGAAACTCATCATGGACAAACTGACTTGGAGTCTTGGTGATGACAATCAAGCACTTTTCTGGGATGACTCCTGGGGAGGGTTTGAGTCGATTAATAGCCTGGTCAACCTGGAGGATGCAAGAAAAACCCTTGAATCCCAATGGGGGAAATATGTGAGAGATTACATAGATTTCCCCAACAAGGATGCCAACCAAGGATGGAAATGGAAAACACTGGAAAATGTGAACATCCCAAATAGTGATAAAAGGAAATTACTTGATATACTTAGCGAGAGGAATTTATCCTTCTTAAAAGGCACCGACAAATTGGTATGGGATGGTTCCAAATCAGGAGGCTACAACACAAGAGAGGGATATAAAGTTTTAATCAAACAACAGCTCGGACCTAAAATGACATTACCACTGAGATTGTGCTAGGATAAGAAATGCCTCCCAAAAGCAAGTATGTTCTCATGGCTAGCCTTACAGAAGAAAATACTAACAGCTGAAATATTTACTAAAATGGGATTTGAAGGGCCCAATAGATGCCCCCTATGTGAGGAGGAGCAGGAAACAACATACCACATTCTACTCAATTGTCAATTCTCTGTCAAATGTTGGAATTGGTTATGCAGTAAGCTAAGCTGGGTAACAGTCCTTCCTAATAACATTTTAGACTTGTTTCTATGTTGGCCAGACATTCATAAACAAAGCATCTATAATATACTTTGGATAATAACCCCCTCGGTCATGATCTGGGAGCTATGGAAGGAAAGAAATAAAAGAATATTCAAGGAGAAAAAGATGACTTTTGAACAACTCATTTCCAAGATTGAAGCTATTATCACTAAAATTACTAATAGTAGGGTTCCTAATCCTAGGAAAGAAGCCATAATGTTATACTGGGATGAAAAGATGCATGATAGATGGGTAGGATTAAAATTGCCCCCTGTGGGACTAGGTAACCACAAAACCTCCAACAAAAGAAAAGAATGCAAATGGCAACCCCCTAAAAAAGGATGGTTCAAGCTAAATTTTGATGGTGCATCCAGAGGCAACTCGGGAATTGCAGGTATAGGCTATGTTATCCATGATTGGGAATTGAAGGAAGTAGCTGCTATCGCCAAACCCCTAAACAATGCAACAAATAACATAGCAGAATTATTGGCACTGATTGAGGGACTCGGATTGTGTAGAGATTTGAAAATTGAGAAACTTGTAGTGGAAGGAGATTCTGCGATTACTATTAATGCCCTAAGACAAGGCAGCATGCCTAACTGGAGACTCAACTCCCTCCTCTCCATTGCCATTGATATCACTACCTCTTTCAGAAAATGCATATTTAACTACATCTTCAGGGAGGGCAATGTTAAAGCATATAACCTAGCCAATAAAGGTGCTGATGGCACTTGCTTAACCATTAAATACAACTCTTAATTAAGATTGCCAGCTCTAAATTCTAACTGCGGGTTCCCCGGGCTAAGGAAGTCAAACAAGTTAGTCTAATCTACTCTTAGGCTTGTTTCAATCCAATCTCCCCTCTTCTTCGGATGCTTTCAAATCGGTTTATTTATTTTCATTTTATACATGCATATCTCTCTCTATATGTATATGTATATATGTATATGTATATGTATATATGTATATGCATATGTATATGTATATATGTATATGTATATGTATATATATATATATATATGTATATGTATATGTATATATATATATATGCAAATGTATATATATATATGTGTGTGTATATATATATATATACATATATATACTGACATGTATATATATGTATATATATTTATATATTCTTCTCCCTGTTTTAACATTTTCACCCTTTGTCATTAATATGCATATTATCACAGTCTTGCACAAGTTCATTCTTTAAAACACTTCATTCGGCTTATATTCATATTCCTAAAAAAGTATACCAGAGTTTGTTCTACAAAACAACTTTCTACAGCTAGACTACTTTATCATTGGAGAATAGTTCTATATGAGACCCTATTGGACCTCTACTAGAATATCTATACAGAGTATTCGTGACCTCGCAGGGTCTGCAAAATCAAGCCATTTTATGGCTTCTTATAAGCATTCTTTCAGTAATTTCAACAAAAAACAAACTTTTCTAGACTTACTCTCTGTCATACTCAAGCAGTCGATGGTTAAATTATCCCACCATGCATATCCCTCTTCAGCAACCAACCCCAAGACTCTCTTGATAAAATTCACAGCTATCTCCGCCATCTCTTTAGCCACCATTAGGTCCGGTCCCTTGAGGTCAAGAATGAACGAGTAAAGTTTCACCACTACATCTAGATCATTCAGGTTAGCCATATCCCACGGCCTAGGTATCCTAATTCCTTCACTAGCGGCTTCCAAGGTTTTCCCCAATTCTCCCAGGTGCTCTGGATAGAAGAGACCCCTCATAATTTGTTCTATCTACACCTTATCAACCCCCAGCTCCAATAACATAGCCAACACTCATGAAGTCACGTCAGTATCAACTCGATACCTTTCTGCCTCCTCCATAAACTTCCTTCCGACTATCATCCTGATGGCACCAACTATAAGCTCATCTGAGCTTTGAAGCATGCGTTGCAGACAAAGCAATGTCACAAGACCAAGAAAAGCCATCAGGCGCATGGTGCTGACCAATCTCATTGGGGTCTCCATTCCCCCGCATATGATAGCCTCCGAAGTAAAGATCATTGTGAATCTTACTGGCATTGGAATGGAGGGGAATTGTTAGCAATTAAAGTAATTATGGATTTGTCTAGACTCTCCTCCAACTGCTTACGAATGTTGGTTTTAATTTTAATGATCTTTTGCTCCTTTTACCTATGCCAACCTACCCTAAAACGTGTCACCTAGGCAAAGCTCTTATTAATTACCCATATATATATAGTTCTCTCACTCAGTCCTTCAGACTATCACAATCATGTTAACAATCCAATTCAGCATGTGATCAACCTATCTGTGATGGGTTGATATATTTGTAAAGAGCAAAGGGACAATCACGTGCTTCTTCATGCCTAAATAGTTGAAGATTGTGTTATGATTACCTATCCTTCAGTAATCTTCAATATTGATTTGCTCTTCCAGGCTAGAAGTAGTTCAGTATCAGAAAGGCATGTTTTAAAATCATTGAGATTAATGCCTACATGCGTGAGGTGATGATGTGAGCTGACATTGCTATTAAACACCTATTACATCATTAAGTTAACAGCTTTTCCACTTGACTGATAGCTACTCACCGCTCATTGATTATCCTGATATGACAGGTTAAGGATCTATCTAAGGATTTTGTTTAAAGGAAAGGTTTTAGTAAGCTAATGAATCAGTAGCCACTTTCCTGTGGCCAACCACACTTAACTAGAGAAGAATCCTATTTTCTACTCAATTACAAATATTTACAAATTCATATACATATGCATGAGTATATTTTAAAATGAAGAAAAAGGTAAGACGTTCATTCACTATCACCCTCCTAAGCTTTGACTCTTAGGCAATAACCACTTTTGATGTAATGTTGGTAGTATCCGTAATTAGTCTTAAGGGGATTTATTTATCAGCAGCTAACAAGTTTTATGCAGGAACCTTTGCTAACATAAGAATTAGCTTGGGAAGACACTGGTGTGTGTGACAGGACTCCTCAGGTGTACTGTAGTAGCAGTGAAGGAAACAGATCCCTCATGAGCAGATACCTGTAAGAACTCGAACAGGAGGGTGCCCAATGCGAACAACATGAATCTACCCAAAGTTATCCCGGGATGAATGGGGTACATCAAGGAATAGCAGGAAGATTGGCTCATATGAAGAGCAAGGACTACGATTGTAATTCTTATCTTTGTAAAAAGAGGATTTTCCTCAAAATGAACTTTCTTGCATACTGACAAGAAGCTATGTAAACTAAATTTTGTACTGGACTCCACGAGTCTTAGGCAACATAGGAGGTTTTCTTCACTCTGTTCTTTCCTACCGGTGCCCGCACTGAATAGAGGTGTACTTTAAATTCTATTTAATAAAATATATTTCTGGCCTCGGCCTCTTACCCATAAAAAAAATTGGAGGTATATTTTTATATTGCTGCAAGCTAGATGCGTATACGCTGTAATATATATATATATATAAAATAAAATAATATGTTGCAGGTTAAGCAAGGCTGAATGGCTAATCAAAGAGGAGCAATGGGTTCTAAAGAGGGGCTGCCGCTGTTTCATGCAGCCGTAGTTTTTTTTTTAAATTAAGGAAATCAACATATTTGGGGGGGCGGACACCCCCCACCTTCCCACCGTATGGTGGGAGGATGGGGGGGGTTCGTCCCCCCCCTTTTTTTTTAAGAACAATGCTTAGGGGGACACGGTCATACCACCACTCCCCCTGCTTCAAGCGCAGGTGGGGCAGTGGCACGCCCCCCCCGTCTTTTGACAGTTAAAAACAATATCATAATAAGGAAAAAAAATGTCGCTGCCCTCCAGTAGGGTTTTCATACTTTTTTTTTGTTTGTTTATTATTCTTTTAAAAAAAAAACATTATATATATATATATATATATATATATCCAGGGATGTATACATAGATTTCTCAAGAACACTATATTTTCCAACAACACAAAATATATTTATGTTATATATATACATGTGTGTGTGTGTGTGTGTGTGTGTGTGTGTGTGTGTGTGTGTGTGTGTATGTATATATATATGAAACTCACAAATTTATCAGTTAGAACAAATACTTTTTTTTAATCCAACAAGCTATAATGAACACACACACACACACATATTTTTATTTTTATTTATATATAGATAATTCTCTCTCTCTCTCTCTCTCTCTATATATATATATATATATATATATATATACACACACACACACACACACACACACACACACACACATAAGAATATATTCTCACAAAGACAATATTCTCATTTTATGGTAAAGTAAAAGAATAGGTTAAATACTAACATGAAATACTTCTTTTTATTTGTCAATACATATATAAATTTATTTTTTATTTTTTCTAAAGAAAGCAACACTAGATATATATTGTTTTTGCAACAATGAGCTTTAAATCAACAACACAACTTATTTATTTTTTTGTTTTTGAATAAATCAGCAACTTCATAAATTTCAATTTCTTAAATACACATACAAGGAGAACCAAAATAAATATAATTTGTCTACATTACATCAAGGGAAAATAATACATTTTTGGTAACTTCTAAACTAGAGAGTGCACAAATAAAATCATTTAAACTTTACAAAATAAGAGAGGGTAAATTTTTCTTTCTCTCTTTGACAAACTATACAAAGGCTAAACATGGCCAAGGCTCTCAATAGCCAAAAGAAAACTACAATGGACACAACTTTATAGCTCTTCCTCCAAGCTTCCAAGCCAACAACAACCTGCAAGATACAAAACAAAGGAAGGAAAATGAGCCACGTAATACCACTCTCCTCCTTACCATAGACTCACTAATGAGTCACCCCTAAGCTTGGAGGTCATCCACACACAAGGTTCCTTCACTCCACATCACAACAAAACACACATCCAATAAAACATGAAAAATACCCAAGGATTTTAACACAACACAAAACTCATAAACATGAGTTTGAAGGGGTAGGGGAGTGAACATCACTCTACTCAAGAGGCCACTCCAATATCTCAAAATAAACTCAACACAAACAAGGCCTCAAGCCCAAGTTTTTATACCAAGAATCACATATATTTCTCCATAGCTCTCAAGCCATACAAAATACTCATACTCATAGTCTTGCCCTCAAGGCCAAAAAATCAAAACTAGGAGGAGGTTCACTCCTCCCCCACTCCACACATGTTGAGCATTTTTCCCAAATGGAGAGGCTCTTACAAACACCCTTAAAAAGAAAACAACATCAACAAAATGCAAAACTCACACCAACAAACACATAAGTAAAGTAAATTACATAAGGAAAGGCCTCGTGCATTGAATCCTACCTTAAATAGCCCAACAAGGAAGATAGTTGAAGTAGAGCCCTTCCAACTCCACCTCCACCTCCAAGTCCTTCTCCAAATGTGCCTCCAAAAACCTTCTAACTATCTCTCTCCAAAATTCAAATAAAATAGAAAATGTAATGAAATCAACAACCCTCTTCCTCTTTTCAAGAGGGATTAAAATAGGCTCTCCTCATAGGCCTTGAGGAATGAGAAGGTGACACATGTCACCTTCTCCTTCCTCCTCACATCCACTTGCAAGCTTTATGGAATGTGGGGGTGACACATGTCACCCTCCCATTCCACCAAGTCTTGCCCCCTCCACTTGTGCTATCTCACACATGTGTGAGAGTAAGGTGGAGCCCAAAAAGGATAAGGGTACTCCAAGTGTCCCAATCCTATCCTCCCATGAAAGCCCACAAAACCCTGAGGTGCTCTCACCAATGTGAGAGCCTTGGAGTTGGGTCCTCCACAATTAGGGGTCTTGAAGACTCCCCAAGCCTTCAATGCAAGGTACCCCAATGCTTGGAATGAGGTGGATAAGGTTAAGTGTTTGACCCAACCTTCCACTCCTTCCCAAACTTTCATTTTCGTCACTTTACTTCAGGGAGAAGTTTAAGTGACCAAATGGGAGTTATATTAGGGTTAGATAAGCTCAAATGGTCCCTAGACCCTAGGGGTAAAACTCAGAGTCACTTTTAACCCATTTTGAGCACCTTAGGGTGAGTAAAATCACATGAAAAGGGGTCACAAAAATAAAAACTCAAAAATGAAATGAAATAACATTATTCCTTCACAACACTATAATAAAATCAATTGAAAAAGGGTGGACCTAGCCCAAAAGACACCATACACAACATTACGAAAATTCATCAAGCATAACACAGTTGATCTTGGTTCCTCTTAGGACTAGATTGACTTAACACGGGATTTCACAAAATGTGTGGGATGATCTTCGATTATCCGTGGCTTGGTTAAAGCACTTGCGCACTTAAACAAAAGATTAATCTAATTATGTATATCATAGCTGAAGCAAGGAAAAACATACACTCACACCATCGCATAATCAAATAAAACATCATAAAAATCACATCATAATTAGATTCATAATTTACATTTTTATAATCCATTTCAAGATAAAATCGCATAATAAACCATAGCATAATCTCGCAACTAGTATCTCAAATAATATCATAATGCATATCACATGTCAAATCATCATCAGTGAATAAAAATCGGGATCTAGTCTCACCACAACATACTAAACATATCTAACCAAAATAAAAGCATATAGTCTAATAATTCTTCATATCAGGATCAACAGTCTCCAAAAGTCTAAAATGTGTCTCCAACAGTAATATGAAATGAGCAAAAATAAGGGAGTGAAATAGTAGGCCTCACAAGAACCTGTTACTTTGGATAGGACAAAATGGTTGGATTTCATAATCCAAGATGGCATGTTGTTTAGAGGAAGTCAGTTGTGCATTCCAAGGAGTTCCATGAGAGTGAACCTAATTAAGGAGAAGCATAGTAGAGGATTGGTTGAACACTTTGGTCGAGATAAGACCATTACTATTGTTGGTGAAAATTATTATTGACCACAGTTGCAGCAGAATGTGAGGAAATTTGTGCAGAGTTGCAGAGTGTGTTAGATGGCAAAAGGAACAAGTTAGAATATAGGGCTATATCAGCCATTACCTGTACCAGAGAAGCCATGGGATGATATCAGTATGGATTTTGTTCTTAGTTTACCAAGGACACAGAGAGGACATGATTCCATATTTGTGGTGGTGGACGGATTCTTGAAGATGACACATTTTATTCCTTGCAAGAAGACTAATAATGCTGTTCATATTGCAGAGTTATTTTTCAGGGAGGTGGTGAGATTACATGGTTTACCAAAGAGCATAGTTTCATATCGAGATACCAAGTTTGTTGGTTATTTCTAGAGGACATTGTGGAAAAAGTTGAAGACAGATTTGAAGTTCAGTTCTGCACACCATCCACAGACTGATGGACATACCAAAGTGGTGAATAGGAGTTTGGGTAACCTGCTACAATGCTTAGTAGGAGATAAGCCCAAGGGATGGGATTTGATTTTACCACAGGCAGAATTTGCTTACAACAATTCTATCAATAGGAGTACTGGTAAATCACCATTCCAGATTGTATATGGGAATAGTCCAAGAAATGCTTAAGAGTTAAGGAATCTGGACAAAGGAGAAAAGACAAGTGCTGAGGCTGAAGACTTTGTAGAACACATGAAGAATTTGCATGCAGAGGTGAAAAAGCACATTAATAAGATGAATATTTAGTATAAGGCTAAGGCAGATCAGAAGAGGAGATATAAGGAATTTCAGGTAGGAGATGAAGTCATGGTTCACTTGAGAAAAGAAAGGTTCCCAATTGGAACATACAATAAGCTGAAAATGAAGAAATTTGGACCATGTAGAATTTTGAAGAAACATGATTCAGGAAATGAATATGAGGTAGAGCTACCGAGTGGGATCAACATTTTCCCTGTTTTCAACATTGCTGATTTATCAGAATATCATGAAGGTGGAACAGAGGATGGACCAACAGAAGAACAGTGGAGTATTCCGGCATCTACTTCAACAAAGGAGATAGAAGAGATCTCAGATAGCCGTGTGGGAAGAAGTACTCAGAACATGCAATATGAAGAATGTCTAGTGAAATGGAAAGTAAGGCCTGTTGAAGATTCTTCTTGGTTGTCTGAGGCAAAGGTTGACCATTTGAGTTTTCCTCACACAAACACCTGAGATGTGACAGGGTCACTTCTCAAATTACCCTGGGTGTCTAATGCAGGAGCATCCAGTGGTGTAAGGGTGATATTGCATCACCCCAAAAAAGATGTGTTGCAAAATTATCAATGTTCTTTCTATTTCTTTTCAAAATTTGTGGTTCTGGTTCCATAATCGCTTGAATAATGATGTAGAACTTTTAGTTTTTCTAAACTGCTAAAAATAGCAACCTACTATTTTAGGAAAGTTTGCATTTGGGCACGGATTGAAGCAAAAATTTACAGGAAGCTTCGTAACTGAAAAATAAGACCTTTGGCAAAGGAAGCACGCCAAGATCATTTGCGAGCTGAAAGATATTAAAGTTTCTATTTCCTGAAAAACTCTTGAAACTTATTCAAACTTAGGTTTGAGGCACTAAACGACCCCGTACAGGCCTGAAAATGGTCAAAATTGGCAGAGCAGTCTCTTTGCGCGTAGAGCACTTTGTGAGATTTCTGACGCAAAAAAACGGTTCATCAATCAGACACCCGGATCAAAAGTTATGGCTCCTGGAAGTTGACCTATTTTTGGAGGGAGATGCAAATTTCAAAATTAGGTTGCTGGCTGCCAAAAAGACTATTAATAACCATTTTTGGGAACACTGGACAGTAGTGGACTTAAGGGGAAAATGTAGAATCAAGAATAGGTGGGAAAATAAAACCCTAGCTGATTTGGGGTTACAGAAGGCAGATGATTCCAGAGTCTTGTGATAGGAAGCTGTAATGTGTTGCAACCTGTGGAGGGTTAATTCCTCTGATTGTATTTGAGCTTCTGTAATGTAATAAGTTGTCCAAATCAATAAAAGAAAGTTCTATTTTCTGTGTGCAATTTCTGTTGTTGTGTGTTTTATGATTTACCCCCTTCATCACTAGCTTATCCACCATTTGTAGTCTTTACAAACTATCAATGACAAATAACGTTTTCTATTTTTTATTCTAACATTGTTTGTAACAGTTAACATTGTATGTTAGCATTAACATTTTCTAAACATTTTATGTTAACTATGAAATATGTTATCATAGTAGCATCTTATGCTGACTGCACTTTCATGTAACTGTAACATTTAATGTTACATTTTCTGTAATTGCCCCATTATTTCTAACCTCTAGTAGTTAGGGAGATCACCAGGCCTACCTCGTGCTTCAATGGAGGAGTACATTTTCTTTTTACGATTTTAAACTAGGAGGTTATTTTTGTAAATTTATAGTTGACGGAACGCTGATTCCATCACCAACACTATGGTATTGATGTTTTTTTTAACTTGTAGTAATTTTGTTACATTTTTAGGCCTTCAAAGTTAAGTTTTGTATTAAATTTTGATGGGGCATAACTTTCACCCCTGATATCAAAATTTTATAAACTTTTTTTAAAAACTTATCATAATTTCACAAGGAATCTAATTACACATAATTTTTAGATTTGTATATAGCCCATTTTATCAAAAATTATAAAAAGCACTGTGTACTATAAACAATCGATTTAGGCATCCAATCTTAACCAAATTGTAAATTTTCTTGCACATTTTCTAGGGACCTAATCTTAGTTTTGATCAAATTAGGGAGGTTGTCTTATGTTCTTGCCTCTAATTCTATAACATGGATCTAATCCTAACTCCATTTAATTACTATGTGTAGAAACAACAAATTGAAATCCAACTCAAGAAATTGGGGTTATATAAGGTCGCAATGGGTTTGGAACCAGAACCTACATCAACTATTGAAAAGAACAAATGGTATAAATGAAGTGATGAATCCTATGGCACATTATGTATGTCTATTTCTCTCAATATTCTCTTTCACTTTGTAATGATGCTAAAATCTTACTTACTAAAACTAGGAACTCAAAAGAAAATGCAATTCTAAATTTGGAAAGAAAAATGATTCAATACTTAAATATTCATAGTTGCATAAAGATAGCAAGTTCCAATAACGAAGTACAAATTTAATCAATCAATAAATTACATTTCCATATACTTGCACCAAAAAGGGTGTTTCAAGACATTTGATTCCATGTTACAAGAGATTGTATCAATATTTCAGTTACTTCAATAAAAGTACAATTACAATTGGGCTTGAGCAAGCCATACAAAATTAATACAAGTATATCCATATGAATCATAAATAAAAGAACCTCTGATCTCAACTGCCGTGACCCCAATGGTCTTGTGCAAGCTGAGGTCAAGAATGTGGTCAAGGTGCTTTTGCCACCCAACCACAAAGTACTAGACTTCCCCGGTTTCCTTCCTAACTCGAAGGAAGCACCGACCCTGCAGGAGGAGCCAAGCAACTTGGAACGGAAAAGGCAGGAGGGAACTCTCGATGCATGCCTAGTGCCTGTATGCATTCCTAAACTATACTAGAAATGGCATAACTCTTGCAATAGGATGTGGCAGAGACATATATATAATTATAGGCTTTTCAAATCCATCTTTTTCAATGGTCTAATAGCTTGGCCAAGCTTAACAAAACAAAATGGTAATCTAGAAAAAGTAGATTACCATCTCTAGAGCCCACATTTGACATCCTGTCTCGGAAGTAAAGTAACTTTCTAAATACAATCATACCATTTACTTAGGAAGAAGAAACCATTTCCACAAGTTAAAGTAATGTTTTGTCTATTGGATATGTTGCCTAAGTTTCAAAATCTGATGGTTTATAAAGATCTTTCGGAAATAGATTTTCTAATTTAGTAAGAAATTACCGTTTGAAACAAAAGTGAATCCTTTAAGTTACTTTGGTGTTGGTCCATTTTTCATCCTATGGTTTAACAATTTTTATTGATAAAAATACATAAGTACATTAAATACGGAAACTAATTTAGAAAGTGTTCAATCAATTAAGTACATTATTTTTCCAATTTGAAAGAGTAATACTAAATTTGTTTATATTCTGAAAACAATATATAACTTGTTTATATGTCAAATATATATATACCCGAAAATATATATAAAATATATATATACACTCAATTACTTGGTTCTGATAGAAATATTGAGTATATATATATATATATATCAGCGGATATACTATGATTGAAATTAGCCAACGAACTGGGGAATTTTCTGGCAAACGATATTATATAGAAGTTTTAGCGAATGATAAAAGACTAGCAAATAGTATAATTTCCAACGAATGATAAAAGACCAACAAATAATATAATTTCCAGTGAATAATCCTCAAAGAAAAACTAACGTTCGACATATGAAAGCACGTTGAAACATAATTTAACTTAATGCATAATATTAAATGTCTTTAGTGGGAGCAACAGTAAAAATCATTCAATAATAAATTACAATGTGCAACATGTAAATTTTGTATGTGATTTTATTATATGAATCGGATGTTCTATATAAATATTTATATATGTATATACTGCTTGTATATATTGCATAAAAATTAATATTTTATATATATATAATATTATAATTTTACTACAATCACAATAGAAAATGCTTTCTCAATAACTTTAGATCTATGTGATAGATAAAAATAGTAATATAAATAGAGCAGTGATATTAAGTTTATAAATATATGAATATATAAAATTGAAATTTTGATAAAAAAAATGATTTTAAGTTTTCAAGAAAAATAATCAAATATATATAAATAAATTATGCATAGGAACTTGGTTTGCTATTCTTTTCTATCTTTTCCTCTTCTTTGTTCTCTCTTTTTGCACTAATTTTCTCTTTAGCTTCCAAATTCCTTGAATATTTTTTTATGTGAATAATGAGAGTTAAATCTTTATTTAAAGATACTTTATTTCCTTTTTCCCCCAATTTCTTTCTATTTTCCTAGTTTCTGATTTTTGAATGGTTTTGTCTTTTTCTATTTTTGTGTCTTTTTATATTTTCTATCTTTTTATTTTCTTTTTCTAAGTTTTTAATTTCTAATTCTCTCATAAAGTAAATTTTTCTATTTTCAAACTCACATAAAAAGATTGATTTAATTTTGTTACTAATTCTTGGAAATAAATGAAAATAATAATTTTAATTCCAAAAAGACATAAGTTTAATATCTAATATGATTTTAATAATAAATTTGGCATATAACTTATCTCTATAATATTAATAATAATAATAATAATAATATAATTATTTTCCCACATACAATTTAAATAAAATATATAAATATATGTCTATATAATTATATAATTTAATTTACTTTATAACTCACATATCATTTAAAATAAAATATAAAAATGTATATCTATAAAAATATATAATTTAATTTTACTTTATAATATTTTTAATATAAATAAAATAATAACTAGAAAATATAAAGAATCTTTTCTAATAAAATACTAAGGAACAACATTTTATTAAAGCAACACTAATGCATCTACATGCCATCTACATGTGTGTGTACTTGAGAGT
Organism: Cunninghamia lanceolata; assembly: GCA_027924645.1. Lineage (NCBI taxonomy): Eukaryota > Viridiplantae > Streptophyta > Pinopsida > Cupressales > Cupressaceae > Cunninghamia > Cunninghamia lanceolata. The sequence goes on from BSBN01000639.1 coordinate 3,570,432, forward strand.
ATCCCCTCCATCCTAACCCTGTCAGGGAGCTAACCACCTCAACCTTGACCACACCCTTGTCTTCGACAACCTGCAACTCATGAAACTCAAATTTTCATTAATAGGTTAGTGACCAATAGCTGAAGCATAACAATTTATTTAATAAAATAATATTCACTTTATCATTTCAAATAATATTCACTTATTCTATCTTTCAAATTAAAATAAAATTTACCATCTATTTAATTCAAATCAGCATAAAATAAGTGTCTATCTATTTAATTCAAGTCCATTAACTAACATTTATTTAATCCAGACATAATTATCCATAAATAGTTCTAAATATAGTAAGTTCATAATGTATCAGAATTTGAGACATGACACACATTGAATCAACCATTACACCTAATGAAGTAGGATTACATTAGAAAATATGTTTGGTAAGGAAAATGTAATAAGAGGTCATCAATTAGAGAATGAACTAATACGTCCCAATCCAAGTGACTTTAACACAATTCAAGACTTCTTCACAAAACTCAATTTACCAAGGTTCCAACTCAAACAATGTGGAATAGAAAAGAAAGATGAACAATTGGTCTTAAGTGTTTTATCAAAGCTAGGTCCACACAATTCAATGTTTGTTTCTACTTTTCATGCTATAAAGAGTGCTCTTGGTACATGCTTCAATATGCCTTCACTTGTAGATTTTGTTGTTTCTCTAACAAAGGAGCAAGACAAAATCATTCAAATGGGTACACTAAAGTCTACAAAAACACATGCTCTTGTTGCTACTGAATAAAAGGCTTCCAATAATAAGACAAAGAAACAACACAAGGATCAAAATAAGGGACCAAAATCACAAGATCCAACTAATTCATCTTCCTCATCAAAAGGGAAAAATTCTAAGGAGAGGCCCACATGTTATTGCAAGAAACTTGGACATGAAGAACACCATTGTTATAAAAAGGAAACTGATGAGTTAAGACATCTTCTTTAACATAATCAAATCTAATTGCTTACATCAAGGACTGGTGGCTCTCCCTCTTCTCCATCTACATCATCCATAAATTCAAACAAAGACAAGAAAAAGGGTATGGCACTCTTTGCTTCAACAAATTATGCATCACAAAATCACTTCTTGATTCAGGAGCTTCCTATCACATGGCTACATCGCGTGAACTATTTTTTACATTTGAGTCTTGTTCTTTCCCACTGATTATCATGGGGAATAACACCTATGCCAGCTTATGGAAAATGAACTATTATTATTGGTGATGTACTTTATGTTGCTTCCTTATCAAATAATCTCCTTTCCATTTATCAAATCATACATAGTGGCACAATGAAAACAATTGAGTTCACACCAAATTTAGTGATCATACAGGATTTGCATAGTAGAGACATCATTGGTACTGGAGAGGTTGATCAAGATTCTAGGTTATACTTTTTTTGCTTCTTTGGTTTTGATGACTTTGATGGTTATTTGAGTATAGATAACACTGATACCTTCAGATTGCATAAGGAGAATTAGTTTGGTTATTTGAACCTTGGAGTTCTTTCCTCCGTGTCTTGCTTCTTGTAAGATTTGGCTATGGAGATAGCTACCCAAGATCTAGAGGCCTAATGGAAACTACAAAGAAAAGAGAAGATCAATATGATAAGAAAAAATGTATTCCTATCAAAGAATGCAAAGACAATAATATACAACATAATATCACAATACAATATTATATGACATACCTTGCTTATAGAGGCAAAGTAGAGAGGTAGGACTAACTAGGATGATGACAAGTGTCTTAATCCTATGACATGAGACAACTATATGATAAGATCACATGACAACTAGAAACATCTAGAAAGCTTCCTAGGTCAACTTAACATGTTAACATGTGTGAATAGGTCCTAACTAATAACTAGTTAGATAATGTGCCTTATTCACACTACAAAGGGGAAATCAGATAGGATATACCCTTGTTCACACCAATGCCCCCCTTAAGTGCAACTTAGGGAGAATGAAACAAATGAAAGATTCAAAGATGGGTCCCAACTACTAGGCCATGTTAGGTACCCATGTACAAACAATCTCTCGCAAATGAAGAAAAGGAGAAAAATAGGTAGGAAAAAACCCCTCTCCAAAAGAGAGAAAACACAAGAAATGTGCTCTCTATAGTATGAGAAGAACAAAACCCCATGTGAGGAAAAAGTCCCCCCATAAGAGATAAGAAGAAGAGACCAAATATTCCCCCTCAATGTAGAATCTTTTGCATTGATGGTAGATGCTCGACAATGAATGTTGAAGATGATCCAAGAATGTTGAACAACATCCTCCCTTAGGAAGAAACAAGACCAAAGATGTATGTAGGAAGTCTTACCATTCCTGAAAGGAATATGAAGGAAGAAAACTTGAAATGGATGAAGTCTCTGAACTCTGCTCAGATGTCACCATGTTGATGCCGAAAGAAGCCACAATACAATCAGATGTTCCAGGCCAAACTAAAGAAAGTGAAAATCCAAAACCTAATGGAAACTGATGTAGAACATGGTCCAAAGATAATGAAGATGACTCCTCTAAATTTTGCTCAAGGATCTCCAACCTAATGCCAAAATATGACAAATGAAGAGGAGAAGAAAGAACAAGAGGGTATGAAGGTTTCCTCATCACGTTCGAAGAATATGATGCAACTCCATGAGAATCAACATCAAAGAGGAGATGAATGTCCTCAATGGTGTCCTCTAAGTCTGTAAGATGGGACTCACAAAAAAATATGTAATACCTATCAAGTACTCATCCCAAGTAGCTATATTTGGAAGATGATGAATGTCCCACTACACTGAATCACCGGAAACCATGGATATAGCAAGACTAAAGTCTGGAGATGCAATAAGAGATGAGGGAGGAGATGGAATATCAACACATGTCTCTAGAACCTTAGTTGATGTAATAACACCAAGATTTAAATGACCATACTTCACCTCCTCAAAAGTTTCCACATGAGTGTGAACATCGACCAAAATAACAATAAAAACAAAATGTGAGAAGGTGTACATTCGAGATTGATGATCTACCTCCCTAATTGCAACAATATCTCTACTATGCAAATCCTGAATAATCACAAAATCTGGTGTGAACTCAACACTCTTTCCTACTCCACCATGTGTAATCTGATAGATAGAAAGGATATTGGTTAACAATGAAGGCACACAAAGGAAATCATTGAATAAACCTTCATCCATGTCAATTGAACCTTTCCCACAATCACTCATATATGTGTTGTTGGCCATCAGGATATGTGATGATGAACAAGTCTTAAATGAACAGAACATACTCTGTGATGGAGCCATATGACGTGAAGCTCCAAAATCAAGAATACATCTTCCTAACTCAGAATCTGTAGCTGCAACAAGTGCTTGCCCCTTTTGTTTGATGAACCCTCGACATAGTTGAAGGTGAATTGACTTGAGTCTTCCTAAGAAGATGCTTCAACTCATCAATATATTTTATATAACATTATTGTTCATCATGCCCCAATTTCTTACAATATGCACATTTAGGATTATCCGTCTTAGGTGATTACCCTTGTGAGGGAGATTCATAATTTGATTGTGTTGTTTCTTGTTGTGGCTTATGCTTTTTCTTTTTTCTAGGATTACTAGACCCCTTCTTACTTTTTGGTTGACTAGCCACCAAAGCTTGTGACTTAGATGGCTTACGAATACCCATTGTGATTAACTTTGCATGTTCAAGCATTGATATTTCTAAAAATGACTCAAATGATGGCATAGTGTAGGCCTTTCCCATAGTCAATCGATGAGTGTGTAAAGTAGAAACAAATGCTACATATTCAGAAGGAAGCTTGCCTAGCACATTGAAGACCAATTGTGCATCCTTCTTATCAAGACCACATTCTTTGAGTTGGGCCTTTAGTTCATTAACTTTTGTTACATAGTCTTGGATATTGTCAAAAAAAATTGGATCTAGATTAGTGAGATCATTATCAATTTGATATTCTCTAACCTTATCAGTTTGATCATACAATTATGCAAGTTTGTCCCAAGCCTCCTTAGGTGTAGTACACTTATCAATATGATAAAGAAGGTCAAGTGAAACAAATGTACGTAGATATCCAAGTGCCTTAGAATTGTTAGTGAGCCATTCCATCCTTGCTTTATCATCCTTTGGTTTTGGTTCAGGTTCAAGATCTATGATTTGGGGTGAATACCCCTTACTCATCAAGGCATTCCATGCATTTGATTTCCATGTTGCATAGTTATATGTAGTCAAATGAGGGAAATTAGGATAACCCATGGAAAGAGCACAAATAAAAAATTAAAGAGAAGATGAACATAACCAAATGACACACCCCCTCAAATTCACTCAATCAATGATTCCCCCCAACAAATTATGATCTTGGAACTTTATACTTAGTGCAATTACAATTGCCACTAGCCAAAAATAACAAAGTGGTCTTTTGATTTTGGTACATGTAAATGCCTAATTATGTCATAAACTAAAAGTACAATTTTGATCTAAAATGAGATCAATCCGATTATAGACATAAGACTAAAAAAGTATGCACTTTCAAAAAAAATTACCAAAAAATGTTACCATATGAGCCTGAACGGAGCCCCAAAAGTTCCCAAAATGAGAATTGCTCAGCAATAATGATGAAAAACTACAATCTTGGAAAAATGAGACACCAAAACCAAAATTCATCTACACCACTATGAATCTTGTGAAATTTTGCCCCAAATAAAAAAATTGCTCCAAAAGAGAAGTCCGGATGACTAAGAACGAGAACTGCAAAGATCAGATGTCAAAACCAAAGTGCATTCTGGAGGGGGGTCTGATTTTGAAAATTCAAATGGACACCAAATTTGGTGAAACTGCTACCAGATTTAGAAGAAAACCAAATGTAGGGGGTTGCCAAATAAATCTGAAGCTTTCGCCAAAAAATCTGCTAAATCTAGAGAAAATTGCTAAATTTGGTGGGGTCGCTAACTTTGGTGGATGTGCTAAAAATTGCCATAAATGACAGATCTGAGTCTCTAGAAAAAATATATTTTTAGGCCACATAGGCCTATGGCACAAGTATAAGGGATTTTTTATTAATAAAAAAATCTTAAATTTTTTTGAAGGCCAAAGGCCTGTTCATAAACGAGTTGCGGGGGGAGGGGTACCCCTACCATGTGGGCCTCCAACAAGGGTCCCGCGGGGGGGTTATTACCCCTACCTCAGGTTCTAATGCTGTGGAGCCCTACAAGGCTACGGGCCCAAGCCGATAGTTTGGGTACCATAGTACCCTATGGGTACGGGTTTGTGCAGGTCTTGCATAATGCCTTTATGATTTTTATTTTTATTTATATTTTCTTTCAATTTTTTTATAGAACTATGCAATAATCTATGAAATATTTTTTGAAAGAATATGTTTTTTTTTAAATTTTTGATTCGTAGAATAATGTACCTAGCAATTTTTTTTTTTTGGTAGGGAGTATTTTGCCGAATATACCTATCCGTATGACCGATAGGGATTTTTTTTTCTTTTGAGGGCCCAAGGCAAAGTGCTCGAAATCTAATGAATTGACATGCAATCTTTAGGTTCCTGGGCCTTCGGGATGCAATGGCAGGGTCAAATTTGACCAAAAATATAGCTACCTTCTAGATCAAGCAACCACCTCCCAACTTCAAACCCTTGTAGATCTTGCCTCCATTGTCTAATTTGGACAAATTAAAAGCTAAAATGACTTTCTTCGACACCTTGAACTTAATGGTGAGCTCAGATTTTCACCAACAAGCTCCAAAATAAACATGCAATACAAAGCCACAAAGAGAAAACCCTCCTAAATTTGGTATTTCTATCAAATTTTTCTGAATCTCCAGGTCATCATATGATGCAAGAGAAGAGCATACTCAAAATTTTAAGATCCACCATGATTTGCATCCTAGATCTCTCAAAAGACTAACCAAAGGCACTCAACAAGCTCTAATACCATGTAAGATTCGGCTATGGAGATAACCACCCAAGATCTAGAGGCCTAATGGAAAGTACAAAGAAAAGAGAAGATCAATATGACAAGAATAAATTGTATTCCTATCAAAGAATGCAAATACAACAATATACAACATAATATCACAATATAATATGATATGACATACCTTGCTTATAAAGGTAAGGTTGAGAGGTAGGACTAACTAGAATTATGACAAGTGTCTTAATCCTATGATATGAGACAACTATAGGATAATATCACATGTGTAGGATAAGATCACATGACAACAAGAAACATCTAGAAAGCTTCCTAAGTCAACTTAACACGTGAACATAATGTGCCTTATTCACACTACAAAGGGGAAACTAGATAGGAAATACCCTTGTTCACACCAACACTTCTTCAGAATTGAGTGTTACTACATCTATTGTTTCCATTGATTCAGGACAACAGGATATTCATATTTGTGTTTCCACTGCAATTTTTTGGGATGCCTCCTTGATGGGTATAGTAGACTTGGTTAATGAATCTCATCTTTCAGATTTGGTAGACACTTTTGATGAGAACCATATCATCATTGTTATCCCCACATCTACATCTTTGGATCCTGTTCTATATTAGCTTTCACATGGAGCACCTGAGTAGCTTTTAGAGATTTTTTTCTTGTCTTTAGATCATGTGCAACATTCAAAGACTTACATTGTTCTTGTCACATGGGAAGATCACATGCACCTATCTGTAATTCTATTTATTCCATAAGGGAGAAATGTTGTTTGACATTTAGGTATCACATTCTACAGTCTTCTTCGAGCACTAGTTAGTTATGTAGGATCTCTCATCTTATAGGGGATCCATAGTCTCTCTTTATCTCTCCTATGGAGGGAACATTTCTTGTACTTTTGTGATAAAAGTAGTCCTTGGGGGTCATGTTGAGTCCTCTCTTCTTCACTTGTACATTCTTATGCATCTTTTCTCTTTTGGAAAGGAGTTTTATTTCCTTTTGGGTTTTCTCCTTTACTCTGCTTGTGAGAATTTGTTTGTACATGGGTGCCTAACATGGCCTTGTAGCTCAGACCCATCATTATCATTGTACTCTTCTCTCTAAGTTGCACTCAAGGGGGGTTGTTAGTGTAAATAGGATCTTTATACATCTAGTTAGCTAATTACCTTTTCTATGTTAGACCTATTCACACTTTGCTTAAGTTTACTTAGAGGTTATTCTCTTATTTGTCTCACCTCGTAGATACTTGCAACATGCCCTCACACTTGTCTCAAGCGAGCTAACAAGTGTTTCACTTTTCGAGGGGTAGTTAGACATTCAATTCTACCTTCCTACCTCCTCTTCCTTGCCTTTATATGCAAGGGTCCTCATTGTAAATCTTATTCACTTTTTATGAAAGTTATTTGGCTTTTGTGGGAGCATACTATCACCTATCCCTCTTATCTCATTATTATTCTATCCATGGTTCCTAAATTCTCTACATTCCCTTGCATGATAATAGCCACATTATAATACCATTGTCATAGAAACAAGCATATCCATTACAGATGGGGAGTAGATACTACTTGAAGGCTAGGGCAATTAGAGAATAGAAGGGCCCGATCCCTCAGTGGTTAGTTGGTTGTCTTCCAACTAGGAGAGAGATCATCTATCAGTGCTTTTGAATCCACTCTAGTCAAGACCGACTGGGGGGAGGCCCCAGGGGGTTGGGGAAGGGCTATTGTTGAATACGTATGATTCGATTCGGTGGGATCCCGACTGTAGAAACTGGCTCTACTTCCGCTACTGTTTGTGGAAGCTATCTTGGTATTTGTATTCTGATCTTGGCAATTCCAACATCAACATTAGAGCAATAAGCTACCTTAAAATCTAACCAAATAGATGAATAATTATACCTTTCCTAGGGAATTCCAAAAATGAACGAAACCATCAAGCAAGAATTCATTAATGTTTTTTAGCCATCTAGGAAATACATAAAACCTCTTAATCTAAAACCTAAAACATAAAAAATACAAGTAATCTTTTGAGTTGTAAAATGGCACCCAACAAATTACCTTAACTTGCTAAAATAGAGTGAAAATTGTCAAACACAAGAACATGCTCCTAATATAATGATTGGTAGTTAAATGTTTAGAAATTCGTTGAAGAATGACCTTTTAATGCCATTTCTCATGACTATAGCTTGTAGGGGGTAGGTGACATGCTTGCCACTCAATATTTTTTTCTCACACTAGAAAAATAGCTACCCTTCCTAGGAAAATCAAACCCTTCTAATTAGAAATGAAAAAAACGTACAAATAAAACACTAATAAAATCCACTTATAAATGTCACAAAATCCACTTGTAAATGTCACATTCACATTTATTCAATAAATAAACAGATTAAGGTAGTTAAAGATTTTTAAATTGTTGTATGTCGATACATCCTAGACTGAGGATAAAATCATCTACCAACATAAAATTTTTTTAAAAAAAAACTAATTTCTTACTTATTAAAATCTAAAAAAAAAACAAACAAAGCATACACACTTTTCAATTAAAAAAAAAATAAAAATTTAACAAAAACTAAAGAAAGTAAAAAAAACAAAGCAAACTTTATCCAAATAATTGACTTTTAAAATCACATTGAAGAATCCATTATTAACCATATCTTATGTTGTTAGTGGCTGTATTTTGGCTATGGTTGTTATGTTTCAATTATCTTGTAGTGTTTCTCGAGATTTTCTCCTCCTCATAGACTCTCTTTAGTGACTGCTCATTCTTTTGTCTTGTTTAATTAAAAAAGTATCTATTAAAACATAGAAATAAGTGGCCAATGCACAAGAAAAATAAAATATATAATTTAACTAATAAAATGAAATATTTTAGTAAATCTACTAAACCAAACAGTTGTTTATTGTGTGATTCATACATAGGAGCTATAGAAGCCATTCTAACACATCATAATCCAGGGCCCCACCACAAACGAATTATACCCCCCTAATGTAGTTCTAAGCAATCAGAAGGCGTATTGACCATCAATATTCCATCACAGACCCAAGTCAGTCATTAACAGAAAAAAGTTTTAAGTAACGTAAAAGTAAACTCGACTTTCTCTCTAAAAACACGTCAGACACCTTAATAGTGACGAAAAGGAAAACGTCCATCCAATTGACTTACCCTGTCGTATTCATAATTCCATGATCTCGGCTTCGATCTCATCTGAGTCGCAGCGCCTTCTGCGGAGCTCAGTTCTGATTAAAATGTAACAGATTTCATAAATCCTCAGCCCAAGGTCAGTTCTTGTCCGAATTCTGGCGATTTCTCTTCTTTCTTTTCTTTTTTTGTTTTGATTTTCCATTTTTTTTTGTCTCTAAATTTAGAAAACTTGAATTTGTTGGCTTGTACATAATTTCTGCTGAATTATATCCAGAGATCATTTCTATTTTCATTTTCTTTCAGGATAGCTTAGCGAAATTGAATTGTTTAGTTTTTTCTCGGGGGTCAATCTGGGGATTTTATTATTTATTGCTGTAGTGAAAGGTTAGATTAGGAAGCCAATCTTCTCCGTGCCGTGTAGCTGGTTTCGTTACTTATTTTTTTTTTAGAAATACACTAATTGAGATTGCCATAACCCTCTATAGAAAATGCAAGTCTGTGTATGGTTGATTCTGTTTCAAATTACCAACATCGTTTATAATTTATTCAGACAAGCCATGTCGAATGTCTCTACAAATATCAGGGTTTTAACAAGAGCACTCATATTGATTTTATTGAATTGGTTGCGTTTGAAGAGATAGAAAATAAATTGGACCCTGTTCCATTCATATACATAAGAAAGAGAAAGAGATTATGCGCAGAAAGTTGCAGGAACAATAGTAGTGTTTGGTAGGGAGATCCGAAACGTCGGAACCTAATCAAAATATCCCGTTGACACCAGAAAATTATTGCAATTAGAAATATATCTGTTTTTTTCTGTTTTTTTGGGTAATTTCCCACTACAGTTGTGCCAAACACAATGTAAGTACCTGCCTGTTGAATATTTAGGCAGGTCAGGTTAATATGCATCTAAGGGAGAGGGGCCAGTCACTTGACCCCCCAATTAAATTTTTAAAAAGAACCAATACATGTAAAATACCAACCAAATAAATTAACACAAATGCACCAATACATTTGTAAATTAACCAATGAAATTAAGACAAGTGTACAAATGTGATGGCCCCTCTCCCTTACTTCTGCCCTTAAGGGCATGGTTGGGTGGTTAAGTCGCTTGGCACCCAGGTTCAAATCCCATAGTGTTCATGCTTGGGATATGCTTGGGGAGGTCCCCCGTGTTGTGGCCTCGCCAGTGGATCTACTTCTAATTTAATAGGAGTGGCATAGATGACCACTCTTCTCTCCGTTTCACTCATCTTTACAGAAAGATGGAATTGTTGCTCATTCCCCTGTTTACACGAATCAAAACGAGGAACTAACTAACTATGATACCTGTTAGGAACTTTGGAGAGGTGCTTAAATGAGTATTGGTTGAGTGGGTAACCCTTCTGGAAGTATTGCCATCATTTGGCAGAGAACAGGACATTGTATATGTGTGCGTTGTTTTGAAGGTTATCATGGGAATCTTAGATCCATAGGTGATTTCTCACTCTAATTATTTCTGCAGAACTTGAATGGGTGAACTTCTGGGAAGTAATGCCATCATGTGACACAGGAGAGGACATTCCTCATATTGCAATTACTTATCTGTCATGACTATATTGAAAATCTTAAGCGAGTGCACTTCACCTTGATATACTCCATGTCACATAGGTGTGCATTGTGTTGAAGGCCATCATGGCAATTGTAGAGTCATAGATAATTTCTCATTCTAATTATATCTGTAGTACCATCCACCACGATTGTAAGAAAAAAACCAAAAAACTGAGATCCTTAGGTGATTGAGGCACTAGTGGCATTTATGCCGCTCATTCTTGTTGTGAAGGAAAGCAAGGTAACTGAGTTTGTTATTGTATTTACTATGCATGACTGAAAGGAAAATCCTTGCTTGTGATTACATTGAAAATGCCTTTGTTGGTTGTAATCCGGGGATTGAGATCCTGATTGAATTTGCGGGATCTGTCATGAAATGCTTAGAAAACCATGATAAGCCAAGCATCTTTTACAACAGGTGTCCCAACTTGCATATGCATTATCTATTGCAGCTTTAGGTGAAACTACAATGGGCTTGGTTGTGTCTGACTCATCTATCATGACTATAAAGAAAAAATGTAGAAAGCTTAGCTGCAAATAGAGAAGGGAGGCCTCTATCTCCATCATCTTTCATGGGTGCAAACATTAAAAGTAACTGCAGAAAGCATAACTACATGGGTTATAAAAGTGCTGGTCAAACTCAAGCTCATGGCTGTGGAGAAAAAAAATATAGATTGAGGTCTTTCCACCATGCTGATTTTTTATTTCAGTCACATTCATGTCATTGTGCCTCTGTAAGTTGAGTCCACAAGCTTGTCAAACTTGTTAAAGAAATCATGGTAAGAAGCATACTTGGGACATCCAGGATGTGCCCCTTGTGTTTTGGGGATGCTTCCAGACTCCACAGGTTTTCTAGATGCAAGAAATCTAGAGGACACGTCCCAGACCCTTAGACATATCCCCTGCATGATACTGATCATAAGTGTCCAGGGAAATATTGCAAGCTGAACTATAAAAATATAAAAATGATGAAAGACTCCATTTTCTTTGCAGTGGATTCATCACAATTCACAAGTGGAGTAGTCTATGGAGTTGTATTGTTCAAGAGTTATCAATCTAATGTACATTGGTTGCAGCTTGTAAGACTTGTGAGGAGTCATTAGACTGATGGCGCTTCTTCATATCATCTGCAACATTACTAACTTCTCGTTTCGTATATGTTATTATTGTCAAGGCCTTTATTCTTGCAGGGCCTGTTGAATAATTAATAAACTTTGGCACTGGGGTCTGCAAAATATTTTCTGTAATAGTAATGAAATCATGCAGAAATTCAACTCTAACATAGTAGTTTGCTGAAGTACTGGAGATTACTCGACTAATGATGCTTTTTCATCTTATCTGTTAGAGTTTGAAATAAAAGTGGAGCAATAATGTGCAAGCCCGTTGAGTTGCAATAAGGCTGTTTGTGTTAGTTTTAGGAGGTTGATTTCTTTTAATCCAAGACGTTGTTTTGATTTCTAGAATCTAAACAGTAGACCAGAAGATTATTGCTGTGAATGAATCATCTAACGAGATTAAAATTTTTGAACATACCATCTATAGCCCAGTTGTGCATTTCTCTCTTGCATCTATTAAAACAATTTAGTAGATGATCTAATTCATCCTTCTATTTTGTTCCAGGTACCACATACATTTCTCCAGAGTTTCTCAGATTTCCAGATTCCGCTTTGATTTGCCTGTTATTGACAAGGATGTTAAATGCTTGCTTTATTCTAGCCCAATTAAGGATTTACTACTCTGTCGCCATAATAGATTACACAGTACCTATAGGAACGTAGCTTGTTTTTGTGCTTTTGAGAAGCAAAATGTACATGGTATATTACTTCTGCAGATGTCTGACGTCTTAAAAAGAACTCGTTAGCCCAACAATGGTTCGAACTCCAATAACTTGTGACTATAAAATCCCAATGAGGTGACCATTCACCACCATCACTTATTGACACTCCAAACACCTAGAAATATAGACAATCACGGATCTCCTCATCACTGGCTAGTAACAGGTTGCTTTAAATCCATAAGCATCTTTTTACCTCCATGGTGTGCAAATTCAAAATTAGGTTCTCTACGAGCCTTTGCCATCTTCAACTCCAGCAATTCACCATCTTTAGGTACATACATTCCTGTTAAAAGTGTAACAACCTTTCATTTCAATAGGACCAGTATTTAATTTCTATATTACTAGAAGCAAGGGTCCATTGTTTATATCACTCGTTCACAAATGTGACTATGCTTTCCCTTTGTCATTGTGTTCAAAGGTGAACCTGAAACATTCAGTATCATCACCAATTCTTTTAAGTACTGTTTGACTTCACAGGTGCTGAAGCAAGAAAGGTAGATTCACCCAAATAGTCAAATTTGTTGGAACCTCGCTCATGGATCTAAGCCACAGATTTAGAAAATTATAAATAAAAATCTAGGTTATCCAATGAACTAAAGACAAAAAACAAAGTAGCCTTCCTGAAAGAAACAAAAGGAAATAGGTCATTGAAATTCAAACAACTTCCACTCAAACTGGAATTTTAAACATTCTGATCCTAGATTCCAGGTTTTGTGCAACCCAATTGCTGAAGGTCCTTGGTTTGGTGAAAGACTAAGCAACTTCTCAATCATTTCTTGATAGATAATTTATTTGGAGCACCTTCCTCAGTGGATAGTTCAATACTGGTAGTTTCATCCCACTTCTTAACTAAAGAACTTGTGGTAGAAGCAGGAACATACTGTTGTCCCTAAAATTTGTCACCAAAGACCCTTACAGTATTTACACTCCTGTCTAATGGATAGTGACAAGGTTTAGGGGTAACATGTGCACTAAACCTATGAATCTGTGGTTTCCCTCTGCATTTGAGAGAAGTGGCTCCCTTGTGGGATTTGGTGTTTTAAGGTTTTTAGTTCTTACTCTTGCCTGAAAGTGAGAAAGGGAAAAATTGGCAGATAAGGCTGAAAACGTGAAAGAGGCAAATGTGGAAACAAGATTATGACTGAGAATTGGTCTGAGTAGCCAGAGAGAAAATGAAAATAAGAAGGCACACTTCCATCAATGGAATAATGTAGAATAGACTGTGGGTTAGTGAAATTTGTTTGGTGAAAACAGCTGAAAATCTTCGAAGGTTTAAAACTTCATAGTCCGTCTTAACTAATCAAAGATACATATGTAATATATAGTTTAAAAATCCCCCCAGTAACCATGATGATACACAGTCCAAAAGAGCTACTAAATATATGTACAAAAATAAAGATTGATATTTTTAATCAATACCAGAGGCACACAGATGGCACAGACTGCACTCTTTATAATCCCTTTGATACAGTCCAGCAAAAGCTGCAAGGACCCATATGCAACCAATATTGAAATCATAAATACTATTCATGTAAATCCATTTTGTATCCACATGAATTTCAACATGAATAAAATAAACAGTGTTCATCTATGGCAAGAATGATCTCCACATATAATGCATACACAAGTATTTGAATAAAATCAGATTTGCAAATAACAACATATGTAATTGAACCTCCATACATATTTGCTGAAACAAAAAACATACAACCTTATGAAGATAACAATATAAAATTAGCAGTACTCCCTTTTGGATGGAGAGAGAAGTCCTTTTTTAATTCAAAATTCACATATTTATGCAGAGGCTTGAGTCAATGGTGGTTACATTACACTTTTCAACTTATCACTATAAGCTAACTACCTTTTTTAGGTTTACATTTAAACAATATTTTCAAATTTGAATGAATAATTTTGACTCAATTAGTGACAACATTAATCTCTTGCCTTCCTCTCCTTCAACTGAAACCTCTTCATCTGATGGTTCATCTCTTGATTGAGCTACATAAACTCTTGCATCACTTCTTAACTTTTCCTTATGCGCTTCTGGATGGTCATATGTCCAATGACCATGCTATAAAGTCCGAAAATGTCACTTACTAAAATTAACCAACGAAAAGCAAAACTCAAACCAAATAAAGAAAGCGAATCATTTCATTATCTGAGATATCCATAAATGTATAACATTTTTGGAAGTTTCCATAATAAGTATAGTGCATCTACAAGCACAAGAAGGAAATAATATTACATCTTTTCAATTGTTCCAAATACATCAATAATACATCAGTGAAAAGTACAGTTACATATTTGGCTAAACAAGCTATACAATGATCAATACAATGATATATCCATTTTGAATTACATAACATATGAAGTCTATTTTCAGCCGCCATGACCCACCGGTCCTCCGCAAGTTGAAGCCAAGAGCATGGTTAAGGTGCTTTTTCCACCCAACCACGAAACACTACATTTCCCGGGTTTCTTCCTAACTCGAAGAATCCCCGACCTTGCACGAGGAGCCTAGCAACCTGGAATGGATGGGCAGGAGGGAACTCTTGACGCAAGCTTGATGCCTATATGCACTCTAAACTAGAATGAACATATTTCTTGCATGCAGGATGTGGCAAAGATAAAACAATAAATACAACTAGGCTTTTATTTCCATCTATTTCAATGGTACAACTAGCTTTGGCCAAAGCAATAAACATAAATGGTAATTTTGAAAAAGAAAATTACCGTCTTTGTAATCCACACTCGGCATCCTATCCCGGAAGTAAACATAAATTCACAAGGCAAAATTAAATTACTTCTAGTGCATTTATCAAACGACATAATGGCATGCAAGGTCTATGAGAAATTCATTTGCAACGGAATACAAGTGTTTGGCAAAATCCGTCTAGGGTTGTATAACAGGCTAATAGGACATTATTGATTCAATGAAATTTTGATTTTCATACTAGTGAAGTTACTATAAGTGATAAGGGTGTTTATTTCAATATCATCATTTCAAATGTACCTATGTATCTATAATGGTAAGGCAGCAATGAAAGAAATATACGTGAAAGTAAGCACATTTCATTATTTTAAATGAAATTATAACTTAATTTATCGAATTTTTCACACATCAAGTAAGGGAATTGAGTAAAACAAGCTTAAAATATAATAAGTTTTCCCATGTTGGCCAAAGCGGCATCCACTCAAATAAAGGTTTGGGTACCATAGCTTCTACCTTAATCCATAATATACATTTGATTTCAGATAAGATAACGAAATTCATGAGTTTAAAAGGAGTTGTCTTTCTAAATAAAATTGATTTGAGGACATTTGGAGCACCCAAGGTGACTGAGGCGAACTTGCACAAGCCAACTATGATATGTAAAGATTAAAAAAAATTTATACATTAAGGCCGATGATAATCCCAAAAAGGTTGATGGCTTAAGTAAACACCTAGTCTGATTGTAAGGAGAAGTAAATAGAATTCCTATCTGTTGTTCAAACTTAGACAATATCAGCAATAAACCGATAGGATATGAGGTTGACTCTAGAGGTGAAGTTCAGACAACTGATAAGAAAATTGCTGTGTAAGCCTGGCGCAAGGAGGCAAAAGAGAAGCCGAATTCTAAGGCAATCTATCTTATGGGTCAATCCTTGATACAAAAGATACTGGTAACTACAATCATTGGCTAGGGAAGAAGGTGCTTCAATAAATATACAGGAATAAACAACAGGTCATCTCTTAATGATTCGGCTAAGTTGGTGAAATCTGCATGTTGAAGAGCATAAAAAGAATAAAAGGAAGCAAATATGTATATATATATATATATATATATATATATATATATATACAAGTTGCTAAACAATTACAATCCCAATTTCATACGATGTGATCTTGTTTGAAAGGTGAACAATATTCTCCACAAATCGATGACCAACATTTGCAAATTCGGACGATCAAATGGACAGGCCACTGGTTTCATGCGGCGCCCAAACTGGGATTGGCCGATGGCCAAGTAGTTCTAAAAGAATGATTAGGAAAATTTGAAGGAAGTTCAAAGTTGAAACCAGTGGTAAGGAGCGACGAATCTGCAACAATCATATCATATATATATATATATATATGTGTGTATGGAAGATAATATGCCTTTGCCAAAAACGTTGTTTGGATCTCTATTGAACAAAGGCGGTAAATGGAGGATACACAGGCCAATGCAGTGATTACCCTCAGGCATAGATATGAAATATAATCAAAGATCAGATAAAAATCAAACGAAAGCGGCCTGAAAGATGCGCCCTCCTTAAAAAAAATCAAACACAAGGAAACTAGACATGACCTCTCATAGAATGGCAACCCTCCCACAATTTGCAGGCGTTTAGATATAAGAGCAAAGCTCTCGGGAGAAAAATAAGAGGAGAGATGGAGATAATAAGAAAAATGTTAACTTTATTGTGATAAAAAAGCATCTAAATTATGTAAAAAGGCAACGCAAGTTAAATGAGATCAAAAGAAATTGAAAACCAGTAGAAAATAGATAAGAGGATAATACTAGGTCGATTCAGCAATTCGAAATCTTAGGTATTCGCAGAAAATTAGGAAGGTAAAATACAATCTCATAAAAAATTACCAAGAGTCAATTAATACCAGAATGTTATTCTAAGGCGATTTACTTCAACCAATAACCAACGTTTTGGAAGAGAAAGAAATTAAAGAAAGATTGATAGTGAAACCTCATTTAAAAGCTCAAATTGCCTTGTTGCTGATCGCTGATCCTAGGCTCCCTTGTTCTCCCCACTCTCTCTTCTTCTTCCTCTTCTTACTGTGTATCCCTTAATGCAGATTTCTTCCTTTTTAATCTTAGTTCGTTTCTATCCCCTTTCTCCTTCTTTTCTTGATTTTTGGCTTTTATTTCCTTATTTCCTTATTTTTCGTTTTTCTTTCTATCTTTTTGCTTTATTCTATCTTTTAATTTTGTCATTATGTAAATACGATAAAAGAATCTATTTTATAAATATTATGACTAATATATATATATATATATATATATATATATATATATATATATTTTATCCATTCAAATTTACCACTCATTTATAATTTATCACAAAAGAAATAAATAAGTAATTTATTTTAAACAAAAAGAAATCACTTATTTTCTCATCTAATTTTAAAAAAGAAAAATATAGCTTCTAAATCTAATTTATTTTTCTCAAGGGACAATTTAATTTATGAACCAAAAATTTGACTATGTATCTAAAGCAAGCATAACTGAGATAATTTATCATGTGCAATAAGTCAATTTATCAATCATAGATTATTCATGCAGTCATAAGATGCAAATGAAATGCAACTAAGTGTTCGTGTGTGCAATCTAGAGTCTCTCCATCCCATCCTTGCCAGGTGGCTAATCACCTCTACCTCAACCATACTCTTGTCTTCGACAACCTGTCAACATTAAACTCAATTTTCCCATTAATAGGTTAGTGACCAATCCATAGCCGAAGCACTATACATTTCATCATTTTCCATAAAAGTAATATTCACTTAATCCACAAACAATTATCCATAAAATAGTTCTAATTATAGTTAAGTTCATAAAGCATAACAGTTTGAGACGTGACACATGCTAATCATACCTAAAACAAATTCGTTCAAATCTTCTGCCACAATCTCTTTGTCATATCCTCTTCGTCCACGTGAATAAGGGTAAGATCACTGATTCTGCTGTGAGGAGCTAGTTTTCTCCTTAACCTTCTTTTTCAGACTCCTTGCATCTGCCAACAATTTTCCTTTCACCTCCATAGTCTCTTCCTCTTACACTTTGTTGTCTTCTTAACTTCTCTTCTGCCCTCAAAGATCTCTGATGACCTTCTACAGAATGCAATCAAAGCTACTCAACATTTGAATAGAAGGACTAAGGCCATGTACATACCTCGTAAGTTTGTCTTCATCTTCTTCTACATGAGCTGCTGTAGTGGTTTAACTTAAAAATTTCTTAATGTAATCCTGTACACTTGACTCTCTCTGCTTTAGATTTTGTGACTTCTTGAACCAATACAACTGATAATCAGATGTCAAAAACTCCCTTTAAGTTTTAAAACCGTCATATCCCAGGTCTTTATCTTTTCTTTTCCCATTCTGATTGCTTTCTGATTGCCCATGATCCCACCAGAGATATGCATGATTTTTCAACTTAGTGCATGCAAACTTTACTCTCTTAGGGCCATCTATTTGCTTATAATCAAAATACTTTTTCCGGTTCCACAATTTAATATATCAGATATTCAGGATTCAAACTTTGAATAAAAATTGGTTTTCCAGTCTTTGCTTACCTTCCATTCTGGCTAAGCATGGGAAATCCTTTCTTCAGGACCTGGCTCTGCCTCCAATTAATGCAACTGTTCTTCAGGGGTTTCTTCCTCCACTCATTTCTGTCGCAGCTTGTCTTTATTATGTTGTCTCCATAGCTTCTACTCTAGCTTGAATGACTCTCATCATCTCAACAAGGTCAGCAACTCTTGGTGGTCAACCTCCTCCTCCAATTCCTAGGCGTATTCCTCTATAACTTAATCAATTTCGTGTGTATTCTGCACTCATTGCATTCCACGGAATGACGGCTCCTTGTGTTCTTCAAGGATCAAACCTATTTCATGTACCTTGTCTATTCTTCCGCCATTTGCATACATGTCTATTAGGGCGGTTGTGGCTACAACATTGAACCCATAACATTTTAAATTATGTTTTGGTGAACAGCCAAACTCTGTTCTAGAGCTGCCATTGATGGTGCAGGGTGGGAGCATGCTGGCAAAGGTTGTTAGTATCGTCCAAGTGGAAAGATACCATCTAGATAGTAGATAATATACTTGTAGGCTGTTGTTGCCAACCACTGGTTTCTTGCTCTTTTTTTTTTCTAAATATATCAGTTAATGTTGGGTCAGATTTCACCATGGTAACATAACCTCTTCACAAAACAATTGCATTGTATCCGTGCCATCGGTCACTGCGTATTGCTGCAGCATTTGGCATGACTTTGAGAAGTCTCTCTTCTTTATACTCAATATCTTCTACTAGTATGTGTTGGCTCTAGAGTAGATATTAATTTCAACAGCAATATGCTCATGCAGCAGCCTCATGTAGTATGAGAGGCCATATCTTCTGTTAATGATTTTATTAGGTAGATGGCGAGATTGCATTGTGAGTGGATTTAACACTCGGGACATTCCACTATTTTGATTTACACAAGTTCCTTCAAGGGGAGTTTCCATAGTATTTCCACTATGAGTTCCTCTAGAATCTTCGTAACACAACAGTTTTCACCATCTCTGTTGTCCCTTTTAACCATCTTCATCATCTTGTAAGCTGCCTTTGTGAATTCCAGTGCTCTCCCTACTATTTAGATGTGTACAACCTAATTATCATTCTGGTCATAAAGTGTGAAACCTTCCTCTACTGTTTAAACCATGTGCCATTTGGAGTGTTGCAACTGTTATTCTGCTGGTCTGACTGTATTTGATCAGTGTTCTACATCACGATCATCAATACCAAGTTCTGTATCCCCTAGAGAACTTCGACACTTAACTGCCTATCTGAAAGAAAAAGCCTAAAGGGAAGTCTCCAATACTGATTCACATCCATAAATGTGTGCCTCAAGATAAATTGATCAAGTAGCATAATATTAGTATTCATATTGGTGCACAAAACAAGAGACACAAGTTGTCCAAACTAGAAAGAACTTTGAGAGGAAAACAAATCAAACCCTCTTTGCAAGTAAGACAAAATTGAGCAGAGAAAATATGCTTGTGATTATAAGCATTATTCTTCACATCTTGTGATATCAGCAGCTGCTTATCATTTTGATTAGAAGTAGGCATCACACTACCCAAAAGCTCACAAAGAACCATGGCTCCTATTTTTGTATGTTCATTACATTCCATCTGAACATAGTAAGACAACTATTCGAGAATCCAACCATGAGAGAAGTGTTCTGGATACAAGGATGGCAAGGTTGTTGAGTCCGGGTTTATGCTTGTCAAGTACATTTGCTTAAAAAAATCTGTGAGGTCTTTTCAACAAGCCTATTTTGAACCTATTCTGTGATCAATGCAGCTTATGAGACCACACTTCTTTGAGACAGCATGTCAAACCCCTTCTTGTATTAATGCAATATGCAACTATATCAGCAAGCATAAGTGGTACAGTAATTGTTGCTGATACATAGTATCTTTGTATTGCAAATATAACAGAAGCTATTTCAAACTTGGGTATAAAAACATGACATCTTCCTGTTAGTACAATGGCCAATACTGAAGAGATTCCATTCATATGACATAGTGGAGAAGTGTGAAGATAAACATCACTGCCCTATTCCTGAAAGGAAGGCATGCATTAGATGGTTCTGTTACCCGAAGCATTCCATTGAGTCTCCATCCTTTCATGACCAGACCAAACCACACCTTTAACCCAATAAAAGTTTACTTGCAATTCCTGCTAGAACAATATGGAGTAAATATGGTATCTGGAGGGACATCAAACCAAAAAGGGCAGTCCGTAGACAAGGAGCCTCTCTTCACACAAAGCCAAAGATGAATTCTTGTGGCCATTGCATTTCATCTCATGTATAATTGAGAAGGCTTGCCTATTCTCTTAAGTTTTTTTTTATAGCATCGTAAGTTATGACATTAGGACAGTAACCTTTCTATGGCATCATTGAATTTCCATTGTGTACAAAAGCAATGAATAATTTTTCTATAATCCACAATAGATGAACATACCCCTCTTTATTAGCTTTTGCACTCAATCTCGACAATTTTGCAACACTTCAAAATGACTAACATCATTCCCATTCACCTGCACTTAAGGCCATTAGGGCTAGTGACTTCTCAACTTGGTCATGTTGGGACTACAAGGGACCTTCACCATCTTTGCAAATGTGAGATGACCTACGAACTTCAATTTGACGGCACATGCCATTTAATGAACGTGAAAAGTTGAAAATTTGTCGAGGTAAAAAACGTGGATAACGATGATGCATGCTTTTGATCTCACTAATATTCTAAATTTCTAATTAGTTGATTGGACAATGTGTGATGGGCTGAATAGACATGGATACATACATTGTTCTATTTTTTGGAGCATAGTAATTAGAGATATACGAGAGAGTTAAGGAAAAATTAAAATCATACAAAGGATAAACTGGATGCTATCTGTATTTAGAAGACAACATGGATACATAAAAGATGACAACTGAAAAGAAAAAGGTAAATATTTTTCTGTATTTACATGGATCATCCATGTGTTTGAGTAATAATCAACCGTCCCCCAAATGTATGAGGGGAATTTTTTTGTTAGAAGGGAGATGGCAGATGGTTGGACAACAGTTGTCCCTGCAACTTTTTTACACCGAACTGTGAACATACTATCAATGCAAACAAATAAATTGCTATACTCCTCTTATACATAAATTCGAAAAATATAGATGTCAAAATTACGTATGTCTGTTAATCATCTCTAAAATTACACCACTATTAATTTCCCTGTTAAACTGAGGATCTGTGATTATTAGTGCTTGTAACAACACTCATCTGTTTCTTTGTTTGCATTCTTGCTCATAATTGATAAATGAATGGATTCTTATTTAAGGTAGCATTGTGAATAAATGACATCTATTTAAATAGTTCAGGTTCATTTATTTTAATGTGCTGTTGAGCTGCCCATTTAAAAATTCAAAGAGAAATTACTACTATCATTTGTGGTATCTAGTGTTATTATATAAATAATTCTGGCCAATCAATGGTGAGAAAATGTGAATGCTGTTTTTCCACCGGTTAGGTAAACAGTGATTTATTAACAGATGGTTACGGAATAGTAATGCATATATTGTGAATAATATTTTTATTAGCATATATTCATGTATATGTGTGAGCTGACACATTTTCTGTTCAAGTTGCTTCTTTGAATTGGCGTAATACAACTTTTGGTAATCCTTTAAATTATCACTTAACTTTATTTATACGTGCCATATGTATTTTCTGCCCTTATGAAATCTTACTTCTTGTAGCATATATGTACATCACATACAGAGGTGATCTCAATGAGATCTAAAGACTTATGGAAACAAACGATTACAGGAAATTTGACATGTTGATTTGTTGATGCTATCAAATATCTTTTATTGATTACATAAGTTTGATGGCTTGTAAAGGGAAAGCATCAGTGGTGATTTGAATTTTCTGAATATGCAGGTTGTTTCTTGCTTGTGCAGGAGATTAACTAGGGATTTTAGACTGAGAAGAATCTGGCAGGTCAAGTCATTTATATGAATAACCAAGAATACACTTGACTTGTAAAGTTCCTCCAAGAATAGTTAGCTCTCTTGGGAAAGCTCCTTTTGGCACCTATTATTTTTAGTGGACTTAATAACGAAGACTGGTTTTATGTGACTGAGAAATTGGTCTGGCCAGTTTTATTTCCCATTGCCATTGTTTTTGAGGTTGAAATGAGGGGAACCACAACCCAAGATGACATTGATAGGAAACAGATTGGTGCTGATTTCGAACCTGGTCCTGTTCCTCCCTACAGACCAGTGGATAAATATGGATTTGTAAAGTCAGATCAAGTCAATCCTACTGTTGAAGTCTCAACCAAATTTAAACCAAACAACGAACAGGAAAGGTACGGAGTTACTTTGGTCCAATTTTATTTTGATCCAGCTTGTGAATCTATGTGCATAGTGTTCATGCTTGTCAAAATGTGAAATTTTAAAATAAATTATAATGTTTAAGACTTATCATAATCTAAAGTGTTCATGACTAAACCCTCTACCCTTTTGTTAGCTTAAACTTATTACTACATTAAATTGAGAACCTACCTTTTTAAACAAAGTATTGTAATGAAACAGTTTAACGGACTATATTATCTTCACAGATCTTCTTCCGGGTCCTTTGTGGATGTGCTATAAGGGCTTGCAAGTTGCTACCTTTTGTGGGGAAATTGTTCACGAGAATAGGTTTTATAATAACTGTTTTCTTATAAAGAATAAACTGTAAGCATATATTGGTGTTTTTGAAAGAGATTGATAAGAAACAAAATATAAGAAGGCAAATATGAGTCATGAATTCAAATTTCAGTTATCAAAGCGGTATATATACTTATAGAGCACACTATTCCTATGGATGATGTCTATGTTTACCAACCATAAGGTTTCAATCGCTACTCTAAGTGCCACATAAAATTAAGATTAAAATTATTACTTCTCACACATTTGAAGTATTATTTATGACAAATGGGAAATGATTATTGACTTGAAAACTTAAAATGGTACAGCAGTCATTTCCCTTCAAAAATATTCCTTGAAATTTTGGAACTTTGATTGCAAAGTGCATTTGCGAAGATATTAGGATATTAGTGGTAACTATTTTGATCTTTAGTGTTGAAGGGTATTGTGTAATGTCCCCTTTTAGGATATTCCTGATTTCTTTACCTGCATACAATAATAATCACTAGAAAGGGACATTAGAAATATTGAAGATCAATAAATTAAGATAATATTCAATTCATAGCATCATTTATATTAAATTCATCTATCATTCATATTAAACTCATCTATCATAGCATAATTAATAATGAGATCAATACTTCATGACATAAATAATTATATCAAATCATCATAGCATAATCCACATTTAGTTCAATCCATAACACAATTCCTCAAGCCAATCACATATTGAATCTTCCCAGAGCGTTAGTAAGTAACAATATTGTCAAGAGCATGAAAGGGGTCAGTCCACCTAACATCTCCCGGTTCTCCTTGGAGGCTGGCCGTCCTCCTTGATCAAGCCCAAGAGCACTTAGTAGCCTCCCAACCTACGAGTGCCCACCTTGGGGTGGCGTGCTTGATAAGATGCATGAAGTCCGCTATTCAACAAGCCCGGGAGCACTCATAAGCCTCTCGGCCCACGAGCAATTAACTCAGGGTGGCATACTTGATGAAGGGGCCTATCGGCACTTCACCATCTTGTGAACCCTGAAAGGGCCATCATTTCATACTTACTAACCTCACCATATTTCAATTGTGTTGCTTGGGAATTGGTATGATTGGTATGTACCTCTTGATGGATTCCAATTTGTTGTTAATATATCACTGCTGATATATTCCTCTCTGCTTTTATATTTATTTCTGCTTCTTCTTATTCCAAATATATTTTCTTGATCGATGCCTTTGAAACTTCCAAACCATTTACCTTTTATATGCCTTCAATGGATATGTCTTAGTGAATAGATGTGTCTCTTTGAATCTTGCTGCCCCTTCAAACAAATCGCAGCCCTTCCTAACAAAATCGCACCTCCTTAATATTTTAACAAATCGCTGCCCTTGTTTTAATATTTCAGATTGCTGCACTTGTTATAATTATTCAGATCGCTGCCCATGTTTATGAAATCGCATATCTTCTTATCTTGTTTCAAAACAGTGCACCTCTTTATATATAATATTCCTCTTTTCTTAAAAGGTTGGCCATATGTTTTTTTTTTAATGAAGTCAGCCTATATTTTGATATAGGGAGTCGGCCCTTCATTGGATGTCAGCCAATATAATTTAAATATTTAATTTAAATTAAATTCCGACGGGACATTTCAGTCCGCCCTGCCTAAAGATTGCTTGTCCTCAAGCAATCTCAAATTTAGATGATTGATTATGTCTACTCCTTCCCATGTAGCATCTCCATAGGTAGGTTCTTCCCTTTAACCAAATATTTAGGAACAACATTATTTCTTAATTTCTTTTAACAAGAAACCTTGAGTTGGTAACTGGGAAGGTCCGTAACTTAAGACAAGTTTTCTCTCATCCTCAAATGACATTTTGATCTTTGATCTCAGGATGAGGTATATTCAGTCTTTGTCTAGAATGCACTTATCCTCCATCTTGTACTTGTCCATGTCTAAATGCCCTCTCCATCCTTTTTGATGTTACAACCCTAGGAAACTCATCTGATAGACCTTGTATTACCACTTCTTTCGCATCATGTTGGAATTATAGTTTCATCTTTTGGAAGTCTTGATAGTATCTACCCAATGAGTGTAACCATTGAATGCCCAAAATCACATCCGAATCGCCTATGTTCACCACATAGAAATCTTCACATATTTGGTGGCTACCCAAGGTGATGATTAGTTACTGAACACTTTATGTGCAAGCGGTGGTGAATCCATCCGCCATGACTACCTTGAACCTTTCAAATTCTTCAGCTTTTAATTCCATCCTTATTACTAGTCCCTCATCAATAAAGTTGTGTAGCACCGCTATCGACTAATATGGTTACCTTTTGACCTTGTAGCACACTATGAACTCTAAATGGGTAGTATTTGGGTGCCCCTGAAAGTGTGGCCAATGTACCACTTGCAAACTCTTCTTCATCTTGTTTGCATTTCTTCCTTTCAGGTTTTAATTCTTCTTTCTCCCATTCCTCATCTGTCATGGTTTTTAGGTTGTGTACTCGTCCTTTTTTTGCACATCGGTGACATGGCTCCAATTTTTCTTTCAATCTAAAACGTATTCCCTTTCTTATAAGTTCATTCCTAATTTCTTCTGTTGTGTTGGATTTAGAAGACCAAGTCTTAGTTTGGGGAAATGGTTCCTCGTGTTGCTCAATTGGTGCATTCTTGAAGTATGTCTTGTTCCTAATTGTTGTATTTTTTTAATTGAATAATGTTGAAATTACAATTGAAAAATACTTATAAAAGTTGTGAAAATTAAAAATATTAATTCAGATTAAAACAAATATTAATATAGTGATCAAAAGCATTAAAATTAAAATTGTCTTATAAGAACAAATTATGCACAGAAAAAATTAGATAGAATTTGTCCTATCATTTCTACAACTTAAATTATTTGAAAAATAAAATACTTTTATTAATAAACTTAAAAATTTACATAACTATTATATACAAAATATAAAAATGTGCTTGCACACAAAAAATACTCTGATAAGTGTATACATGATATTTCCACAGTCCATAATGGTAGTGCTTGTGTTTCTGGGAAAACTGTGTTTGCTTTTTTATCTCAACGTTTTGGATCACACTCCATGATCCATCATCAGGTGGAAAGAAGGAGAATGCACATGAGATTGACTTGCAGAGAGGCTTCTTAAAAAGAGAGCAAAGAGGTAGTCACGGAAGACGAGATAAGCTAGAGAAGAACTATAGGGGAGAGGAAAAATAGATAAGATTTTAAGCAAATAAATTAAAATTGAATTAAAAATGGAAGATAAAAAGAGAGAAAATCAAGGAATTAAAAACAAACAAATAAAACTAATTGTAAGGCAAGAGGATATAACACAAAAAGTAAATATATAACAAAGAATCAATAGGTAAAAGCAAGTAATAAAGAAAAAACAACCAAGAAATGAAGCACTGAAATTCTAAAAAGGGGGGGGGGGGGCACAAGAATAATGAAGGCAATTAAAACAAGTAATAATGCAATAATATCTGATATTAGAAAAAATAGAATAGTAAGTAATAGAGGAAATGAAAGGCGGGTGCAATATAGAGATTAGAGTGAGAGGGGGTGAGAGTTTGGATGAGAGAAAATGTAAAAAGAGGGAAGTATTGGTTATGCATCTTTTCTCTTTTTACTTCCCTCTTTTTACATTTTCTCTCATCCAAACTCTCACCCCCTCTCACTCTAATCTCTATATTGCACCCGCCTTTCATTTCCTCTATTACTTACTATTCTATTTTTTCTAATATTAGATATTATTGCATTATTACTTCTTTTAATTGCCTTCATTATTCTTGTGCTTCCCCCCCCCCCCCCCCTTTTTAGAATTTCAGTGCTTCATTTCTTGGTTGTTTTTTCTTTATTACTTGCTTTTACCTATTGATTCTTTGTTATATATTTACTTTTTGTGTTATATCCTCTTGCCTTACAATTAGTTTTATTTGTTTGTTTTTAATTCCTTGATTTTCTCTCTTTTTATCTTCCATTTTTAATTCAATTTTAATTTATTTGCTTAAAATCATATCTATTTTTCCTCTCCCCTATAGTTCTTCTCTAACTTAACTCGTCTTCCGTGACTACCTCTTTGCTCTCTTTTTAAGAAGCCTCTCTGCAAGTCAATCTCATGTGCATTCTCCTTCTTTCCTCCTGATGATGGATCATGGAGTGTGATCCGAAACGTTGAAATAAAAAAGCAAACACAGTTTTCCCAGAAACACAAGCACAATCTGATAAGTGTTATGTACAAAATATAAAAATCTAACATTTAAATTTTTAATAAAACTCGAAGAAGTTATGAGGACTACTTTTTATTTAAATAAAAGATATTAGAAATGATTTTTAAAATTAATTTTATAATAAATCACATAAAAGTTTAAAACAATAATTTTAAAAAATTATATTTGAACTTTTCCATATAATCTGATTACAAATTATCATAATAGAAAAGTTTAAAAAAAAAAAATCGTGACGTAAACTTAGGTAGCTTATATGTAACGACGTTATAACAAAACAATTTTAGCCTCTAAACATTAATAAAATCAAATCATTTCACAAATTATTATTTGAGTATAGAATTATATACAATTACCACATACCCAATATACATTAAATTTTTTTTTAAAAAATTATTGATTTTAATATTTCTTTTAAACTACAGATTTAAACTTGGAATTGCAGCAAAACAGACCGTGCGTAAACCGTCGTGCCAAATCTAAAGTCCACCCCATAGACAGGGTATATAGAGAAAACGTTTTAAACAAGCTTCTGCGTCAACAAAAAAAATTGAACCCATGTCATTCTATTTTTTGACAGTTGTAATTTCAGGTTCAAAGACTATTTCAATGTCCGGCGAACGGTTATTAGAAAGCAATTTCATTTTCAAACGACTTCTATGTGCAGATAACGTTTGCGCACGTGTGCCACTTACTTCTTTAACATAGGAAAATATCTGAACAGAGGAGGAAATTAGAAACTATCAAACAAAATAGCTGTAGACAGGTATTTTGGATTTTGTTCCTGTACCAACTGACAAGTAAAAATGAGGAAGGCTGTTGATGAAACGAGAAAGACTGACATTCTATTATAGGGTATTGCACACAACAAACAGTTCCCAGATAATATCGTGACTGCCCTGATTGGAAGAAAGGAGAATTATGTAGTTTCAAGAAAGATAAATTCAGCAATTACAGCAAATGATTACAAGAGGGTTAGTAAATCTGCAGTTGGGTTTTCTTACCAGTTAATAAAACTGGAGTTCTGTATAGACAGGCATATATAAATGCATATGCTGCTTATTGTAAGTGGATTTCAAGTATTTTTTTTATTGTTATTTAAAGGTAAGTTAGCTTTTTGGTATGATTCTTCCATTTCACAGTTATTTAGTGTTGTAAAAGAAAATTATCACATATAATAGAAAATCAAAGGGGCCAAGGATCATTTTGGAGACTTAGAAAGTTAATGGCATGATATTGTTCAATTCTTTTATTCTTTATTCTTATATTTCATTTTCTTAAGCAAGCATCATCTGGACTTACGGATAATGCTTGTAATTCTTTTTCTGTTTATTCGGATTGATCTCATATAGTATCACCATTTTATTCTTTTGAGTTGATTTCCTGTGATCCTGTTCTTTCAAGTCCATGACCTATGGCATGCTTTTTGGCTTGATCCTTGTGATTATCTTTTTTTTGGTGCTTTATTGGGGAGTCAAGTCGTGACTTCATAAGATTTACTGCTGGACCACCACCCTGGGGCCCACTGATCCTATTCCTCACTTTGTTCATTTTATCTACTATATTCCTCACCCTACAGGGCTGATCTTTTGTGTGATCACCGTACAAGCATAATGACTCAATAGTATGTATCATGAATGAGACACTTGTTTGATGGCTCTTCATATTCTTGAGACGAGTCATTTTTCTTTAATTAGAAGACAATTCTACTACATATTACACATCTCTATATACATCCATAAGAGAGCAGCCGGGGTTCTACATTCATTATACCCTCTTCCCTAGCCACGCTCCGCGCCCCCCTTCCCCTAGTCAC